>CACRXE010000003.1:5053926-5653926 GCA_902685375.1 Neostethus bicornis
TAAAAGAAAAAGAAAAGATGAAGTCAAGATAACCCTGAAAGACAAAGATTAAAACAGATTTGTGCAAATTAAGTTTGACCAAATCGGCAAAATAAAACCTTGTTGCACTTCCAATATTAAACCAAATACAGAGCTTTATTTTAGATAAAAATGTTCCAAGTTATAATTTTAGATCACGACAATCCAATCGTTTCGCCTTCTAAACCGATTATCCCTAATGAGGTTGCGGGGGTTGCCAGAGGCTATTCCGGCTGCTTTCAGGCTAGACGCAGGGTACAACATCTGCACACACCCTCATTCCTGGAGCAACTTCATTGCGGCCAATCAACCTAACATGCATGTTTTTGGAGGGTGGGAGGAAACCAGAGTACCAGGAGGAAACCTACACATACATGGGAGAAGATGCAAACTCCACACAGAAAGGCCAGTGTTTCAAGGCTTACCCCCACTATGGGACTCAAACCCTAACGTTTTTACGCTGTGAGGCCACTGTGCTAACCACTGCACCAATGAGTAGCCTGAAAATAAACGTTTACGAGTAAATTTAAACAAAAAAACAACAAAACATGCAGTTATGATTGAACTTCACCTGTTTTTATCTTTTCCAGATCCACAGAAAACTTCATCTCATCCCAGACAATCAAAAAGAGGATCTATTACCATGCTAACTGCCCGGTCGATCAGTCATCGATGAGGGAGAACTGCAATGCGAAGGACAGTCTGCGGACCCCCTAATGGCCAGCGGTGAGGTGGTGATTTAGAGAGGGATGGCCATCTGAGAGAGGAGAACCCGCTGGAGGAAGATTACAAGGACAAAGACAGCAAATGCGGCGTAGACCCGCAGAAGATTTTCCTACCCTCCATTGTGGCGGAAAAAACACAAAAAGAAACTTCATTTACAAAAACTATTCCAACCCTGAACTACTCATTTCTTTAAATGTACTGTATCTAATCTTCTTCTTCTTCTTTCGGCATTTCCCTTCAGGGGTCGCCACAGCAAGTCAGTTTCTTCCATCTAACCCTATCTGCTGCATCCTCTTTGGTCACACCAACTATCTTCATGTCTTCCTTCACTGTATCCATGAACCTCCTCTTTGATCTTCCTCTAGTCCTCTTTCCTGGTGGTTCCAAATTCAGCATCCTTCTGCCGATGTACTCGGTCTCTCTTCTCTGTACATGTCCAAACCATCTAAGTCTGGCCTCTCGGACTTTATCCCCAAAACCTCTAACATGTGCTGTTCCTCTGATATACTCATTTCTGATCCTGTCCATCCTGGTCACTCCCAGAGAGATCCTCAGCATCTTCATCTCTGCTACCTCCATCTCTGCTTCCTGTCTTTTCCTCAGTGGTACTGTCTCTAGACCAATCAGCATGGCGGGTCTCACCATGGTTTTGTACACTTTTACTTTCATTGTACTGTATCTAATCAGTCAGTATTATAGTCAGTATTATATGAACTGCCGAGTGGAGACGGCAGCTCAGTGGTTAGAGCGTTCGCGCACGGACCGGTAGTTTGCGGGTTCGTGTCCCACAGAGAGCACGTCTAGGGTCCTTGGAGAAGACACCTAACTCCCGCTTCTCTCACCATTGGTGCCATTGAAGGGCAGCCTGCTGTGGTGTAAGGAGTGCAGCAAACAAATTTCCCCGGTGAGGGATGAACAGAGTAATTTATTTAAAAATCTTACATAACAGCACAAAAGGTGGCTCAGTGATAGAGCGTTTGCCCGCGGACCGGAAGTTAACCAGGGGTTTGCATCCCATTAAGTTCACGTCCAGGGTTCTTGGAGAAGACACCTAAACCCCTGTTTTCCACCATTGGTGCTGTCATAGGTGGCAGCCTGCTGCGGTGTAATGCAGTACACAAATGTCCTGGCAAGAGATTAATAAAGTATATTTAAAGAAATAGAAATAGTCTTGTTTCTAAGGCAGTTTTACTAGGAACAAATTGTTGCTGGCCTCACAACAAACTCACGACCTGTTCAGAGTGTACCCCATCTCTGCCTGTAATAAGCCTGGATAGGCTTTGGCATGGATGAGCAATTTGGAAGATGAGTGAATACATGAATGAAAGTATTTGGTCATGTATCTATCATATACAACTACCTAAAATCAAACACTTGAAAGTGTTTCCTAACGTGTTTAAGCTCTGAGAAGCTAGATTTTCACTATCCTTGTTTGGCCAGAGTTTATTTTCAAAGATGCGCTAAAGGCAATCGTTAAATTAAGGTCATTAATTCAGCAATCAATGAGAGAATAAGCATCACTTACAAGAATCGCAAGATTTCTGCCCCGGGGATAACTACAACACAGATGTTTTTCAAAAAGTCTGCCTCTTAGCAAATGTCTAATTAAAGTAATATAGGGGTTAAGAGAGACTTTTCTTCGAAAAACCAACAGAATAGAAGAAAAGCCGCTGCCTCCTCTGGTGCCATTATTCCCATTCTGCTGGGAGGCATTCAGTGAGGTAATTAACTTGGCTGACATGTGAAGAAGTCTCGCCTCTGACTAAATTCTGGATGTACAGATAGTCTGATTGAAAAACACCCATTTGGGTTTCTATCTTTGAATTATCCTCGTCCAACCCCATCTCTATGGTAATATAACTGATAATCACACTAATTTTACACTTGGTTGGAGATAATAGTAGTGCTTGTCCGCGCAGCATCCACACTCATTGCTATCCTTGTGTTTTTTGTCACGTAAAACAAAATACCAGCACAATAAATCAAAGATTTGATTAAAGTAAAATAAAAGTTATTGTATGAAAGGTTAAGTTAAACATGATGCAAAGACTAAAATATTAAATAAACCAGGAGATTTGTATCTATTGTTGGCTCTGCGGAACAAAAAAAATGTTTCTGCTGTTGTCAGTCATCTTCTTATCCGTCTATCCAGTGGCGGCTGGTGGTAAAAAAAAAAAAAAACCGGGGGGCGCACATTTTTCAAACACACACAAAAATTTTTTTTTGAGATATGTTATATAAAAGATATGTATATGAGTCAATTATTCGTGACAATATGTGTCTGCCAGTTCGGTAGCCTTTATTTAATTGTGCCAGGATGTTACTACTGCCAAAAACACCTAGCTTATAGCTACTATCAAGATGGGTGCCGCAAGTTTCATGACGTTTGCACTTTTCAGACAAATGCTTCAAGTCACTCACCCCTGTTGATATCCACACCTTTTCAGTTGCTGCTGAACTAAACAATAAGCGGGGTAAACAAAAAAAAGTGTTTCTCATGTTGCATCCAGTTAGCCACCACCACTTTTCATAGACAGCAGGGAAAAAATCCTCTCACATAAAAACGGCCGCGATCTCCACTGTTTTGTTGCAGTCAAATCTGGGGTGTCCGGTCCAAGCTCCTTCACTCTTCTTTTTTCTTCTTCAGAACGCTTAGAAAACGGATTCTGTAGAAGAGACGACACCGAATTCTCTTTTAGAAAGCCACTAGAGTTGTTAGCAACTGAACGATCTTCTGACGCCATGATGAAGACTATTTTCCAGAATTCCGCAGTGAAAACAAATGGCGTGGCGTGGGTGGGATTTATAGACTGACAGAGATGAGAACCTATCAGGGGTTATGGTTTGCAATACACATGAATGGAAAAAAATTTAGAGCTGACGTCCCGTTTTTTCCATAAAAACCGGAAGCCACATACACACTAATACGTTTTCCTGGTGGGACGCAGCTCGTTCCGTTTTTCACAGGAAGTAATAAAATAAAATAAAACGGTGTAAAACATTATTAAAATGCGTGTAATCTTCACACTCGACAGTTTTGCATACTTATAAACACATACATGTTTTTATATATGTATAGATACATAAATATTTTTTGGTGATCAGGTCGGTGGGGGGGGCAGCGCCCCTGCGCCACACATCACAAGCCGCCACTGCGTCTATCTCTTTCGGGGTTGCGGGTATTGTCGGAGCCCATCCCGGCCAATTTAAGGCAAAGGGCAGAGTACACCCCAAACAGGTTGCCAGTCTGTCGCAGGGCCACACACATACAACCATCCACACACACTCATTCCTAGGGGCAATTTGGCACCGGCCAATCAACCGAGCATGCATGTTTTTGGAGGGCGGGAGGAAACCAGAGTACCCGGAGGAAACCCACGCAGACACAGGGAGAACATGCAAACTCCACACAGAAAGAACAGTGTTCCAAGCCTCGTCTCCACCAGGGACTTGAACCCACGACATTCTTGCTGTGAGGCCACTGTGCTAACCACTGCGCCACCGTGCTGCCGGTTTTGCTGTTGTAGTTTCATTTTTGAAACCCTGTAAAATTTAGCATGAAAAACAGAATCTGAAGTACAGTGGTCACAAACTGATTTCTCATTTGCGTTTTTTTTTTCAGTACAGCTTGATGTCTGAGGAAATCCGGGCCTTCTTAACCATCCCGTTTCCATCAGGATGAAGTCCATCAACTGACTTCTTCTTTAAGTCTTATCAGATGTTTTTTTTTTTTTTTATTGTAATAAACTTCTATTCAGAAGCTCCATTTAATCCTTAATTTCTCCAGTGGAATTTCATGAGTAGTTGTACGCAAAAAAAAAAAAAAAAAAAAACTTTGATGATTCATATTCAATTCAATTCAATTTTATTTGTGTAGCCCAAAATCACAGAATTTCCATCTCAATGGGCTTCACAAGAAAAAGAGGAATGTATAAACACAGATACACAACAAGAAAAATTACTAACAAATGCTAACTAAACAAGACTAGCACATTAATGCACTTAGACTCTCCTTCACAGTGAGGAAAAACTCCTAAAAAACCCATCAGTGGGGAAAAAATAAGAAACCTCATGGGGATCCACATGAAAGAGAGATCCCTCCCCCCGGGACGAGCAACCAATGTGTCAAAGATTATTGTTTAAATATTAGCTTATTCTACTCTACAACTAAATATCTAAAGAAGTCAATAGATGTTCTTCATCCTGATGGAAACACAGGGACTCCTCAGCCCGGAGATGTCCAGAACGGGGATGAGTAGATGTTCATCATCCCGATGACAGTGGTGGATGAAGTACTCACTTTTTGTACTTAAATAAAAGTACAGATAATTAGGCAAAAAATTCACTTAAGTAACAGTAAAAGTACCAATAAAAAAAATCTACTTAAGTAAAAGTACAAAAGTAGTTGGTGTAAATTGTACTTTTTAAGTAAAAAGTAAAAGTACTCTAATCCTAATTCAAATGTTATTTTTTGTGCTATAGGGTGTCACCATGGTAACCAGGATAAATACTCTGCAGGGGTGTGACCCCCCTCTCCCGCCTCTTTTGGTCCACAAAAAAATAAATAAATAAAATAAAAGGAAAGGAAAGGGGACAAGTCAAGCTATCCCCTAGAAGGGCCAGTGAATGGGCTGCCAAAATGGAGGAAAATGACACTTATTTTGTAAAATGTTTTAGGGGGAGGGAGGGAGGCCCCAGTCACTATATATTGGCTTTGTCAAAGCCCCACCCCCCTTTGGAAAATTCTAGATCTGCCCCTGCTCTGTGTAATGATTGCTCAACTTTTTATTTAGAAGTAAACACAACGAACAACGATCTTCTGACTCTTTTTAATTTGTACTATATTTGATGTTAGGGTTTTGAATGAATGTGGAAAATGTTTCTCGATTCATTACTTCTTCTCCCGATCAACTGCTTCTTTTGATTTTGGCGATGCGGCTTCAAGATGCGCTAAAAAAACGGTGTATTTTTCAAATTCCTGAACGAAAATGTAACGAAAAATGTAAAACACACTTTTAAAAAGTAGCGAAGTAAAAGTACAGATATTTGCTCTAAAAATGTAGTGAAGTAAAAGTAAAAGTACCGGTCTTAAATTTTACTTAAGTAAAGTACAGATACACAATTTTTTTACTTAAGTACAGTAACGAAGTACATTTACTACGTTACGTTCCACCACTGCCTGATGGTAACACGGGAGACTCCTCAGCCCAGCGATGCCCTGGACGGGGGATGAGTAGATGGATTTCATCCATATTGATGGCCATATCTTGGAACTTTTTAGCCTAAACACTGCATTATAATTATAGCTACTGTTCTCATGTTTTTAATAGTGAAAACTTAAACATAGGTAAAGATTAGCTTAATAATTCACAATAAGAAAGCTAAAAAAATAGCAAACTTTTATCTTTCGGTGAGTAGCTTTGTCTTCTGAATCTTAAAAGTGCACGACCTAGAAAGGGGCTGCTAAAGTATACATGCTCTCAGTAATGTGAAAATGACAGGGTACCTAGAGAAGAACTATGGTATTCTATGCGGAAGTCTGGTGTGACAGAGAAGTATGTTAGAGTGGTCCAGGACATGTATGAGGGCTGTAAGACAGTGGTGAGGTGTGCTGTAGGTGAGACAGAGGAGTTCAGTGTGGGGGTGGGACTGCACCAGGGATCTGCTCTGAGTCCTTTGATGTTTGCTATGGTGATGGACAGGCTGACAGACGAGGTTAGACAGGAATCTCCATGGACAATGATGTTTGCAGATGACATTGTGATCTGTAGTGAGAGGAGGGAAGAGGTGGAGGAAAAGCTGGAGAGGTGGAGGTTTGCACTAGAAAGAAGAGGAATGAAGATTAGTCAGAGTAAAACAGAGTGCATGTGTGTGAATGAGAGGGATCCAAATGGAAAAGTGAGGTTACAGGGAGAAGAGATAAAGAAGGTGGAAGATTTTAAGTATTTAGGATCAACAGTCCAGAGCAATGGAGAGTGTGGAAAAGAGGTGAAGAAGCGTGTTCAAGCAGGCTGGAACGGGTGGAGAAAAGTATCAGGTGTGATGAGTGACAGAAGAGTTTCAGCTAGAATGAAAGGGAAAGTGTACAAAACCGTGGTGAGACCGGCCATGCTGTTTGGTCTAGAAACAGAAGCACTGAAGAAAAGACAGGAAACAGAGATGGAGGTAGCAGAGATGAAGATGCTGAGGTTCTCTCTGGGAGTGACCAGGATGGACAGGATCAGAGGAACAGCACATGTCAGAGGTTTTGGGGATAAAGTTATAGAGGCAAGACTGAGATGGTTTGGACATGTACAGAGGAGAGAGACCGAGTACATAGGAAGAAGGATGCTGGATTTGGAACCACCAGGAAAGAGGACTAGAGGAAGACCAAAGAGGAGGTTCATGGATACAGTGAAGGAAGACATGAAGATAGTTGGTGTGACCAAAGAGGATGCAGCAGATAGGGTTAGATGGAAGAAACTGACTTGCTGTGGCGAGCCGAAAGAAGAAGAAGTAATGTGAAAAATCTGCTTCATGGCCAGAAAAAGGAACTAAGCGTTCCTCCCACCATGTACTCTCTGATGTTTATGCGAATGTAAAAATGGAAAGAAATGCAAAAGACTGTAAATAAAATAATGAAAGTTAGTTTACTTTGGACGTTTTCTCGGGTTGGGGATTGTCAGGTTTTACATCGCTGCTCCATTAGAAGAATTAAAAAGTGTTTAAATTAGTATTTTATCAGCTAGTGAATTCAGCTTCCCACTCAGTGTCAAAAGAGTAAAATCTAGCTGTGTACCAGTATGCTACCACAGATGGCTTCTATAGTTAACACAGAAGAGTTTTCTATTTCTGCAGCACTGCGGACGCCACTGAACCACAGATTTATATATAAATACCAACTAAAGCTGTTACCTTAGGTCTTGGGAAAATGGTTAAATAACTTGTGAAATTCTCCACCTTTGCTGCTTTTACAAGCTACCTGTTGCATTCATGATGGGATATATTATCATTTGATGGAATCTAGAGAGGTGTTATATAGTAGCAAGACTGTAAGAATTGGGATTAACATTTCAAATTATTATAAAAACCTTTCTGAACTGGTTTCCAAATTTTCTTAGCATTTAAAAAGCTCATAAGACATTATTTTTTCTTTGCCGTTGGACATCGTGTGACATCATGATGAATCAGAAAGAAGCTAAAAATGTTCAAGGCTGTTGGTTATTTAAATCTTTTTTTTATACAGCAGACTGTTCAATTTCAACTAAAAATGGTCACTTTTACGGCATGAACGGATGGAAGTCAGCAAACGAGAAGATTTTCATGAACTATGTTGCGTGTCAGTGTTGTTTTTGGCGGCCATCTAAGTATTTGTTTTAGTCTTCATCTTTGGACGAATATTAATTTAAGTTTCAGTCGACAAGCTAGCATTAGCTTGAAGTTAGCATGCTGTTTGCGCAAAATATGTGGAAAACTTTAAGTTTCTGACCACCAAGCTCCTTTGCTGCTGTTTTCACCATGGTTCGTAACTTTCTTGTGGCTGCAGGTGTGTTGTGTAGACGGTGTGAACGTGCAGCATTGTGGGGGGCGTGCCGCCGTGAGAGACAGATGCACCCGCTGTGTTTTTTTCTTTTCACAGACAGAAATGTAAAAGTCTGACGCCTATTTCGTTACGTTTTCGTCTCGTCAACAAAAACTTGCAAACGTCTCGTCACATTTTCATCACCAAAATGTCGCATTTATTTCTTTATCGTTATGTCATTGTCATAAAAAAGATGAAGATGCTGAGGATCTCTCTGGGAGTGACCAGGATGAACAGGATCAGAGGAACAGCACATGTTAGAGGTTTTGGAGATAAAGTCAGAGAGGCAAGACTGAGATGGTTTGGACATGTACAGAGGAGAGAGAGAGAGTACATTGGAAGAAGGATGCTGGATTTGGAACCACCAGGAAAGAGGACTAGAGGAAGACCAAAGAGGAGGTTCATGGATACAGTGAAGGAAGATATGAGGATAGTTGGTGTGACCGAAGAGGATGCAGCAGATAGGGTTAGATGGAAGAAACTGACTTGCTGTGGTGACTCCTAAAGGGAAAAGCCGAAAGAAGAAGAAGATCGTCATGAAAAAAATGCTTCGTCAACGAAATCATTTCGTTTTCGTCATCGTTGACGAAAACAACACGGTTACGTGTTTTTAGGCTGATCACTTCTTGGCAGGAAGTCATTTTTTGTTACATTACCAGTGTCGAACCAATAAGGGACTCCCTGCCAAAAAGTGATCAGCCTGTGAGAACGTGTCAATTTGTTTGTTTTTTTTAACCTAAAATTTGCAACAAAAAAACCCACTACAATAATAACAAAAAAGTTAAATTACGAAAATAAGTCAAGTATGTTTTTTGTAGATTACCGTAATTTCACGGCCATAAGGCCCACCTAAAAGTCTCAAATTTTCTTCAAAATGAGCGGTGCGCCTTTTTGTGCGGTGCGCCTTGTGTGTGAGAAAAGGCGGACCTAAAAGAAAACACCGTGCCCGCAAGGCAGACCTGAAAGAAAACACATGAGAACGTTAAAGAGTGAAGTGTGGGTGTGGATTGTGTATAAAAAAGGTATGTGCTGTATGCACAACATGGCTGTTTACGCTACAGTTTGCCAATGGGTTGTAGATGCTTGGACTAACGTGTCTGCTGGTACTGTTATCCAAGCTTTCGCAAAAGCTGGTATCCTTTCTGAGGAGCCGCACAGTACAGACAGTGACTTTGACAGCGAGGAGCGAAGTGGACCTGCTCTGTTGGATTTCGCGCAGCTGTTCGATTCCGAAACAGAGGATGAGGACTTTGACGGATTTGAATAAAGACTATTAGCGGTAATGTGCTTGTTTAGTATCGTTACTACTTAAATAAAGCACAACCAAACTCAGTTTTGCTTCCGATTTATTTTTTAATACGCACATTTACATGCTTGCGTGTGTGTTGTTGTAAGGCGGTGTGTGACTGAGACTGCGCCTTTTCGTACGGTGCGCCTAATGGTCGTGAAATTACGGTACTTATTTAAGGCTTTTATGGTTTGAGTTGGCATATTGTTATGTGGTTCCACAGAGGTGAGTTTTCAACTTTCAAGTCTGTTTTTTCCATCTGGATGAGTTTGTAGCGTCTGACCAATAACATATGAAGCAAAATACAATTTGTTACCGTGGTAATTTTGTCTTCACAACAACAAGAATTCAAAAATACACAACTTTGTTTGGCATTTTTCAGTTTGAACATCAACTACATCAATAGAAATTTTTAAAATGCTATATTTTCAAAGAACTTCTTTCTGCATTTACACACTGATTTAACCAAGATGAGAGTGGTACTGTAAATGATATGTGTAAGAGAAACACTTGTTCAGAAAGGGAGTGCTTTCATACGTTTTATCTGTAATTTGAACCTAATCTGCTTGGCGAACAGTATGGTCTGACTTAGTTTGTTCAAAAGTGAACCGACAAACCCGGGACGAACCTGAAACAAACATGATAAGAGAAAATCCAGCTCTCTAGTCCATTCCTCTGGTTTAAGTGGTGCAAATCACATTTGTTTTCTTTTCGTCCTGCGGGTACGAGCAAACAGAAATCCAATTATCAGTTCAATTTGCCAAATGGGATTCGTGTCAGATGTCAAGTTCAGTGAGTGGTTCAAGGCTGAACACGCATCATTTGGTTGGACCATTCATGGTCATTTCACCACAAATTAAGGAAGAACTTCATGTACGTAATGTTCCTTGTTAGCCTGACGCAACAGACTGTTTCTTTCAGTGTGTACCAACAATCTGACCTCGCACATTAGGGTTTGCTCACTGCACGATGAGCAGGTATATTTTCGCTTTAACCAATCGCTGCTTTCTGGTTGGAACCACATGTGATTTGTATAGTGCCCATTTTCTTCGCCACCAAATGTTCCAGATGAAAATTCTAACTTTTTCCAAATTCCATTGACAACAGAGCAATATTCTCTATCCTTCTGAATAAAACTCATTTTCAGAAGTTGTTAACACCAACTGGTTTGGTTTACCTCAATGCTTAGCTATCGAACTACGAATAAATCCAGATGGACACGTTTGTTCGACGCTGCGGCGCCATATTATTTACTATTTAAATTCGAGGTCTCACGAATGGTCTGTAATAAGTTGGTCCATTTTTTCTCCAGTAGCTGGAGAAAAAATGAAATTGGCGTTCATTGTCATTGTCAATAGTAAAACAGAAAATTAAGCAAACGTAGCAAAGCTAGCAAAAGCTAGCCTCATTGCTCATGTCACACGTTCCAATCTTTTCCTGCCTGTTCAGACAGGTAAAGTCTGTCCTTGCAGTATTGGAGTGTACTGGGAACTTTTTTGCATTGACCAATTGCTGTCTTCTGTTTGGGGTTGGATGTGAAACAAAGAAATCCCACCTTCTTTACCACAGATTAGGCTAGCTAAACCACATGGACGCTTGTATTTGATATTACAGCGCCATCTCTATTCATTGATTGGCCCACCGTATTCACAAGTCTCACAAACAGAGCCTAGTTGGTTTGTCGTTGATGTGGTAGTTAAAGTGAAATGACATTGAGTGGGTGGGTATCAAATCAAATCAAACTTTATTTATAAAGCGCTTTTCATACATAAAAATGCAATGCAAAGCACTTTACAAGTTAAAAACCCCAGAATTCAATTTGCCCTCCCCCAACGCCCCCCCCCCCGCACACACACACACACACATCCATACTTGTAAAAATACAAATATAGGACACACCCTCATATATGTACACATACACACTCACTGTCATCACCTCATTGTCATTACCAATGGTAAAACTGAAAAGCCAACTCGCAAAAGCCAGTCTCAATAGTTGCATATGTCTTCTTCATCTCCTCTCGGCATTTCCCTTCGTTGGTCGCCACAGCAAGTCAGTTTCTTCCATCTAACCCTATCTGCTGTATCCTCTTTGGTCACACCAACTATCTTCATGTCTTCCTTCACTGCGTCCATGAACCTCCTCTTTGGTCTTCCTCTAATCCTCTTTCCTGGTGGTTCCAAACCCAGCATCCTACTGCTGATGTACTCGGTTTCTCTTCTCTGCACATGTCCAAACCATCTCAGTCTGGCCTCTCTGATTTTATCCCCAAAACCTCTAACATGTGCTGTTCCTCTGATATACTCATTTCTGATCCTATCCATCCTGGTCACTCCCAGAGAGATCCTCAGCATCAATAGTTGAATATGTCCTACATTTAAATCTTTTCCGGTCTATCCTGACAAATGTTTCTCATCTTATAGAGTTTGGTGTTGTCATGTTGTTGTTTGCCAATTTCTTTTCAAGTGACATGACAAGTATTGCACGATGGTATTTAGGCTATGCCAGCATATTAAAAACAAAATGAAGTGATGGCCGATTCACTCATCAGGCATTGTAACCCTTATTCTCTAAAACTCATTGACACGGCTTTTGAGAACTTCTAGCCATTACATTAGTAAAACCTGATGGCATAAATGCGACTTATTTTTGCCAGCAACAATTTGGCGTGAGAAAAGCAATTTATTGGTGACTTTAAGTCAACACACATCCACTAAGTGAGATGATTGCAGATGAGTCTTTACAGAGTTATCATCAGTTGTTTCAAGTAGCGAAGCAGAACTGCTCCGTAACTTTACTCAAGTAGAAAATCTCGTAATCTTTACTTTAACGAAGTAATTATTTTTTTGTCTACTTTTTACTTTTACTCACTACTTTTTCATGCAATTATCTGTACTTTTACTTCGTTACTTTTATAAAAAGTAGTCGCTACTTTCGCCATTTTGTCACCGTTAAAAATAAAGAAAAAAGTCATTAAAAACCAATCCGGATCAATCGCACCATTTGATTCGAATGTGGTTGGATGAGGCGAACTAACATGCATGCACGCACACATACACCCCTGCCCACCCGGACCCCTCTGCTGTGTTCCAGGTGTCACGCAGGCTGTATGTGGCACTCCCAACCTTAGCAACTTGTGAAAGACTATTCAGTATTGCCTCAGAGAACTTTGAAAACTACCTGCCTTCAAGGCTTTCGGTTATTTTTTTTTATTTATTTATTTATTTTTACATTGAGTGTGTTTGTGTCAACTGAAGTTGGTTAAATTTGGTGATGCAGAGTGAAGCTTGGTAGCTGAAGGGACGTTACATAATGCCCTGCTTATGTTAATACATTTGATTGTGTTCATTAATCAATTTCCAATAAAGGTTATTAAGAAATAAATGTTTCTGATTCATAAAGTTTCACACCACAACACTTTCATTTAGTTATATTTTCTGCTCCTTTAAGCATGTGATAATAGTTAAAAATATGTTCATAGGTTTTTTTTGATAATATTTCTTTTCCTTGAAAATTACTTTTACTTTTTTACTTTAAGTAGTTTTGACAATAGGTTACTTTTTACTTGAGTAAAAACTTCAGTTGATACTTCTACTTTTACCAAAGTAGTTTTTTAACACTGTATCCATACTTCCACTTGAGTTGAAAATGTTGGTACTTTTGACACCTCTGGTTATCATAAAACAATTATTTTCCACGTTCCTATTTAGAGAATTGCAGTGTTTAAGACTCATTTGCATTAGTTCTGTTTATGGATTTTAGTAGTGGAGACACAATGTCTCTACCATTTGTTCATTAAAAAATCACTTATAGCTGAGGTGGCAGAAAGAGAGAAAAATGTGATGAAAATGAAAAAAAGAACCTTGAAGGCAAAAACAATCTGCACATTTTAAACTTCACTGACCTTTCCCAAGGTAGATTACTGCAATATCCCTCCAACATATGAATAAGCATTGCTCCAGTAATTTTGAACTGTAATTTATAACTGATTTCGATGAACAGCATAAAGTTGGGGAAAGTTTGGAGTTAACTCGAGGTATCAGTTATGAGAATTCTTCACAAACACCATATGGTTGCTCTTTTTAATTTGCTGATGGCATTTCTATTTCTAAGACCTTGATTTGTTTTTAGCTTACTGAGTCACAGCTTGGCATTTGGAAATAATTTATTTACAGCATAATGGGGATTAATAAAGACAGCTTACATTGATGGTAATTCCTTTGATTTAGGAAAGTCCAAAACTGATCCTATAGCGCTGCCGATCCTGCATGTTTTTAACAACAAAACATGGAAACCCTGCTGAGTTGTGCCCATCAGGGACCAAAACCAGAAAACCCTGCTTTAGGGCACACTTGTTCTTCTTCTTTCGGCATTTCCCTTTAGGGGTCGCCACAGCAAGTCAGTTTCTTCCATCTAATCCTATCTGCTGTATCTTCTTCGGTCACACCAACTATCTTCATGTCTTCCTTCACTACGTACATGAACCTCCTCTTTGGCCTTCCTCTAGGCCTCTTTCCTGGTGGTTCCAAATCCAGCTTCCTTCTTCCTATGTACTCTCTCTCTCTCCTCTGTACATGTCCAAACCATCTCAGTCTTGCCTCTTGAACTTTATCCCCAAAACCTCTAACATGTGCTGTTCCCCTGATGTACTCATCTCTAATCCTGTCCATCCTGGTCACCCCCAGAGAGATCCTCAGCATCTTCATCTCTGCTACCTCCATCTCTGTTTCCTGTCTTTTCCTCAGTGACACCGTCTCTAGACCAAACAGCATGGCCGGTCTCACCATGGTTTTGTACACTTTCCCTTTCATTCTAGCTGAAACTCTTCTATCACACATCACACTTGATACTTTCCTCCACCCGTTGCAGCCTGCCTGAACACGCTTCTTCACCTCTTTTCCACACTCTCCATTGCTCTGGACTGTTGATCCTAGAATTAGGGCACACAATATCTCAAAACTGTAAGAGTAAAGTCGGACATACACTATGCAATTACAGAAAGTTTCAAATCGAACCCCCATCCACACTGTATGACTGCCAACAGTTTGAGCCCAGCCTCACAATTTAAGTGTGCACACTGAACAATCAGATAGTCAAGTTCTGACTTCATGCTCTCTGTACATGTGCGTGTTGTCATTAAAGCTGTTTTAAGAACTTTAATTTATAGTTTTGTCTGGTGACAATCATCAATGCCCTGGACCAGGTGTCAGCTCTACAAACCAGTAACCTTTCTCTACATCAGTAAACAACGAGAGCACTTTCAGAAACTTTCAGGTACAGTCACTACACATTTTCTGCTAAATAAACTATTTTATTCACCCAAACCTTTCCATGTCCTCAACGAGTGCTGTGATGACATCGGTGACTTCAGAAGTGGATTGAAAGAACCGTCAATCCTTTGACACACCAGGAGCACACCGTGACAATCTTGCACTTTTAGTACGTGCGTCCTGATTGTGTTACTGAGGTTGTCTTTCTTGTTTTAACTGGACCACAAGTCTGTTTTAAAATTGAATTGATTGATAGCTTATATACAGTGGTGGTCAAAAGTTTACATACACTTGTAAAGAACATAATGTCATGGCTGTCTTGAGTTTCCAGTTATTTCAACAACTCTGATTTTTCTCTGATATAGTGATTGGAACAGATCCTTCTTTGTCACAAAAAACATTCATAAAGTTTGATTCTTTTATGACTTTATTATGAGTAAACTGAAAATGTGACAAAATCAGCTGGGTCAAAAATATACATACAGCAATGCTAATATTTGGTTACATGTCCTTTGGCCATTTTTACTTCAATTAGGCGCTTTTGGTAGCCATCCACAAGCTTCTGACAAGTTTCTGGTTGAATCTTTGACCACTCCTCTTGACAGAATTGGTGCAGTTCAGTTAAATTTGTTGGCTTTCTGACATGGACTTGTTTCTTCAGCATTATCCACATGTTCTCAATGGGATTTAAGTCAGGACTTTGGGAAGGCCATTCTAAAACCTTAATTCTAGCCTGATTTAGCCATTCCATTACCACTTTTGATGTGTGTTTGGGGTCATTGTCCTGTTGGAACACCCAACTGCGCCCAAGACCCAACCTTCGGGCTGATGACTTCAGGTTTTCTTGAAGAATTTGAAGGTAATCCTCCTTCTTCATTGTCCCATTGACTCTCTGTAAAGCACCAGTTCCATTGGCAGCAAAACAGGCCCACAGCATAATACTACCACCACAGTGCTTGATGGTAGGCATGGTGTTCTTGGGGCTAAAGGTCTCACCTTTTCTCCTCCAAACATATTGCTGGGCATTGTGGCCAAACAGCTCAATTTTTGTTTCATCTGACCACAGAACTTTCCTCCAGAAGGTCTTATCTTTGTCCATGTGATCAGCAGCAAACTTTAGTCGAGCCTTAAGGTGCTGCTTTTGGAGCAAGGGCTTCCTTCTTGCACGGCAACCTCTCAGTCCATGGCGATGCAAAACACGCTTGACTGTGGACACTGACACCTGTGTTCCAGCAGCTTCTAATTCTTGGCAGATCTGCTTTTTGGTGCTCCTGGGTTGACTCTTCACCCTCCTGACCAGTTTTCTCTCAGCAGCAGGTGACAGCTTGCGTTTTCTTCCTGATCGTGGCAGTGACAAAACAGTGCCATGCACTTTATACTTACAAACAATTGTTTGCACTGTTGCTCTTGGAACCTGCAGCTGCTTTGAAATGGCTCCAAGTGACTTTCCTGACTTGTTCAAGTCAATGATTCTCTTTTTCAAATCTGTGCTGAGCTCCTTTGACTTTCCCATTGTAGCGTTTGTGGGTGTTTTTATCCAATGAGCCCTTTTTAAAAGGCCTCAGAGAAGTCACCAGCTGTAGTCACTCATAATCACTCACAAGAAGTTAAGAGGTCATGCTATGAAGCTCATGTCATTGACACAACTTTCTAAGTCTCCAAAATTGCTCATTCATGTTGCTGTATGTATATTTTTGACCCAGCTGATTTCGTCACATTTTCAGTTTACCCATAATAAAGTCATAAAAGAATCAAACTTCATGAATGTTTTTTGTGACAAAGAAGGATCTGTTCCAATCACTATATCAGAGAAAAATCAGAGTTGTTGAAATAACTGGAAACTCAAGACAGCCATGACATTATGTTCTTTACAAGTGTATGTAAACTTTTGACCACCACTGTAGTTTTAAACATTGTAATGATGTCAGAGTCAACGACCAATAGTGCTGCCTCTACAGAACAACGTTTTGCACCTTCATTGCATACAGCCTCCAGAGCGTGAGGCTCAAGTATTCCTCAAAAACCAGGCACCAACCGTCTTTAAACTCCTCACCAACTTGGCTAAGCAACAGATGCCATCTAAAGACATCCACAAACTGACCATGGAGGAAATCATTACCTTCATGAAGGATCAGTTTTACTCAAATCAATTTATTTTATAGTTAGACACCGCTACAAATACTGGAGTGATATGATGCACCGACACCAAGGAGCAAGGCATCACACACCTGTCCGGAGCGCCATGCCATCCAGCAGCCAATACAGCAGCAGAGTGACTGGTTGGTATGTTCAAACAGTCACTGAGAAAATCCAAGCTACTTGCCAGGAAAGCACTGCAAGAATTCCTGAATCAATACCGATGGATACTGACAACCAGTCATTCTCCTAGTGAACTGCTCAATGGAAGGAAGATAGTTTGACACTCTGCTGCCACCTCTTGCTCATATTGCTCAGTCTATAGACTAGTCTACACTAGTCTAGATTAGTCTATAGAATAGTCTATAGAGTTAGTGATATACTAGTCTACACCATCTACTATGGATCCCAACAGGACCCTGCGATGCTCATCAAGACATTCGGATCTCGCATCTTGGAGGTAAATGTCTACCCCAATCTTCCCATATGCAGACAACATTGAAAACAGCTTTGTCCAACGTTTGCATCAGCTGAGAACGTAGTGAAGAAGCAGCAAATCCAGAGTAAGTTCCAACAGACACAGGACTCCTGGGACAAATCGAACCGCCAAATGGATTGGCGCCACCAAAGACGCAATCCTCACCATTACCATACTCCTCCCTATGGACCAGAAAACCCTCGGCACTCATGAAGTCAGAGGAAACTCCCCGACTTTGCTTCATGAGGTGGATCCTCAGGCTAAGCGGGGAGGTGTTACTAGAGGTGTAGTTAAACTCACATCAGCTCAATTACTTTTGAATTAGGGCTGCAACTAACGATTATTTTGGTAATCGATTAATCTATCGATTATTGGGTCGATTAATCGGATAAAAATGACCATTTGATATATATTACTTTTTCGGCATATTATAGAATGTAATTGTGCAAAACACAACTCATAACCAACACGTTAAACAACACGTTGGGTTTATTACAGTAAGAGCAAATGTTACTCTTTCTGTCAAATAAAGAGGTAGAATATTATCATTTCTAGAAAATAATAAATCTACTTACTGTATACAGTAAAAATAAATCATTAGCACCCATAAAATGTGCTTTAGTAGTACTGGCTAATAAAATATCTAATGTAAACTGTTGGATCACATTTGAAAATAAGAAACCTTTAACACTTCTGGATTCGCAAATTTAACCTTGTTCAGAAGTATTGTACAAAAAAAGGCCCCAGATTAACATGAGAAAAAAATATACAAAAACATTCAAGTTGTGAAGTATTAATGCAAAAAACAAAAAAAACCCCACCATCTCTACTGTAAAAATAGTAACTTTAATAAATAAAATGACCATCTTTACCACTTATAATTTTACAAACACAGATCTACCAATCGGTAAAGGGGTGCCCAACTAACAACACTCATTTTTTTGTGGGAAAAAATGTGCTTTGCGGTGTAAAGGAGGGGGTCTTGTATCCTGGTTTGAATTTAGCGATCTTTTTTTTAAAACCCCTCGTCTTCCTGCTGATAGCAGCCTCATTTCAGACATCTTCATTTCCAAAATGAACATTTTGAAGACAATAAAAAGTGTATTTTGCGACCTTTAAAATTGTTTTTATTAAAATAACATTGTGTATCGCTCCGGTTTGCCGTCTCCCGCTTCGAGTCCGACATGTTTTTTTTAAAGATATTTGTGCAGCGTCGTTATGCTTCCGTGCCAAAACGTGTCCGTTTCGCAAACTTTGCATTTTAACGCGATTCTTTTTCAAATTTAGCGGTAAATGATCCAAACTTCAGATGATTTTATGTGTGTTTTTCTTTCCGCCATCTTGTTGGATCTGCCTGATCATGTGAGGCGGGGTGACATGAAGGCCAATGATTGGCTGCTATCTTCTTCTCCTCCTATTTTGGTAGCGCGCATCGTCAATTTGCTCTCTACTGTCCCACATGGAGACCAATTTAAGTGCAGTAGACAGCGGAAACTTTTTAGACGATTAATCGATGACCAAATTAATCGACAACTATTTTGATAATCGATTATAATCGATTAAATCGATTAACTGTTTCAGCCCTATTTTGAATGAACTGAAATTCAGTTAAGGCGAGTTCTCATTTATACTGAAATAACACTTTATTCTTCTCTGAAGAATAAAGAATAAAGAATAAAGTTTCTTTAAATTGTATGGGGTCAGTCAAGAACCTTTGGTAACGAGGAGTAACCACAGAGAAGATTCTTCAATACACTTTAGAGCTTTGGGCTATTTCTTTTTTAAAAATTACCAGCTGAATGACCAGCTGTTGTGTGTACCACCAATGGCTGTTCCAGCTCCACCTCACCTAACTCCATCTAGCACCATCTAGCAGCTGTTTGGAGCTCTGTCTTGGGGTGCGTGGAGCTACCGGACACACACATTTTCCCAGAGGGGGATTAAATAAAGTATTCTGTATCTAAATAGTAGCAGGAGAATAAAAAATCCTTCAAAGGGAAAAACGTTATGCATCATATTTCATTCTGAAAATTATGTTTAAAAATAGGCATTTGTGCTCATTAATCTATAAAACAAGTCGATTTACGTTCCTACCCTCACCTATGGTCACCAGCTGTGGGTGGTGACCGAAAGAATGAGATCAAGCGGCCGAAATGAGCTTCCTCCGTAGGGTGGCTGGGCTCTCACTCAGAGATCGGGTGAGCAGCTCTGCCATCCGGGAGGCGCTCGATGTCGAGCCGCTACTCCTCCAGGTCGAGAGGAGCCAGGTGGGATGGTCCGGGCATCTGGTCAGGATGTCACCCGAGCGCCTCGCGGGCGAGGTGTTTTGGGCACATCCCACCGGGAGGAGACCCTGGACCCGCTGGAGAGACTATGTCTCACAGCTGGCCGGGGAAAGACTTGGAATCCTTCCGGGTGAGCTGGAGGATGCAGCCGGGGTGAGAGAGGCCTGGGCTTCCCGTTTGAGGCTGTTGCCCCCGCGACCCGACTCCGGAACAAGCGGAAGATGACGGAACGGAATAGAATCTATAAAACAAAGATTTGCTAATAAAGAAAATCAAAAGCCCAGATCGTAATGATATCTGGGCTGATTGAAACGAAAATGAAAGGGAAAGTGTACAAAACCGTGGTGAGAGCGGCCATGCTGTTTGGTCTAGAGACAGTGCCACTGAGGAAAAGACAGGAAGCAGAGATGGAGATAGCAGAGATGAAGATGCTGAGGATCTCTCTGGGAGTGACCAGGATGGACAGGATCAGAGGAACAGCACATGTTAGAGGTTTTGGAGATAAAGTCCGGGAGGCCAGACTGAGATGGTTTGGACATGTACAGAGGAGAGAGACCGAGTACATTGTCAGAAGGATGCTGGATTTGGAACCACCAGGAAAGAGGACTAGAGGAAGACCAAACAGGAGGTTCATGGATACAGTGAAGGAAGACATGAAGATAGTTGGTGTGACCAAAGAGGATGCAGCAGATAGGGTTAGATGGAAGAAACTGACTTACTGTGGTGACCCCTGAAGGGAAATGCCGAAAGAAGAAGAAGAAAAGCCCAGATTGAATACGTTTTTTTTAAGTACTTCAATTTGATTTTATTCAGTTGTTTTCGTTAAACTAGAAAGATACAATGATACACAAAAAAATCTTACAGTAAAAAATTTAGAAATTTTCTTTTGGTATCAGATATCAAAATTACAATTTGTTTACATACAGACAAAAAATAATTAGTTAGTTATCCGACATTCACACAGTTAGTACAGGATTAAATCCCAAATAACCCCAGTTTGGACAGGCAGTGTACACGCAGGTTGGAACAGTGACGTGTGATAGAAGAGTTTCACTTTTAATGAATCATATCGTTGCCACAACATTTACAGAAAACTCAAACAACAAAACAGTTCTGTAAAAAAAATAAACTCAAACACTACATTTTTTTATTTGTAGGAAGATTTGAAATGACACGTTTACATTACATCTGGGGGACTAGATCAAATAATAATAATAATAATAATAGTTATTTATTATTCTCTATACAGAAAAATCTACGAGCTCCATAAAGTTGATCCCTCTTTAAAAAAAAAAAAATATGAACAAAAATAAACAAAAAATATGTCAATCGTTTGTGCTGTAAAATTTTTTGTTTGTGCTGTTTTATTTTTCTTTAATTTTAAAGAAATAACGATGACGTCATCCAGCCCCGCCCCCTTCCGCCTAAAAAAATGCGAGAAATCTCATAAATCGTTTGTGCTACGTTTGTGCTGTTATGTGCTGTAAAAATTTTCGTTTGTGCCATTTTATGGTAGAAAAAGTTTCAAAAAAGTCTTCTGGACAGTTCAGTTCTTGAACGAGACGTTTCGACTTCCATCCGGAAATCATTTTCAATCTGATAGAAATGGATTGAAAACTGGATCTAATTTATACTAACCTGAGTAAAAGGTAAAAAAAATAGTAAGGCAGGGCTCAACCAATGAGCCTGTGTTACCTAAGATGGCCGTGAATGGCTCCTATTGTAGCCACAGACCAGTAAACGAACCCTATTATAAAATGCTAAAAGCCTAGTGAATAGAAATTCCTGCTAACGAGAGGCATTAAACTGGGTCACGAGGTGTCATCTTTAGTCCATGGCTTCAAAAGGCTGCTGTAAATCCTGGGCAAAATGTATCTAACGCCTCCACTCCGATTCAGAGAGAGACTCTCTTTCATCACAAAGATGGCTTCCTTCACCCCTCTTTCGAACCAATCTTTCTCTCTACTTAGAATCTTCACCTCACTGTCCTCAAAAGTGTGTTTGGTGGATTTAAGATGCAGATGTACGGCAGACTGTGGACCACTAGAGGCTTCTCTTCTGTGTTGGTAAAGTCTTTTGTGGAGTGGTTGCTTCGTTTCCCCAATGTAGTGTTCTTTGCAGCTCCCTTCACTGCACCGGATCGAATAAACTACATTGCTCTGTTTTTCTGTAGGCATCTTGTCTTTAGGATGAACTTGATGACAAGATGCCCACAGCATTTTTATAATAGGTTTGTTTACTGGTCTGTGGCTACAATAGGAGCCATTCACGGCCATCATAGGTAACACAGGCTCATTGGTCGAGCCCTTCCTTACTATTTTTTTCCTTTTACTCAAGTTAATATATATTAACGTAAGTATATATATTGGTTAATAAATATATATACTTATTAACCTGGACTCCAGTTTTCAGTCCATTTCTATCAGATTGAAAATGATTTCCAGATGGAAGTCGAAACGTCTCGTTCAAGAATTAAACTGTCCAGAAGACTTTTTTGAAACTTTTTCTACTATGGTTCACTCCTGGATGAATGAGGGACTACACAGACTTGTGCCATTTTAGTTTATTTAAATTTTAAGAAAAACAATTCGGACAATGACGTCATCCAGACCTTAATTTATTTCCGGACGTCGCCATCTTTGGTTACATCTTCGTGAAAATGGTTTTCCTACAATTTAAAAAAAACTAAAATGGCACAAACGATTCCCATTATTTTTATATTTTTTCTCGCATTTTTAGGCGGAAGGGGGCGGGGCTGGATGACGTCATCGTACAAATCTTATTTCTTAAATTTAAAGAAAAGTAAAACAACACAAATAAAAAAAAAATTACAGCACAAACGTAGCATGAACGATTGACACCATTTTTTAGAGTTTTATCGCATTTTTAAGCAATATGAGGCGCTGGATGACCGCAGATTGACCCATAAAAGAATCGTAAATATCTACGAAAATAAAACAGCACAAATGAAAATTTTTACAGCACAAACGATTGACATATTTTTTGTTCATTTTTTTTTTTTTAAAGAGGGGCCAACTTCACGGAGCTCAATCTACGGCCTTATTTGGCTTTTGGCTCCTCTGTTTTGTTTAGACAAAAATAGTTTAGTAAAACATTTTCTTTCTACGATTAACATTGAACTACATTAGATTTTAGCTGCAATTTGACATGGACGGTAGAATCATTTCTTAATCTAGTAGAGATCATTGATTTGAAATCAAATCATCCAAATACACACATTTTACTAAATACAAAAATAAAGTTGCATTTAGTTTGTATATTAATAACATTTTCACTTTAAACACACTTCTTGAATTTTCTTATTAACGAGCAGCTGCTGGACAAAAAAAGAAAAAAAAAGTGGTATAAAGAGCTGGTCTTTCTACATTTGGTTCATGATTAGAGTAATCCCATAACTAAGCCTTCTATAAATTGATTTAGCCCTTGCACGAGAATTAGCCGCTCACGGGAATACAAAGACAATGAATAAATTTCAGGGAATGGAAAAAAAAAAAAGCATTTAATGTGAAATGATTAATAAAGCGAAAACTAATTCTATCAATATTTCTATAAAAAATTCTTTCAGCCAAAAAAAAAAACCCAAAACGGTTAAATCCCTAATAAAAAAAGAATAAAAGAGGAGGGGAAAACCCGAGAGGTTGAGCTGACCCACTTCAATAATAAAACAAGAATGTCTCGCTTCCCCGAACAGCAAGAAAAAAAAAAGAACCAGACTCACTAGACCGCGCTTCTTTTGGGATTAAAATTTTCACTTTTTTTTTCCAAATTGAATAACCATTTCTGTTGGAAAAAAAACCCACTTTTCAAAGCAAACGAACCTTTAGCTTCTAATCTATCGTTCTCATTCATATTTTTATGATAAACACCTAAAATTGACATTTACCAACTTAAGCGTTGCTGGAAAGAAGAGGAATGAAGATTAGTCAGAGTAAAACAGAGTATGTGTGTGAATGAGAGGGATCCAAATGGAAAAGTGAGGTTACAGGGAGAACAGATAAAGAAGGTGGAAGATTTTAAGTACTTGGTACAACAGTCCAGAGCAACGGAGAGTGTGGAAAAGAGGTGAAGAAGCGTGTGCAGGCAGGCTGGAACGGGTGGAGGAAAGTATCAGGTGTGATGTGTGACAGAAGAGTTTCAGCTAAAATGAAAGGAAAAGTGTACAAAACCGTGGTGAGAGCGGCCATGTTGTTTGGTCTAGAGACAGTGCCACTGAGGAAAAGACAGGAAGCAGAGATGGAGGTAGCAGAGATGAAGATGCTGAGGATCTCTCTGGGAGTGACCAGGATGGACAGGATCAGAGGAACAGCACATGTTAGAGGTTTTGGAGATAAAGTCCGAGAGGCCAGACTGAGATGGTTTGGACATGTACAGAGAAGAGAGACCGAGTACATCGGCAGAAGGATGCTGGATTTGGAACCACCAGGAAAGAGGACTAGAGGAAGACCAAAGAGGAGGTTCATGGATACAGTGAAGGAAGACATGAAGATAGTTGGTGTGACCAAAGAGGATACAGCAGATAGGGTTAGATGGAAGAAACTGACTTGCTGTGGTGACCCCTAAAGGGAAATGCCGAAAGGAGAAGAAGACCAACATAAGCGTAGCTGGAATTCAGAGCGTCCACCAGAAACCATCTAATGACTAAGAACATTTGGTTCCCAGCGCTATTGAGTCATCGGCTTGGTGATGAATACACAGATATAAAGAACACAAGAGAAGCCATCAGTTCACGGAGATGCTTTTATATCAACATATTGGCAGGCTGTCTCAAAAGAAAACAACAAAGTGAAGGGTCAGGAAGGCAAGGTCCTTTTTTTAAAAGCTCTGAATGAGGGCAAAAATGATTTTCTGTCGCCAGTCCTTCTTTTTTTTCCGTTGAAGGTTCACAGAAAACCATAGAGAATAATCCATGTCTGGTCGTGTCCGTTGGCCTTCATTTCAAATACACGACTTTTAAAATATTAGAACAGATTGATCGTTGAAAAAGCTCACTTTCTGCCACATCTGCTTTTTTTTTTTCTTGTCGGCTGGTGATCCGAATCGATACGTGAAAGAACACGACGGACGAGATGAGCCGAAGGTTGGCAGTGTCAAAACAGCACAGCGTCTGGTTCTGGCTCAGCAGAGCGGTTGCTTTGATTCCCCGCGAACCAGGAAAGCTCAGTGCAATTTTTCTTTACTTTAGTGGAGCAAAGCATGCTGGGATGTCTAAAGCATGGAGTGAGCTTCTGTAGATCCGGTGAAGAAAGTTGCCCTGTGGATAAAAGGAAATTTGTAAGTTTTTTGCAGACACTAATCGGGCCTTTTTTTTCTGTTTCTAATAAAACTTCACACCAGCGTGTTTTCAAACTGTCCAATCAGGAACAACTCAAAATGATAAGCAACGATGACGAAAACCAAATGATTTTGTTGACGAAGCATTTTTTTATGACGACTAGTAACGATAACGAAATAAATGCGAAACTTTAGTGCCGAAAACGTGACGAGACTTTTGCAAGTTTCTGCTGACGAGACGAAAACGTAACGAAATAGGCGTCAGCCTTTCACATTTCTGTCTGTAAAAAGAAAAAAACACAGCGGCTGCATCTGTCTCTCACGACGACACGCCCCCCACAATGCTGCACGTTCACACCGTCTACACAACACACCAGCAGCCACGAGGAAGTCACACACCATGGTGAAAACAGTAACAAAGGAGCTTGGTGGTCAGAAAATTAAAGTTTTCCACATATTTTGCGCAAACAACATGCTAACTTCAAGCTAATGCTAGCTTGTCGGCGCTGCTAACGTCCTAGTTAGCTTGGTTTCGCTAACGACTTCTTTAAATGCATTCTAATGTTTACTTTGTTTACAGGGTTATTAAGAGGTGTTATTTTTAAGTATGAATAAGTTACAACGTTCCTCACTCACTGAAAAAAATTATATTTATTTACGTTGTTTAACAATGTTCGCGGCGCCTTTCACTAAGGGCAACTCCAGAATAGAACAGGGACCGGCCCCTGTCAAGGGGCCTGGTTCCAGAGCCCAAGCTGTGCGTCGAGGAAGTCCAACTATATCTAGCCGGAACCGCTCAACCTCGCGCACCAGCTCAGGCTCCTACCCCGCCAGAGAAGTGACATTCCACGCGCCTCCAAATCCGAGACCATGGTCCTCGCCCGGAAAAGGGTGGAATGCCCCCTTCAGGTCAGGGACAGGGTCCTGCCCCAAGTGGAGGATTTTAAGTATCTCGGGGTCTTGTTCACGAGTGGGGGAAGGATGGAGCGGGAGATCGACAGGCGGATCGGTGCGGCGTCAGCAATAACTAAGACGCTGCATCGGTCCGTCGTGGTAAAGAGAGAGCTGAGCCGAAAAGCAAAGCTCTCGATTTACAAGTCGATCTACGTTCCTACCCTCACCTATGGTCACCAGCTGTGGGTGGTGACCGAAAGAATGAGATCGCGGGTACAAGCGGCCGAAATGAGCTTCCTCCGCAGGGTGGCTGTGCTCTCACTCAGAGATCGGGTGAGGAGCTCTGCCATCCGGGAGGAGCTCGATGTTGAGCCGCTCCTCCTCCAGGTCGAGAGGAGCCAGATGGGATGGTTCGGGCATCTGGTCAGGATGCCCCCGAGCGCCTCGCGGGCGAGGTGTTTCAGGCACGTCCCACTGGGAGGAGACCAAAGGGCAGACCCCGGACCCGCTGGAGACACTATGTCTCACAGGTGGCCGGGGAACGACTTGGGATCCTTCCAGGTGAGCTGGAGGATGCAGCCGGGGAGAGAGAGGCCTGGGCTACCCGTTTGAGGCTGTTGCCCCCGCGACCCAACCCTGGAACAAGCGGAAGATGACGGAACGGAACAATGTTCGCTGTTTTGCGCAAGTTAAAGCTCGGCAGAGTTTTTTTTTTAAACAAACAACCTGCATCATTCTCAGTAATAAAGACACGATTGTTAATTTTTTTTTTTTTTTACACTAAAACTAGACTAAAACGTTTTAAGTCTCCCTGACGAAAACTAGACTAAAACTATTTTGGGTTTTCGTGACTAAAACGTGACTAAAACTTAAACTAAATTTGTCCAAAGACGAAGATTAAAACAAAAACTTAGATGGCTGCCAAAAACAACAATGTCACTGACAGCAATAGAAGATTTTGACCTTTTTCCTTGATTTGTTTCTGGTCACCGGGGAAAACAAATACATAAAAAGCCTGTTTAATGTTCATTTCCACCCTGTCTGTTACAATTTAAATCGACATTTCTACAAAGGCCAGCAACTTAACCTCAGGGAAAACTCCACGTAATATTCAGACAAGTTTAAAAAAATGTCTACAATCTGTTCCAAATTATTATCCAAATGGATTTTAAGAACCTTCAATTCAATTTAATTTTATTTGTTTAGCCCAAAATCACAGAATGTCCGTCTCAATGGGCTTCACAAGAAAAAGAGGAATGTATTAACACAGATACTCAACAAGAAAAATTACTAACAAATGCTAACTAAACAAGACTAGCACATTTATGTCCTTAGACCAGACATGTCCAAAGTCCGGCTCGGGGGCCAAATGCGGCCCGTTGTCAATTTTCATCCGGCCCGCAGTCTCCGTCATAAAATCAATAGCGCCTGGCCCCAGTGGCGGCTGGTGACGTGTGGCGCAGGGGCGCCGCCCCCCCGACCTGATCACCAAAAAATATATATGCATATGCATCTATATATACATATATAAACATGTATGTGTTTATAAGTATGCAAAACTGTCGAGTGTGAAGATTACATACATTTTAATCATGTTTTACACCATTTTATTTTATTTTCTTACTTCCTGTGCAAACCGGAACGAGGGCGAAGGGTATGAACGCCCCACCAGGAAAACATATTAGTGTGTATGTGGCTTCCGGTTTTTATGGAAAAAACGTGACGTCAGCTCTAAATTTTTCCCATTCATGTGTATTGCAAACCATAACCACGCCCGTGGGGCGCAGATATTTTCCGCCCATCAGTTGTGTGATAGGTTATCCTCTCTGTCAGTCTGAACCAATCAATTAGCTATAAGCTGACCTATAAATCCCACCCACGCCACGCCCTTTCTTTTCACTGCGGAATTCTGGGAGTCTTCATCATGGCGTCGGAAGCTAGTTCAGTAGCTAACAACGCTAGAGGCTTTTTTAAAGAGAATTTAGTCGTCCCTTCTACAGAATCCGTTTTCTAAGCGTTCTAAAGAAGAAAAAAGAAGAGTGAAGGAGCTTGGACCGGACACCCCAGATTTGACTGTGCAACAAAACAGTGGAGATCGTGGCCGCTTTTATGTAAGAGGATAATGAAGGTCTATGAAAAGTGGCGGTGACTAACTGGATAAGAAACACTTTTCTTGTTTCCCCTGCTTATTGTTTTGTTCAGCAGCAACTAAAAAGGTGTGGATATCAACAGGGGTGAGTGACTTGAAGCATTTGTCTGAAAAGTGCAAACGTCATGAAACTTGCCGCACCCATCTTGATAGTAGCTATAAGCTAGGTGTTTTTTGGCAGTAGTAACATCCTGGCACAATTAAATAAAGGCTACCGAACTGGCATAAGGAAACATAATGAAGAAGTCACCAAAAACAGACACATATTGTCACGAATAATTTTATATTTATTTTATATATATAAATATATATATATATATATACAGTATACTTTTATATAATATATCTAAAAAAAAAATTTTGTGTGTTTGAAAAATGTGTGCCCCCCCAGTTTTTTACCACCAGCCGCCACTGCCTGGCCCGCGTGTAGAATTACATAATACATTGGGCAGCAGTGCTGTTACCTGCGTGTTATAAATGCTGCCATCTAGAGGCTAAAATAGGAACAGCAAATTAGTATGTGAGCCCCCCAATTTTCTAAAATGGTGGCAATTAAAAAAAGGAGGAAAAAAAGAATCTAGCACGCCATTTAACCAGTCTAAACTAGTGGTTACCAAAGCATGCCATCCGTCTGATCCTGTTCTCAGGGGCGACTCCAGGATTTTCTAAAAGGATTTTTGTCTATGACCTCACGCCCCCCCCCCCTCCTCCCTTTGGATCTGGCCCGCTTGTCAAACGTTAGAACTCAATGTGGCCCGCAAGTGAAAAAGTTTGGACACCCCTGCCTCAGCCTCTCCTTCACGGTGAGAAAAAACTCCTAAAAAAACCATCAGTGGGGAAAAAAAGAAACCTCGTGGGGATCCACATGAAAGAGAGATCCCTCCCCTGGGACGAGCAACCAATGTGTCAAAGATTATTGTTTAAATATTAGCTTATTCTACTCTACAGTTAAATATCTAAAGAATATTTAGATATTTAGATTATTACTCTGGCTTATATTTGTTGGGTTGTATATCAAGGTTTTTTTTTTTGAATATTGAAATGAAATTTTCGCTATAATCAGTTAAGCCTGGGGGGGCTTAGGGGGGGGTGCCTAGGGAGAGGGGCCAGGGGAGAGGGGCCTGGGGGGGCTAGGAGGAGGGGCCCAGGGGGGGCTAGGGGGAGGGGCCTAGGGGGTGGGCCATAGTGGGAGGGGCATAGGGGGATGGGCCTATGGGGAGGGGCCCAGGGGGAGGGGCAGATGAGTTTGTGTCAAAAAAGAAACACAACTTCTGCAGTTTGAGTGTTTTTCAGGTTCCAAGCGAATGAGAAACTTCAGAGTTATTGTGACACCATATTTGTCCCTGACTGTCCACATAATTACACCTAAATGGAAACTTCACTCCAGATGCCTCCAAACATGTTTTCTTGAGTCGTACAAAGAATCTTGTTGCTGCGCTTCAAGACTCGCAACTTGATGAGAATAAACGTTCACTCATAACCGCTGACGGTGCCTTCAACATATCGGCTAAAGTCTAGCACATCATTAATGTTTGAACGTAGACGACGTTTCATGTTGAGATAATAGAACCATCGTTTATCTTCAAAATTAACTTCTTATGAAGTTAAATGTTTAGTTTCTATAAGAATAAATCTTATAACTCTTGGGCCCCGCCCCAAGTGGAGGAGTTTAAGTATCTTGGGGTCTTGTTCACGAGTGGGGGAAGGATGGAGCGGGAGATCGAGAGGTGGATTGGTGCGGCGTCAGCAATAACTAGGACGCTGCATCGGTCCGTCATGGTAAAGAGCAAAGCAAAGCTCTTAATTTACAAGTCGATCTACGTTCCAACCCTCACCTATGGTAACCAGCTGTGGGTGGTGACCGAAAGAATGAGATCGCGGATACAAGCAGCCAAAATGAGCTTCCTCCGCAGGGTGGCTGGGCTCTCACTCAGCAAACGGGTGAGGAGCTCTGCCATCCGGGAGGAGCTCGGTGTCGAGCCGCTCCTCCTCCAGGTCGAGAGGAGCCAGATGGGGTGGTTCGGGCATCTGGTCAGGATGCCCCCATGAGCGCCTCACAGGCGTGGTGTTTTGGGCACGTCCCACCGGGAGGAGACCAAGGGGCAGACCCTGGACCTGCTGGAGAGACTATGTCTCACGGCTGGCCGGGGAACGACTTGGGATCCTTCCGGGTGAGCTGGAGGATGCAGCCGGGGTAAGAGAGGCCTGGGCTGCCCGTTTGAGGCTGGTGCCCCTCCGACCCGACCCCGGAACAACAAAAGATGACGGAACGGAACGGAATAAATCTATTAAAACGTTCTTTCAAAACCTCATTTAAAGATGGAGGAAAAAAAAAAAAGAAAGTAATAAGCGTAAAAACCATTTATTTTTTCCGTCCAGAAGGATTTTTCTTCCTAAGCGAACTCTTTAGGTTTGCAGTCAGTTGTGAAATCACAAGCTCCCCCGAACCACTAGCAAACAAATCAGCTGGTTTAAATTGAGGGTGAAAACGAAGGTAACAATCCAATGCCGTTGTTCACTCGCCCCCTCCTCTTAGGGTAAAAACGAGGGGCTTTCAAAGTTGTTTTCTACACGAGCTGTTTTTGTAAGTTTTGATTCTTACTCAGTACAGTAGGGATGTTTGTAGAGCCGCCCGATACGGCCGAAAAATAAAGCCTTTAATATACAGTTTCTTGCCCCAAACTATTACCCCCCTAAAAAGTTTTGATATTTTGCCACATTTCAGGCTTCAAACCTAAAAAGAAAAATACTTAGAAGATTACACAATATTATTATTATATATTATATAACATGTAGATTTTTATACTTAGATTTCTCTCACTGGACCAAGTTGCGGCCGGGTTGGGAATTAGCGCCTCCAAATCCGAGACCATGGTCCTCGCCCGGAAAAGGGTGGAATGACCCCTGCGGGTCAGGGATAGGGTCCTGCCCCAAGTGGAGGAGTTTAAGTATCTCGGGGTCTTGTTCACGAGTGGGGGAAGGGTGGAGCGGGAGATCGACAGCCAGATCGGCGCGGCGTCAGCAATAACTAGGACGCTGCATCGGTCCGTCGTGGTAAAGAGAGAGAGAGCTGAGCCGAAAAGTAAAGCTCTAGATTTACAAGTCGACCTACGTTCCTACCCTCACCTATGGTCACCAGCTGTGGGTGGTGACCGATAGAATGAGATCGCGGGTACAAGCGGACGAAATGAGCTTCCTCTGCAGGGTGGCTGGGCTCTCACTCAGAGATCAGGTAAGGAGCTCTGCCATACGGAAGGAGCTCGATGTCAAGCAGCTCCTCCTCTAGGTTTAGAGAACCCAGACGGGGTGGTTCGGGCATCTGGTCAGGATGTCCCCCGAGCTCCTCGCTAGTGAGGTGTTTCGGGGACGTCCCACTGGGAGGAGACCAAGAGGCAGACCCCAGACCCACTGGAAAGACTATGTCTCACAGCTGGCCGGGGAATGACTTGGGATCCTTATGGGTGAGCTAGAGGATGCAGCCGGGGAGAGAGAGGCCTGGGCTTCCCGTCTGAGGCCATTGCCACCGCAACCCGACCCCGGATATGCGGACGACGACAGAACGGAACACTTAGACATTTAAAATGAATGCAAAATGGAATTTCTGTGAAACTTCTTTCTGAAATAGAAACTCTCATCGATCAAAAGCTTTTTTTTTGTGAGATGAATAGTGAAAGCAGAACGTGTTCAGTTCATCACAAATATTTTTTTTTTTTTTTAAAGAACACACACTGTCTCATCAGTGACAGAAAATAAACACTCACCGTGGTCTTCAGCTTGCGTGTTGAAATCTGCAGCATCCCACTCATAATTCTCATCTACTGAGGGTTTTCTCCTAAAAAGGACCACAAAACATCACTTAGTACCAAATACAAGTGCACTTTGAAGGTTTAATGCACGTTAGTACTCCGTTATGTCTGCAATGGACAAAGCGCTTTAATTAGGCTCTAACGTTAAGAAAAAGCTTTTTACTGTTTACGTATCTCTTCTGCACAAAATGGCCTCTTTGTCCGATCCATATAGATTATTAAAGACATTGTTCTGATGTATTCAGATATCAAATTGCAATATTTCACGCAATCATAACTATTGTGTGTTTAGTAGAAGTCTTTTCCTACAAGAAGTGCAATTTAACGCTAGGACCGCCGCGTTCTAAATCTACCTGCAAGCGCCATGACCGTCAATGTGACCGCCAATTTTTAAAGTAATAATAATGATAAAATGTTAAACATTTTTAAAACCGAGAATAAAATAGCAAACACCAAAGTAAACTGATCACATTTGTCATTTGCCTACCTTTTTTTCGCATTTTGCACTGCTTCTTCAAAAATGTCTTCGTTGTAAATCTGCTATAGGCCAGGCACGGGCAAACTATGGCCCGCGGGCCACATGCGGCCCGTTAAACATTTTAATTCGGCCCGCCGAATTAAAAAAATTACACAAATAAACCTTGTTAATGTTTTATTTACCCTACAATTCCGATGTTTTCTCACTAGACGACGCACTCTAGATATTGGTTTTGTTGAGAAAACAACAACACTGCTCCCATTAAAATGTGTGTGTCTCCGTGATTCACATGTTGTCAAAATAAACAATGTGTACAGACATGGAAAGCCATCGGGCCCAATACACGCATGTAAACAAGCGTGTTAGATGTTAAAACAAGCAAAATTTTACATCAAGCGCTTAGATTTCAAACCTAGCGTCGCTAAATATATATATATCTCCGCCATTTTAGAAAAATCTATTTCTTATATGTTTGAGGTTTTATTGTCGCTACAAAGAATAAATGCGCGTTTTTAAGCGCTATTGCACTAGATTTCAGACCTAGCGCCGCTAGATTTGAAATATAACGCGCTTAATGTAACATTTAGCGCGCTTGTTAAGAATCTAGTGCTCCATTCTATCGGTCTAATTGAGCGGTTTTATTGAAGCATGCCATCTATCCGCTCCTGTTCCGGCATACTTGTCAAATGTTAGAACTCAATGTGGCCCGCGAGTCAAAAAGTTTGCCCACCCCTACTGTAGGCTATAGTCCAAAATGTAAACTTGAATTTTCAAGATTTATCTAGAAAACATGGCATACTTTATTCAGACAACAGTTTTCTTACTCTCTTCGTGGTATGTATCTCTTCAATATTATCTCACTCAACCTTTCTAAAAGGTATTGGTCACCTATGGTCACCAGCTGTGGGTGGTGACCGAAAGAATGAGCTCGCAGGTACAAGCGGCCGAAATGAGCTTCCTCCGCAGGGTGGCTGGGCTCTCACTCAGAGACCGGGTGAGAAGCTCTGCCATCCGGGAGGAGCTCAGTGTCGAGCCGCTCCTCCTCCATGTCGAGAGAAGCCAGATGGGGTTGTTCGGGCATCTGGTCAGGATACCCCCGAGTGCCTCGCGGGCGAGGTGTTTCGGGAATGTCTAAGTCTCCTCCAGGAGCCCAAGGGGCAGACCCCGGACCCGCTGGAGAGACTATGTCTCACAGCTAGCCAGGGAGAGACTTGGGATCCTTCCAGGTGGTGAGCTGGAGGATGCAGCCGGGGAGAGAGAGGCCTGGGCCACCCGTTTGAGGCTGTTGCCCCCGCCACCCGACCCCGGAACAAGCGGAAGATGACGGAACAGAACGGAACCTTTCTAAAAGGTTACTGTAATGGCATCAGAGTCCTCCTTTTCTCTCTTTACAAATATAAACACACACACACCTATGTGTGTGTGTGTTTATACAGTCCTCCCAGCTGCTGCGGGCAGCAGCAGGTTAGAGGAGTTAAAAAGCTTATAAATTTTTGAAATGTTCATTTGTAGAACACAAAAACTAAATGATAAAATAGAAAACATGTTTATATTAAAAGTCATAAAAGGTCAGCCTCCTAGGTTGTGTTTTATTTAATCTAATTAACATATTAAAGTGACGTGCAGTCATATTGACGGCTGTGGCAGTTCTAGTGTTAAAAAAGTCTAAGTTGAAAAAAAAAAAATCAGTCTAAGTTTTTATGTGAATGATTGTCGAACTATTTAAGAAAAAAAAAAAAAGCTAGTTATTTATCGTTATAAATTGTCAACTTGTTGCTCGTACCTTTGGCCCACTTGTATTTGGAAATCTTGCTTGCTCAATACCGTCGTGTCTGCATCTTCTAGAGTCTCAGGAGAGCTGACCAGAGTTGGTGACAGCTGACATAGTGACAAGCGTCTGTTGCCAGGCTCCATGCTGCCTCGGCCGCTGCTCGCATAGCTGCTGTAGCTCCCTCGCCCTGGCAGTTCCTCGTAGCCTTCCGCCTCAACCTCCAGAGCGTCTTGTTCGTTACTGTTGGGTTGTAAACACGTAGAAACTTCCTTTAAACTGCCCGTGTGATTTTCTTCTTTTCCTTCCTGCCATTTGGCAGCATCGGTTGGGTTTCTTGGCCCACATTGGTGAGTCAGGCTGGGATTTGGCTTTTTAGAACTGGTCTTTGAAGATAAAAAGTCCACAAGAAGGGGTGAGTGAAGGGCGGTTTGAACGGCTGGAGGACAATTTGCAGGAACCTTGGAAGTCTTTCTTTTGTGCGACCTTTGCCTCTTCCAGGAGGGAGAGCCTGGCTGACTGGATGATGGAAAGGAGGAGTTTTGTTCATTGAGAAAGTCTATCCACGCATCTGGCGTGAGAAAAGTGCTCCTTTTCTCTCTCCTTAGGTCTAGGCTCCGACTTCGCTGCTTTATCTCCCAGATGTTTGAACCTGAATCGGCAGCACCGCAGGGATGTGATTCTGAAAGTAATGCAGAGGGTTGAACCCTGTTAGAATTGAAGCTCGTGTTTCCTCTCATAGCTTCGCGCCAGTCTCTTTGGGTCAGCGAGGAGCCGTGTTGTAAATGAGAAGCGATTCTGTGGTGAAGCATGGGTCGTTTTGGCCGCGGTACACACGTCAGCTCCCCCGGTTCGTCCACGCTCATCTCTACAGACGAGTTTTGTTCAGTGGTTTCAGGGATCACTACCTTCAATCCTGAACAGTCTACCACAGCATTAACTTTTAAATTACAACCTTCATTGCATTTTCTGTTTTGGAAAGAGGCAGCTGAATTGCTGCCATTACCGCGATTGTTCAGTCTGGTTGCCTCGGAGCAGGGGTCCTTTGTTTTAACGTCTAAGGCAGTGTATTGTGCTGAGTTATCACGGTATTCTGGAGCTGCCTCTACTCTTTCATGTCCCTGCTGCTTTGAGGAGAGGTGTGAGAGAGTTAATCTGTCTTTCAAAAAACTGCCTGCCTCCTCAGATTGGTGCAGGGTCTGTTTGGCAAAGACAGGAGACGGATAATCGTCTGACTCACAGCGGGACAGAGTCGAAGGTGAAGTCGTACGCTGATGGTTCCTGGATGGAATTAAAGTTGTTTGAGAAACAATAGGGCGGGCTTCCCAGTGGACTGAGGATGAGAAATAGTTCTGTGACAGACGAGAGATCTCATTGTCGTCTTGGCGATGGCTGCTTGGCAAAGTAAGACTCTTGTATTCCCACACAAGCTCCTCGCCGTTGTCCTCCCATTTCTCCGAGTCTGACTTCTCCCTTTTCATCTCTCTCAAAGAGTTTCTTTCCACGGTGTACCTTTGAAGTTCCTTCTCCAGTTCTTCCCGCTCCTGAGCCAGTTTAAGGCAACGACTCAGATTCCCTCGTTCTCGCTCGTGCTCCATTTGGAGCACCAAGGTGCTTGCGGTCGTAGACGGCTGGCACAAGCCATGACGGATATGTGGGAGCACAGGAAAAACTGGCGTGATTTCTTGGTCGGGATGTCGCGTGGCAGCCAGGCTGCCATCGGAACAAAGGCTGCTGAGATCGGGGAAACCATCGCAACTTGCTCCGTGGTCATCAAGCGACGAGCTGTGATGCGGCTGATTGATTGTGCCATACTTTTGACTCGGAAGATCTTGTTCAGCTTTGCAAGGAGGAAACTGAACAGAGAGTACAAAGGGTGGCTCTTTTCTGTCTTCCCTCGCCGACCCCAGTGACATGGATCTCCTGACGCCGGGCCGCTGGTCATACCGTACATTTCTTTTAGTATCAATACTCAGATCATCATTACCATACGGTGAGAGCATGAATCTCCCATCGGGGCCTCTAGAGATCAACTCTATTGATGGAGAAATGAGAGAGGCGGTCTTGGACAGGCGGTGTGGGTTGTAATTGCACGCAAATTGTTTGTGCTGGCGGTGATTGTCGATACTGAAAGAGGACAAGTTTGTTTGAAGGGTGGAAGAGGTGGCGGAGGAACAAGTTGTAGGATATGAAGAGTCAGCGGGGAGGAGGCTCCTCTTTAACAAACTGTCTGGACTGCTGCCGCCTGGAGTCTTTCTGTGAGGGCAAGTACAGAAAAAATCTTGAGAAGAAACAAAAGTTTTCAAGGAAAGAAAAAAGAAAAGCTTGAGAAAACAAGATTGAGGACACATCCGTGTAGTCCCTCATTCATCCAGGAGTGATCCATAGTAGAAAAAGTTTCAAAAAAGTCTTCTGGACAGTTCAGTTCTTGAACGAGACGTTTCGACGTTAATCCGGAAATCATTTTCAATCTGAATGAAATGGACTGGAAACTGGATCTATTTATACTAACCTGAGTAAAAGGTAAAAAAAATAGTAAGGACGGGCTCGACCAATGAGCCTGTGTTACCTATGATGGCCGTGAATGGCTCCTATTGTAGCCACAGACCAGATAGATCCAGTTTTCTGTCCATTTCATTCAGATTGAAAATGATTTCCGGATAGAAGTCGAAACGTCTCGTTCAAGAATTAAACTGTCCAGAAGACTTTTTTGGAACTTTTTCTACTAAAGATTGAGGACGAACAAAATGAAATGTGGATAGAGGAAATGAGAGAGAGTGGCGGCCGAAAACAAAAGGGGAAAAACACAAAGAGAGAAGTGCTGGCATTTCCAACACTTTCAAATGGAAGGAAAGGAAAAGGTCAAGAAGAGGTTCTACAATGAAATGATAACGGGGTACTTACACTGATGTGGAGCATTTATAGATGGCAGGAAGGGAGTCTGTAAGGGAGGAAAAGGGGCAAGATGGTTTCTGACTCATCAGGACAAAAGGAAACTGACCAAGAAGTAAAAACAGAATCGGCCCTAATTCGAGCCCATTAGAGGGAACAAAGCGTCCAGGCTCGACCGAAAGTTAATTCCACTTATATTTAATCAGCCACTAATGAGCAATTACCCTAATTAGCGAGTAATATAAATGACATCCATGTTTTTTTTTTTTTTACAAAGAGATGGAGGAGTAGAGGACAAGACGAACATCAGATCCATGAGCCAGAGTATGATTTATAGAATGGAAAAGAAGTGCCTTCAATATTTTATTGAAGTGATGATATTCATGATGCTGTTCATCAAAGTGAGTGTGTGCTGAGTCTGTGGTGCGAAGGGACACTTTACCATCCTTGCTCTTTCTGCGGAGTCGCCGCCTCTTGCGGCTGATGACACAGGCGGACCAGAGCAGCAGGACCAGCGCCAAACACAGCAAGCCCACTCCGCTCAGCACACCGGCCAATAACGGCTCGTGGACAAATTCCAGGTGCCGGGAAGTAGCGGCATTTGACACATCTATTGTGATACAAAAAATAAATTAAAGAGGGTTGGGAAGTGAAGTATGTGCATAAGTAAGGAAACAAAAAAGAAAGAAAAAAAGAGAATTTTAATGATTTGTCTTTAATTGGTGCTTTATTTTATTTATTCATTATTATTATTTATTATTATTTATTTTATTTATTTATTATTATTTTTTATTTATTTTATTTATTCATCTTCTGAACCACTTATTCCTGCGGGGGGGGGGGGGGGGGGGGGGGGTATTCATGAAAAATGTCCCTACTGTATTAAAATCCTAACATGTCTATGCACTAGTTATGTTGTAATTAGCAAAGGTGGCATGACTCGACCGGTACATTTATTCATCAGATGATGCTCCTTCTGTAATAAAATGCCACAAAACACCAGTGTGTCGAGTTATGCTTCCTACTATCATCAATAAAGCAACATTGTGTCTGAAACCAACTTACAACCTTGTCCTTGGCAGCTTGTCTCATACCTCACAATCTATTTAATTCTTTATTTTCAGTTCACAAGAAATACCTGAAATAATATTTTGAGAAGCGAAACACAATCGTTTGTTTTCAGTAAGCTAGTTAATCATCAATGAATGTGTAAAAACGTTCAGTCGTTAAGGTCATTGTTTATGAACGAAACAATAAATAATAAGCCTAATGAAAAGCACTTAAAAAGTGTTAAATAAATATTGAATCATTACTTTTTAGGGGTAGACCAAAAAACAAGATTGCAACTAGCGAATAAAATAAATTTCATAATTACCATAATATTCCCAATACACGTGCATGATGCGTCTATAATTAAGTTATTTGAAAAAAAAAAATCAATGGGACAAAAACATTGTGCTTCTTTTAGAAAGTCTGCTTCTTTTAGAAAGTGTCTTCTATTAGAAAGTGTGCTTCTTTTAGAAAGTGTGCTTCTTTTAGAAAGTGTGCTTCTTTTAGAAAGTGTGCTTCTTTTAGAAAGTGTCTTCTATTAGAAAGTGTGCTTTTTTTAGAAAGTGTGCTTCTTTTAGAAAGTGTGCTTCTGTTAGAAAGTGTGTTTCTGTTAGAAAGTGTGTTTCTATTAGAAAGTGTGTTTCTATTAGAAAGTGTGTTTCTATTAGAAAGTGTGTTTCTATTATAATGTGTGCTTCTATTAGAAAGTGTGTTTCTATTAGAAAGTGTGTTTCTATTAGAAAGTGTGTTTCTATTAGAAAGTGTGCTTCTATTAGAAAGTGTGCTTCTTTAAGAAAGTGTGCCTCTATTAGAAAGTGTGCTTCTTTTAGAAAGTGTGCTTCTTTTAGAAAGTGTGCTTCTATTAAAAAGTGTGCTTCCATTAGAAAGTGTGCTTCTTTTAGAAAGTGTGCTTCTATTAGAAAGTGTGCTTTTATTAGAAAGTGTGCTTCTATTAGAAAGTGTGTTTCTATTAGAAAGTGTGCTTCTATTAGAAAGTGTGCTTCTTTTAGAAAGTGTGCTTCTATTAGAAATTGTGTTTCTATTTGAAAGTGTGCTTCTTTTAGAAAGTGTGCTTTTATTAGAAAGTGTGCTTCTTTTAGAAAGTGTGCTTCATTTAGAAAGTGTGCTTCTTTTAGAAAGTGTGCTACTATTAGAAAGTGTGCTTTTATTGGGAATAATACGGTAGTTTAGAAAAATTCCACAAATGGAAGTTACATCTATAGTGTGGACAATAGATGTCCACACTACATATTCTTGGATATGCGGATGGATTGATAAATAAACGGATATTACTGTTGTTATTCTGCATTTACAAAAAAAAAAAAAAGATTCCTCACTGTCTTTTAGCTAAAATGATGGCAAATGCCAAGAAAAAAAAAGGAAAAGTAAGAAAGCTAGGAAAATCCCTGAAAGTGTTGAAAAAAACAATAGAGACATGCCAGAGATTATTAGAAGCCTCCAACTAGACTCTTGGTTCATGTCCTGTTCACTGGAGCCTTAGAAATAGTCTCCATGAAAGCGTGGTTGTCAAGCAAGACATCTTAAAGAGCTGGAACAAGAAGCAAAGAAAAAAAAAAGCTGAGCTATGCCGAATGATATAAGAACTGGTCTGAAAATGAGAGGCAGCAGGTCTGATGGTGGGATGAATAATCCATAAAGCCCTGACCTTGACATAACTGAGGCAGTGAGGGATGATTGTGATAAAGAACAGAACAAAAGGCAGACAATATCCATAGAAAAAGCTTTGGAAAGACCTTGAAGGTTGTGAACAATTCCAGGAGAAAAGATTACAAAGAAGACTTAAGAAAGCAGGTTCAAATCGTGTCCTCAGCAATCAGTTGACTGCTGTTTAGAAGCAAAATAAATCCAAAAAAAAACTTATTTTCAGGTAACAATAGAGAGGAAAGGCTGATTTGGGACTTCCACTAACTCTGACTTCCAAGAAGTCCCAATACAGCAGACACTTCTTCTTTCGGCATTTCCCTTCAGGGGTCGCCACAGCAAGTCAGTTTCTTCCATCTAACCCTATCTGCTGCATCCTCTTTGGTCACACCAACTACCTTCATGTCTTCCTTTATTGAATCCAAGAACCTCCTCTTTGGTCTTCCTCTAGGCCTTTTGCCTGGTAGTTTCAAATCCAGCATCCTTCTTCCTAAGTACTCTCTCTCTCTCCTCTGTACATGTTCAAACCATCTCAGTCTGGCCTCTCTGACTTTATCTCCAAAACCTCTAACATGTGCTGTTCCTCTGATATACTCATTTCTAATCCTGTCCATCCTGGTCACTCCCAGAGAGATCCTTAGCATCTTCATCTCTGCTACCTCCATCTCTGCTTCGTGTCTTTTCTTCAGTGCCACTGTCTCTAGACCAAACAGCATGGCGGGTTTCGCCACGATTTTGTACACTTTTCCTTTCATTTTAGCTGAAACTCTTCTGTCACACATCACACCTGATACTTTTCTCCACCCGTCCCAGCCTGCTTGAACACGCTTCTTCACCTCTTTTCCACACTCTCCATTGCTCTGGACTGTTGATCCTAAGTACTTAAAATCTTCCACCTTCTTTATCTCTTCTCCCTGTAATCTCACTTTTCCATTTGGATCCCTCTCATTCACACACATGCACTCTGTTTTATTCTGACTAATCAAATGGGGCTCTATTGGTTAGCATAAGAGGGTAACAGGGAGCTAGCCATGGGAGAAAAAAAAATGTAGAAAAAAAGGTAAACAGCCATATAAAAAAAAGACAAATTAGTGTATCAAGTGAAATATCTAGAATAAACCACAAGAAGGGAAAGAAATTTAAGTGAAGTGTGTTCCAGCCTGCTTGAACACGCTTCTTCACCTCTTTTCCACACTCTCCATTGCTCTGGACTGTTGATCCTAAGTACTTAAAATCTTCCACCTTCTTTATCTCTACTCCCTGTAACCTCACTTTTCCAAGTCCCAATATACACTGAAGACAAAAACCCCAAAAGCTCCATTCGTAGAGACTGACCTGCAGTTTGAGCTTTAGTCTCATATAAATAAACGAAATGAGAGCCGTTTGCAACAAATAAAGAAAATGAGTGAGCGTAATTATTGTAAAGAAATCCTACACACGTTCACAGATATGATTGAGTCAGATAATCATCAAGCGGCATTAATCATAGTAAGTCCACAGGTGTGAGAATTATCCTAACCTTTGGTTGAACTTATATCTAATTTAATACCACCGTCACATTCTCATAAAACTCTGGAACAATTCATTCCTAACTCTGCTCAAGAGTTATTAAGGGTGTTATTTCCATCGCTCAGGCAGCTAATGGGCAGCTATCCCTAAGGCCTTGCTCTAAATTTGGTCTAACCGGGAACAGAGTGACGGTAAAAAATAGAAAAAGAAAGTCAGACAAGGTTTACAGAGAGAGAAAGAAGGTGGGGCGAGCCCGTTAAAAGGGACAAGGTTGCTCCTGAACACCTACCGGCAGTGGAGACGTTGACTGATGGACTGGGCTCGCTCAGCAAATCCCCAAGACAAGAAAGCAGGCGCAGCTCGTACACGTGGTCCTGAAACGGGCATCCCCAAGCACGTAAACACACACAGCAGGGAGGACAGAGGATGAAACCACACTTTGTCAACACATGACATGTGCCTGAAATACTAATGAAGCTCATTTGAATTCATGTGGGCTCGTACAGGAGAGAGAAAAGGAAGATGAAACAAGGCAACGGGAGGAGAGAACAGAGTGGAAGGTGGCGGAAAAAGTGACGACTGCCTCAGTGTGCAAAACACTCTTAAAGCTACTAAAGAGAAGCAGTGATGTGCAACCGAGTTAAAAATGGATTGATTAGACACACAGAGAAGTTTTCTCTTTACCTTTTGCAAACCCGGAACAGCTATTTCACTGCTGTTGGCACTGATGTCTTCATTCAGATTAATCCACTCTTCTCCGTTGGTGCGGGATTGTAAAACAAAGCCTGTGATGGGGGGTTGCCGTGGAAGGGACCATCGCAGAGTAACACCTGCTGAGCCCTGATTAGCTGACAGCAACGTAGGGGGCTTCGGCTTATTTCTCCTCAGGGGAGGATCTAATGCGGGGAAAATCAAAAAGACTTTCAGTCAATCAGCGTGATACGCTTTGGCGGAAAAATCAAATTACAGACGAAAAGGCTGCTGCTGCTGCTGCCGAGACCAGAAGTCAACCTTGAACATTGGAAGGGGAAGAAGGGAAAGGCTAACGTTCGTTCTTCTATAATCTGACAACCTTGAACGGGAGCGATGCTTTCATGTTTGTTTGACATGTCGACGTCTGAGATGAAATTATATGAACGCGACAGATAACGACGGTGATTTTACAGGGAAGTAGAAAAGGAAAAACGAGGCCTGCACGGAGACCGCTGGAAACTTTACTCTTCAAAATAAAAGTGTAAAAAACCCACAATCTTCTCGTTTTGAAAACTTCTCGGTGTATTCGCTGCTTTTCCAAAAAAATATTGACTTTCTAATCACTGGATAAGTTCCACGATGTTCCACTTTAAGAGTGTGTATCACTGACATCCAGTGGTGATGATGTGCCGAGAAAATACGTATTTAACTATGTATTTCTCGTTTAGCCATCCTCGCGTAACATCCCAACATCGCAACATGCTCTTTTGTGCCCTTCCAAAAATGTTAAAAATGAACTTTTTCCTCTTTAAACTCTTGCAGAAAATATGAGATTTCATTAGAATCTACCATTTTTTTTGATTGAAAGTGCAACCTAAATTTTCTCATGCTGTCTCAAAAACATGTAGAAAATACCATCCACTAGGTGGGGTAGTTTATGGGAGGGATGAACAGCACCAAAAAAAGCAGAGAAGAAGAGTGGGTTGCTATGGTTACAGGACAACCCTGCCTGTCTCTAAATAAAATGACAAGATTTAATACTGATTTCATACATGCAATCTTTGGGAGCTACCGGTAGATCACGATAACGTTTGAGATGAAATAGGATCATTTCCCACGGCACACCTGACGATCTGTGACGGAAGATCAGCGTGCCGCGAAACACTGGTTGAAAAACGCGTTACCAAGGAAACACTGCCTTGGACACTTGTTTCTAGAATATATATATATATATATATATATATATATATGTACACTCAACAAAAATATAAATGCAACACTTTTGTTTTTGCTCCCATTTTTCATGAGATGGACTTGAAGATCTAAAATTCATTCCAGATACACAATATTACCATTTCTCTCAAACATTGTTCACAAATCTGTCTAAATATGTGATAGTGAGCACTTCTGCTTTGCTGAGATAATCCATCCCACCTCACAAGTGTGCCACATCAAGATGCTGATCTGACATCATGATTAGTGCACAGGTGTTCCTCATACTGCCCACAATGTATCTGGAATGAATTTTGGATCTTTAAGTCCATCTCATGAAAAATGGGAGACAAAACAAAAGTGTTGCGTTTATATTTTTGTTGAGTGTATATATAGATATAGATATATTGCTCCTACTTCTTGATCCAAAGTCAAGGCCTTTGAGAGAAAATAGTGAGGTTTTCATCTAGGAAGCGAAGCGTGTTTAAAAACCTTTAAATTCACAACACTTTCAAACAACTTCACGGCAGACAAACTCAACTTGTAACGAAAGATTTAACAGTACAATAAAACTAAAGAAAAACACATCAAATCTGAAAGCAAGCAAAGAGAAAAAGTAGCTCACCTAATGTCCGGGCAGTGGCTATCTCACTGAAGGGTCCTGTTCCAAATTTATTCTGGGTCAGGATACTGAACTGGTAATCTGTGGCAGCGAGCAAGTTGGACACCTGCAGCGTGGTGCCGGAGGTTAGCGGCACCGGGATAGAGAGCCAGTCCTGTTTCCCTTCAGTTTTACTGTCTGTGACCTCCTTCACCCTGGAGAGAGACGGAGGGGGAAAAGCGGTGAGAACAAAAGAGCGGCGGGATTCTCTCAGAGTCTGCTCATAGGGAACATGACAGAAAAGTAGGTTTCATTAATCATTCATGCTCATCAGCTCCAGATATTGTGGCAGAGACAGCCCTGATGTAACCCTGGAACTCTAATTATGAGAGGTTTTTATGTTTCTACCAAAAGGTACTGAACAACTTTTAAACCCTGAGGCTCATAAAAGAAAAGCCACTTTATGAGGGTGAAAAACAGAGAACGTTGAAAACGAAACTCAATTTTTTTATACAGAAAGTGAATCAACTTTATTTCCTTTGTTTTCATCTAAAAAAGCTTTTTTTCTGTTTGGCGGCGGCCATGTTGCATTCCAATTGCTTTTATTTAACCAAACCTTGCTGTGAAAATATTTCCATGGAAAAACAAGCGCAAACAATCGGTAACCCTGCGTGCCATCGCACATGCCCCCACTGGAACAAAATGCCTGCTGAAATGTCAGAGGCAAAACTCATTTGCATCACATTCTACAAAAAGTTCTTCCAACGCAGGAAGAGTCAAACGGTTGATCTTTTTTGCATTCCGGAGCGCCATCAGACGTAATGAAGATCACGGTGAGATGAGTTGTCAAAGCAAAGCCCAAGCAGAGAAGATTTAAAGAGATTATTCATGTTCGTTTGTAGATCTTTTTTTTCTGCATAAATTCCGCGACTCATTGCGCGAATGAGTCATTTCGCTTCCTCTGGATTAAGGCAGCTCGTCTCATGTTCTTCCCATGTCAGATTTTCAGGTTACAATGTGATTACCATGAATTGTTTTTTTCATAAGTCATGTTTGAGAACGGCATATTTTTTTTTATATATATCCTACATTTTATACTCATTTCCAAAACAAGTTTCAGCCTGAAGCGAACGAAATGTTTGCATCTTTAATTCCAAGTCAACATAATAAAGGCTGATTCAGAAAGAAAAAAAAAAACAAAAACCTGTGTGTTACGCTTTCTTTTATCAGTAATTCTCCATTGTAGCCATTATGGCCGCTGCGTTCTAAAGTTATGCTCTACAGTAGCGGTTGTTATTGGAGCTGCCAAGAGGTGATAACAGATAAATGAATTCCTCATCCCGGAGATCAATAGAGTAATACCGCTGCTGTCGATGGCTACCATGGTTACAGGCCGAGAAGAAAGTAGGAGGCTTTACACCCACCAAACTGAAAATCTCTGTGCTGATCCTCCATCAAAGCCTGCCTCCCAGGATATGTTGGCCTCCTTCACCCCTGGAGAGACGGACAGAGACGTGGCCGCATGGGGACTGGTTCCTGTAATAGAAGGAGTGGAGAGGAGTAGATGGAAATCAGCCAGTGCTTCAACTACCTGATGCAGCGAAAGTTTAAAGGCCATCTCTCGATGTACCGCGTTTATACGTCGGAGGCGGCTTTGTACAGGAATGTGGAAAGCGATGTAGGGAAAGTGAGGACAAAACAGACCTGAGACGGGACTCACCCAAGACGAAAACTTGTGTGCGGGCTTGAATTGTGGCTACGCGGTTTGAGACGCTACACTGCCACGCCCCCTGGTGGTCCTTGATTAGAGGCTGGAGGAGAAGGGTTCCGTTGGGTGCAACGGAGTAAGAAATGCGACGAAAGGGATCAACCTAATGGAAACCATAATACAATCAAGAAAAGTTGTCATGATCCCCCTCTCCTTTGGAACACTTCCTCACTCCTATCCTGCCTTTGGCCCTAATTTTGCACATCTGGCCCGGACCCCCAGTTGTGTCTTGTTTCCCTTTGGACTATTGCAGCCCTGGTGTCCCTCATTTCCTGGCTGGGTCATTTCTCTGCTGCAACCTGCTCCGCTGGCCTGCAGTGCTGCTTTTAAGCAGCAATGATGGTGCACCATACTACCCTGGTCCCTCACCCTGCTACCCTGGTCCCTCACCCTTCTACCCTGGTCCCTCACCATGCTGTCCTGGTACATCACCATGCTATCCTGGTCCCTCACCCTTCTACCCTGGTCCCTCACCCTTCTACCCTGGTCCCTCACCCAGCTATCCTGGTCCCTCATCCTGCTATCCTAGTCCCTCACCCTGCTATCCTGGTCCTTCACCCTGTCTTCCTGGTCCCTCACCCTGCTATCCTGGTCCCTCATCCTGCTATCCTGGTCCTTCACCACGCTATCCTGGTCAATCACCCTGCTAGCCTTGTCTTTCACCATGCTATCCTGGTCGCTCACCCTGCTATCCTGGTCCCTCACTCTGCTATCCTGGTCCCTCACCCTGCTATCCTGGTCCCGCACCCTGCTATCCTGGTCCCTCACCAAGCTCTCCTGGTACATCACCATGCTATCCTGGTCCCTCACCAAGCTCTCCTGGTACATCACCATGCTATCCTGGTCCCTCACCATGCTATCCTAATCCCTCTTCCTGATATGCTGGTCACTCACCCTGCTACCCTGGTCCCTCACCCTGCAACCCTGGTCCCTCACCATGCTATCCTGGTCCCTCACCCTTCTATCCTGGTCCCTCACCAAGCTCTCCTGGTACATCACCCTGCTACCCTGGTCCCTCACCCTGCAACCCTGGTCCCTCACCATGCTATCCTTGTCCCTCACCATGCTATCCTGGTCCCTCATCCTGATATGCTGGTCACTCTCCCTGCTACCCTGGTCCCTCACCATGCTATCCTGGTCCCTCATCTTGATATGCTGGTCACTCACCCTGCTACCCTGGTCCCTCAACCTGCTACCCTGGTCCCTCACCATGCTATCCTGGTACATCACCATGCTATCCTAGTCCTTTACCCTGCAATCCTGGTCCCTCACCCTGCTATCCTGGTACATCACCATGCTATCCTGGTCCCTCACCATGTTATCCTGGTCCCTCACCCTGCTATCCTGGTCCCTCACCCTGCTATTCTGGTCCCTCACCCTGCTATCCTGGTCCCTCACCATGCTATCCTGGCGCCTCACCATGTTATCCTGGTCCCTCACCATGCTATCCTGGTCCCTCACCATGCTATCCTGGTCCCTCACCATGTTATCCTGGTCCCTCACCCTGCTATCCTGGTCCCTCACCATGTTATCCTGGTCCCTCACCCTGCTATCCTGGTCCCTCACCCTGCTATTCTGGTCCCTCACCCTGCTATCCTGGTCCCTCACCATGCTATCCTGGCGCCTCACCATGTTATCCTGGTCCCTCACCATGCTATCCTGGTCCCTCACCCTGCTATCCTGGTCCCTCACTCTTCTATCCTGGTCCTTCACCCCGCTATCCTGGTCCCTCATCCTGCTATCCTCACAATCCTCACAATTGTGGTCCCTCACAATCCTATTCCAGTTCCTCACCCAGGCTTCTGGTGCACCCTGTGTTCCTGGTGGTCAGTCATCCTATCAAACTCCAACCTTCTGGTCCTTACCCTGCTCCTGGTGAACCCTGCACTGTACCTCAGGTCACTCATCCTGCCAAGCTTTGTTTCCGGTTCTGCACTTCTGAAATAAACTAGTTAAACCCACCTCCACCACCATGATGACAAAAGTTGCAGTTCACAGAGTAAAAGACAAACTCAAAACCCAAAAAAACGTCATTGTGTGAAAGTGTTTTGAACACGACCAAAAGCATTGTGGATTTTTTTTTTTTTATAAAACCCAAAAGACTCTTTTAGAAACCCTGACATGACAAACTACTCTTCAATTTACACCAAATACATCAAGACTTCTTACTCCTTCTCACGTATTTTCTCTTGTTAGCTCTCATAATGACTAACTGGACCAGAAAAATGTCTTTTCAGAAAACTATTTTTAAATTCCATTCACACTCAGCAAGCCTCTTGCCTAATTTGAAGTTGAAGCTCGAGAAGACGATAAGTATTTGCCATTAAAGACGCAGCATAGCGTGTTTGGTTTTCACTGTACTTCAAGCAAAAATGAACATTTAGGTTTAAATTTTTTTTTTTTATTCATTTCGGTCACATTGTGAATTCACATTAAAGAAAGTTACCATTTTTTCTGAAATTGTATTTTACCAAGGTACCGAAAAGATATCGACTGAAACAAACGCTTATTACGCCGACCCTTTTTCAAATCACCATGAAAGCAAAAATATATAAGTAAATATTCAGAAATCCATCATAATACATAAAAATGAAAATTAGAACATCAAATGAAAAAGTAATACAATTGTTACTTTAAATTCATTATATATAAGCTTGAATTTAACCATCAAGACTTGCATATTTTTAAGCAATAATAACTTAAATTTCTTCAGTTTGATTTTTTATGTTCGTCACTAGATGGCGCCAAAAATACAACAACACTGTTCCCATTAAAATGTGTGTGTTTCCGTGATGCGCACACTTTCAAAATAAACAGTGTGCACAGATATGGAAAGCGATTGTGCCCAATACACGCGACATAAACAAGCGTGTTAGATGTTAAAATGTTAAAACAAGCAAAATGTTACATCAAGTACTTAGATTTCAAACCTAGCGCTGCTAAATGCATGTTTTTAAGCGCTATCGCACTAGATTTCAGACTTAGCGTCACTAGATTTGAAATGTAACACTCTTGATGTAACATTTCGCACACTTGTTTAAAATCTAGCATCATTCTATCGGTCTAATCTAGCGGTTACCAAAGCGTGCCATCCATCTCCTCCTGTTCCGGCCCCATGATCAAATGTTAGAACTCAATGTGGCCCCGCGAACTAAAGAGTTTGCCCACCCCTGCTCTAGTATGTAAATAATTACTTACTTACTCTCTCCATTTTTACAGACGCCATTTGTGACGTAAATAATTACATTTTTATGAATAAATAAATTACTCTATTCATCCCTCACCGGGGAAATTTGTGAGCTGCACTCCTTTACACCGCAGCAGGCTGCCATTTGACGGCGCCAATGGTGGGAGAAACGGAGGTTAGGTGCCTTCTTAGGTTAAGTGTCACATGTGGGAGACGGCAGCTCAGTGGTTAGAGCGTTCACACGCATACCGGAAGTTCGCGGGTTTGCGTCCCACAGAGAGCACGTCTAGGGTCCTTGGAGAAGACACCTAACCCCCGCTTCTCCTACCATTGGCGCCGTCGAAGGGCAGCCTGCTGCGGTGAAAGTAGTGCAGCACACAGATTTCCCCGGTGAGGGATGAATAGAGTAATTCATTTATTTATTTCTCCAAGGACTCTAGACGTGCTCTCTGAAGGACGCAAACCCGCGAACTTCCGGTCCGCGCGTGAACGCTCTAACCACTAAGCTGCCGCCTCCTCCCTCAAATTTGTGTGCTGCACATCTTACACCGCGGTAGGCTGCCCTTCGTTGGCGCCAATGGTGGGAGAAGCAGTGGTTTAGGTGTCTTCTCCAAGGACCCTAGACATGCTCTCTGTGGGACGCAAACCTGCGAACTTCCGGTCCGTGCGGGAACGCTCTAACCACTGAGCTGCCGTCTCCACACACAAAAGAATAAAAAGGGCTTCCTATTATGGGAAACCTACTGGAGAAATATCTTAAGAGCCACAAAACACTGGAGATGTGTTTACTTTTATAAAACGACACATTTCCACACGGAGATTAATCTCTAGGCCGTGCCTGAGAGAAATCTTTAGTCTTGACTGAATAATTAAAAAGGTGGTCGTAGCAGTGGAGGCGGAGCTAATCGATATACGCTTTATCTTAAGAAGATGAAGTGAAAGAAGGTTTATGGAAATGAAAAAAAAGTGAACCTCATACTTATCCATTTGGCAAGCTAAGGGAAGTTTTTACCAGGCACAATCAAAAACACACACCTCCTACATCGTAATGCTCTGACAGCTACTACTACCCACAAGCTAAGGTCAAGTGCAGATTGATGGAACGGGATGGGCTCCCTCCCTAGCCGCCCTCAACCATGTTTGTTTTTCTATATATACCATATGCAAGCCTGGCTGCAGTATGAGTCACTCTGACTCAAAATTCCTCACAGTATTAAAATGTGAAAAAGCTCATTTCTTCATTCAGAAAAGAGTAAAAAGAAAGAGAAAATATCTACAAACAGAAAATAAGCTTCAATCCATTCAGAAATTTATGGTAGAATAAATGACCCTTCTTCTTCTTCTTTTGGCATTTCCCTTCAGGGGGCGCCACAGCAAGTCAGTTTCTTCCATCTAACCCTATCTGCTGCATCGTTTTCAGTCACGCCAACTATCGTCATGTCTTCCTTCACTGCATCCATGAACCTCCTCTTTGGCCTTCCTCTAGTCCTCTTTCCTGGTGGTTCCAAATCCAGCATCCTTCTTCCTATGTACTCTCTCTCTCTCCGATGCACATGTCCAAACCATCTCAGTCTTGCCTCTCTGACTTTAAAACCTCTAACATGTGCTGTTCCTGTGATATACCGTAATTTCACAACTATAAGGTGCATATAAAAGTTTTAGATTTTCTTCAAAATGAGCGGTGCGCCTTTTCGTGCGGTGCGCCTTGTGTGTGAGAAAAGGCGGACCTAAAAGAAAACACGGTGCCCGCGAGGCGGACCTGAAAGAAAAGACATGAGAACGTTAAAGAGTGAAGTTTGAGCGGCGTGGGAGCGATGGATGACCAAAGGAGACCACAGTTTCACGAAGGGTGGAAGGCAGCGCCGGGCGAGTTACGCTACAGTTTGCCATTGGATTGTAGATGCTTGGACCAACGTGTCTGCTGGTACTGTTATCCGAGCTTTCTCAAAAGCTGGTATCCTTTCTGAGGAGCTGCACAGTACAGACAGTGACTTTGACAGCGAGGAGTGAAGTGGACCTGCTCTGTTGGATTTTGCGCAGCTGTTCCATTCCGAAACAGAGGATGAGGACTTTGACGGATTTGAATAAAGACTATTACCGGTAATGTGCTTGTTTATACTACTTAAATAAAGTACAACCAAACTCCAGCCATGAGGAAGTCACACACCATGGTGAAAACAGTAGCAAAAGAACTTGGTGGTCAGAAACTTAAAGTTTTCCACATATTTTGCGCAAACAGCATGCTAACTTCAAGCTAACGCTAGCTTGCGGCGCTGCTAACTTCGGTGAACGAATATTTCAGCCACGGACATTTGAGCCAAAAAACTGCAACCTAGGATATTTGAGCCACGGTGACTCGGAATTTCAGCCACGGACATTTGAAGAACTGCAACCTGGGCACAACTGTTTATTTACGATAAAAAAATTTTAAATGACTTAAAGCACGATAAAAAATTTTTGCACGATAAAAATTTTTAAGAGTAAAAGCAATTATTTTCTGTAGTGCAACTGTTTATTTACGATAAAAAAATTTAAATGACTAAAAGCACGATAAAAAATTTTTGCACGATAAAATTTTTTTAAGACTAAAAGCAATTATTTTCTGTAGTGCAACTGTTTATTTACGATAAAAAATTTTAGTGTTTATTTACGATAAAAAAATTTACATAAAATATTTTTATTTATTTATTTATTTTGAATTACTCTGTTCATCCCTCACCGGGGAAATTTGTTTGCTGCACTCCTTAATATCAAATTTTTACATAAAATATTAAAATTTTTTAAAAATATCAGAATTTTTTATTTGAGCCATGGCATAAAAAAATAAAAGCATTTATTTTCTGTAGTGCAACTGTTTATTTACGATAAAATTTTTACATAAAATATCAGAATTTTTACATAAAATATCAGAATTTTTACATAAAATATCAAAAAATTTTAAAAAATATCAGATTTTTTTATTTGAGCCATGAGATAAAAATGACTAAAACCAATTATTTTCTGTAGTGCAACTGTTTATTTACGATAAAATTTTTACATAAAATATCAGAATTTTTACATAAAATATCAGAATTTTTACATAAAATATCAAAAAATTTAAAAAAAATATCAGATTTTTTTATTTGAGCCATGAGATAAAAATGACTAAAACCAATTATTTTCTGTAGTGCAACTGTTTATTTACGATAAAATTTTTACATAAAATATCACAATTTTCTACATAAAATACGTTTTTGGCCCAAATGTTTGAGGCTGAAATGTCCTAAATTCGGGGCGCACGTGGCTCAAATATCCTAGGTTGCAGTTTTTTGGCTCAAATGTCCGTGGCTGAAATGTCCTACAACCGCTAACTTCCTAGTTAGCTTGGTTGCGCTAAGGACTGCTAAATGCATTCCAAAAAATTATATTTATTTATGTTGTTTTACAATGTTGCGCAAGTTAAAGCTCGGAATTTTTATTTTTTTTAAACAACCTGCAATATTCTCAGTAATAAAGACACAATTGTTAAAGTTTTTTTTTTTTTTTTTTTCGCACTAAAACTAGACTAAAAACGTTCTAAGTCTTCCCTGACGAAAACTAGACGAAAACTCTTTTGGGTTTTCGTGACTAAAACGTGACTAAAACTTAAATTAAAATTCGTCCAAAAACGAAGACTAAAACGAAAACTTAGATGGCTGCCAAAAACAACAATGTTCAAGTCTTCCTGTGAGACTTTCATTATGTTTAAAAGTTTTCTTTCTTTTGAATCTACTTGTACCAATTTGCGACATGATGTTAAAGCGTTGCCTAAAAAGAAAAACAGGTCTAAATACAAAGCAATCGATACAATGAACCTGCATGTAAATGACTGCAGTGGATTTGAAATCTAAAAGCTTTGCTGTGCCATAAATAAAAACAGACAGCTCACTTATTAAACCCCCCATGGCGGGTAATTTACCTTGCTCCAGGTCACTTTAAGTGTTGACTTCACATTTCCTTGACAGGGAATAAGCAGTGTTCTGCCGGCCTCCTGTTTGTACCGCTCCTCCGGTGTGATGCTGAATGATGGGGGGTCCTGTGAATTGTCAAAGGGACATTGAGTGAATCGAGGAGATGGCAACCATGATGGATCCCAAGTTCAAATGACTTTGAATCACTTGTACCACACAAGTAGCTCTCCGTAGTCCACCATTGTATCAGTCAAAGTGTCAGAGAGGTATTGGCATAAAACTGTAAGGGCGCAGTGCCGGATCAAGTAGGGGTGGAAAGGTACAAGTTAGGGCTGAAACAGTTAATCGATTTAATCGATTATAATCGATTATCAAAATAGTTGTCGACTAATTTTGTCATCGATCAATCGTCTAAAAAGTTTTTGCTGTCAACTGCACTTAAATTGGTCTCCAAGTGGGGCAGTAGAGAGCAAATTGACGATGCGAGCTACCAAAATAGGAGGAGAAGAAGAGAGCAGCCAATCATTGGCCTTCATTTCACCCCGCCTCATGTGATCAGGCAGATTCAACAAGATGGCGGAAAGAAGAACACATACAAATTATCCGTAGTTTGGATCATTTTCCGCTAAATTTGAAAAAGACTAGCGTTAATATGCAAAGTTTGCGAAACGGACACAATTTGGCACGGAAGCATAACGACGCTGCACGAACATCTGAAAAAAAAAAAAAACATGTTGGACTCAAAGCGGGAGATGGCAAAATGGAGCGATACACGGCGTTATTTCTAATAAAAACAATTTTACAGGTCGGAAAATACACTTTTTATTGTCTTCAAAAAACAAAAACAGCCCAACATTTACTATTTTCTGTGGAAAACGGTTGCACTCCGCAGCAGAGCGCTTCTCTCAGGGACTCTCATTTTGGAAATGATCGCGTCTGATATGAGGCCGCTGTCAGTAGGAAGACGTGGGGTTTAAAAAAAAAAAGATCGCTAAATTCCATCCAGGATACAAGACCCCCTCCTCTACACCACAAAGCACATTTTTTCCCACAAAAAAAAGAGTGCTATTAGTTGGGCACCCGTTTACCGATTAGTAGATCTGTGTTTGTAATATTATAAGTGGTAAAGATGGTCATTTTATTTATTAAAGTTACTATTTTTACAGTAGAGATGGTGTTTTTTTTTTTCTTTTTTCTTTTTTTTTTACACTAAAACCACACAACTTGAATGTTTTTGTATATTTTTTCCTCATGTTAATCTGGGGCCTTTTTTTGTACGATACTTCTGAACAAGGTTAAATTTGCGAATCCAGAAGTGTTAAAGGTTTCTTGTTTTCAAATGTGATCCAACAGTTTACATTAGATATTTTATTAGCCAGTACTACTAAAGCACATTTTATGGGTGCTAATGATTTATTTTTACTGTATACAGTAAGTAGATTTATTATTTTCTAGAAATGATAATATTCTACCTCTTTATTTGACAGAAAGCGTAACATTTGCTCTTACTGTAATAAACCCAACGTGTTGTTTATGTGGTTATGAGTTGTGTTTTACACAATTACATTCTATAATATGCCGAAAAAGTCATATTTATTAAATTAGCATTTTTATCCAATTAATTGAGTAATCGATCCAATGATCCACATATTAATCGATTACCAAAATAATCGTTAGTTGCAGCCCTAGTACAAGTATACCAAGTTTTGTTACGGTGGATTTAAATTGTTTTGTGGAATTTGTCTGTGTTTACAATCTGTCACAGCCAATGTTCCCTCTAATTTTCTATGTCTGAGCAAACACACAAGCTTCCTGAGTAGAAGGGGGTGGAGCAAAAACTTTTACTCTTTTGTGACGTCACCAGTAGTGACGCGCCAAATTCCCAAGCGGTAGTTTGAAGCAATTTGTTTCAGAAAAAAAAAAGAGGTATATTCCGAAGCTCTATCTTGTTTTACCATCTTTAGTTTAAATTGAGTTTTATTTTGTGCGCTGTATAGGTCTTCTTGTGCTATTGATCTGCAAGCTTGCGCAATTGCGCAGACGCGCAGCTTAGAGAGAACACTGGTCACAGCATTTGTGCAGAAACGTGGAAGGCTTTACTCATTATGACCATAATGAGTAAAATGACCATATCACCCCCATCCTCAAACCCTCCACTGGCTACCCGTTAAATACAGAATTCAGTACAAGCTCTGCCTCCTCACCCATCAGGGCATACTCGGCACTGCACCTGTTTATCTCCAAGAACTCCTAACCCTCCACACCACTGTCCGAGAACTCCTAACCCTCCACACCACTGTCCAAGAGAACTCCTAACCCTCCACACCACTGTCCAAGAACTCCTAACCCTCAACACCACTGTCCGAGACCTGCGCTCCTCCTCCTCCTCCTACTGCCTGCACCAACCAAGGACCAAACTCTCCACTATGGGGGACAGGGCCTTCCAGACAGCTGCTCCACGGCTCTGGAACGATCTTCCCGAGAGCTTGAGGTCTCCACAGAGCGTTGAGGTTTTTAAGAAAAGACTGAAGACATTTTTGTTTCTAAAGGCTTTTCAGCAAAGTTTTTAGTGTTTTTTTGTGTTGTGGTTTTATTTAATTTTGCTGTTTGTTGTTCTTTTTGGTCATTGTAGCACTTTGAGATCTCCACTGGAGATATAAAGTGTGTTATATATAAAATTTTTATTATTATTATGAACCAATAACAGACAAGTTTCTGCATGGATAGCGACGACTCCGTCCAAAACTACCATGCCGAGTCTATTCGCACTGGCGTTGGCTGTATGCGTCATGCAATAGCAGCGTCTACCATGAGTATATTTTGTGAAAAATAAACTTTTATTACTTATCAAATATTAAATTTTGAGCTCTTTTTATGTCAGTCAGTCATCTTCTTATCCGTCTGTCCCTTTCAGGGTTGTGGGGGTTGCCGGAGCCCATCCCGGCCAATTTAAGGCGAAGGGTAGAGTACACCCCAAACAGGTCGCCAGTCTGTCGCGGGGCCACACACATACAACCATCCACACACACACTCATTCATTCCTAGGGGCAATTTGGCACCGGCCAATCAACCTAGCATGCATGTCTTTGGAGGGTGGGAGGAAACCCACGCAAATACGAGGAGAACATGCAAACTCCACACAGAAAGGACAGTGTTCCAAGCCTTGTCCCCACCCAGGACTTGAACCCACAACCTTCTTGCTGTGAGGCCACTGTGCTACCCACTGCGCCACCGTGCTGCCCGTTTTGATTCTATGTTTTGTGATTTTAATACATTTTTTTTCCTTCTTTTGAAGCACTTTGAATTACGTTTTGTATAAATTGTGCTACAAATAAACTAGCCTTGCCTTTAATAAACACAGAAACAAAAACGGGCAAATGGTTCTGTATTTTGTTCCAAAGTGGTTCCAATAAATAACAAAAACTAGACCTGAAAACTGAGGAACGTACCGAATCGGGATTTTTGTGTACCTTTCCACCCCCTGGTATAAAGATCTTACAGAAAGACAATAAGAGCAAATGTGCTGGTTTAGAGACCTTTCTTGGTTTTGGATGTGACGGTTCATTCTTTAAAAATCCTCTGCATTTGAATTAGCATAACTTTATTTTCTGCTTAATATGAATCTAAAAAGCCGGACCATGCGTTCTCGCATGCATACGAACCTGCAGGATGATATTGGTGGTCCCAGATGGACCCATGCTGCCGTAGCTGTTGTATGGAGTGCACGTGTACATGCCTGCTGCGTCCTCATTAACCGTGGCCATGACCAGAGAACCGTCGGCTTTCAAGGTCCATCCAGGATACTGAGAGAAAGAAACAATTTGACAACCTCAGAGCAAAAACATGAACGTAATGTGATTCTAATGACAAAATCCAGCCGTGTACCCCAGTGGTGGATGAAGTACTGACTTTTTGTATTTAAGTAAAAGTACCAATAAAAAAATCTACTTAAGTAAAAGTACAAAAGTAATTGGTGTAAATTGTACTTTTTAAGTAAAAAGTAAAAGTATTCGATAATAATTCAAATGTTATTTTTTGTGCTGTATGGTGTCGCCATGGTAACCAGGATAAATACTCTGCAGGGGCGTGACTCCCCCTCTCTCCTGCCTCTTTTGGTCCACAAAAAAAAAAAAAAGGAAAGGAAAGGGGACAAGTCAAGCTATCTCCTAGAAGGGCCAGTGAATGGGCCAAAATGGAGGAAAATGATACTTATTTTTTAGAACGTTTTTTTTTGGGGGGGAGGCCCCCAGTCACCCTATATTAAGGGTAACTTGTTCTTTTCCAGGCCAAAAAAAAAAGAAAAGAAAAAAAGCAAGCAGTCGGCCTCCCTTCCAAAAACATTTGCAAAAACAAAACCTACTTGAATTCTAAAAGGGGGGACCTCACGCCCCACCCTTTAGAAAATTCTAGATCCGCCCCTGCTCTGTGTAATGATGGCTTAACTTTTTATTTAGAAGTAAACACAACGAACAACAATCTTCTGACTCTTTTTAATTTGTTCAATATTTGATGTTAGTTTTTTGGCGCTGAATGAATGTGGAAAATGTTTACTCTAGATTCTGATTGGTCCTCGATTCATTACTTCTTCTCCCGATCAACTGCTTCTTTTGATTTTGGCGATGCAGCTTCAATATGCGCTAAAAAAAAAACTTGTGTATTTTTCACATTCCTGAACGAAAATGTAACGAAAAATGTAAAACACACTTTTAAAAAGTAGCGAAGTAAAAGTACAGGTATTTGCTCTAAAAATGTAGTGAAGTAAAAGTAAAAGTACCGGTCTTAAATTTTACTTAAGTAAAGTACAGATACACAATTTTTCTACTTAAGTACAGGAACAAAGTACATTTACTTCGTTACGTTCCACTACTGCTAATCACTGGATAAGTTGCTCGATGTTCCACTTTAAGAGTGTGTATCGATTACTGACATCCAGTGGTGATGATGTGTAGCGAAAATATGTGTCCTTATACTCGCCCAAACGATGGCCTTAGAAGCCTTTCAAAAACCAATTTGCATTCACGTGCAGAGAGTCCTCGATTCATTACTTCTTCTCCTGATCAACTGCTTCTTTTGATTTTGGCGATGCAGCTTCAAGATGCGCAAAAAAAACTGTGTATTTTTCAAATTCCTGAACGAAAATGTAACGAAAAATGTAAAACACACTTTTAAAAAGTAGTGAAGTAAAAGTACAGATATTTGCTCTAAAAATGTAGTGAAGTAAAAGTAAAAGTACCGGTCTTAAATTTTACTTAAGTAAAGTACAGATACACAATTTTTTTTACTTAAGTACAGTAACAAAGTACATTTACTTCGTTACGTTCCACCACTGGTCGTGTACATGTAGATTCTATGGTGCAATAAAGGTTCAAAAATCTTTCAAAGGGATAAAAGCCAGAAGATCAGCAACAAGCAACTTATAAACTGTTTCATTCTATAGATTTAAAGAAAAAGTCATTTTTTTAATATCTATACATCTGCTTTCCAGAAGAACTTAATTTCCCAGGAGGCAGATTATTATTTTAAATCATCTTTAAAAGATACGCATTACTTATTTATACCAAAATATTTTTAAAGACGACGCCCAAGAGTGGAGAAAATGGTCTTCTAATCCATCGAAAAGTCTTCATTTATTTATGATAACTTCAAAACAAGCAGCAGCTTTACTTTTTTGGAGCATTTCCATATTTTTTTTTTCTTTTAAACACTGATTCAGAGAGAGAAAGAGAGTTTAATGAAGTAAAAATGGCTATTAATATCCCCCAGGCCGAAGCTACGAGGGACTAATAAAGCAGGTATTTGAGCTTGTGACATCTTTGGTAAAATCGGAATAATTGGAAAAATAACAGCCAGATTCCAACCCCCGTGTCCAGCTCTACGGGGATCTATCAGATCACCCGCGGTGCATCTTATCCACGGACATGCTCATCGCTCACACCAAAGTGTCGGGGAAAGGAGGGGTCGGCTCAGCGTGTGAATGTGGGAGGAGACAGAAAGAGCATAAGTATATTAAATCTAAAGACGTTTTGAAAAGTCGTTAGTTTAATCAAATATAAGTGTGTATTTGTTGTTTTGAAGTATAAGGATGCATTTTTTTTTCAGCTAAGGATGAAATTCAAAAAGACCCCAAAGAAAAATTTGAGTCCAGTCGTCTAAACCAGGTAGACGTCACACAGGCCTCCCTTTCTTCTGGAGGTCCGTGATGTTCCTCATGCCCAGTGGTGGATGAAGTACTCACTTTTTGTACTTAAGTAAAAGTACAGATAATTAGGCAAAAAATTTACTTAAGTAAAAGTAAAAGTATCAATAAAAAAATCTACTTAAGTAAAAGTAGTTGGTGTAAATTGTACTTTTTAAGTAAAAAGTAAAAGTATTCAATCATAATTCAAATGTTATTTTTTGTGCTATAGGGTGTCACCATGGTAACCAGGATAAATACTCTGCAGGGGTGTGACCCCCCTCTCCCGCCTCTTTTGGTCCACAAAATAAATAAATAAATAAAAATAAAATAAAAGGAAAGGGGACAAGTCAAGCTATCCTCTAGAAGGGCCAGTGAATGGGTCGCCAAAATGGAGGAAAATGACATTTTTAAAATGTTTAGGGGGGGAGGCCCCCAGTCACTATATTTTTTTCCCTTAGAAAAATTCTAGATCCGCCCCTGCTCTGTGTAATGATGGCTCAACTTTTTATTTAGAAGTAAACACAAGGAACAACGATCTTCTGACTCTTTTTAATTTGTACTAGATTTGATGTTAGGTTTTTGAATGAATGCGGAAAATGTTTCTCGATTCATTACTTCTTCTCCCGATCAACTGCTTCTTTTGATTTTGGCGAAAAAAACCTGTGTATTTTTCAAATTCCTGAACAAAAACGTAACAAAAAATGTAAAACACACTTTTAAAAAGTAGCGAAGTAAAAGTAGAGATATTTGCTCTAAAAATGTAGTGAAGTAAAAGTAAAAGTACCGGTCTTAAATTTTACTTAAGTAAAGTACAGATACACAATTTTTTTTACTTAAGTACAGTAACGGAGTACATTTACTTCATTATGTTCCACCACTGATATTGAGTGAAATATCTAGAATAAACCAAAAGAAGGGAAAGAAATTTAAGTGAATAAACAGAATAAAAATAAACTCTGATTATAATTTTAAACATTATTAGACGTTCCAGGGGGCAGCCACCCAGGGCTGTGCCAAAAAATTGAAAGGAAGCACCGGGAAGCCCCATTCTTGGTCTTTAATTCATAATAGTTCCTTCACTCATCTCTCAAATGAGGTGAGCAAAAGATCGAAGAGAAAGAAGGACGGTGGGGGTTGGGGGAGGGGGTATGGGGGGTGATTCCTTGGGGATTGCTTACAAAGCTTTTAAGATTGAGCACATTACCCATATCCATTAAAATGAATGTGATTGGATGACCTTGGGCTGAAAAAAAAAACCAGGAAGAACATTTCCATCAATGGACAGACTTTGAAAATGTTTGGGAGGAAAAAAAGATCGACTGTGTATTTGCTTTAAAAAACGGGGGCTCTGACGCTCCGAAGGGCAGATTTAAGAAAACAGCTGCCACTTCTTAGACGCTGGCAGAACTGCTTGATGTGGTTGTTAAAAGAAAATAAAAAATATATATTCCTTGGATCCACGTTCCTAGAGCTAGCCTATGCAGCCGAGGATCTGACCGCCAGGGTCCCCGTCGTTGGCTGCCACCCATCTCTTCCACCCGACCCCTATGCTCCCTACTGCAGGTGGTGAGTCCGCTGGAAGGGTGGCCCATGTCCCCAGCCGGGCCCCATGGGTAAAAGCCTGGCCGCCAGGCGTTCGCACGCGTGCCCCACCCTCGGGCCTGGCTCCAAGGAGGGGGCCCCTATTACCTGCGTCCGGGTATAGGCAACTTGGCCATGTTTGATTTCTTCATAGGGGTATTTTTGAGCCACGCTTTATCTCGCCCCTCACCTAGAACCTGTTTGCCTTGGGTGACCCTACCAGGGGCATTAAGCCCCGGACAACATAGCTCCTAGGATCATTGGGGCACACAAACCCCTCCACCACGTTAAGGTGGCGGCTCAAGAAAGAGGGTGGCTGGGCTCTCACTCAAAGATCGGGTGAGGAGCTCTGCCATCCGGGAGGAGCTCGGTGTCGAACCGCTCCTCCTCCAGGTCGAGAGGAGTCAGATGGGGTGGTTCGGGCATCTGGTCAGAATGCCCCACGAGCGCCTCGCAGGCGAGGTGTTTCGGGCACGTCCCACCAGGACGAGACCAAGGGGCAGACCCCGGACCCGCTGGAGAGACTATGTCTCACAGCTGGCCAGGGAAAGACTTGGGATCCTTCTGGGTGAGCTGGAGGATGCAGCCGGGGAGAGAGAGGCCTGGGCTCCCCGTTTGAGGCTGTTGCCCCGTGACCCGACCCCAGAACAAGCGGAAGATGACGGAACAGAACTTTGAAGGTCCTAATGCTATTCCTTGGATCAGTAATCAGGACAATGGAGAAGAATTTGGGTTTCCCTTCTTGATCTGAGAATGAGTTTGTTCTTACCAAAGACAGGTCGAGAGGTTCTCCATCTTTCATCCAGTCAACACCCAGCAATGGAGGCTGAGCAGCTACGGGACAGTGGACCACACCGCTCATACCTGTGGGTAGGTAGGTTTCCTGGGGCATTCGAAGGGCCTTGGCAGGGTCTGAGAACAATCAATGAGAAAAAAAAATCTTTAATTATTGAAAAAAAAAGTGTTGTGTTTTTTGACTATGCGTAAGGATTTGTGAGCTTGTTTAAAAAAATTGAAAGGTCTCATACTTGATTAACTATATCACGAATGGGTAAACTATGGCGTGCGACATTTAATCCAACCCGTCAGGACTTGAAAAAATTTAATAAATAAATCTTGTTAGTTTTATTTCCCCTGCAATTCTTATGTTTCCTCACTAGATGGCGCACTCTGGTCATATTGGCTTTGTTAGGAATACAACAACACTGCTCCCATTAAAATGTGTGTGTCTTCATGATGCACACACTGTCAAAATAAACAGTGTGCACAGATATGGAAAGCCATCAGGGCCCATACACACACGTAAACAAGCATGTTAGATGTTAAAACAAGCAAAATGTTACGTCAAGCACTTAAATTTCAAACCTAGCGCCACTAAATGCACGTTTTTAAGCGCTATCGCACTAGATTTCAGACCTAGCACGCTAGATTTGAACCTTAACGCTCTTGATGTAACATTTAGCGCACTTGTTTAAAATCTAGCGCCATTCTATCGGTATAATCTAGCGATTACTAAAGCATGCCATCCATCTGCTCCTGTTCCGGCCCTTTTGTCAAAAGTTAGAACTCAATGTGCCAGCATGTCAAAAAGTTTGCCCACCCCGAACTATCTACTTATACCAGTTAGCATGTAACTAGTTTTAGCCAAGGGTCTATAGCAGGCATGTGAAAACTATGGCCCGTTAAACGTTTTAATCGGGCCTCCAAACTAGAAAAAAACAAAACAAAAACATGTTGGTTTGATTTTTTATGTTCGCCACTAGATGGCGCCAAAAATAAAACAACACTGCTCCCATTAAAATGTGTGTGTTTCCGTGATGCAAACACTGTCAAAATAAACAGTGTGCACATATATGGAAAGCCATCAGGGCCCATACACACACGTAAACAAGCGTGTTAGATGTTAAAACAAGCAAAATGTTACATCAAGCGCTTAGATTTCAAACCTAGCGCCGCTAAATGTACGTTTTTAAGCGCTATCGCACTAGATTTCAGACCTAGCGCTGCTAGATTTGAAATGTAACACTCGTGATGTAACATTTAGCGTTTGAAAAGACGCCTGTTCAAGTATCCAAACTCAGGGAACAACGCAAAAAAACATGCACGTGTGCAGTTTAATTCCAGTCGGAGAAAGGTCGATTTCAAATTTCTTTCCGTTTTGTGTCCTAGCCTGAAAGGGCAAAGTTTCAGTTATCTAAATGATTGAAAAGTTGATTTCACTGTTAATTCTAAGTCTGCTACTATAATGTTGCATACACATTTATTTAAAACTGTCATAAGATAAATATTTTATTCACTTTGTGATGATCAAAAATCTCTACCCAGCCAAATTTCAATGTCCCTCAATAAAATGCTTATCTTTCAGTAGCATATCAAGAATCTTTTCTGTAATAAAAAATATTAATTTTTTGCCTTAAATAAACAAGGTCATCTAAGGTTATAGACCCTATTAACTGTTTGCATGAAAATGTTACCAAAAAATGACATAATACACGCAAAACGACCCGTCCCTCAATATGATGTCCACTCTGTTACTTTTACTCTGTTACCATATTGTACATCATAATGTTCATCAAGTTCCAACAACTGCCACCAGGATTCACTGCTGCAGACAGGAAGTAACTTTTGGAGAAGAAGCCATGTGGCTAAAGTATTTTGGCTAAAGTTTATGAAGGTTCAAATCTTAAAAAGGGTAAGGTTCATTTTGAAATGTCTTCTCTGTTACCAGCATAATATATATATTATCTAGAATATAAGAGAAATGCCATTTACTGGTGATAATATTTGTGAAATAGTTTTAAATGATGTAATGTGAGTGATAATACATCAACTTTCCTAGCTGTAGTGAACAGAAGAAACAAAATTTGTCCACTCTGTTACTGTCCACTCTGTTACTGAAACAAAGGTAACAAAGGTAATATAATACATCATACAGATGTAATTAAAAGTACATCTGTAAAAAAAGGGGCCATCGGCAGATTTGGGTCTCTAAATCAATCCTTTATCAAAAACAAAAGAGAGTAGGAACCTATGGATATACTTATATTTTATTTTTTCACTAGCTAAAATGGAAAGAAATTTGAAAATGACCCAGAAACGGCTAGGTAAGCATTTTAGACACAAAAGAAATTCTTTTTGCAATTATGGACACATTTTGAGGTCATGTTGAGCCAAGAGTGTTATTTTGTAGTAATTGTAGAGGATTTTTTTTACAATTCTGTTTGGGACTGTGGTGACATGTTGGATGGTTGTTGGTCTGAACCCCTCAAAAACTAATCTACTGCCAGGGTTTACATTGAGGAACCAACAATTTCTAACAAAAAACGGTTGTTTCTACCAAAATGTGTTGCTAACGTCAGAGGAGAATGTGCTTAGAAGAGAATGCACTCTCCTTTTAACATATTCAACCTTCACACAGTGCGCTGTATGCTCGCACGTTTGGAGCAACTGTCTGATACAATCAATATGGAGCTAAATCTCTGAAGAATGTTTCTAATATGTTGTTTAACCTCTGTCCTGAAGAATTAAAACAGTCCTGAAGGCTAAGCGGTACCAACAATGTGTACTACATGAAGTGAATGATGAGGGTGTGTAGGCATACGACCCCAAACAGATAAAACGCATTTTATTTATTATTATTTTCAAAACCAGATGCCCGAACCACCCCATCTGGCTCCTCTCGACCTGGAGGAGGAGCAGCTCGACACCGAGCTCCTCCCGGATGGCAGAGCTCCTCACCCGATCTCTGAGTGAGAGCCCAGCCACCCTGCGGAGGAAGCTCATTTCGGCCGCTTGTATCCGCGATCTCATTCTTTCGGTCACCACCCACAGCTGGTGACCATAGGTGAGGGTTGGAACATAGATCGACTTGTAAATCGAGAGCTTTGTTTTTCGGCTCAGCTCTCTCTTTACCACGACGGACCGATGCAGCGTCCAGGTCGAGAGGAGCCAGATGGGGTGGTTCGGGCATCTGGTCAGGATGCCCCCTGAGCGCCTCGCAGGCGAGGTGTTTCCGGCACGTCCCACCGGGAGGAGACCAAGGGCAGACCCCGGACCCGCTGGAGAGACTATGTCTCACAGCTGGCCGGGGAACGACTTGGGATCCTTCCAGGAGAGCTAGAGGATGCAGCCGGGGTGAGAGAGGCCTGGGCTGCCCATTTGAGGCTGTTGCCCCCGCGACCCGACCCCGGAACAAGCGGAAGATGACAGAACGGAATGGAATTATTTTCAAAACCTAATTTGAAGAAAAACGGAGTTTCATCATTTAAATGATCTTTTAAAAAAAAAAAAAAAAAAAAAAGAGCGCTTCTTGTAATGGCAGCAGGTCTTTGTACAGCTCTCCACATTTTGTCTGCTTTTTTTTTTTTAACTAGTTGTTGTACAGAGGGTTACAGATATCGCACATGGTTCTGATTACTCATTGTAGAGTCTCACAACAGAAGGAAGGAAAGACCTCCTGAATCTCTCCTTCACACAGCAAGGGTGGAGCAGCCTACCACTGAAGCTGCTCTTTAGTGCAGAGAGAGTGTCCTGCAGGGGGTGGGACTTACTGTCCAACATGGATGTCACCCACCTCCCGCACTGAGTCCAGGGAGCAGCCCAGGACAGAGCTGGACTTCTTGATGTTTTGTCCAGCTTTCATGATAACCGGGTTCACTATGATGTGAGCAGACGGAGACGTGAAAAAGTGTGGCAAATCTAAAGATGGTGGAGTGGTGGTGTATGAGAACAACAAATAGTGTTGTTCCACCACAGAGAAGTATGTGAGTTGATGTCAAGATGTGGGGCTTTTAGTGACAGTTTAAGATCTTTTTATGATTCACTGGAGCTTTCAAACATCATTGCCACGGTAACCCCTATAGAGATCCCCGCAGAGCCAACTTTCATTTGTTCCAACAACCGCTGCTTTAGCTCTATTCCACCTGTCGTGACTCAATTCTCAGCTGAAATATTTCCAATTCTGGGTCAGATCATCTGCAGTGCTGCCTTCAGAGGTACTGCTGTCTTGCACTCCTGCTGAGCTCTACTTCAGGGGTCTTTAACCCTGCTGAGCTCTACCTCTGGTCCTTCATCCTGGTGAGCTCTATCTCTAGGGTCCCTGATCCTGCTGAGCGCTACCTTTGGTCCATCATCCTGCTGAGCTCTACCTCAGGGGTCTTTAACCCTGCCGAGCTCTACCTCTGGTCCTTCATCCTGGTAAGCTCTATCTCTAGGGTCCCTGATCCTGCTGAGCTCTACCTCAGGGGTCCTTCATCCTGGTGAGCTCTATCTCTAGGGTCCATGATCCTCCTGAGCTCTACATTTGGTCCCTCATCCTGCTGAGTTCTACCTGTGGTCCCTGATCCTGCTTAGCTCTACCTCAGGGGTCTTTAACCCTGCTGAGCTCCACCTCAGGGGTCTTTAACCCTGCTGAGCTCTACCTCTGGTCCTTCATCCTGGTGAGCTCTATCCCTAGGGTCCCTGATCCTGCTGAGCTCTACCTCGGGTGCATGATCCTCCTGAGCTCTACATTTAGTCCCTCAACCTGCTGAGTTCTACGTCTGGTCCATCATCCTGCTGAGCTCTACCTAAGGGGTCCCTGATCCTCCTGAGCGCTACATTTGGTCCTTCATCCTGCTACCTCTGGGGTCCCTGATCCTGCTGAGCTCTATCACTGGTCTATGATTCTCCTAAGCTCTGCATTTGGTCCCTCATCCTGCTGAATTCTACCTCTGGTCCATCGTCTTGCTGAGCTTTACCTCTAGTCCCTCATCCTGCTGAGCTTTATGTCTGGTTCTGCACTCCTGCTACCTGCAATGAACTGGTTAAAACTGGCTATGCATCTGGGTCCTGTTTCACCACCTTTGCCACCATCCATGACACCACTATTTCATTAAGCTGCTGTTCCACCAAGCGGCTGTTCCAGCTCAACCACATCCAACTCGGCACCACATATTGTAGCAGCTCTTTGGAGCTCCTTCTTTAACTGCTTGGAGCGCTACCTCACACATGAAATTTTCGCGTAGAGCCAACAATCGTGTGGGACGCCCACCCAGCAACTGTTCCACCTCTGTTCCACCAAGTGGCTGAAAAGCTCCAACCTATCCAACTCTGCACCACTTACACAGCTTGAACCTACCGAACCAGCTGTTCAGAATCTGTTTGGAGCTCGCTCTCTCAGACCATTTGGAGCTACCAAACACTTAAATTTTCCCAGTAGAGGATTATTAATGTAAATTAAATTGAAATTCAAACTAAATGTGAACATTTATCAACGTTATAGTATTTCTCCGGGTCAGAAAGATACAATCACATTTACGTTTTAAAAAGAATTACAAGCCTAAAGAAATTTGCACCCGTTTGAATATCTAATAAAAAACGGGCTTCAGGCGATACTTAAATATCCTGATGGATCTTTCTTTAGAGGAAAATGAAAATAGATCTAGTAGAAGTGGAGCTTTAAAGTCAAATTAACAGAAAATGTGTGGAAAAAGCAGGTAAATCCAGCATCTTATTTAAATATAGAATTTTATGATCGGAGGTTTGCTCCAGAAAGAAGAGGAATGAAGATTAGTCAGAGTAAGACAGAGTACATGAGTGTGAATGAGAGGAATCCAAATGGAAAAGTGAGGCTACAGGGAGAAGAGATAAAGAAGGTGGAAGATTTTAAGTACTTGGGATCAACAGTCCAGAGCAATGGAGAGTGTGGAAAAGAGGTGAAGAAGCGTGTTCAGGCAGGCTGGAACGGGTGGAGAAAAGTATCAGGTGTGATGTGTGATAGAAGAGTTTCAGCTAAAATGAAAGGAAAAATGTACAAAACCGTGGTGAGACCGGCCATGCTGATTGGTCTAGAGACAGTGGAACTGAAGAAAAGACAGGAAGCAGAGATGAAGATGCTGAGAATCTCTCTGGGAGTGACCAGGATGGACAGGATCAGAGGAACAGCACATGTTAGAGGTTTTGGAGATAAAGTCCGAGAGGCCAGACTGAGATGGTTTGGACATGTACAGAGAAGAGAGAGACAGTACCGTAATTTCACGACCATTAGGCACACCGTACTAAAAGGCGCAGTCTCAGTCACACACCGCCTTACAACAACACACACGCAAGCATGCAAATGTGCGTATTAAAAAATATCGGGAGCAAAACTGAGTTTGGTTGTGCTTTATTTAAGTAGTAACAATACTAAACAAGCACATTACCGGTAATAGTCTTTATTCAAATCCGTCAAAGTCCTCATCCTCTGTTTCGGAATCGAACAGCTGCGCAAAATCCAACAGAGCAGGTCCACTTCGCTCCTCGCTGTCAAAGTCACTGTCTGTACTGTGCGGCTCCTCAGAAAGGATACCAGCTTTTGCGAAAGCTCGGATAACAGTACCAGCAGACACGTAAGTCCAAGCATCTACAATCCATTGGCAAACTGTAGCGTAACTCGCCCGGCGCTGCCTTCCACCCTTCGTGAAACTGTGGTCACCTTTGGTCATCCATCGCTCCCACGCCGCTCAAACTTCACTCTTTAACGTTCTCATGTCTTTTCTTTCAGGTCCGCCTCGCGGGCACCGTGTTTTCTTTTAGGTCCGCCTTTTCCCACACACAAGGCGCACCGCACGAAAAGGCGCACCGCTCATTTTGAAGAAAATCTAAGACGTTTATATGTGCCTTATAGCCGTGAAATTACGGTACATAGGAAGAAGGATGCTGGATTTGGAACCACCAGGAAAGAGGACTAGAGGAAGATCAAAGAGGAGGTTCATGGATACAGTGAAGGAAGACATGAAGATAGTTGGTGTGACCAAAGAGGATGCAGCAGATAGGGTTAGATGGAAGAAACTGACTTGCTGTGGCGACCCCTGAAGGGAAATACCGAATGATGATGAAGATTTTATGATCAGACGGCATTTATCTTTGGTCAGTCGTCGGTTTGTTTTGCTTTCATGTCGACAAGTATTGGGATAATTTACTATTTGCCTAAAATTAAAATCCAACTAAAATAACAAGCTACCCGTGAATAAACATAAAAAGATCCCTCAACTTTATGACTGGAGAAATCAGCAAATTGGTTCAGCGGCAAGCTGACCTCAAAGAAAATGTACGAGCTCTGAGGACCATGATCAAGCAAAAAGACCAGAGGATTAAGCTTCTAGAGAGAAGAGTGGATGACCTAGTACAGCATGCCCGAGTTGAGGAGATAATCATTATCACCGCAGCTAATAATAATAAAATGTCTTCTTTCGGCATTTCCCTTCAGGGGTCGCCACAGCAAGTCAGTTTCTTCCATCTAACCCTATCTGCTGCATCTTCTTTGGTCACACCAACTATCTTCATGTTTTCCTTCACTGTATCCATGAACCTCCTCTTTGGTCTTCCTCTAGTCCTCTTTCCTGGTGGTTCCAAATCTAGCATCCTTCTCTCTCTCTTCTCTGTACATGTCCAAACCATATCAGTCTGGCCTCTCTGACTTTATCTCCAAAACCTCTAATATGTTCTGTTCCTCTGATCCTGTCCATCCTGGTCACTCCCAGAGAGATCCTCAGCATCTTCATCTCTGGCCGGTCTCACCACGGTTTTGTACACTAACTCTTTAATTTTGGCTGAATCTCTTCTGTCACACATCACACCTGATACTTTCCTCCACCCGTTCCAGCCTGCTTGAACACGCTTCTTCACCTCTTTTCCACACTCTCCATTGCTCTGGACTGTTGATCCTAGATACTTAAAATCTTCCACCTTCTTTATCTCTTCTCCCTGTAACCTCACTTTTCCATTTGGATCCCTCTCATTCACACACATGTACTCTGTCTTACTCTGACTAATCTTCATTCCTCTTCTTTCTAGTGCAAACCTCCACCTCTCCAGCTTTTCCTCCACCTCTTTCCTCCTCTCACTTCAGATCACAATGTCATCTGCAAACATCATTGTCCATGGAGATTCCTGTCTGACCTCGTCTGTCAGCCTGTCCATCACCATAGCAAACATCAAAGGACTCAGAGCAGATCCTTGGTGCAGTCCCACCCCCACACTGAACTCCTCTGTCTCACCTACAGCACACCTCACCACTGTCTTACAGCCCTCATACATGTCCTGCACTGCTCTAAGATACTTCTCCGTCACACCAGACTTCCTCAAACAATACCATAGTTCTTCTCTAGGTAGAGAAGTTCTGTAAATTCCATAATTATGAACATTTTAAATAAAACGATTATTAGTCTGTATAATTAGTCTGTGTAGTCCCTCATTCATCCAGGAGTGATCCATAGTAGAAAAAGTTTTAAAAAAGTCTTCTGGACAGTTTAATTCTTGAACGAGACGTTTCGACTTCCATCTGGAAATCATTTTCAATCTGAATGAAATGGACTGAAAACTGGATCTATTTATACTAACCTGAGTAAAAGGTAAAAAAAATAATAAGGAAGGGCTCGACCAATGAGCCTGAGTTACCTATGATGGCCGTGAATGGCTCCTTTTGTAACCACAGACCAGTAAACGAGCCTATTATTAAAATGCTAAAAGCCTAGTGAATAGGAATTCCTGATAACGAGAGGCGTGAAACTGGGTCACGAGGTGTCATCTTTAGTCCATAGCTTCAGAATGCTGCTGTAAATACCGGGCAAAACGTATCTAACGCCTCCACTCCGATTCAGACAGGGACTCTCTTTCATCACAAAGATGGCTTCCTTCACCCCTCTTTCAAACCATCCTTTCTCTCTGCTTTCTTTTCACTAGGCTTTTAGCATTTTTATAATAGGGTCGTTTACTGGTCTGTGGTTACAATAGGAGCCATTCACGGCCATCATAGGTAACACAGGCTCATTGGTTGAGCCCTTCTTACTATTTTTTTTACCTTTTACTCAGGTTAGTATAAATAGATCCAGTTTTCTTTCCATTTCATTCAGATTGAAAATGATTTCCAGATGGAAGTCGAAACGTCTCGATCAAGAATTAAACTGTCCAGAAGACTTTTTTGAAACTTTTTCTACTATGTTCAATAACTAGCAAAAAGAAAATAGCAAATAGCAAAAAAGAAGAGAATAATGTGAAAACAATGTCTAACACAGAAAAACTCTGTATTTATGATTCAACAGCAACGTTCTTACAGATACTTGAATACATACGCATCACTGTGAGGGTGGCGGAGGCTGTTGGTGGGGTTAGCAGGCCATTGGTCGGTACACAAGTGTAGTTCCCAGAGTCCTCTGGGATCAAACTGGAGATTAGCAGAGTTCCATCTACCATGATCTTCACACGTGACTTCAGAGACCTTCAGAAAAACACATGCAGGGAAAACTTCAATGAGAAAAAGAGAAAGCATTTACTTGAAAACAACAGGGACATTATTCAGCTCACAGCTCGGCAGTGTGGGAGGTTACCTTCCTCTCTTTATCTCTCCGCTCGTTTTTTTTTTTTTTTTTTTTATAAGCTGTGAGTTACTCACTTGTGATGTTGAAGGATATTTGATTTCGGGTTGAGTAGGATGAAGAGTGCCCACTCGGTTTAGATATTTGTTTAGAGAGAGAACATACAGAAACCAGATCTCCTGTTAACAGTGGTGGAACGTAACGAAGTAAATGTACTTCGTTACTGTACTTAAGTAAAAAGAATTGTGTATCTGTACTTTACTTAAGTAAAATTTAAGACCGGTACTTTTACTTTTACTTCACTACATTTTTTGAGCAAATATCTGTACTTTTACTTCGCTACTTTTTAAAAGTGTGTTTTACATTTTTCGTTACATTTTTGTTCCGGAATTTGAAAAATACACAGGTTTTTTAGCGCATCATGAAGCCGCATCGCCAAAATCAAAAGAAGCAGTTGATCGGGAGAAGAAGTAATGAATCGAGAAACATTTTCCGCATTCATTCAAAAACCTAACATCAAATATAGAACAAATTAAAAAGAGTCAGAAGATCGTTGTTCGTTGTGTTTACTTCTAAATAAAAAGTTGAGCCATCATTACACAGAGCAGGGGCGGATCTAGAATTTCCCAAAGGGGGGTGGGGCTTTGACAAAGCCAATATAGTAACTGGGGGCCTCCCCCCCAAAACATTTTAAAAAATAAGGGTCATTTTCCTCCATTTTGGCGACCCATTCACTGGCCCTTCTAGGGGATAGCTTGACTTGTCCCCTTTTATTTTATTTATTTATTTATTTTTTGTGGACCAAAAGAGGCGGGAGAGGGGGGTCACACCCCTGCAGAGTATTTATCCTGGTTACCATGGTGACACCCTATAGCACAAAAATAACATTTGAACAGTGGTGGAACATAACGAAGTAAATGTACTTCGTTACTGTACTTAAGTAAAAAAATTTGTGTATCTGTACTTTACTTAAGTAAAATTTAAGACCGGTACTTTTACTTTTACTTCACTACATTTTTAGAGTAAATATCTGTACTTTTACTTCACTACTTTTTAAAAGTGTGTTTTACATTTTTGTTACATTTTTTTCAGGAATTTGAAAAATACACTGTTTTTTTAGCGCATCTTGAAGCCGCATCGCCAAAATCAAAAGAAGCAGTTGATCGGGAGAAGAAGTCATGAATCGAGAAACATTTTCTACATTCATTCATTCAGCGCCAAAAACCTAACATCAAATATAGTACAAATTAAAAAGAGTCAGAAGATCGTTGTTCTTTGTGTTTACATCTAAATAAAAAGTTAAGCCATCATTGCACAGAGCAGGGGCGGATCTAGAATTTTCCAAAGGGGGTGGGGCTTTGTCAAAGCCAATATATAGTAACTGGGGGCCTCCCCCCCAAAACATTTAAAAAAATAAGTGTAATTTTCCTTCATTTTGGCGGCCCATTCACTGGCCCTTCTAGGGGATAGCTTGACTTGTCCCCTTTCCTTTTATTTTATTTATTTATTTTTTTGTGGACCAAAAGAGGCGGGAGAGGAGGGGGTCACACCTCTGCAGAGTATTTATCCTGATTACCATGGTGACACCCTATAGCACAAAAAATAACATTTGAATTGTGATTGAATACTTTTACTTTTTACTTAAAAAGTACAATTTACACCAACTACTTTTACTTAAGTAGATTTTTTTTATTGGTACTTTTACTTTAGTAATTTTTTTGCCTAATTATCTGTACTTTTACTTAAGTACAAAAAGTGAGTACTTCATCCACCACTGCTCCAGTTACATATTCAGTGGGTTTTCACACATTAGCTCATAAATCCAAAAGTTCAGGCTTTTAGTAAAGATCAAATACCTCATTGGCTGTAAAAAAAAAAAAAAAAAAAAAATGGAGTCATCACAGATTTTAACACCGGCTTGTATCCCTGAATGTGTCTATGCTGTTATTTTTCAAATTTCCACTAACAAGTAAAAAAAAAATGGCATAATAAGAATGAATCATCAGTAAAATGTCAAAGTGATTTTTTGGAGTAACTGTGGAGATAAACGAGTGACTCTTCAGCTCCGTGGAGCTTTTTAACCTCCTGGAAGTCAATTACGTTGTCATCAGTCTCAACAACAGTCCTTTTTTTTTTTTTCCTCTATTCTTCTCATAGATAACAAATCTCTGACTAAGCCAGCAGACCGGGAGGTGTTCAGAGGACAAGCTGGTGAGAAAATGAAGAGCGACGAAGTGTGAACATGTAAGTCACAAGTTTTCACTGTTCTCACTCTTTTCCTGGTCACAGGTCCGCTGTCTTCTAACGGTGGAAGCGACAGTCTGTGACGCTAGCTGAAGTCTGTTTCGCTGCAGGACAATGACGATGGGAAGTCACACCTAGCTGCTACACAGCTGATGGACGATTCAGAGTTAGTGCCATGCCGTCTCCGCTGCCAAACAGGCATGCAAGAATTGCCATTTAAAGGCCAGAATTATATTCCGCCATTTTAAACGTTAATCCGATCGTGGCGTGTTGGTATAGCACTCTTCGTTGAGGGGATTGTGAGCAGAGCGCATGCACTAAAAAAATATCCTTCTTATGTTAGAATGCGGACGTAAATCGCAGGATTAGTATTCAGATGTGATTTAAATGCCAGGTTGTTTTTAGCCATGGATTTTTTTCCACTGAAAAGCCCATATTCTAACACAGTGCTTCTCAATTATTTCCTGTTGCGCCCCCCCCGCCAGCCCTCTCAGGAAGACGAAAATGTTTCGCCCCCCACTATAGTTATCCGCCGTGACTATAGTTAGTATCATTCGTCTATGAAATTGTTCTAAGTACACCTTTGCATAACATTGTATCCTCATTAACATCAAAGAAAACAAAAAAGAAAAGCTTCATTATCATTGTTTTTTTAGTTTGAAACATGCAGTGGTCCCCAACCACCAGATCGTGGACCGGTACAGGGCCATGGATCATGTGGAACCGGTCCGCATAGAATGAAGAAATAACTTCCATTATTTCCATTTGGTTTATTATTTGAGCTTTTATTATAAAGGTTTTCTTGATTCTTGATGACAATGTTTTGATTTGAAAAGTGATCGGATACAGAGTTACGAAGCAGACTGGATTTTAGAAACACTCTTCAGGTTTCAGGTCAAAATGGGACTGACTGGTTCCAGCAAAACAAACTCAGAACCCCTATTGATCTAGTCTTAACGTGAGGAGATTAACTGGTACTTTTATTCACTTTGTTTTTGTGATGTCTTTTATTTTGAAGGTACATGTTTACCGTTACCAAGGCAACCAGAGTGCGTTAGAGCAGAGGGAATGTTTCCGTGTTATAAATTTTCTCGTGAGGATAAAGTGGATTTAAGTTTATTATTTATCTTTTAAAAAACATTTTTTTCAGGCTGGTCTCGTCACCTTTAGACCGGTCCGTAGAGCAGGAAAGGTTAGGGACCTCTGCTGTAGTGTATGTGCAATTACACTTTATTCTAGTTTGGCAAAAAAAAAAAACATGTCCACCCTACCCTGGCATTGCGCAGGGGGGGCGTGCCCCATTATTTGAGAAGCACTGCTCTACTAACATAAGCAGGGTGTGTTTTAGTGCATGCACTCTACTCACGCTCCCCTCAACAGAGAGTGCTATTTTTAAGTAAACCCACCAAAATAAAGCTGTAAATAATTATGCAGTACCTTTACCATCTTGATAAGTTAGTACACTGAATTTTCGGCATCGAAAAAATGTCCCAATTTGACATTAAATGAATGTTTTGCTGGATAAGGTGAATGTTAAATATGTGGATGTCATATGAACCACATAAAAATGCTTTAAATCAAACATTTATTTGGGTTAATGTCGTTAACACTAGGACAGCCATGTTCTAAATTTACCTTCAAGCGCCATGACCGTCAATGTGACCGCTTATGTAATTATTTATGTTTTTTGCTGCTGTATTGCATAAATAAACTTTTACACCACTCAATTTTTAAAGTAATAATAATAATAAAATGTTAAATATTTTTAAAAACTAGAATAAAAAGCAAACACCAAAGTAAAATGATCTAAATCGTCAATAGCCTACTTTTTTCCGTATTTTGCGCTGCTGCTTCCAAAATGTCCTCCTTATAAATTGGCTATAGGCTATATTTCAATATGTTAACCTGAACTTTTAAGACTTATCTAGAAAACATGGCATACTTTATTCAGACAACAATTTTTTTACTTTCTTCATGTTATCTCTTTAACATTATCTCACTCGACCATTTTAAAATATTTCTGTAATGGCGTCAGAGTCCTCCTTGTCTCTCTCCACAAATATAAACACACACACATACTTATGTTTGGCCATAGCAATGTGTTTGTTGTCATAGTAACAACTTCTAATGCATGCCTACTCTCAGCTGCTGCGGGGCGCAGCAGGTTAGAGGAGATAAAATGCTTATAAATTTTGAAATGTTCCTTTTTAGAACACAAATAATACATGATAAGATAGAAAACATGTTTATATTAAAAGTCATAAAAGATCAGCCTCCTAGGTTGTGTTTTATTTATTCTAATTAGTACATTAAAGTGCTGTTTGGTCCAATTGACCACTGCATTGGTCTTGGTGTTAATAAATCCAATTATAGAGCTAATATTGGGGACGGTCTTTATTTTAACTATGTCCATCATTACTAATCATCTGTAAAAGTAATTGAAAGCCTAAACAAAATCATTTGAAAAAATTAAATATGAGGGTTACATATTAAATCACATTTTTGAAGGTTTGTACAGTGCATGAACACTATTCCTATGTCGGAAACATACCTGAGGTTTTGAGTCGTTTGCGAGCTCTCTAGTACTTGGAACCTATTCGAACACCAGATGGTTCATGGACACACATTTTGTTCACTGCCACGCCCACATTCACACATAAACCAGTGTTGTTTTCATCAACGATGATGAAAACAAAATAATTTTGTTGACAAAGCTTTTTTTTTTTTTTTTTTTTTTTTTTTTTTTATGACGTAATGATAACAAAATAAATGCGACATTTCGGTGACGAAAATGTGACGAGACGTTTGCAAGTTTCTGTTGACGAGACGAAAATGTAACGAAATAAGCGTCAGACTTTCACATTTCTGTCTGTGAAAAGAAAAAAAACACAGCGACTGCATCTGTCTCTCACGGCGGCACACCCCCCACAATGCTGCACGTTCACACCGTCTACACAACACACCTGCAGCCATGAGGAAGTCACACACCATGGTGAAAACAGTAACAAAGGAGCTTGGTGGTCAGAAACTTAAAGTTTTCCACATATTTTGTGCAAACAGCATGCTAACTTCAAGCTAATGCTAGCTTGTCGGTGCTGCTAACTTCCTAGTTAGCTTGGTTGCGCTAACGACTGATTTAAAGACACAATGCGATGTTTACTTTGTTTACAGGGTTATTAAGAGGTGTCATTTTTAAGTATGAATAAGTTACAACGTTCCTCACTCACTGAAGAATTTGTATTTATTTTACGTCGTTTTACTGTGTTTGGTGTTTCGCACAAGTTAAAGTTCGGCAGAGTTTTTTTTTTTATTTACACTAAAACTAGACTAAAAACGTTCTAAGTCTTCCCTGACGAAAACTTGACGAAAACTCTTTTGGGTTTTCATTGACTAAAATGTGACTATAACAAAAATATAGAGATGACGAAAATGTGACTAAAACTTAAATTAATTTTCGTTCCAAAGACGAAGACTAAAATGAAAACTTAGATGGCTGCCAAAAACAACAATTACAAACAGATATTGTTTAAGTGCACTTTGAATTTAAATGCATCAAAATAAGAATATAGGGTTCTGGGACAGTTTAGAACTTAGCTTATGTCTACTTTATTTGGGAGAAAGTCCGGCTGTCAGTCTCCGTTCCAAAGGTTTTCTATCAAGAACAACGCGGGACTGAAGAAACCAAAAGTTTGACCATACCATAATACCCCCTCCACCATGCTTTACACAGAAAAGTATTGCTGTCTTCATAAAAGGACATGCGCTAACTTTACTACTTGATGAGCTTTACATTAAACTTGCAACTTCAAACGGGATTTGCGATAAGTCAATTTCAAATCCCGATTAGAAACGTAAATAAGAGAAAACAAAATATGGCAAAACGAGATAATACTTTATCTAAAGGCTTTCACAGTTGTACTTTTAAAGAGTTGGTCGAGTTTCCCACGACCAGTTATGAGTTGAATTATTCCAGAGCTTTGGGGCCACAGCTTGAAAGAACATATCCCCCCCCAAATTTTAAATTTTGTCTTTGTAAATTTAAGCAGGTTCTTCTTGGATTACCGAAAGGTACGATCAGAAAAGTAGCAGGTCAAAAAGTGAAAGATTACCTGGGAGGTCCGACCGCAGAGTCCTCTAAACGTAATGACTAAAATTTTTAAATCGATCCGAAACTTTACAGGAAGCAAGTTGAGTAAAACGTAAAAAATATATTTATATGCTTTTATGGGAGAATTTATGATGTAACATAAGGTATCGTGTTTATTTTTATATAACGTATTTTCATGACCAAAAGGCGCACCTTACTAAAGGGCGCAGTCTTAGTTTCGTGTGCCCTAAATTTAACACACACATATGGCGCACCTGATGATAGGGCACGGGTTTTATATACATATCCTCTACTACGTGCGTCCGCCTTACAACAACACACATATAAGAGGACAAGTGTGTGTATTTAAAAATAGATCGTGTTGTGGTTCCCTCAACCACCACCAGAGGGAGCCAGGGACCATCTCACCTTTCCCCCAATTCTGGCTAATGGGACCATCTGCACCTGTGGACTCACCTGCATCTAATCTTCTGGCTGCCTATTTAAAGGCAGTCTCACCTGCCTTCCTCGTCAGGTCTTACTACCACCTTTCCCAGCCAGGTCACCCTGGTTGCCTGACCATGTTTTGTATTTTTGTTGAAACCTTAAGTTAATCATGTTTTCTTTACAGACTTTCCAGCAATAAGTAAATAAACCATGTTCGAAGTCCTGCATTTGGGTCCTCCTCTTTTCCCATCCTTCCATACCTTGACAGATCGGGAGCAAAACTGAGTTTGGTTGTGTTTATTTAAATATTAGTTACAGTCGTCATAAAGTCATTTATCAAATCCATCAAAGTCCTAATCCTCTGTTTCAGAATCTAACAGCTGCGCTAAATCCAACATAGCAGGTTCACTTTCCTCGCTGTCAGAGTCACTTTCTCGGAAACGATGCCAGCTTTTATGAAAGCTCGGAAAACAGTGCCAGCAGAGACGTTAGCCCAAACATCTACAATCCACTGGCAAACTGTGGCGTAACTCGCCCGGTGCTGCCTTCTTGTGAAGTTGTGGTCTCCTTCGGTCATCCATCGCTACCATGCCGCCCGCAGCCTTACTTTGAACGACTGGTTCTTTCTACCCATCGGTGGTGAGATGAGCACGTATAGAATCATAAATCAGAAGCAATGGTGATGCCGGTCTTTTTACGTACGCCTGCTTCAGACACTCTTTCATCATTTTCTTGTCCATTAAACACTTTTCATTTGCCTTGATCTTTAGGCAAAGTCTTTCTCTTAAAAATCACCACCGGGGGCAGTTTCGTCCATTGGCGTGGCAGCCAAGCACAACAGTAAACAAAGCCTTTTCGTACCCTGTTGTGGGTACGAAATATCGCTACCGTGCTGGTTCCCTTCTTCTCCACCGTGTGACCCACAAGATGTCGAACATGAGCGGTACCTCGGCACAAACATAGGGCGCGGCGCTCATTTTGACAAAAATCTAAGACGTTTACATGTGCCTTATAGTCGTGAAAATACAATATACATATATAAATTGTATAAATTAATAACCAAAACAAAACAACATCCTTTCTTAAAGAGAAACACAAAATTGTAACTTATCTCCAAACAAAAGGTAACAAACTACAAACAAGTCCGAAGCAAGCAAGATTTTTTTTTGTTATTAGTTTTTTCGACTTAACTTGATTCAAACCTGTAAGCACGTACTTATCTTAATCTTCACCCAACCATGTGTTATTGCTTCTTCATTTTTAATTAATATGTTTATCTTTTCATTTTTAATCCATGTTTCTCATTAATGCCAAACGGTAATTATGAATACAAATGGAACTTCGCTCATAGAGCCACACCAGCTAACCTAACCACCAGAACTCGTGAGGGAAACGTTCCTGACTACTGCTAGCATTAAAAAGAAACAAAAGAAGAAGCGTGTTGGAAGTCTTAAGAAGAGCTGGAGGGAATTTATATGAAACTAGAAACCAGTGGTGGAACGTAACGAAGTAAATGTACTTCGTAAAACTGAAGTACATTTACCGTATTTTCATGACCATAGGGCGCACCTTATTAAAAGGCGCAGTCCAAATTTTCCGTGCTCTGTATTTAACACACACATAAGGCGCACCTGATGATAGGGCGTGGGTTTTATATTCTACATATCCTCTACTACGTATGTCCGCCTTACAACAACACACACACACACACATAGACGCGCCCATACGCACACACACGTGCATATTTAAAAATAGATTGGGAGTAAAACTGAGTTTGGTTGGTTTTATTTAAATATTAGTTACAGTCGTCATAAAGTCATTTATCAAATCCATCAAAGTCCTCATCCTCTGGTTCTGAATCTAACAGCTGCACTAAATCCAACATAGCAGGTTCACTTTCCACGCTGTCAGAGTCACTTTCTGTACTGTGCGGCTCCTCGGAAACGATGCCTGCTTTGAATTGCTTAAACCACTACCGGAAAAACAAATTGCCCCAAAAGAAGATTAATGAAGTATGTTGTTGTAATGGGCCCGTTGCTAAGTGTGTCGGACTTGCGGTTGGTAAGTAACATTCCGCAGTTTCTGCTACAGATATACCGTAATTTCACGACTATAAGGCGCATATAAACATCTTAGATTTTCTTCAAAATGAGCGGTGCGCCCTTTCGTGCAGTGCGCCTTGTGTGTGAGAAAAGGCGGACCTAAAAGAAAAAGCGGTGCCCGCGAGGCGAGGCGGACCTGAAAGAAAAGGCCTGAGAACGTTAAAGAGTGAAGTGTGGGCGTGGATTGTGTATAAAAAAGGTATGTTCTGTATGCACATACCTTCGTTTTAACCCTGAAAATGGCAAAGAGACACACTTATGACGTTCAGTTTAAGCTGAAGACAATCAGCTACGTGGAGGAACATGGGAATCAAGCCGCCGCGAGAAATTTCAGTATTAACGAGTCGATGGTTTGTAAGTGCAGTACAGACAGTGACTTTGACAGCAAAGACCAAAGTGGACCTACTCTGTTGGATTTTGCACAGCTGTTCGATTCGGAAACAGAGGATGAGGACTTTGACGGATTTGAATAAAGACTATAACCGGTAATTTGTTTGTTTAGTATTGTTACTACTTAAATAAAGCACAACCAAACTCAGTTTTGCTCCTGATCTATTTTTTAATACGCACATTTGCATGCTTGCGTGTGTGTTGTTGTAAGGCGGTGTGTGACTGAGACTGCGCCTTTTCGTACGGTGCGCCTAATGGTCGTGAAATTACGGTACGTTTACAGTAAAAAAAGATTTACAAATGAATATTTACTGTTGCATGTGCACAGAATGTGCAAGTTTCATAAAAAATATTTCTGTGTTACCGAAATCAGGAAATCGGAGTTATTAACAGCCTATGGGCCAATAGTTTTTGCTCATATGTATATATACATATATATTTTTTTTTTCAGTACATCTATTTTTACGTATAAATCCAACTGGTAAAGGCAGTTGATGATCAAACATTTCCACTCCGGTGTGAGACCTAACATATTTCATTTCTTGTCCCCGAGTGGTTTCATCAGCTGCTCCTGTTGTGCAGACATCTGAATAAATTCTTTTTAAGCTCCTTTCCATAATCAGAATCAGAATGCTTTTATTGCCATGTCAGTGAAAAACATCAGAGACTAGGAACTTGTTCTGGTACTGGTGTGCAAACATATAAAATAAAAATAATAAAAATAAAATAAATAATAATAATTTTTACAAAACTAAGAGTGCTCAGAAGAAAAAGAAAAGTAGTGCAATGTCATAGAAAATAATAAAGATAGTGAAGTGACAAGAGGGAGGTGACTAAGAGATGTGGGGATCCAGGTTATAAAGAGTTCATAAGTCCAACGGCAGAAGGGAAGAAGCTGTTTTTGTGGCGGGACGTTCTGGTCCGAATGGACCGGAGCCTCCTGCCCGAGGGGAGTCGCTCAAAAAGTCCATGTCCAGGGTGGGAAGGGTCAGCTGCTATCCGACCTGCACGCCCCCGAGTCCTGGAGACGTACAGGTCTTCGAGAGATAACTGAGCGGCACTTTTTTTTTGGCATGGTTAAAGGGTCTTAGCGGTGATTCAATTAGTGAGCACAGCTCAGCGGAGAGTAAAACCTTGTTTCCTCTTGTAGAATAATGCAGTGAAATGGATGAAATGACATTTCTTCTTCTATGAAACAAATAGCTTATCAATCCCTTCATGAGCTAAAAACAAAAGATTATAAACAGGAACATCTGTGGCCTTGAAATGCTTTCACATCTGAGTAAACAAGAAAGAAAAAATCAGTAAAACACTATATTTGTGAAAAGTAATTGCAAAAGAGCTTATTTTCTAAAATTGGAAATAAATCATTAGAATAATCCTCATTTCTTTTATTCACTCAATACCCTCATAATATGTAATGGACCCGAAAAAAAAGTCAGGAGTTCTTTCTTCTCTGGGTTAAATATTGTCTCAGTATAAACATATTGAATTATGATGAAGAAATGGAAAAGTGAGGTTACAGGGAGAAGAGATAAAGAAGGTGGAAGATTTTAAATATCTGGGATCAATAGTCCAGAGCAATGGAGAGTGTGGAAAACAGGTGAAGAAGTGTGTTCAGACAGGCTGGAGCGGGTGGAGGAAAGTATCGGGTGTGATGTGTGACAGAAGAGTTTCAGCTAAAATTAAAGGAAAAGTGTACAAAACCGTGGTGAGACCCGCCATGCTGTTTGGTCTAGAAACAGTAGCACTGAAGAAAAGACAGGAAGCAGAGATGAAGATGCTGAGGATCTCTCTGGGAGTGACCAGGATGGACAGGATTGGAAATGAAAATATCAGAGGAACAGCACATGTTGGAGGTTTTGGGGATAAAGTTCAAGAGGCAATACTGAGATGGTTTGGACATGTATAGAGGAGAGAGAGAGAGTACATAGGAAGAAGGATGCTGGATTTGGAACCACCAGGAAAGAGGACTAGAGGAAGACCAAAGAGGAGGTTCATGGATACAGTGCTTGATAAATTTCGCGCAAGTTTCCTGAGCAGAAAATTCACCACTCCCCACCACTCACAATATTTTGTGCATCTCAAAACTTTCGGAGCGGTAAGAAGGCCCCTCGAGAAGCATCAGCGGTGACAGAACATTTGTAGTGTTGCTTTAATGGGAGCAAACATTTGCAAATGGTGATGAATGGTTACAAACGGTGAGGATTTTTTTTTTCACTGCTACAAGAATAGTCCAGCAAAAATTGGGTGGTCTGACCAAGCCTTAAAGAGTAGACCCCACAGAGGCTGTTGCAGCCTTTTTAAAATGGTAGTCCTACCGGCAGAAAGAAACCAAAACTGTGATAGTAGTAGTAGTAGCACCTCGTGGCCAAGTCTTGTTCTAATCAGGGGCGCTTTTTGAAAGTACGGCTCATGGACTACTTCCCACAAATAAGACTGAAGAGTTTAATTTGGTAAAATTTTGCGAATATAATTTTGTTGAATTTTTTATGCATGTTTTTAAATATTAATTTTAAAAAATATTTCAGACAATTGATTGACTTGTTCTTTACAGAAGAAACCATTACTTTTATAGTTGTGATTGTTAGAAAGGGAGTGGGGGAAGGGTGTGAAGTATCTCACTTGCAATTAAAGGGAGCAGTGCAAAAACAATATACCGTACTGAACAATCGTGTTATGCAATACAAACATCTTCTTCTTCTCCTTTCGGCATTTCCCTTCAGGGGGCGCCACAGCAAGTCAGTTTCTTCCATCTAACCCTATCTGCTGTATCCTCTTTGGTCACACCAACTATCTTCATGTCTTCCTTCACTGTATCCATGAACCTCCTCTTTGGTCTTCCTCTAGTCCTCTTTCCTGGTGGTTCCAAACCCAGCATCTTTCTGCCGATGTACTCGGTCTCTCTCCTCTGTACATGTCCAAACCATCTCAGTATTGCCTCTTGGACTTTATCTCCAAAACCTCTAACTTGTACTGTTCCCCTGATAAACTCATTTCTGATCCTGTCCATCCTGGTCACTCCCAGCGACATCCTCAGCATCTTCATCTCTGCTTCCTGTCTTTTCCTCAATGCCACTGTCTCTAGACCAAACAGCATGGCCGGTCTCACCACGGTTTTGTACACTTTTCCTTTCATTTTAGCTGAAACTCTTCTATCACACATCACACCTGATACTTTTCTCCACCCGTTCCAGCCGTCCTGCTTGAACACGCTTCTTCACCTCTTTTCCACACTCTCCATTGCTCTGGACTGTTGATCCTAGATACTTAAAATCTTCCACCTTCTTTATCTCTTCTCCCTGTAAACTCACTTTTCCATTTGGATCCCTCTCATTCACACACAAGTACTCTGTCTTACTCTGACTAATCTTCATTCCTCTTCTTTCTAGTGCAAACCTCCACCTCTCCAGCTTTTCCTCCACCTCTTCCCTCCTCTCACTACAGATCACAATGTCATCATCATGGAGATTCCTGTCTGACCTCGTCTATCAGCCTGTCCATCACCATAGCAAACAGCAAAGGACTCAGAGCAGATTCCTAATGCAGTCCCACCCCCACACTGAACTCCTCTGTCTCACCTACAGCACACCTCACCACTGTCTTACAGCCCTCATACATGTCCTGAACCACTCTAACATACTTCTCTGTCACACCACGTTATGCAATACAAACATGTTTTAACATATTATAAAATTATATTTGTCATTAAAATCCCCAATATTTCTCTGTTTTAGCATTTCAAAACAGACAGGATCCAGTCGTAACCTTATTCGTGAAGAAGTTGTTCACATGTCTAACAGTTGTTGCAAAATCCTCTACAAATGAACCCATGCAAACAGCAGCAAGGTGCTATTTTTTGCAGCAAACATCCAAAAAGACACGCTGTGCTCTGGATTTAAAATAACTTACACAAACATATCAAGGCCTGAGGATGCAACCTTGGAGTCTTCCTTTTTTCTTTCTTAAAACTGATTTGAATTTCACATACATAGCGAAAAAAAATTCACCTTTATTTATATTTAGCATATTGTCCATGTGCAGCTTGGCCTCTCCCCGTGGGTAGATACCAAAAGAATGTTAAATTAGTAGCACAGCTCCTTTTTTTGTTCAGGTCCACCTGAGATTTCTTTGAGTTTTGACTTTTTAATGTGACCCTTAGATCCTGCTTGGCCTGTGAAAACGTATTTCAATTCCAACAGGGAGGAAGTACATTTTTTTTCTTTTCTTGCAACCATAACATGAAAGTAGAATCCAAGTAGTATGATATAGGTACTTCTCCTTTGGCAAGGTAGAGCGGTATGAAATATTAATACTGTCAAAATTCTTTCTCATTTATCCATAATACATGTTAATTTCATATCTTGTTAAAATGATGAAGTGAGCTTCAATTGGCATGTGCGTTGTTTTAACCCTGAAAATGGCAAAGAGACACGCTTATGACGCTTAGTTTAAGCTGACGGCAATCAGCTACGCAGAGGAACATGGGAATCAAGCCGTGGAAGGGTGGAAGGCAGCGCCGAGCGAGTTACGCTACAGTTTGTCAATGGATTGTAGATGCTTGGACTAACGTGTCTGCTGGTATTGTTATCCGAGCTTTCGCAAAAGCTGGGATCCTTTCTGAGGAGCCGCACAGTACAGACAGTGACTGACAGCGAGGAGCGAAGTGGACCTGCTCTGTTGGATTTTGCGCAGCTGTTCAATTCGGAAACAGAGGATGAGGACTTTGACGGATTTGAATAAAGACTATTACCGGTAATGTGCTTGTTTAGTATCGTTACTACTTAAATAAAGCACAAACTCAGTTTTGATCCCGATCTATTTTTTAATACCCACATTTGCATGCTTGCGTGTGTTGTTGTAAGGCGGTGTGTGACTGAGGCTGCGCCTTTTCGTACGGTGCGCCTAATGGTCGTGAAATTACGGTACATAGATAACGTATGAACAAATATGAGTAAACAAATGAACTAAAAGAATAGTAAAGTATCCAGTTGTGCCTCGAGAGATCTTCAGGTGTGCCGTGGAAAATGATCCTACTTCACCTTATATGGTGATCGGGATCTACCGATACCTCCTAAAGATAGTTTTGGTTGATCTTAAGATGTTTGTGTAAATAAATGAATTAAAGCGTATTTCTTTATGTTTATCAGTATGACATCTTGTCATTTTATTCAGAGACCGGCAGGGCTGTCCTGTAACCATAGCAACCCACTCTTCTACTTTTTTGTTGCATGCTGCTGTCCATCCCTCCAAAAAACTACGCCACCTAGTGGATTGTTATCATAAAAGATGCCAAAATAGGTTTTTATGTGTTGATTTGATTTCTATTCAAAGCACTTTGGTGAGGATCACTATGTTGGTAATGTCTTTGGTTGAGGGTGTGCCTCAAGATTTTTTTGATGGAAAAATTTACCTTGGCTTGAAAAAGGTTAAAAAACCCTGCTGTAGGAACCCAACTCCACTATATTGTTTTTTGTGGAGTTGTCATGATCCCCCCCACTTGCCACCAGAGGGAGCCATGGACCTTCCCTTATCACCGTTATTGAGACATCTGAGGGTGATTATTCTGATGCCACCCACTTGTGGACCCTCCTGCCTATTTAAGGGCATTCACCCCAGACGTTCTCGTCGGGTCATTACCATCCCTTCCAGCCAGGTCTCCCTGGTTGCCTGACCAAGAACACATTCTGAACAACAACCTCTTGGTATGACACTACAACTTTGTTTTTCATTTACAGCATTATTGGACTGCCTTACTCAAATAAACCATGTTTTCTGTCTTGCATTGGGTCCTCCCTACAAAAGTGCAAGGGGCGCTAGTTTTTTTTGCACTAGAGTGATTCGTTTTTAGCAACGTCTTTCACACAGCGGTAGAATAACTTTTTGGCACAATGCCAATTTTCGGCCGATTTCAACTACCCATCGAGTTATGCTACGTCACGTTTCTGCGCATGTCTATGATACAGAAACCATTTCCCGACTCTCCACTTGAGCTACTTGTTGAGTCATTCTACCTATGTCAATGATAGGAAGCGCAACTCGACACACTAGTCTTTTCTGGCACTTTTTTTACAGCAGGAGCATCAATTGATGAAGAAATTTGTCTGCCGAGTTATGCTATTTTGCTGATATTAGCAAAGCAAGTAGATAGAGGTGTGTTTTAGCAGTAGGAACATAATAATAATAATAAAAACTTTATTTGTAACGCACTTTTTATCTCCAGTGGAGATCTCAAAATGCTACAATGACCAAAAGCAACAACAAACAGCAAAATTACACTCAACAAAAATATAACGGCAACACTTGTGTTTTTGCTCCCATTTTTCATGAGATGGATTTAAAGATCCAGAATTCATTCCAGATACACAATATTACCATTTCTCTCAAACATTGTTCACAAATCTGTCTAAATGTGTGATAGTGAGCACTTCTGCTTTGCTGAGATAATCCATCCCACCTCACAGATGTGCCACATCAAGATGCTGATCTGACATCATGATTAGTGCACAGGTGTCCCTTATACTGCCCACAATAAAAGGCTGTCTGAGTGGCTGGTCTCAGACGATCTCGGAGGTGAACCTGCTGGATGTGGAGGTTTTGGGCTGGTGTGGTTACTCTCGTGGTCTGCGGTTGTGAGGCCAGTTGGATGTACTGCCATATTCTCTGAAACGCCTTTGGAGACGGCTTATGGTGGAGAAATGAACATTCAATGCACGAGCAACAGATCTGGTTGACATTCCTGCTGTCAGCATGCCAATTGCACGCTCCCTCATGCTTGTGGCATCTGTGGCATTTTGCTGTGAGACAAAACTGCACATTTCAGGGTGGCCTTTTATTGTGGGCAGTTTAAGGAACACCTGTGCACTAATCGTGATGTCAGATCAGCATCTTGATGTGGCACATCTGTGAGGTGGGATGGATTATCTCAGCAAAGCAGAAGTGCTCACTATTACACATTTATACAGATTTGTGAACAATATTTGAGAGAAATGGTAATATTGTGTATCCGGAATAAATTTTGGATCTTTAAGTCCAGCTCATGAAAAATGGGAGCAAAAACAAAAGTGTTGCGTTTATATTTTTGTTGAGTGTATAATAAAAACCAACACAAAAAACAACACTAAAAACTTTTCTGAAAAGCCTTTAGAAATAAAAATGTCTTCAGTCTTTTATTAAAAACCTCAACGCTCTGTGGAGCCCTCAAGCTCTCGGGAAGAGCGTTCCAGAGCCGTGGAGCAGCTGCCTGGAAGGCCTTGTCCCCCATAGTGGAGAGTTTGGTCCTTGGTTGGTGCAGGCAGTAGGAGGAGGGGGACGAGCGCAGGTCTCGGACAGTGGTGTGGAGGGTTAGGAGTTCTTGGAGATAAACAGGTGCAGTGCCGTGTATGCACTGATGGGTGAGGAGGCAGAGCTTGTACTGAATTCTGTATTTAACGGGTAGCGAGTGGAGGGATTTGAGGATGGGAGTGATATGGTCATATTTGCGCCTCCTTATCAGGATCCGGGCAGCGTAGTTCTGGATGTGCTGGAGCTTTTGTAAGCCCCTGCATGGGATCCCTACATCGCTTGATACATTAATTTACTTGTCGAATTATGCTACCAACGCTATAGTCGGGATTGGCAAGGATGGCTGAAAATTCAACCCCACGTAGGTGTTATTGAATGTACTGTAGTATCAATTTAAGGCATCAAATAACTTTTTAAATATTTAATTTGTACACTAGATCCCATAATAGTGCCTTGCAGTTTTGAATGACGATACTGAAACTGATAGAGTTGCTATTTTTAAACCAGCAGTGTTTGGTATCACCATTACACTACCCAAGCCGATAGACGATACCAAAAACCACCGTACGCCCTATTGCCATCAAGGATGCGGAGGTGGAGGTGTTATGCGGTTGTGTGTTGGGGGGGCAGTCTGAGGAAAAAGGACACTCAGAAGCTGGACCGTATCATTTGAAGGGCTGGCTCTGTGGTTAGACTTGGTCTGGACTGCGTGGAGAAGGTGGTGGAGCAGAGGACATTGGCCAAGTTAAGATCTGTCCTGTCCAACCAGAGTCACCCGCTGTACTTGGTCTTTTCCAGACAGAGGAGCTCTGTGAGCACCAGACTGCGCTCACTGAGATGCTCCACAAACAGACTGAAGAATTCTTTTGTGCCTTATGCCATCAGACAAGTCTGTGTAGTCCCTCATTCATCCAGAAGTGATCCATAGTAGAAAAAGTTTTTAAAAAAAGTCTTCTGGACAGTTTAATTCTTGATCGAGACGTTTTGACTTCCATCCGGAAATCATTTTCAATCTGAATGAAATGGACTGAAAACTGGATCTATTTATACTAACCTGAGTAAAAGGTAAAAAAAATAGTAAGGCAGGGCTCGACTAATGAGCCTGTGTTACCTATGATGGCCGTGAATGGCTCCTATTGTAGCCACAGACCAGTAAACAAACCCTATTATAAAAACGCTAAAAGCCTAGTGAATAGAAATTCCTGCTAACGAGAGGCGTGAATCTGGGTCACGAGGTGTCATCTTTAGTCCATGGCTTCAAAAGGCTGCTGTAAATCCCAGGCAGAATGTATCTAACGCCTCCACTCCGATTCAGTGAGGGACTCTCTTTCATCACAAAGATGGCTTCCTTCACCCCTCTTTCAAACCAACCTTTCTCTCTACTTAGAATCTTCACCTCGCTGTCCTCAAAAGTGTGTTTGGTGGATTTAAGATGCATATGTACGGCAGACTGTGGACCACTTGAGGCTTCTCTTCTGTGTTGGTAAAGTCTTTTGTGGAGTGGCTGCTTAGTTTCTCCAATGTAGTGTTCTTTGCAGCTCCCTTCACTGCACCGGATCGAATAAACTACATTGCTCTGTTTTTCTTTTGGATGTACTAGTTTCTGGCGTAATGTGTTGACCGGTTTAAAGAAAACCGGGAAGTCGAAACGTCTCGATCAAGAATTAAACTGTCCAGAACACTTTTTTGAAACTTTTTCTACTATATAATCAGACTTTTTAATGCAGCCACGTCGGGCAGGAGCAGTAGAGAGCCGTAGTGATTTTACTGATTGACTTTTACATTAATTTAGAAGCACTTTATCATTTTTAGTCTTTTTACTTGTTTTATTCTTTCTTATCTGTTTTATCTTTTATTTTGAACTATTGTACCGTAATTTCACGACCATTAGGCGCACCGTACGAAAAGGCCCGGCCTCAGTTATGTGAGCCATTGCTGTATTTAACACACACATAAGGCGCACCATACGAAAAGGCGTAGTCTCAGTCACACACCGCCTTACAACAACACACACGCAAGCATGCAAATGTGCGTATTAAAAAATAGATCGGGAGCAAAACTGAGTTTGGTTGTACTTTATTTAAGTAGTATAAACAAGCACATTACCGGTAATAGTCTTTATTCAAATCCGTCAAAGTCCTCATCCTCTGTTTCGGAATCGAACAGCTGCGCAATATCCAACAGAGCAGGTCCACTTCATTCCTCGCTGTCAAAGTTACTGTCTGTACTGTGCGGCTCCTCAGAAAGGATACTAGCTTTTGCGAAAGCTCGGATAACAGTACCAGCAGACACGTTAGTCCAAGCATCTACAATCCATTGGCAAACTGTAGCGTAACTCGCCCGGCGCTGCTTTCCACCCTTCGTGAAACTGTGGTCTCCTTCGATCATCCATCGCTGCCACGCCGCTCACACTTCACTCTTTAACGTTCTCATGCCTTTTCTTTCAGGTCCTCCTCGCGGGCACTGCGTTTTCTTTTAGGTCCGCCTTTTCTCACACACAAGGCGCACCGAACGAATAGGCGCACCGCTCATTTTGAAGAAAATCTAAGACTTTTATATGCGCCTTATAGCCGTGAAATTACGGTAATTGTGTGTCCTGATATGTGAGAATGGGAGCAACAGATGCCATGACAATTTCCCTCAGGATCAATAAAGTATCTATCTATCGATTTATCTATCAATGTGTCCATATTGCCAAAAAAAAAAAAAAAAAAACAATTGATAAATCATTTTAAGAAACTTGTTCCTTTGGCTTTTCTTTTAAATCTTTTCATGCTTTTCTGACACAATAATTGAGAATAACAACTTTAGCATAGCTCGCTAAACACGATCAATGATTCACACTTTAGGTTTTGTGGATGAAAATAACAGAAAAAAAAGAGTTACATTCTTGCAAGGACTCTCTTTCTGGTATCTCCTGTTCGCTTTGCTGTCAACATTTTACATTTTGCTGACAAAGTGCTGCTATTTTGATTTCAGCTAACGCTAGTTAGCAAGCTCAAAGGCAAAAAGGTAAGCATGCATACTTAAAAAAAAAAAGATGCAGCATCAGTGTGGCGATCATCAAATATTTATCTCAGAACTGACTTCTTCCAACCTCTGTATCAGGAGTTGTGAGGGCAAGATAAATAATTAAGTTACAAGATCATATAAATATAAAGCTTTTTTTTTACATTTTGAATATTTGAGACCAATGCCGAGTACTGATTGAATAAACACAAACGGATTAGCATCGTACACTGTTTGAAAGCTACAAAAGATGTTTTAGTCAAATTAAGTAGCTTTTTTGATTAGCTTTATGGGTTTCTGGTGGTAGGTGTTCCAAAATTTTTTCTTCAGATGTTGTCTAGCTTTTGATCTCTTCTGTCAAGATGATTCCACACTTCTTCAAAAATATTGAGGTGTGGAGAGAGTTCATCACCGTCTTACTTGTTGCTACTGGTTTCCAGACACGTTCTCTCATGATTTGGCATGACTTTCTGATTCATCTTTATTTCTGTTTTTCCTCTTTAACGACGAATAGTATGTATTTCTAGAACTTTTTAAAAATCTTTTCATACCCTTTCGCCAGGCAGCACGGGGGCGCAGTGGGTAGCACAGTGGCCTCACAGCAAGAAAGTCGTGGATTCGAGTCCCGGGTGGGGACGAGGCTTGGAGCACTGTTCTTTCTGTGTGGAGTTTGCATGTTCTCCCCGTCTTTGCGTGGGTTTCCTCCGGGTACTCCGGTTTCCTCGCATCCTCCAAAAACATGCATGCTAGGTTGATTGGCCAGTGCCAAATTGCCCCTAGGAATGTGTGTGTGTGTGGATGGTTGTATGTGTGTGGCAGTGGTGGATGAAGTACTCACTTTTTGTACTTAAGTAAAAGTACCAATAAAAAAAATCTACTTAAGTAAAAGTACAAAAGTATTTGGTGTAAATTGTACTTTTTAAGTAAAAAGTAAAAGTTTTCGACCATAATTCAACTGTTATTTTTTGTGCTATAGGGTGTCACCATGGTAACCAGGATAAATACTCTGCAGGGCTGTGACCCCCCTCTCCCACCTCTTTTGGTCCACAAAAAAAAATAAATAAATAAATAAATACAAGGAAAGTGGACAAGTCAAGCTATCCCCTAGAAGGGCCAGTGAATGGGCCGCCAAAATGGAGGAAAATGACACTTGTTTTTTAAAATGTTTTTTTGGGGGAGGCAGTCACTATATATTAGCTTTGTCAAAGCCCCACCCCCCTTTGGAAAATTCTAGAACCGCCCCTGCTCTGTGTAATGATGGCTCAACTTTTTATTTAGAAGTAAACACAACAAACAACGATCTTCTGACTCTTTTTAATTTGTACTATATTTGATGTTAGGTTTTTGGCGCTGAATGAATGCGGAAAATGTTTCTCGATTCATTACTTCTTCTCCCGATCAACTGCTTCTTTTGATTTTGGCGATGCGGCTTCAAAATGCGCTAAAATAACGGTGTATTTTTCAAATTCCTGAACGAAAATGTAACAAAAAATGTAAAACACACTTTTAAAAAGTAGTGAAGTAAAAGTACAGATATTTACTCTAAAAATGTAGTGAAGTAAAAGTAAAAGTACCGGTCTTAAATTTTACTTAAGTAAAGTACAGATACACAATTTTTTACTTAAGTACAGTAACGGAGTACACTTACTTCATTACGTTCCATCACTGGTGTGTGGCCCCGCGACAGACAGGCGACCTGTTTGGGGTGTACTCTGCCATTTGCCTTAAATTGGCCAGGATGGGCTCCCGCAACCCCGAAAGGGATAGACGGATAAGAAGATGACTGACCCTTTCTTCAGAATATTTCTTTATATTTGATAAGAAAAGTCATTTCTCTATAAAAGATGATTTCTCATTGACCAAGAGTTTGACGTCACAGTGAAAAACAACAGTAGTAAAAAAATCTACTGTACTCATCCCTCAAATGGGAAAATGTCTGTGCTGCATTGCACCACAGCAGGCAGCCATGACGGTACCAAAGGTGGGAGAAACAGGGGAGTTACGTGTCTTGCCGAAGGACACCTACGCATGGGCCCAGTGGGAATCAAACCAACTTCTCTCAGTGCTTTTTTTTGCTCCATTTACCAGTAAAATCAGTCTTAAATCACAAAATTCTTGATAAGTCGTTAATTTTCGATTCGCTCGTACGAGCCATGTTCAATCACCCAAGTGTTCCCAGCCGAGGTTTATTTACTCCAACAATCAACATGTTCTGCTCACTTTTTTGAGTCGTGTTTGCCTTTTCTGATTGGTTAAGTCCAGTTTCTATTGACCCACCTTTGAAATGGAGTTGAGCGAATAAGTGACCAGACTCATCTGTTGATACAGCGTTGAGGTTGGTTTCAAGGCTACCATTTTTTGTTATCCTCACAGGTTTTAATTCCGTTCCGTTCCGTCATCTTCCGCTTGTTCCGGGGTCGGGTCGAGGGGGCAACAGCCTCAAACGGGCAGCCCAGGCCTCTCTCTCCCCGGTTGCATCCTCCAACTCACCCGGAAGGATCCCAAGTCGTTCCCCGGCCAGCTGTGAGACATAGTCTCTCCAGCGGGTCCGGGGTCTGCCCCATGTTCTCCTCCAGGTAAAACATGCCCGAAATACACCGCCCGCGAGGCGCTCGGGGGGCATCTTGACCAGATGCCCAAACCACCCCATCTGGCTCCTCTCGACCTGGAGGAGGAGCGGCTCGACACCGAGCTCCTCTCGGATGGCAGAGCTCCTCACCCGATCTCTGAGTGTCACCACCCACAGCTGGTGACCATAGGTGAGGGTAGGAACGTAGATCGACTTGTAAATCGAGAGCTTTGCTTTTCGGCTCAGCTCTCTCTTTACCACGACGGACCGATGCAGCGTCCTAGTTATTGCTGACGCCGCACCGATCCGCCTGTCGATATCCCGCTCCATCCTTCCCCCACTCGTGAACAAGACCCTGAGATACTTAAACTCCTCCACTTGGGGCAGGACCCTGTCCCTGACCCGCAGGGGGCACTCAACCCTTTTCCGGGCGAGGACCATGGTCTAGGATTCTATTTATCTACAATCTCAAGCAGTCGTCCCCATTATTTAAACTGTCCCCACACGGTTTAAATCAAATCTACAGTGTTCTTTAGGTATTTAGAAGATACTTAAAAGGGTTTTTACCTGTTTTAATTTCAAATAAGTGTTTTCTTTGCATATCATAAGCATTTTAATTTCAACTACCTGCAATCTTTATAGCTATTCTCTGGAAACAGGCTAACAATGCTAACAATGCTAAAAACGCTAACAATGCTAACGATGCTAACAATGCTAACAGTGCTAACAATGCTAACGATGCTAACAATGCTAACGATGCTAACAATGCTAACGACGCTAACAATGCTAACAATGCTAACAATGCTATGCTAACAAATTTGCTTAAATCTCATACATGGGCTGTTAAATTTTCAAAGTAAGGAATGTTTCGACTCACTCTACGTGGTAGACATTTTCTCCATCTTTCTGCCACACATAAGTCATGTTGCGGGGGTCGGCCTCCGCGTGGCACTGCAGGTGTGCATTGTGGGACATGTTGAGAAAGGTGTCTTTAGGAGGGATGACGATGACTGGTGGACCTGAATGAGGGGAGTCAAAACAAAGAAAAATACCAAATTAATTGTCAACATATTTTTCAAACAATAATATGACGGGTATGGCTAGTGCATTATGGGGGTTACCCAAAGAAAACATATAGTGATTGAAATATTAAATCCCCCCCCCAAAAAAAAACAACTGATGAAAACGTCTTGTTTTGCTTTCCTTATTTCGCACCAGTGTTGTTTTCATCAACAATGACAACAACAAAATCATTTCGTTGACGAAGCTTTTTTCATGACGATGATGTAACGATAACGAAATAAATGCGACATTTTGGTGACGAAAATAGAGTGGTGGATGAAGTACTCACTTTTTGTACTTAAGTAAAAGTACAGATACTTGGGCAAAAAATTTACTTAAGTAAAAGTACCAATAAAAAAATCTACTTAAGTAAAAGTACAAAAGTATTTGGTGTAAATTGTACTTTTTAAGTAAAAAGTAAAAGTATTCGATCGTAATTCAAGTGTTATTTTTTGTGCTATAGGGTGTCACCATGGTAACCAGGATAAATACTCTGCAGGGGTGTGACACCCCCCTCTCTCCCGCCTCTTTTGGTCCACAAAATAAATAAATAAATAAAAATAAAATAAAAGGGTACAAGTCAAGCTATCCTCTAGAAGGACCAGTGAATGGGCCGCCAAAATGGAGGAAAATGACACTTATTTTTTAAAAAGTTTTGGGGGCGAGGCCCCCAGTCACTATATATATATTGGCTTTGTCAAAGCCCCGCCCCCTTTGGAAAATTCTAGATCTGCCCCTGCTCTGTGTAATGATGGCTCAACTTTTTATTTAGAAGTAAACACAACGAACAACGATCTTCTGACTCTTTTAATTTGTACTAGATTTGATGTTAAGTTTTTGGCGCTGAATGAATGCGGAAAATGTTTACTCTAGATTCTGATTGGTCCTTTATTCATTACTTCTTCTCCCGATCAACTGCTTCTTTTGATTTTGGCGATGCGGCTTCAAGATGCGCTAAAAAAAAAAACCTGTGTATTTTACAAATTCCTGAACGAAAATGTAACAAAAAATGTAAAACACACTTTTAAAAAGTAGCGAAGTAAAAGTACAGGTATTTGTTCTAAAAATGTTGTGAAGTAAAAGTAAAAGTACCGGTCTTAAATTTTACTTAAGTAAAGTACAGATACACAATTTTTTTTACTTAAGTACAGTAACAAAGTACATTTACTTCGTTACGTTCCACCACTGCGCCACTGCGAAAATGTGACGAGACCCTTGCAAGTTTCTGTTGACGAGACGAAAATGTAATGAAATAGGCGTCAGACTGTCTTTCATGGCGGCACGCCGCCCCCCGCCCCTCACACACACACAATGCTGCACGTTCACACCGTCTACACAACACACCTGCAGCCATGAGGAAGTCACAAACCATGGTGAAAACAGCAACAAAGGAGCTTGGTGGTCAGAAACTTAGTTTTCCACATATTTTGCGCAAACAGCATGCTAACTTCAAGCTAACGCTAGCTTGTCGGCGCTGCTAACTTCTTTAGTTAGCTTGGTTGCGCTAAGTTTTTTTTTCTTTTCAAACATATAACCTGCAACATTCTCAGTAATAAAGACACGATTGTTAAAGTAAGATTTTTTTTTTTACACTTAAACTAGACTAAAAACGTTCTAAGTCTTCCCTGACGAAAACTAGACAAAAACTCTTTTGGGTTTTCGTCGACTAAAACCCAAAGTCAACGTTCTGTTTTTTCGGCAGCCCTAAAACCTGTAGATCTGTCAGGTTTTTGGGCTGCCGCTGAGAGGCGATTTTCAAATGAAATGCTCTTCCGGAACCACTTTTTGGTTTTGCTTGCTGAGTGCTGTACTGGAAATACTAGGTTGAAGTATTAAAGTAATCCAAGTCAATTGTCTTCTCACATAATTAAAAGTTTAATACCGAAAGAATACACGGACAAGAGGAACAACACACAGAAGTCTCAAGAGCTCAAAGCTCTTTGGAGAGATAACATGGCTTTTAAAATAAGATGCAAACACTTCATGAAATCCGAGATATCCACCAGCGTCTCCGCTGGTGTCACGGTATAATAATTAGTTCCTGTATTCTCACAGACGAAGTCATAAGGACGGTTGTTAAAAACTTGGCAGAGACTACCATGAAACGAATCACTGTAAGAAGGTACTGGTGAGATAAAGAAAGCAAGCTCATATATGAAAACTAGGACGCTGCATCGGTCCGTCGTGGTGAAGAGAGAGCTGAGCCGAAAAGCAAAGCTCTCGATTTACAAGTCGATCTACGTTCCAACCCTCACCTATGGTCACCAGCTGTGGGTGGTGACCGAAAGAATGAGATCACGGATACAAGCGGCCGAAATGAGCTTCCTCTGCAGGGTGGCTGGACTCTCACTCAGAGATCGGGTGAGGAGCTCTGCCATCCGGGAGGAGCTCGGTGTCCAGCCGCTCCTCCTCCAGGTCGAGAGGAGCCAGATGGGGTGGTTCGGGCATCTGGTTAGGATGCCCCCCGAGCGCCTCGCGGGCGAGGTGTTTCGGGCACGTCCCACCGGGAGGAGACCAAGGGGCAGACCCCGGACCTGCTGGAGAGACTATGTCTCACAGCTGGCCGGGGAACGACTTGGGATCCTTCCGGGTGAGCTGGAGAATGCAGCCGGGGAGAGAGAGGCCTGGGCTGCCCGTTTGAGGCTGTTGCCCCCGCGACCCGACCCCGGAACAAGCGGAAGATGACGGAACGGAACAAGATTGAACTTACAAAATGTTCTAACAATCTAAGTTTAGGAGTGTAATACAAAATACATACGTGTACATTACAAATTAATACAAATTTGTTAAAAGCACGTAAACCCATAATAATGCCCATTACAGAGCTCAGGGTCATCGTCACGTTAGATCCATTTTGAATACTCTGACTGAGGGAAGGAGGTTTTCGTCCAAAATCATTCAATACTTGCCCAAGTCATCCTCTTCTTAATACAGTGCAGTCGCCCGACCCCTGTGCAGAAAAACACACCCAAAGCATGATACTACCACCCCCATGCTTCACAGTAGGGATGGTATTCATCATTCTTCTTCTAAACACAGCTCCAAAAGTTCTATTTTGGTCTCATCAGACCCCATGACTTTCTCCCATGACACCTCTTGATCATCCAGATGGTCCCTGGTAAACTTCAGATGAGCCTGGACATGGACTGGTTTAACCAGGGCAACATTTTGCACCTTGTATGATTTCCAACCATGATGTCTTGGTGTGTTACCAACACACTGGTACCAGCTTTTTTTTTCAGGTCATTGACCAGCTCGTTCTGTGTAGTTCTGGGCTCATTCTTAACCTTTCAGGATCAGTGAGACCCCATGAGCTGAGGTCTTATGTAGGGCTCCCATCAGAGGGAGATTGATAGCCATATTTAGCTTCTTTCATTTTCTAACAACTGTTCCAACAATGAACTTATTTTCACCAAACTTCTTGTTAATTTCACCGCAGCCTTTTCCAGCCATGTGGAAGTCCACCATTTTGTCTCTGGTGTTTTTGGAAAGCTCTTTGGTCTTGGCCATTTTAGTTGTAGGAATCTGACTGATTGTTTTGGGTGGACAGGTGTCTTTATGGCAGCACGGTGGCGCAGTGGTTAGCACAGTGGCCTCACAGCAAGAAAGTCGTGGGTTCGAGTCCCGAGTGGGGACGAGGCTTGGAACACTGTCCTTTCTGTGTGGAATTTGCATGTGTTTGCGTGGGTTTCCTCCGGGTACTCCGGTTTCCTCCCGCACTCCAAAAACATGCATGCTAGGTTGATTGGCCGGTGCCAGAATTGCCCCTAGGAATGAGTGTGTGTGTGGATGGTTGTATGTGTGTGGCCCCGCGACAGACTGGTGACCTGTTTGGGGTGTACTCTGCCCTTCGCCTTAAATATGCTGGGATGGACTCCGGCACCCCCCGGAACTCCGAAAGGGACAGATGGATAAGAAGATGACTGACTGACTGAGGTGTCTTTATGCAGCTAACGGCCTCATTCAGAGAAATCTAATTTAGGAGAATGAGTGGAGTACTTGTGGACATATCAAAGGTGGATTGCCGGGTCTTTGAGGGTACGTAATCTAGCTGGTAGACAGGCGTGGAAATACTTTTCACGTGTATCATATAAATACGCGCTTAGAAACATGTATTGTGATTCCAAGATACTTTTTTCAGGATTATGTCTCTCACTGTGAATCTTCTTCTTTCAGCATTTCCCTTCAGGGGTCACCACAGCTAGTCAGTTTCTTCCATCTAACCCTATCTGCTGCATCCACTTTGGTCACACCAACTATCTTCATGTCTTCCTTCACTGTATCCATGAACCTCCTCTTTGGTCTTCCTCTCGTCCTCTTTCCTGGTGGTACCAAATCCAGCATCCTTCTTCTGATGTACTTGGTCTCTCTTCTCTGTACATGTCCAAACCATCTCAGTCTGGCCTCTCGGACTTTATCCCCAAAACCTCTAACATGTGCTGTTCCCCTGATGTACTCATTTCTAATCCTGTCCATCCTGGTCACTCCCAGAGAGATCCTCAGCATCTTCATCTCTGCTACCTCCATCTCTGCTTCCTCTTTTCTTCAGTGCTACTGTTTCTAGACCAATCAGCATGGCTGGTCTCACCAAAGTTTTGTACACTTTCTCTTTCATTCTAGTTGAAACTCTTCTGTCGCACATCACACTTGATACTTTTCTCCACCCGTTCCAGTCTTCCTGCGCACACTTCTTCACCTCTTTTCCACACTCTCCATTGCTCTGGACTCTTCTCCCTGTAACCTCACTTTTCCACTTGGATCCCTCTCATTCACACACATGTACTCTGTCTTACTCTGACTAATCTTCATTCCTCTTCTTTCTAATGGTAAACCTCCACCTCTCCAGCTTTTCCTCCACCTCTTCCCTCCTCTCACTACAGAATATGCCCCTACAATGGAAATATTTGACCTTCCATGATTTCTAAGTGAAAGAATGGCAGGGTGTTAAAATATTTTCTTTTCTCACTGTGGGTGTGTTTCTTATTTTATTAAAAAAGTATTTAAAAATAAAAAAAATGTTATGCTTTTCTAGCAAAATAATACAAATGAGACTATTCATCTAAGATCCATTTGTTCAAATATGTTCACAAAAGTCTAAAATTTCTGAAAAAAAAAGTTCATCTTGTACAAAAAATGTGGAATTTGCAGTTTCCATGGCGATATGAATGAAAGCATTTTTGGAAACGAAAACTATATTCAAACCCTTATTTGTTTATTAATATTATTTTTTCTAACTTTATTCAAGATGATTAAGAGGATAATAGTAAAAAATTAGGAGACGACAAAAAAACAGACACAAAGATTCAGTCAGTCTTCTTCTAATCCGTCTGTCCCTTTTGCGGTTTCGGGGAGTGCCGGAGCCCATCCCGGTCAATTGAAGGCAAAGGGCGGAGTACACCCCGAACAGGTCGCCAGTCTGTCGCGGGGCCACACACATACAACCATCCACACACACACTCATTCCTTGTGGCAATTTTGCACCGGCCAATCAACCTAGCATGCATGTCTTTGGATGGGATGTTTTAGGGTGGGAGGAAACCGGAGTACCCGGAGGAAACCCACACAAACACAGGGAGAACATGCAAACTCCACACAGAAAGGACAGTGTTCCAAGCCTCGTCCCCACCTAGGACTCGAACCCACGACCTTCTTGCTGTGAGGCCACTGTGTTACCCACTGCGCCACCGTGCTGCCTGACAAAAGGGTATAAAAAGATTTTTAAAAAGTTCTAGAAATACATACTAGGAATTTGGCACCGGCCAATAAACCAAGCATGTATGTATTTAGAGGGTAGGAGGAAACCAGAGTACCCGGAGAAACCCACGCAAACACAGGGAGAACATGCAAACACCACACAGAAAGGACAGTGTTCCAAGCCTCGTCCCCAACCAGGACTAGAACCTACGACCTTCTTGCTGTGAGGCCACTGTGCTATCCACTGCGCCACCAAGCTACCAGATGCAAAGATTCACATGAGATTAAAATGACTAGAGCAATCTGAGTGTTTGCTAAAGATTTTCCCTGGAATTTTACAAGAATGGAGTCAAAATGGATTCTAACCTCACCTTTGACTCCCACATTCACCATGTCTGCAAGGTTTCCTTCCTCCATCTTAAAAATATTGCCAAGCTACGTCCATGTCTTTCCAAACCGGATGCTGAGAGGTTGATTCATGCTTTCATCTCCTCCAGGCTGGATTACTGCAATGCCCTCCTTGTAGGGATCCCATGCAGGGGCTTACAAAAGCTCCAGCACATCCAGAACTGTGCTGCCCGGATCCTGATAAGGAGTCGCAAATATGACCATATCACTCCCATCCTCAAATCCCTCCACTGGCTACCCGTTAAATACAGAATTCAGTACAAGCTCTGCCTCCTCACCCATCAGTGCATACACGGCACTGCACCTGTTTATCTCCAAGAACTCCTAACCCTCCACACCACTGTCCAAGAGAACTCCTAACCCTCCACACCACTGTCCAAGAGAACTCCTAACCCTCCACACCACTGTCCAAGAGAACTCCTAACCCTCCACACCACTGTCCAAGAGAACTCCTAACCCTCCACACCACTGTCCAAGAGAACTCCTAACCCTCCACACCACTGTCCAAGAGAACTCCTAACCCTCCACACCACTGTCCAAGAGAACTCCTAACCCTCCACACCACTGTCCGAGACCTGCACTCCTCCTCATCCTCGTACTGCCTGCAACAACCAAGGACCAAACTCTTCATTATGGGGGACAGGGCCTTCCAGGCAGCTGCTCCACGGCTCTGGAACAATCTTCCCGAGAGCTTAAGGGCTCCACAGAGCGTTAAGGTTTTTAAGAAAAGACTAAAGACATTTTTATTCCTAAAAGCTTTTCAACAAAGTTTTTAGTGTTGTTTTTTGTGTTATGGTTTTATTTAATTTAGCTGTTTGTTGTTTCTTTTGGTCATTGTAGCACTTTGAGATCTCCACTGGAGATATAAAGTGCGTCACAAATAAAATTTTTATTATTATTATATTATTAAGAATGGAGGATTTCCGCTAGGTCTATATAAAGGTCGGGATTAATCGATTATTACAGACATGACGTAAACCAAATCAGACCAAAAGTAAGGGGGAAAAAATCAGATTTGCATTTAAAAAAAAGCTTAATATATTTGCTTTGCTAAGCATGCTAATGACTGTCTACACTGTGATTCCTTCATTTGCTTGTATTTTGAATGTGGCTCAAACTCGTAAACTGAGAACAGAGAGTTTATATGACACAAAACTAGAAAAACATAATAAAAGACTAATTATTTTTACTTAATAATTATTTATTTGTCACTTAACTAATTATTTTCACTTTGAACAACAATATTTAAGCTATTCTCTGTTGTGAGTAATGTTGCAAAAATATTTAATGTCCTGGTTATCGTGCAGTAAAACAAAACCAAATATTTTTATTAAACATAGCACGTCAATATGTATTATCTATTTTAACATAATCGAGAAATTATGAGTGTTTGATCCGAGCAATAAAGATTTGTGAATTTATTAAGGCGAAATGAACATTTATTTTTTATCAGTTTGCTACAAAGAATAAAAAAATTCTCAACTTATATAAAAAAGAAAAGATGGAATTATTTCGTCCATTTTTAACACTTTGAAACAAACAGGTTCAGAAAAATCTTGTCTCTAATGTTTTCAAATTTCAGAAAGTTTTTTTTTTTTTTTGTGGTGCTTACTTTTACTTGATTTGACTAGATGTAAACTAGATGCCCTCAGAGAGATCACTCCTTCTTCCAGACATTTTAAGTACCGTATTTTCCGCACTATAAGGCGCACCTAAAAACCTTAAATTTTTTTCTAAAGTCCACGATGTGCCTTTTAACCCGGTAAGCAGCCGCCGACTCCATTTCCCTCGTAGAAGAAGTAGTGCGCGGTGCATGCTGGGATATATGAAAGGGCGTCTCATTTCAATTTGTGTGTTTGTGTAAAGACCCTGAAATGGCTCCTACCAAGAGACACTGTTACACCGCAGAGTTTAAACTCAAGGCGATCGGTCACACAGTAGAACACGGGAATAGAGCCACAGTGAGAGAGTTTAACATTAATGAATCAATGGTGAGGAAGTGGAGGAAGCAAGAGGATGTGCTGTGCCAAGTAAACAAGACTAAACAGAGTTTCCGCGGGAACAAAGCGAGATGGCCACAGTTAGAGGACAAAGTTGAACAGCCTTTACTGTAGCGCCTCATAATGCGGTGTGCCTTATATATGGAAAAAGTTTTAGAAAATGTCATTTATTGAAGGTGCCCCTTATAGTGCGGAAAATACGGTAGTTTAAAAACAACTTTTTGCAGTTTCTGTTGTTGAAACATTAATCCACATCAAAAACATACCTGGGGTGGTTTTCTGTTTCATTCATGAATTCATTCAAGCTGTTCCATCCACTATTCAGATATTATTTGATCATCAGGTTGTTCTTGTCCACAGATTTTGCTCTCCGCCACGCCCACATTGTGAGACGTCCACATTCTGATAAAATCAGGATGTTCTTTTACTGCAGCATTGCATGTGCTCTGCCAGAGATGCCAAATTTTTGGTTTCATAGAGGGAGATTTTGAGGCAGGGCCAAAAGAAGGAGGGGTTATAATATGGATGATGTCACATCTGCCAATGGACAACATCCGCCATGAAAGTTGGCGTAAAACAAACCATTCAAAACATGAGAGAGCAGTTGGAAAATTGTGCGTCCTACGTGTGTTACCACTTAGCGTTATGTATCAGTACGAAGAGGAATTACCACCAGGAATACACCCCTTACTGCTTGTTAGTGCTTTGTTTTGCGGCTCACGCACATATGCTGTCACGTGACCAAAGTTCCCAGATGTAAGATTTCTTCCATATGTTTACCAAAAACAATGCTGGCAATAATCCATGCAGATCGCTACTAGTGGCTTTCAGATGCCCAGCTACAGCAGCAGGAGATGCCATGTGCTTAGCCTCATTATACCTAATCATGTTCATGGAATGCACTAGAGTGTTCATCATATGGGAGTTTCATTAGCCTTGACGGGTGAGCGTGAGATAGGTCCTAATTCCGGGTGCTAATGTGTGAGACTTGGCATGTCTTCCCTTTGCACGCTTGGTCACTTCCCTCAGGTACTGCTCTCCTTCTCTCACCATTTTTATGTAAATGCAGAAAAATTGTGAAAAAATTTATCAGAAAATGAACATAACACTATTTAGTGAAATTCTTCAGATTTTTCAATCTACGTCACTTCCAGTCGTTAAATAAGTGTGTGAATCTGAATAAATGGATGCGTGTTCATTGAAATTATTGTAAATTCACGACCATTAGGCGCACCGTACGAAAAGGCACAGTCTCAGTCACACACCGCCTTACAACAACACACACGCAAGCATGCAAATGTGCGTATTAAAAAATAGATCGGGAGCAAAACTGAGTTTGGTTGTACTTTATTTAAGTAGTATAAACAAGCACATTACCGGTAATAGTCTTTATTCAAATCCGTCAAAGTCCTCATCCTCTGTTTCGGAATCGAACAGCTGCGCAAAATCCAACAGAGCAGGTCCACTTCGCTCCTCGCTGTCAAAGTCCCTGTCTGTACTGTGCGGCTCCTCAGAAAGGATACCAGCTTTTGCGAAAGCTCGGATAACAGTATCAGCAGACACGTTAGTCCAAGCATCTACAAAGTACAATCTATTGGCAAACTGTAGCGTAACTCGCCCGGCGCTGCCTTCCATCCTTCCACGGCTCGATTCCCATGTTCCTCCGCGTAGCTGATCACCTTCAGCTTAAACTGAGCGTCATAAGCGTGTCTCTGCCATTTTCAGGGTTAAAACAGCAATGTTGTGCATACAGCACATACCTTTTTTATACACAATCCACACCCACACTTCACTCTTTAACGTTCTCATGCCTTTTCTTTCAGGTGCGCCTCGCCTCACGGGCACCGCGTTTTCTTTTAGGTCCACCTTTTCTCACACACAAGGCGCACCGCACGAAAGGGTGCACCGCTCATTTTGAAGAAAATCTAAGACGTTTATATGCGCCTTATAGCCGTGAAATTACGGTAGGCTTGTTTTTCGGTAGCATTTTGCCTTTCTTTAGTTTCACCTTTTATCCTTTCTCCAGTTCCCACAGTCTAACATCCTCCCGTGACTCGTCAGCTCGTCTAAATATCCGCACTTCCGTTCTTCATGTCACACCTTCTTATATTTTTAGTTTGTGTTGTGTTTATTATTTGCTCCGGTATTTTTTCGGGTACATTCCCTGTGTTCCTACGTCGCTATTTCTATTTTGGCTACAGCTAGATAAAGCTTCCTTTTTCTTATTAAACTCGGCCCAGTGTATCCTGGGAGCGAGTTCTATGTTCAAACCCAAACATGATGTGTTTTTATCAACGTTTCTTTCATTCTCTGAGTGCTCCGTTTTCTCTCCCATATTCTTTCTGCAACCTTCGACACTAAAAAAAAAAAAAAAAAAAAAAAAAAAAAAACAAAGTGGTATAAACTCATCAAATGAAAATGGCTCTTCTTTTAAATCTTTTATTACGTCGACACAAAACAATCCAAATGCACGCTCGACAATGCCAGATGAGTGCCGTGTTTTCCGTTTTTTTTTTTTTTTAATGGACCCCTTTGAAGAATGAGCCAATACAAAGCACGGTAAAGGTCAAAAAGAGCACGGGTAGAAATGCGGCTAAATGTATTTTGCAGAGCGTAACCTTTGCAAAAACTAATACGAAGACATCCTTATCATCGAATCTAGCACTTTTCCTGAAGGGAAAAAAAAAAAAAAAAGTGACACAAAAGCACTGCGGAGTTCATTTATCTACCGTGCCAAGCTTTTGCCAACATGTTAGCAATCTGAAAAGGGCTAATAAGGCTGGCCTGTCACATTACCTGGCTGAAGTACACAGAAACACCCACATAATCTCTACAGCGGACATTAATCAGCCTGATAATCTCATGTGCACTATGTGATAGTTTAGAGGTTCCTGAAAGCTTTTAGTCTCCTTTTAGTTACATCAGTTATAAGTCCTCTCTGATCCATCCATGTGGCCATCCTGCAGGAAAACGATGCCAAAACGCAGAGTAAGTGACTCGTATCAGTCGAGGATTAACAGAATTTAAAGGTGGTATGCAAAATAGTTTTTTTTTTCTTTAACATAAAATCCGGGTTCTAATTTTTCAATTTGTTTTACACAAATAAAAATGACCAAAAAAAGGTCTACGAACAAATTTTAAACTGTGTTTTCATTAACTTTAGGGTTAATGTGGAATCTGAAGAGAAAAAAAACGTATTTGTGAGACAAACCAGGGGCGGATCCAGGGGAGAGCGTGGGGGGCGCATGCCCCCCTTTTGGTCCACAATGAAAAAAAAAAGTTCATATTACTTTAATATTATAAACTTTTGCGCAAAATATGAGCCAAAATGACTCTTATTTTTCAAAATGTTCTGGGAGTGAATGCCCCCAGACCCTCCTATACTGATTTGTCTACGGCCTCACAACCCTGCCCCCTATAGAAATTCCTGGATCCGCCCCTGCAAACCACAGCCCCTGCCTGTACAACCACTCTGAACACAACAAGATGTATTTTTTTTTCACATGGAACCATGTTAATTTGATTTGTTCACCACAAGAAGCTGAGACGGAGACCTTGGTGACGTCCCAGATTGGTGTTTGGAGTCTATCCCATATATGACGTCACCAAAGTGCGTCCCCGTCTCAGCTTCTTGTGGTAAAACAAAAAAATCTAATTAACATAAAATTGGCTCATAAATTTTGATTCCTTTTGCATCAAAAAAATATTATTTTAGTCTCTCTTCGTGTTTATGCAGGTTTTAGAGCGTAAAAACAAGTTACGCGGCTTCCAGAACCGAAAAGGGTCTGAATGTTTTTCCAAAATCCTCCAAAAAAACTACTTTTGTTTTATTATTTATACAATAAAAACCACCTCTGATAATGTGCAGGACACTTCGAAGATAAACACCATGCTATGAAACCTCCCAGTTTTAACGTGTAGATGTTTTTAGAAGGTTTTTTTAGTAGTCGTGTTTGAGGACATAGTCCTTTTTCAGCGCAACATCTGTAAAAGCACAAGCTGCACATAGTTAACCCCAAAAATTCAGCACAATGCAAAAGGTCAAGAACATTTCAAACTTGAGCTAAAGTCGCATATGGAAGATTTATTTATGTCGGACTAAAACTTTGCTGTATTCAAGTTTCAGACAAAAACAGGGGTGTGCTTCCTTAGTAAATAATACAGTATTTACCAGAGGTGTCAAAAGTACCAACATTTTCTACTCAAGTAGAAGTATAAATACCGAGTTAAAAAACTACTTTAGTAAAAGTAGAAGTATCAACTCAAGTTTTCTACTTAAGTAAAAGTAAAAAGTAACCTATTGTCAAAACTACTTAAAGTAAAAAAGTAAAAGTAATTTTCAGAAAAAAAGGAATATTGTTAACAAAAGCGTATGAACATATTTTTAACTATTACCACATGCTTTAAGGAGCAGAAAATATGATAATAAATGAAAGTGTTTTGGTGAAACTTTATGAATCAGAAACATTTATTTCTTAATAATTTTTATTGGAAATTGATTAATGAACACAATCAAATGTATTAACATAAGCAGGGCATTATGTAACGTCCCTTCAGCTACCAAGCTTCACTCTGCATCATCTAATTTAACCAACTTCAGCAGACACAAACACACTCAATGTAAAAAAAAAATAAAAAAAACCACAAACACACTCAATGTAAAAAAAAATACCAAAAGGCTTTTTTAACGCAGGTAGTTTTCAAAGTTCTTTGAGGCAATACTGAATAGTCTTTAACAAGTTGATAAGGTTTGGAGTGCCACATACCGTCTGCGTGACACCTGGAACACAGCAGGGTAGCGCAGAAGGGTGTATGTGTGCATGCATGCGCGCGTGCTGTGTGTCATGTGTTGAAGTGATGAAGCAAGAGGAAGTATTATTGGGATTGCGTTAGATCTCCTCATCCAACCACATTCAAATCAAATGGCGCGATTGATCCGGATTGGTTTTTAATGACTTTTTCTTTATTTTTAACGGTGACAAAATGGCGAAAGTAGCGACTACTTTTTTATAAAATTAACGAAGTAAAAGTACAGATAATTGCATAAAAAAGTAGTGAGTAAAAGTAAAAAGTAGACAAAAAAAAATACTTCGTTAAAGTAAAGATAATGAGATTTTCTACTTGAGTAAAGTAACGAAGTAGTTCTACTTCGCTACTTGACACCTCTGGGTATTAGTATTGGTACACAAGTGGGCCGGTTATGTTCACACTGTGGGTCAAATTTGGCCTGCAAACCAGAGTTTGACACCACTACACCTGAAGATCTTCCATTCTTCCTTTCAAAGTGAATCTTCGGTAAGGCTGCGTCGGCTAAAATAACATCTATCACCGTGTTACTGACGAGTCCTTGGCTCTGTGGTAGGAGTTTGAGTAGGTGCAGATGTAGAAGTCAGAAATAGATTCCACGGCGCTGTGTCGGTGTAATCCAATAACACACAGCTGCTTATTTGCATTTCCTCTATGTGTTTTTGTTCTTTAACTGGACTTTAAATCCACATTCGGATGTGCATCATCCGTCCCACATTCTTGAGATTTCTCACTAGTTTCTCTACAAGTATTTTTTTTTTTTTGCAAAGTTCAAATTCTCTCCTAAAAGATTTCCAGATTGTCAAAACCTTCATCGCAATTAAGTCCGCGATTCCGTAGCTTCGATGCTATCATCTCTCCACGCTGTGGTTGTGAAAATATTACCACACGGACAGAGTGAGGGACTAGATTCAGTTTGAGTTGCTATTTGTTCTCTTCAGCATGATGCAAGAGGGAGAAAGGCGGATGTAAATGAGTGTGGCTTTAAGCCAGCCGGGCACAGAGAGGTAGAAAGACAGACGCACACAAAGACAGGCAGTCAACAACTGACCTTTGATCTTTACTTTTGTCACGCAAGTCACGTTTCCCTCGAAGTTGGAGGCGTGGCAGGTGTACAGTCCCGCTGTCTGCGCGCTCGCTGCTTCCACAGATAAGACGCCTCCCTGGTAAATATGATGTGACAGATAAACTGTGAGCTGGATGGATGCGGACAATAGACGGATGATTAGACGGGATCGGGGTATAAACAGGAAAAGAAACAGATAAAAACACCCCAAAAAAAAAAATGGATGCTAGATAAAAGTCCTGTGCGGGAGCTCGGTCTGTTTTTATCAGAACTCGGCATCTTTTCAGCCAAAAAAATCCGCTTTTAACTCAGTTTATATAAAAGTTCTCTTTTACAGGCTTTAAATGTTGATTTTTAATGATAAAAATCAGACTTTTTTTTTTTTTTTCTTGAGGGTCGTTTTGCACAAGGTCCTGCCCCAAGTGGAGGAGTTTAAGTATCTCGGGGTCTTGTTCACAAGTGGGGGAAAGATGGAGCAGGAGATCGTCAGGCAGATCGGTGCGGCGTCAGCAATAACTAGGACGCTGCATCGGTCCGTCGTGGTAAAGAGAGAGCTGAGCCGAAAAGCAAAGCTCTCGATTTACAAGTCGATCTACATTCCAACCCTCACCTATGATCACCAGCTGTGGGTGGTGACCGAAAGAATGAGATCAAGGATACAAGCGGCCGAAATGAGCTTCCTCCACAGGGTGGCTGGGCTCTCACTCAGAGATCGGGTGAGGAGCTCTGCCATCCGGGTGGAGCTCGGTGTCAAGCTGCTCCTCCTTCAGGTCGAGAGGAGCCAGATGGGGTGGTTCGGGCATCTGGTCAGGATGCCCCCCGAGCGCCTCGCAGGCGAGGTGTTTCGGGCACGTTCCACCAAGAGGAGACCAAGGGGCAGACCCCAGACCCGCTGGAGAGACTATGTTTCACAGCTGGCCGGGGAACGACTTGAGATCCTTCCGGGTGAGCTGGAGGATGCAGCCGGGGAGAGAGAGGCCTGGGCTGCCCGCTTGAGACTGTTGCCCCCGCGACCCGACCCCGGAACAAGCGGAAGATGACGGAAAGGAACGGTTGTTTTTGTGGCTCAACGTTGAGTCGGCCATCTCGAATTCCTGTAGTATCTTAAATAATGAACGAGGTTGAACACATGGGATCTCCTGAAGGAAGAAAGTGTGTATGTTTACGAGACGATTACTCACATCTAGCCACACATAAAAATAAAATAAGTCTACATTCTGTACGTTTTAAAGACTTTCTGTACAGTAAATAAAAATAGAACAAACAGAGAAACTCCGGTTGTGTTTGAGGCTGCTTTAAAAATGTGTCGCTCACTAAGCTGATCAGATTTGCAGCAGATATTTACTTCCCACTATCAGCTCAGAGGGGAATTATCCAACCTCCTTTTTTCTATCTCCTGCCACGCTGCATTCACTGTACCTCAGAACATTTTAAACTCTTCATTCCCTCATCTTCTGAAATGGTTACCAATTTCAGGGGTGCAATAGCTTATCCTGGCTGATTTCAGGCAAGAGGCGGGATACACCCCAAACAGGTCACCAATCGGTTACGTGACCTCTACTTTAATTTTTCATATTACCGTATTTTCACGACCATAAGGTGCACCTAAAAGTCTCAAATTTTCTTCAAAATGAGCGGTGCGTCCTATCATGCAGTGCTCCCTATCTGATTTGTGATTTGCGGACGTTTTAGAGAACCAGGCATTCTTTCTGCGGAGCCGCATGGTACAGAAAGTGACTCTGACAGTGAGGAAAGTGAACCTGCGAGGTTGGAATTAGTGCAGCTGTTAGATTCAGAAACAGAGGATAAGGACTTTGATGGATTTGATAAATGACTATATGACGACTGTAACTAATATTTAAATAAAACCAACCAAACTCAGTTTTACTTCCGATCTATTTTTAAATGCGCACGTGTGTGCGTACGCGCGCGCATGTGTGATGTTGTAAGTCGGACGTATGTAGTAGAGGATATGTAAATAAAACCCACGCCCTATCATCAGGTGCACCTTATGTCTGTGTTAAATACAGAGCACGCAAAATTTGGACTGTGCCTTTTAATACGGTGCGCCCTATGGTTGTGAAAATACGGTAATTGACTTTGTTAGTTATGTTTTAAGGCTGCATGCTGGTCCCAGAGTGGGTGCGAGGCTTGAAACATTGGCCTTTCTGTGTGGAGTATGCATTTTCTGCCTGTGTATGTGTAAGTTTTCGCTGGGTACTCTCCATAAACCAGGGGCGCATCCAGGGGGAGGCATGCAGGGCACATGCCCCCCCCCCTTTTTGGTCCAAAAGAAAAAAAAAAAAAAGAAGCAAGAAAAAGGGACTAGTCAAGCTGTTTCCTAGCAGAGCCAGCAAATGGGTTCTTACTTTTCAAAATGTTCTGGGGGGAGGGGCTTTGTCGATGACCTCATGCCCCCCCTTTATAAAATCCTGGATTTGCCCCTGTAAACAGTGTGTTAAGTTGATTGGTTTATGAAATTGCCCCTATAAATGAGTGTGTTTGTCAATGGTTGTCTATGTCTACAGCCCAGCAACAGACTGGTGACTTGTTTGGATGTACCCAGCCTCTCGCCACAAATCAGCCTTAATCTTAGTCCACCGCTGAGGTCGTGCTAAGTCCCTCTTTTTTCCATCCCATATTATATCAACAAAAAAAGACAAAAATAATGGATTTCCTCAAATATAGAGAAAACTTTGACAGAAATATTGATTTTTAATATAAAACACTAATTTTCATTCATACCTTGTTAATGTCGTTCTGAATCACATCGCCATCTTTCAGCCACGTGATGGTTGGTGAAGGCCTGCCATCAGCGACACAGACAAGAGAGAGGTGACTTCCAACCAGGGCTTCAAGGACCGGAGGCGGGGATTTTGTAAAGTTGGGCGGGGCTGGAAAATTAAAAAAAAAAAACATCAAAATGATGAAAGTTATCAAAATTTATGATGCGAGGTTTGTGTGTTTTGCTGCAACTCAATTTCCGTTTTGACTTTTGGGATTACATACTCGGAAAACGAGTATGTTTACATATACTAAAATCTATTTACATGGATCAACACGTGAACAAAGTGGACCAAAAAAATACCAAAAGAAGCAACAACAAGAGCATGTGTAATACATAGCGGAACGCAGAGGGTCCATTGGTGACATCGCTGATGAGCTACACTCGCAGTTTCAAGAAAAAAGGGGGTATTCGTAGAAGGTGGAGTTTCGGACAGTAGTTTTCGGATCAGAAGAAAAAAAAAAACGTTCCAATGCAAAATCGAAAAACCAATTCCCATTATTTTTTTCACTCAACATAGAATGAAGAAAACTAAACTTTTTTTTTTTTTTCTTTCCAACTGAGTAAATTCAAAACAAACAACAATTGATTGTCTTCGTCATTTTAAGCAAATGCTAGAATGTCAAAATGGAAACTGAATGGAGGCAAGACTGTGTGACCACGTAACTTAAGAAAGGGGTACTTAATGTATAAGTACTTTAAAATTTAGACTTTTTGTAGTCCACCTGTTTTTTTTTGTAGTCCACCTGTTTTTTGTAGTCCACCTGTTTTTTTTTTTTGTAGTCCACCTGTTTTTTTTTGTAGTCCACCTGTTTTTTTTTGTAGTCCACCTGTTTTTTTTGTAGTCCACCTGCTTTATTTTTTGTAGTCCACCTGTTTTTTTTTGTAGTCCACCTGTGTTTTTTTGTAGTCCACCTGCTTTTTTTTTGTAGTCCACCAGTTTTTTTTGTAGTCCACGTGGTATTTTTGTAGTACACCTGTTTTTTTTGTAGTCCACCTGTTTTTTTGTTTTGTAGTCCACCTGTTTTTTGTAGTCCACCTGCTTTTTTTTCTGTAGTCCACTTGTTTTTATTTTTTTTGTAGTCCACCGGTTTTTTTTTTGTAGTCCATCTGTTTTTTTTCTGTAGTCCATCTGTTTTTTTGTAGTCCACCTGTTTTTTTTGTAGTCCACCTGTTTTTTTTTTTGTAGTCCACCTGTTTTTTTTTGTAGTCCACCTGTTTTTTTTTTTGTAGTCCACCTGTTTTTTTTTTGTAGTCCACCTGTTTTTTGTAGTCCACCTGCTTTTTTTTTGTAGTCCACCTGCTTTTTTTTTTTGTAGTCCACCTGCTTTTTTTTGTAGTCCACCTGTTTTTTTTTGTAGTCCACCTGTTTTTTTTTTGTAGTCCACCTGTTTTTTTTTGTAGTCCACTTGTTATTTTTGTAGTACACCTGTTTTTTTTGTAGTCCACCTGTTTTTTTGTTTTGTAGTCCACCTGCTTTTTTTTTGTAGTCCACTTGTTTTTATTTTTTTTGTAGTCCACCGGTTTTTTTGTAGTCCACCTGTTTTTTTGTTTTGTAGTCCACCTGTTTTTTGTAGTCCACCTGCTTTTTTTTTTGGTAGTCCACCTGTTTTTTGTAGTCCACCTGCTTTTTTTTTGTTGTCCACTTGCTTTTATTTTTTTTGTAGTCCACCTGTTTTTTTTTTGTAGTCCACCTGTTTTTTTTGTAGTCCACCTGTTTTTTTTTTGTAGTCCACCTGTTTTTTTTTGTAGTCAACCTGGTTTTTTTTTGTAGTCAACCTGCTTTTTTTTGTAGTCCACCTGCTTTTTTTTTTGTAGTCCACCTGCTTTTTTTTGTAGTCCACCTGTTTTTTTTTGTAGTCCACCTGTTATTTTTGTAGTACACCTGTTTTTTTTGTAGTCCACCTGTTTTTTTTTTTTGTAGTCCACCTGCTTTTTGTAGTCCACCTGCTTTTTTTTTGTAGTCCACTTGCTTTTATTTTTTTTGTAGTCCACCGTTTTTTTTTGTAGTCCACCTGTTTTTTTTGTAGTCCACCAGTTTTATTTTTGTAGTCCACCTGTTTTTTTTGTAGTCCACCTGATTTTTTTTGTAGTCCACCTGATTTTTTTTGTAGTCCACCTGTTTTTTTGTAGTCCACCTGTTTTTTTTTGTAGTCCACCTGTTTTTTTTTTTTGTAGTCCACCTGTTTTTTTTGTAGTCCACCTGTTTTTTGTTTGGTAGTCCACCTGTTTTTTGTAGTCCACCTGCTTTTTTTTTGTTGTCCACTTGCTTTTATTTTTTTTGTAGTCCACCTGTTTTTTTTTTGTAGTCCACCTGTTTTTTTTGTAGTCCACCTGTTTTTTTTTTTGTAGTCCACCTGTTTTTTTTTTGTAGTCCACCTGTTTTTTTTTTGTAGTCAACCTGCTTTTTTTTTGTAGTCCACCTGCTTTTTTTTTGTAGTCCACCTGCTTTTTTTTGTAGTCCACCTGTTTTTTTTTGTAGTCCACCTGTTATTTTTGTAGTACACCTGTTTTTTTTTTGTAGTCCACCTGTTTTTTTTTGTAGTCAACCTGATTTTTTTTGTAGTCCACCTGATTTTTTGTTTTGTAGTCCACCTCTTTTTTTGTAGTCCACCTGTTTTTTTTTTTGTAGTCCACCTGCTTTTTGTAGTCCACCTGCTTTTTTTTTGTAGTCCACTTGCTTTTATTTTTTTTGTAGTCCACCGTTTTTTTTTGTAGTCCACCTGTTTTTTTTTGTAGTCAACCTGATTTTTTTTGTAGTCCACCTGATTTTTTTTGTAGTCCACCTGTTTTTTGTAGTCCACCGGTTTTGTTTTTTAGTCCACCTGTTTTTTTTTTGTAGTCCACCTGTTTTTTTTGTAGTCCACCTGTTTTTTTTTGTAGTCCACCTGTTTTTTTTTGTAGTCCACCCATTTTTTTTTTTTTGTAGTCCACCAGTTTTTTTGTAGTCAACCTGTTTTTTTTTTTTGTAGTGCACCTGTTTTTTTGTAGTCAACCTGTTTTTTTTGTAGTCCATCTGTTTTTTTTGTAGTCCACCTGTTTTTTTTGTAGTCCACCTGTTTTCTTTTGTAGTCCACCTGTTACATGTGATAGAAAACTATGACAACTTGGAGAGGATTCCTCAAGTTCATCTATAGTTGGTAATTAATAACTATTGGCAGTTTAAAAAAAAAGCCTTTCACTATTTTGGAAGATATTGGATAAACAAAAATATGTTAACCTTTACTCATGGCAGCACGGTGGCGCAGTGGGTAGCACAGTGACCTCACAGCAAGAAGGTCGTAGGTTCGAGTCCCGGGTGGGGACGAGGCTTGGAACACTGTCCTTTCTGTGTGGAATTTGCATTTTCTCCCCGTGTTTGCGTGGGTTTCTTCCGGGTACTCCGGTTTCCTTCCACCCTCCAAAGACACGCATGCTAGGTTGATTGGCCGGTGCCAAATTGCCCCTAGGAATGAATGAGTGTGTGTGTGGATGGTTGTATGTGTGTGGCCCGGCGACAGACTGGCGACCTGTTTGGGGTGTACTCTGCTCTTCATCTTAAATTGGCTGGGATGGGCTACGGCACCCCCCGAAAGGGGCAGACGTATAAGAAGATGACTAACTGACCTTTACTTATATGACACTGAAAACTTAATCACTTCATCTACAGAAGTTACTGAGTAACTATGAGCAGTTTAATTAACTCATATTGGGTTGAATTGTTTGTGTATCGGTGGGTGTACCACCCCCTCCTGTTGTTTAAAGAAGACACTAGACTCAGATATCAGCTCTATAGTTTGATCGAATAATGAAATCAACTTAAATGAGGTCGGCACGGTGGCGCAGTGGGTAGCACAGTGGCCAAACAGCAAGAAGGTCGCGGGTTTGAGTCCCGGGTGGTGACGAGGCTTGGAACACTGTCCTTTCTGTGTGGAGTTTGCATGTTCTCCCTGTGTCTGCGTGGGTCATTGTTGTTTTTGGCAGCCATTTAAGTTTTCGTTTTAATCTTCGTCTTTGGAACAAAAATTAATTTTAGTTTTAGTCACATTTTCGTCATCTCCATATATTTTAGTTTTAGTCACGTTTGAGTCGACGAAAACCCAAAAGAGTTTTTGTCTAGTTTTAGTCAGGGTAGACTAAGAACGTTTTTAGTCTAGTCCAGCGCCGACAAGCTAGCGTTAGCTTGAAGTTAGCATGCTGTTTGCGCAAAATATGTGGAAAACTTTAATTTTCTGACCACCAAGCCTCTTTGCTGCTGTTTTCACCATGGTGTGTGACTTTCTCGTGGCTGCAGGTGTGTTGTGTAGACGGTGTGAACGTGCAGCATTTTTGGGGGCGTGCCGCCGTGTTTTTTCCCTTTCACAGACAGAAATATCAAAGTCTGACGCCTATTTCGTTACGTTTTCGTCTCGTCAACAGAAACTTGCAAACGTCTCGTCACATTTTCGTCACCAAAATGTCGCATTTATTTCGTCATCGTCATAAAAACATGCTTCGTCAACAAAATTATTTTGTTGTCGTCATCATTGACAAAAACAACACTGGGGTGTACATAGCCCCGTGCCTTGAATCAGCCGGGATGTGCTCTGGCAACCCCCAAAACCTTATAAAGGGTAGACGGATAAGAAGGTGAGTTACAACTCAAATGAAATCTGATTTGAGCTTTAAAATTACAACCTTTCCTAATGTTTCCACATATTTAACGTTTATCTAACCCCGCAAAGCAATTAACGTCAAATTATGACAGGTGGCTTTTATTAAAAAAAAAAAAAAAAAAAAAAAAAAGCGTCTTAAAATGTACCGTTTAAAAAAAACTTTTCAAAGTGTCTAAATTTTCCCCTCCAATTAGACGAGGACGGATACGTTTCTAACCTCTGACTTTCAGAGGTTCCTGAAAGAATAAAGACAGACTTAAGATGATTCATGTTGATAGGTTTAAAATTTTAAATCCCGATATGAAAAATGCATCATTATATTTTCAGCACTTTGAAGTTTATCTGTATTTTGGAAAACCGGCACTGTGAAGCCACGCGCTAACATACAGACCAAATTATCTGCACGCCTCAGATCAAAGCGTAGCGAGGCACTTTCTCCGAGCTCGGCTGTGCCAGAGTCTGTTAAGAGATGAGTGAGAATGCTTTCTGATTGTGTATTTTAGGCTGATGTCATGCCTTACAGGAACACTCCTCACCTATTGTTTGCTCGTCCTCTGCTAACGAGACTATCAGTGGGTCTGTTTGTGTCGGAACATCTTAATAAAGTCAGGAAGGAAAGATTTCGGTTCCGTTATAGAATGTATAACAAAGATGTGAGTCTGGAAATGTTGCATTTAGAGAGGCTTGTACACTAAAAGAGAAGCTCATGTGAGCACTAGAAGATCAGAATCCTCTGAACAGATTAGAGTTTTAATTAAATTCAATTTTATTTGTATAGACCCGAAATTACGGAATTTCTGTCTCAATGAGCTTCACATTGAAGATTTAGAAAGAAAAACAGGAAAAAGAGGGACGTATAAACAAAATTACTGTCAGGAAAGTAGTCTGTTCCCCCTCTGTGTCCTGTTTCTCCCGTCCCACTTGTCTGTGTGTGCAACAAGTCACACCTGAAACTCATCTACTCGCCTGCTGGAGCAGAAATGGATCAGTTTTTGACTCACTCTTCGTTAGATCGTTTGTTAACCATGCTTGACCTGTTATCTAGTTTTTGGCTCCAGCTCCTTCGTCAGAACCTGCCTAATTAATCTGTTTTTGTCTTCTTTATTTGGACTTTTTATCATCTAATAAATCTGCTTTTGATTTTTTTATCTGAGCCTGTTTGTTGTGTCAAGGGTATATTTTTGGCCTCAGCTCCACATTATGATAATTACGCAGCAAGAAAACTAACTAAAAAATGCTAGCTAGACAATATTAGCACATTTCTGCCCTTAGACTCTCCATCATTTTCCCCTCAGTGGGGTAAAAATGAGAAACTTTGTGGGGATCCACACGAAAGAGAGATCCCTTCTCCGGGACTTGCTCGTTACTTAGTTATTGTTAATAGTCTACGACTATTGTCTAACTATAGTTACTCTACAGCTAAATATCTAAAGAAGTCAATAGATGTTCTTCATCCTGATGGAAACACAAGGCCTTCCTTTGATTGGTGTATGTCTTGTGGTCCTAATTTCTCATATTTGGGATCGTTTTGCTCTCGATTTACAAGTCTATCTACGTTCCAACCCTCACCTATGGTCACCAGCTGTGGGTGGTGACCGAAAGAATGAGATCGCGGATACAAGCGGCCGAAATGAGCTTCCTCCGCAGGGTGGCTGGGCTCTCACTCAGAGATCGGGTGAGGAGCTCTGCAATTCGAGAGGAGCTCGGTGTCGAGCCGCTCCTCCTCCAGGTCGAGAGGAGCCAGATGGGGTGGTTTGGGCATCTGGTCAGGATGCCCCCCGAGCGCCTTGCGGGCGAGCTGTTTTGGGCACGTTGAATAGTTGAATAGTTTATTGGTGGAATGCCCCTTGAGATGTAACATCTCATTTTCAAGGGGGTCCACAAAACAACAAAAACAACATTACAATACAGTTTAACAAATAAGTAAAACAAATAAGTAAAACAAACAAAAAAAAAAAAAACACAGTCACAAACAAACAAACTCGCTCCAGACTTTCACCTTCACACCAGCTACCAATAGGTCATGAAGAGAAAGAAAATAAATAAAAGTATATATATATAAAAACAAACATATATGCAAATACACCTATAGACAATCAAAATGATCAAATAAACAGTCAATATAAGGACACTCAATCTAACACTAGTAAGTTTGCTTAATATACACATGTAAAGAAATCAGAAAATAAACATTTTCAATGTAACTAAAGTTAAAATAAGGTTATAATAAAGAAAAAAAAAACAAAAAAAAAAAAAAAAAAACAACAACAACTAAAGACACGTCCCACCGGGAGGAGACCAAGGGGCAGACCCCGGACCCGCTGGAGAGACTATGTCTCACAGCTGACCGGGGAACGACTTGGGATCCTTCCAGGTGAGCTAGAGGATGCAGCCGGGTTGAGAGAGGCCTGGGCTACCCGCTTGAGGCTGTTACCACCGTGACCCGACCCCGGAACAAGCGGAAGATGACAGACGGACGGGATTTTTTTGCTCTCTTTCTTATCTTTAACTTTTGTGCAAGTATTGGAAAACCAAGGCTTGTTTTGTGCTGCTCACTTTAAATGCAAAAGAGATACTTCACATCCCTCCCCCGCTTCAGAGTTCTTAACCTGCGCAACCATAGACCTCATCACACTAGAACAGGGGTGGGCAAACTTTTTGACTTTCGGGCCACAATGAGTTCTAACATTTGACAAGCGGGCCGGACAAAAAAGGGGTCTGGGTCGACAAAAAGATTATTATTATTCACCTCTGGGAACAGGAGCAGATGGATGGCATGCTTTGGTAACTACTGGATTAGACAGATAGAATGGCGCTAGATTTTAAACAAACGCGTTAAATGTTACATCAAGAGCGTTGAATTTAAAATCTAGCGGCGCTAGGTCTAAAATCTAGTGCGCTAGCGCTTAAAAACATGCATTTAGCAGCGCTAGATTTGGAATCTAAGCGCTTGATGTAACATTTTGCTTGTTTTAACATCTAACACGCTTGTTGACGTGCGTGTATTGGGTCCGATGGCTTTCCTTATCTGTGCACACTGTTTATTTTTAAAGTGTGCGCATCACGGAGACACACACATTTTAATGGGAGCAGTGTTGTTGTATTTTTAGTGTCATCTAGTGACAAACAAAAAAAAAAAATCAAGAAAATCAAGAAAAATCAAACTAACATAGTTTATTTTATTTTTTTTATACTTTGTAGTTCGGCGGGCCGGATTAAAACGTTTAATGGACCGCATGTGGCCCGCGGGCCGCAGTTTGCCCATGCCTGCACTAGACTGTGCAACTTTCCTAACAGGTCTCCAGTCAGACATTCTGTTCTCATATGTAACCGATTGACCTGAACCGAAACGAGGTGTCATAAATATCTTTGTTGTTACTTTACAGATTAAATGAAAGTTTTCTGAGAAATTCCAGACCTCACAAACTCACCAAACAGTATCTAAAAACTAAAATGGTACATTTGGGCACATGGCTTATCGATGGGTTCATGCCTCCATAAACTAAAGGGCTTTTAACCCTTAAAACAATGTCCTTCCCAATCAATTTAATTTCCACTGTAAATTTCTGCTGGAAAATTCAAGTGTCCGGTAGTTCCGAGCAATCCAAGAGAGCTCCTAACAGCTGAATTAGCCTAGGTAAAAGCAGTGGTGGATGAAGTACTCACTTTTTATACTTAAGTACAAGTACAGATAATTAGGCAAAAAATTTACTTAAGTAAAAGTAAAAGTACCAATAAAAAAAAAATCTACTTAAGTAAACGTACAAAAGTAGTTACTTTTTACATTTTTAAGTATTTTAAGTATTCGACCATGATTCAAATGTTATTTTTTGTGCTATAGGGTGTCACCATGGTAACCAGGATAAATACTCTGCAGGGGTGTGACCCCCCTCTCCCGCCTCTTTTGGTTCACAAATAAATAAATAAATAATTAAAATAAAAGGAAAGGGGACAAGTCAAGCTATCCTCTAGAAGGGCCAGTGAATGGGCCGCCAAAATGGAGGAAAATGACACTTATTTTTTAAAATGTTTTGGGGGGGTGGAGGCCCCCAGTCATTATATATTGGCTTTGTCAAAGCCCCACCCCCCTTTGGAAAATTCTAGATCCGCCCCTGCTCTGTGTAACGATGGCTCAACTTTTTATTTAGAAGTAAACACAACGAACAACGATCTTCTGACTCTTTAATTTGTACTAGATTTTATGTTAGGTTTTTGAATGAATGCGGAAAATGTTTCTCGATTCATTACTTCTTCTCCCGATCAACTTCTTTTGATTTTGGCAATGCGGCTTCAAGATGCGCTAAAAAAAAACCTGTGTATTTTTCAAATTCCTGAACGAAAATGTAACAAAAAATGTAAAACACACTTTTAAAAAGTAGCGAAGTAAAAGTACAGATATTTGCTCTAAAAATGTTGTGAAGTAAAAGTAAAAGTACCGGTCTTAAATTTTACTTAAGTAAAGTACAGATACACAATTTTTTTTTACTTAAGTCCAGTAACGAAGTACATTTACTTCGTTATGTTCCACCACTGGGTAAAAGTAAGGTCATGTAGAGCTAGATGTTTAGCTAAAACAGAAATCAAAAGATTCAAAGATACATTATTTCTTGTTTTTTTTGTGACTCTGGACTTTAGAAGTACCAAATAAAGAGTTACAGTTATTTAAACAAAGATAAAATCAAGCTGCATGAATCCTTTGCTGCTTCATAACAAAAAAATAAACCAAAGTATAACTGCTCTTTTAGTTTGTTTTTACCCCAATTTAGTGACCGAGAATACTTTAAATAAATAAAAACCCCAGTAAATTAAGATATGGTTCAACAAAAATAAAATTATGACGGCTAAATTGCGTTAAAAGTAACATTAAGAGCTGCTAGTTAGCACCATATGCTAAAGCTAACCCACTCCACACCAGATTAATCTTATCTTAAAATCTTAATTCCAGTCGTTGAATAAAGTTTATTTTTCATAAACTTTACACATCTCAGTGCAAATTAGCGTTCTCTATTTTAATGCTGAGCCTGAGTAACACAATTTGTCAAAATTGGGATTTTTTCAATCCGAGACCATGGTCCTCACCCGGAAAAGGGTGGAGTGCCCCCTGCGGGTGAGGGACAGGGTCCTGCCCCAACTGGAGGAGTTTAAGTATCTCGGGGTCTTGTTCACGAGTGGGGGAAGGATGGAGCGGGAGATCGACAGGCGGATCGGTGTGGCATCAGCAATAACTAGGACGCTGCATCGGTCCATCGTGGTAAAGAGAGAGCTGAGCCGAAAAGCAAAGCTCTCGATTTACAAGTCGATCTACGTTCCAACCCTCACCTATGGTCACCAGCTGTGGGTGGTGACCGAAAGAATGAGATCGCGGGTCCAAGCGGCCGAAATGAGCTTCTTCCGCAGGGTGGCTGGGCTCTCACTCAGAGATCGGGTGAGGAGCTCTGCCATCCGGGAGGAGCTCGGTGTCGAGCCGCTCCTCCCCCAGGTTGAGAGGAGCCAGATGGGGTGGTTCGGGCATCTGGTCAGGATGCCCCCCGAGCGCCTTGCGGGTGAGGTGTTTTGGGCACGTCCCACTGGGAGGAGACCAAGGGGCAGACCCCAGACCCGCTGGAGAGACTATGTCTCACAGCTGGCCGGGGAACGACTTGGGATCCTTCCGGATGAGCTGAAGGATGCAGCCAGGGAGAGAGAGGCCTGGGCTGCCCGTTTGAGGCTGTTGCCCCCGCGACCCGACCCCGGAACAAGCGGAAGATGATGGAACGGAACGAGATTTTTTTAATCGTCAGTTTTTAATGTGTTTTTTTTTTCTTTCTGAAATAAATGACACTAAAGCATTGGCTTCAATTTGTGACCTTAAACCTTGTGACCTTTAGTTGCATGACCCTGAAAACCTAATCAGTTCATCTAAAGTTGGTACTGAGTAACAGTTGATAGTTTCTTTAAATCTTCCGAAATTGTTTGGGAGATATTGCATTCATAAGAATTTGGGATCTCAAGCCATATGAATTTGGGTTGTATGACCCTGAAAAACTAATCAGTTTACCTCTAGTAGGTACTGAGTAACTGTGGGCAACTCTCATTGGCTTGGGAGATGTTGAATTTACAAACGCACCGTTGGCCAGACGTATGATCGGATGGATGGAGACTTGATGCCTCCACCCGAGAAAGAAACATACGAATTGTGTTCCAAATTATTATGCAAGAACGCAGAATTTAAGCGTCATGAAGGTCATTGCTTTGCATTGTATCGAAGGGTTTTTTGATTCCTGAAATCAGATTTTGAGATAATCAATTTATTTAATTTGAGGAAAAACTGCTGAAAAACTCACAGTCCAATGCAGTAATAAATTCAATTGAAAATACTTTATTTATCCCCTGTCATGATCCCCTCACCCACCACCAGAGGGAGCCCTGGACCTTCCCTCATCACCCTGATTGAGACACCTGAGGGTGATTATTCTGATGCCACACACCTGTGGACCCTACTGCCTATTTAAGGGCAATCAGCCTAAACCTCCACGTCGGGTCATTACCATCCCTTCCAGACAGGTTTTAATGGTAGCCTGACTATGAAACACATTCTGAACAATAACTACTTGCCATGCCACTAAAACATTGTTGTTTTTCTTTCACAGCATTACTGGACTGCCATACTCGAATAAACCATGTTTTCTGTCCTGCACTTGGGTCCTCCTCTTTCCATCTGCACACCTCTTCATGACAGAATGACCCTACCATGAACAGACCCAGCGCCCAAAAGTCTTAGGCCTGTAAGGATTGCTCCAAAAGCCCCTGCCCAGGCCGCGCACCGAGTCAAGCCATGGCATGTCAAGCTATGTCAAGCCACCCCATAAGATCCTTGACCACGTGGAGGTGGTTTTTGGTGGAGGGGGTGTACTGTCATGATCCCCTTACCTGCCACCAGGAGGGAGCTCTGGACCTTCCCTCATCCTCCTGATTGAGACACCTGAGGGTGATTATTCTGATGCCACACGCCTGTGGACCCTGCTGCCTATTTAAGCGCAATCAGCCTAGACCTCCACGTCGGGTTATTACCATCCCTTCCAGACAGGTCTTAACGACACGACTTACTGACATCCCCGAAGGAAAATTTGAGTGCTGCAGTGCGAAACAGAGAACAGAGAAAAAAAAAACAAAGAACTAAAGAAGAACCTGCAACAAGAAGAAACCAACAATCATACGACCAAGAACTTTTTAACATACTATTAATTTCACGACCATAAGGCGCACCTAAAAGTCTCAAATTTTCTTCAAAATGAGCGGTGCGCCCTATCGTGCAGTGCGCCCTATCTGATTTGTGATTTGCAGACGTATCAGAGAACCATCAGGCGGACGCAGTTGAAAACATGAGGATGTTAAAGGGGGAAGTGTGGGCGTGGATTATGTATAAAAGAACATGTATGTGCATTATGCAGAACATTGCTGTTTTAACAACACTGAAAATGGAAAAGAGACACGCTTATGAAGCTCAGTTTAAACTGATGGCAATCAGCTGCGCCGGGCGAGTTACGCCACAGTTTGCCAGTGAATTGTATATGCTTGGGCTAACGTGTCTGCTGGCACTGTTGTCCGAGCTTTCGCAAAAGCAGGCATCATTTCCGAGGAGCTGCACGGTTCAGAAAGTGACTCTAACAGCGTGGAAAGTGAACCTGCGAGGTTGGATTTAGTGCACCTGTTAGATTCCGAAACGGAGGATGAGGACTTTGATGGATTTGATTAATGACTTTATGACGACTGTAACTAATATTTAAATAAAACCAACCAAACTCAGTTTTACTCCCGATCTATTTTTAAATACGCACGTGTGTGTGCGTATGCGTGCGCGCGTCTATGTGTATGTGTGTGTGTTGTTGTAAGGCGGACTTGCATAGTAGAGGATATGTACAGTATATAAAACCCGCGCCCTATCATCAGGTGCGCCTTATGTGTATGTTAAATACAGAGCACGCAAAATTTGGACTGCGCCTTTTAATACGGTGCGCCCTATGGTCGTGAAAATACGGTATGTACTTTTTTTTTTGTAATTGTTGTGAACGGGCAAGTAGTTAGAGGTCTGAAAGATTAAATATTTTGATGGAGGACGGCAGAAATGATTTGTCAGTATTGTTTCCTTTGAGCAGCGGGGTTGCAGGAGTCTGTTGCTGAATCCAAAAATTGACGATAAAACACCAAAAGCGGTAAGAAACACTGCAGTAGCCAGCGGCCTAAGACAGCGCCAGGAAGAGACACGTAGTTAGGATACACTAATAAGGTTCTGGACCTGGCTTGGCTGCATAAAGTAACCCTCTAATAAAATGTCAAACAAATTTACGCCTTTTGTGTTTGACTGCCATGTTTAGTTATTGTTCAGATCAGCGCTGACCTTTAGAAATATTTGAGTGAATAATTTTCATTAAGTGACCAACAACTCACTGTGAAAAAAGACAAAACAACACCCCTACCGCGGCGTCACACTCACCAGTCACGGAGAGGCGAGTCCAGGTGCTATTTCGCACCTCGTCTGTTGATTTCTCCAGCAAGAGAATTCGACACTCGTACAAGCCCTGGTCATCCAGCTGCAGGCGCTCCAGCTTCAGGGTTGTGATTCTCTCTAAAGACACCCGACCTGCAGAAACAGGAGGGTGGCAAAGATGTGAGAAGGCTTTAGAAGACGTGGAGGAGAGTGACTAAACTTCATGTGGTGATTATTTCACGTTACATCTTGTACAGTGCTGTGCAAAAGTTTTTGCCCCCTGACCATTTTCTGACATTTCTTGAACGTTTGTCACACTCATCCAATTCAGATCGGGCAAACCTGAATATTATACAAAGATAAAACACAAGTAAACACAAAATGCAGTTTTCAGTGCCAGTGTCATTTATTAAGGGATAAAATAATATCTGAACCCACATAGGGCCATGTGAATAAGTAATTGCCCCCCTAAACCTAATAGCTAGTTGAACCACCTTTTGCAGCAATAACTGCAGTCAAGCGTTTGCGATAAGAGGTGATGAGTCTTTCACATCGCTGTGATGGGATTTTGCCCCACTCTTCTGTGCAAAATTGTTTAAGATCAACCAAATCGGGTGGTTTTCGGGCATGAACAGCCTTTTTAAGGTCATGCCATAGCATTTCAATAGGGTTCAGGCCGGGACTTTGACTAGGCCACTCCAAAACCCTCATTTTGGTTTTTTTTAGCCATTCAGAAGTGGACTTGCTGGTGTGCTTTGGATTGTTGTCTTGCTGCAGAACCCAGGTGCGCTTTAGCTTGAGGTCTCGAACTGACGGCCGAACATTTTTTGCCAGGATTTCTTGGTATTGAGCAGAATTCATGGTTCCATCAATAATAGCAAGTCGACCAGGTCCTGAAGCAACAAAGCAAGCCCAGATCATCACCGTTCCTCCACCATGTTTCACTGTTGGCACAATGTTCTTTTTATCAAATGCAGTGTTCTTTTTGCGCCAGATGTAACAGGATGCATGTCTCCCAAAAAGTTCAACTTATGGTTCGTCAGTCCAGAGGACATTTTCCCAAAAGCTTTGGGGATGATCAAGATGATTCTTGGCCAAAGTGAGTCGGGCCTTGATGTTCTTTTTGGTCAACAGTGGCTTTCGCCTTGGAACTCTTCCATGGATGCCATTTTTGCCTAGTGTCTTTCTGATGGTGGAGTCATGGACACTGACATTAACTGTAGCTAGTGAGTCTTGCAGTTGTTTAGATGTGGTTCTTGGATCCTTGTTGACTTCTGCAGCTAGTCTGCGCCATGCTCTTGGAGTAATTTTGGTAGGTCGGCCACTCCTGGGAAGGGTCACCACTGTGCCATGTCTTCTCCATTTATGGATGATGGCTCTGACAGTGCTCCGCTGGAGGCCCAGACTTACCAATGGCTTTGTATCCTTTTCCAGACTGAGACATCTCGATAATTTTCTTTCTTGTTTGCTCTTGAAGCTCACTGGAACGTGGCATGATGATGTGTGTTCAATATGGCCTACCTCACCTTGTTAGACAGGTTTTATACTAGTGGTCTCCTGATTGGGAATGTCTGGCAGCAATCAGGCCTGGGTGTGGCCATGAAAATGAACTCAGCTTTTCCCAGTAGTAGGATTAATCACAATTACCTCACCTTTTACCAAGGGGGCGAATACTTTTTCACAGAGGCTCGTGTAGGTTTGGAGAGAATTTTTCTCTCAACAAATAAAATCACAACAGGACAACTGCATTTTTTAATACCTGGGTTATCATTGTGTAATGTTTAAATTTGTTTGATGATTTAAGAAGGTTAAGTGGGACAAAGGTGCAAAAAGGCGAAAAATCACTAAGGGGGCAAAAACTTTTGCACAGCACTGTAGGTGAGCGGTGTTTTTATTTAAAAATAAAAATAAAAAATAAAAATTACACTTTCATCAAATCTTACTGGAAAATGTCAAGTGATGTGCCGACAAACACTACGCACACACAAGCGTTCAAACTTAGAAATTTGATCTCCTAGTTGCCAGGTGACGGTTCCCCCTGAGCCACCATTCCTTTTCAGTGTCAACCCATTATCTTTTCTAGGCTGCAGCCTTCAAATGCCCGGCTAGTTTTCACGCCTTAGCTGACACACAATTGTCCAGTGACCCAAAGACAAGGGACCAGGCTTCGCTGACAAGAGACAGTCAAAGTAGTTTTTTTTTTTTTTTTTTTTTGCACCATCTCAGTAATAAAAATGCACAAGCGGTAAAATCGCCACCACAGTCCTATGGGATGCCTTTGTTATGATGGTAATTATTAACAGAGGCCCTGAACTCTTTTAGTGGCTGTGGCAGGAAGGGACAGGACTGACAGTAAAAAAGAAATCAAGGAAGTCGGAGTTTGGCATGCTGGCAGCGATAAAACATGCTATTTATTTTTCCACGGCATAGAAACATGGAGGGAGGGGGAGGGGCCTGGGGGGGTGCGGAGAAAAATATGAGAGGTGATAGCAGAGCAAAGTTCGTATCGGCATACGCTCACAGGATTAGTACGATTTTAAATTCTACCCTTTGACCCGCTGGTCTGGTTTTATTTTCCTGTGTTTACTGCCTTAGTGTGATGTAGGTCACTATGACACCTCCCCGCTAGGGTTGTGCTGACGCAAGGCTGATGTTGGAAGCAAACATCAGGATTAGGGCTGCAACTAACGATTATTTTGATGATCGATTAATCTGGCGATTATTGGCTCGATTAATCGATTAATCGATTAATCGGATAAAGTTGGTATCTTAATAAATAATAGTTTTTTTGGCATTTTATTGAATGTAGTTATGCAAAACACGACTCATAACCACTTAAACAACACGTTGGGCTCATTCTAATAAATATAAATGTTAATCTTTCTGTGAAATAAAGAGGGAGAATATTACCATTTCTACAGCAAATATAAAATAATTAATCTACTTACTGTATACAGTAAAGGTAAATCACGAGCACCCATAAAATGTGTTTTATAGTACTGGCTAAAAAAAACATAAAATGTAAACTGTTGACCATCCAGGATCACATTTAAAAACAATAAATCTTTAACAGTTTTAGATTTGCAAATTTAACCTTGTTCAGAGGTATAGTGCCAAACAAAAATGGCCGAGGTTAACATGAGTAAAAATACACAAAAAACAATCAAGTTGTGTAATATTAAGTGCAGTTGACAGAAAAAACTTTCTAAACGATTAATCGATGACTAAATTAGTCGACAAATCCGTGTAGTCCCTCATTCATCCAGGAGTGATCCATAGTAGAAAAAGTTTCAGAAAAGTCTTCTGGACAGTTTAATTCTTCAACGAGACGTTTCGACTTCCATCCGGAAATCATTTTCAATCTGAATGAAATGGACAGAAACTGGATCTATTTACACTAACCTGAGTAAAAGGTAAAAAAATAATAAGAAGGGCTCGACCAATGAGCCTGTGTTACCTATGATGGCCATGAATGGCTCCTATTGTAGCCACAGACCAGTAAACAACCCCATTATAAAAATGCTAAAAGCCTAGTGAATAGAAATTACTTGCTAACGAGAGGCGTGAACTGGGTCACGAGGTGTCATCTTTAGTCCATGGCTTCAAAAGGCTGCTATAGATACCGGGCAAAACGTATCTAACGCCTCCACTCCGATTCAGTGAGGGATTTTCTTTCATCACAAAGATGGCTTCTTTCACCCCTCTTTCAAACCAACCTTTCTCTCTACTTAGAATCTTCACCTCACTACGTTTACTACGATACATTTTGCCCGGTATCTATAGCAGCCTTTTGAAGCCATGGACTAAAGATGACACCTCGTGACTCATTTTCACGCCTCTCGTTAGCAAGTAATTTCTATTCACTAGGCTTTTAGCATTTTTATAATAGGTTTGTTTACTGGTCTGTGGCTACAATAGGAGCCATTCACGGCCATCTTAAGTAACACAGGCTCATTGGTCGAGCCCTTCTTACTATTTTTTTTACCTTTTACTCAGGTTAGTATAAATAGATCCAGGTTTCAGTCCATTTCTATCAGATTGAAAATGATTTCCAGATGGAAGTCAAAACGCCTCGATCAAGAATTAAACTGTCCAGAAGACTTTTTTGAAACTTTTTCTACTAAATTAGTCGACAACTATTTCAATAATCGATTCAAATCGATTAATTCGATTAGTTGTTTCAGCCCTAATCAGGATATCATCAGGTAAAAGGGGAGATAAAGCCAAGAGGAAGGGGTGGAAATCATGACCTAATGTCACAACTACTTCCATCTGAAAAATGCACGATTGCAAGATTTAAGCGCGAGGTAAATTGAGTGCGAGATCAGACATGCGGGGCTTGCCAGAAGCTGTGAGCAAAGCACTTTTTTTTTCCATAGAAAGTACGTATTTCCAGGTGCAGCATTTTAATAAAACGCCCAAAACGTGTGTGCGCTGCAAAAATCTTTCTAACAAGCTTGTAAAGTCAATATTTTTATCTACACAAACTTTCATGATGTTTTCTTCAGAAATACCTCATTGGAGTAAAGCTTCGGCTAGGATTTGGACTTTTCCCTGTAATTTCTGTCACCGTGATCCCAAACCGCTTCCTAATGTTGTGAGTTATTACCAGCATGTTTTCTGTACAGTATGGTGGGGTGTTACACTGCAACCGGGCTATGTTTGGGATAATTGGCATGCTGAAAAATGACATCCATTTGGGGAAGATCTCCTTTGCATAGTAGCTGAAATGCCCTGGACCCTTACACACACACACACACACACATGCGTGCTCACATACACACAAATATAGCGTTACATCTAGAAACGGCTAAAACTCAGAGCCAAATTTCCCCCATCAGGTGAAAATTATTACTTTTTCTTTTTTTTTTTTCCTTTAATTTTTTCTAAACTCTTATCGTGTCCAAAGTTAACCTGGAATTGTTTGAGTATCAATCGCTTTTTTTAACGCACATTCAAATGTATCGTCCTTTTAATACGTGTATGACAACTTAAACATAAACAAATCTTAATTGCCAGCAAAATTTTGAATGCAAACCATAATTTTGAAAAATGAAATAGTCTCTTTCTGTGTTACTCTACAATCAGAACAAACTAGAACCGTGCCAGGTGTGTATTTTACACATCTAAAGAAAGAGCTGAGCCAAAAAGCAAAGTTCTCGATTTACAAGTTGATCTACGTTCCAACCCTCCCCTATGCGAAAGAACGAGATCCCGGATACAAGCGGCCGAAATGAGCTTCCTCCGAAAAGTGGCTGGCCTCTCACTCAGAGATGGGGTGAGGAGTTCTGCCATCCAGGAGGAGCTTGGTGTTGAGCCACTCCACTTTCAAGTTGAGAGAATCCAGATGGGGTGGTTCGGGGATCTGGTCAGGATGTCCCTGGAGCGCCTCGCTGGTGAGGTCTTTCAGGCACGTCCCACCGGGAGGAGACCAAGAGACATATCCCGGACCCGCTGGAGAGACTATGTCTCACAGCTGGCCAGGAACGACTTGGGATCCTTCCAGGTGAGCTGGAGGATGCAGCTGGGGTGAGAGAAGCCTGGGCTTCTTGCCTGATGCTGTTGCCCTCGCGACCCAGTCCCTGATAAGCGGAAGTCGACGGAACAGGCGTACTTCCACAGGGCTGTTCTAACTGTACCAGAGTGCCTTTGACCTACATAGCGTGGTTTGTTTGACTAATGTGATTCCACATGGTTTGTTTAGCTGGAACACTGAACAGGATGGCATCACATTTCTGCGACGCTCCTAAATCTTCTCGCCACAAAACCGATTGACCTTTTGTAGCAATAGGCTGTGATTAGCGATGTGGACCAACGCAAAATAAAAAAACTTAAATTTGGTACCCACAAAGTGACCAGAGCAATGGACTCCATTGTATTCAGCAAGAGGGCAGAACTTCATTTTTATGGTGAAACCGTCACACTATACTTCTTCTTCTTCTTTCGGCATTTCCCTTCAGGGGTCGCCACAGCAAGTCAGTTTCTTCCATCTAACCCTATCTGCTGCATCCTCTTTGGTCACACCAACTATCTTCATGTCTTCCTTCACTGTATCCATGAACCTCCTCTTTGGTCTTCCTCTAGCCCTCTTTCCTGGTGGTTCCAAACCCAACATCCTTCTGATGATGTACTCGGTCTCTCTTCTTTGTACATGTCCAAACCATCTCAGTCTTGCCTCTCTGACTTTATCTCCCAAACCTCTAACATGTTCTGTTCCTCTGATCCTGTCCATCCTGGTCACTCCCAGAGAGATCCTCAGCATCTTCGTCTCTGCTACCTCCATCTCTGCTTCCTGTCTTTTCTTCAGTGCTACTGTTTCTAGACCAAACAGCATGGCCGGTCTCACCACGGTTTTGTACACTTTTCCTTTCGTTCTGGCTGAAACTCTTCTGTCACACATCACACCTGATACTTTCCTCCACCCGTTCCAGCCTGCCTGAACACGCTTCTTCACCTCTTTTCCACACTCTCCATTGCTCTGGACTGTTGATCTTAAGTACTTAAAATCTTCCATCTTCTTTATTTCTTCTCCCTGTAACCTCACTTTTTCATTTGGATCCCTCTCATTCACACACGTTCTCTATCTTACTCTGACTAATCTTCATTCTTCTTCTTTCTAGTGCAAACCTCCACCTCTCCAGCTTTTCCTCCACCTCTTCCCTCCTCTCACTACAGATCACAATGTCATCTGCAAACATCATTGTCCATGGATATTCCTGTCTAACCTCGTCTGTCAGCCTCTCCATCACCATGGCAAACAGCAAAGGGCTCAGAGTAGATCCTTGGTGCAGTCCCACCCCCACACTGAACTCCTCTGTCTCACCTACAGCACACCTCACCACTGTCTTACAGCCCTCATACATGTCCTGGACCACTCTAACATACTTCTCTGTCACACCAGACTTCCTCCTACAATGCCATAGACAATACCAATACCAAAACCGTCACACTATAGTGATGGAAGCATATTCTAGTATAGATGGTGAAATCCTATGTGAGTCCAGGACGTAAGGGGAGTGTACACAAGCCTGGTTCATGGCATATCATGCCTAGTGGGAGTACACTCAAAATCTCCCAAAACGCTTAACGCTCTTTACATGTATATATTTACACCTGTAAATGTTATTATTATTATTTACACATATATGTTATAAGGCAGGGATTTTCAACCCATTAACACAAATATTAACATTTTTATTATAGCATTACTTAATTATAACACTAACAGAGCAGCAACGTGTCTCACTATATATATATATATATATATATATATATATATAAATACATTGTGAAACTCTGAAACAGCCAAAAAAAAGTCCGTCTGCCATTGCTCCCCCCATGACTCATACCACCCATTACATTCGCAGCGAGTGTGGATGGAGCTGCAGCTCCCGCATCAGCTTATTCAGTCACAGCAGGCACTGCACACACAGAGGTATGTACACAGATATTAAAGGTCTAAAAGAAACTCAAGTTTCTAATAAATTCTCTCAAGCGTTAAGGCTTAAAGAACACTTCTACTCGAAGTCTGTTTTGCCATGTCACCTGTTTTCTGTTGACCCAAAACTTTCTTTTTTTTCCCGACTGACTGGTGAGGTAGGTCAGGGTTGAGTGGTTTGACACCCAAAACAAACTACTAACCGCCTCTACCTTGTTGGCTGAGAGCACTTTGAAAAGAATCAGATAAAACTTGCTCTTTTTGTCTTCAGATTTTTTTTTTTTTTTCAAAATTAAAGCGACAAATGGGAATTAGCGCCTCCAAATCCGAGACCATGGTCCTCGCCTGGAAGAGGGTGGAATGCCCCCTGCGGGTCAGGGACAGGGTCCTACCCCAAGTGGAGGAGTTTAAGTATCTCGGGGTCTTGTTCACGAGTGGGGGAAGAGATCGACAGGCGGAGCGGTGCGGCATCAGCAATAACTAGGACGCTGCATCGGTCCGTCGTGGTAAAGAGAGAGCTGAGCCGAAAAGCAAAGCTCTCGATTTACAAGTCGATCTACGTTCCTACCCTCACCTATGGTCACCAGCTGTGGGTGGTGACCGAAAGAATGAGATCGCGGGTACAAGCGGCCGAAATGAGCTTCCTCCGCAGGGTGGCTGGGCTCTCACTCAGAGATCGGGTGAGAAGCTCTGCCATCCGGGAGGAGCTAGGTGTCGAGCCGCTCCTCCTCCGGGTCGAGAGGAGCCAGATGGGGTGGTTTGGGCATCTGGTCAGGATGCCCCCCGAGCGCCTCGCAGGCGGGGTGTTTCGGGCAGGTCCCACCGGGAGGAGACCAAGGGGCAGACCCCGGACCCGCTGGAGAGACTATGTCTCACAGCTGGCTGAGGAGCAACTTGGGATCCTTCCAGGTGAGCTAGAGGATGCAGCTGGGGTGAGAGAGGCCTGGGCTGCCTGTTTGAGGCTGTTGCCCCCGCGACCCGACCCCGGAACAAGCGGAAGATGACGGAACGGAAAATTAAAGTCCTGCCAGAGGATGGGGGAGAAGGAGTACATCTAGTCCTCGGTTCTCACTAAGTAGTTTGACTTTATACAGAAATAGATAGCACTTAGTTAGCCAGCAGGGCCTACTAACTTTGTTTGAAAAAAAATAAAACAAACAACGCCCCTCCCTGAAAACATTGGCTCTCTTTCTTGTGGTTTTTGGGCTGAATTACCTCCAAAAAAAAAAAACCCCAACTTTTCCACTTGTCCTAACCAAACAATGTCCTCTTTCGGTTTGATTCAGCACGCTTTCCCACATGCACACAAAAGACACAATGCATTTATATAGTCAGAGTGCCTCAAACCAAACCTCCACCCCACCGCAGTGCTTCATCCCTCAATACACTCTCAGGTGACACAGAAACCTGAAACCATTCAGAGACGGGGAAAACTACACTGCTCGGCAAATTGAGGAAATGATTGTCTAATGAAAAGTCTGACGATTTAAACGAGTGGAAGACAGATTACTCAGATGAGGTGGTCATTATCTGTCTTAAGACAATGGCTTTCCCAGGATGAAATGAGAAGCTGTCTTCACTAAAGTGACGGACTAATTAAAAAGCATTATGTTATTTGCAATGGATCACGAAGCAGTCGGAAGTTTTGAATCCTTTTCGTCCTTGACAGAAGACACTTTAATCATAGAGCCATCGCTGAGCGCCCGATAGTTCTGTGTAATTGTTGGTTCTAGGACATTTCAGCCACGGACATTTGAGCCAAAAAACTGCAACCTAGGATATTTGAGCCATGTGCGCCCCCAAATTTAGGACATTTCAGCCACGGACATTTGGGCCAAACACCTATTTTATGTAGAAAATTGTGATATTTTACGTAAAAATTTTTATCGTAAATAAACAGTTGCACTACAGAAAATAATTGGTTTTAGTCATTTTTATCCCATGGCTCAAATAAAAAATTCTAATATTTTTAAAAAATTTTGATATTTTATGTAAAAAATTTTATCGTAAATAAACACTAAAAATTTTTATCGTAAATAAACAGTTGCACTACAGAAAATAATTGCTTTTAGTCTTAAAAATTTTTTTTGTGCAAAATTTTTTATCGTGCTTTTAGTCATTTAAAATTTTTTTATCGTAAATAAACAGTTGCGCCCAGGTTGCAGTTCTTCAAATGTCCGTGGCTGAAATCTCCGAGTCACTGTGGCTCAAATATCCTAGGTTGCAGTTTTTTGTCTCAAATGTCCGTGGCTGAAATATCCGTTCACCGTAATTGTTCCCCTAAAGAAAAAAAAAGTTTTCAAAAATTCAACCGACTACTTGGAAGAGGTCAGCTTCTTCATAAAGCTCGGTGCCATGCAGGAACATTGCACATTTGGAGTGCCATGATAGGCCTTTTCCATTTTATTCAGAATGAAGGATGCACCCAAGATATTGATTTTCCTTCTTCGGAAATGGATGAGTAACATTTCGGAGATAAAGTTTTCAAATTCCATAAAGGGAGAAGAAAAAAAAAAAACAGGAGGAAACGTCTTTAGGGGAATCATCTGCAAAGTGTCTTGTTTGGTTCTGACAGCGGATTGTATAAAAAATAATTAAATTCAATACCAATTTGTGCAACCCAGACATTTATGTCCCTGAAAATGTGATAGTCTCGGGCAGGGAGCCCAACATCATCTGTACGAGATATCGTCAGCTCTTGGCAAGCAGCGGAGAGGCGCTCAGGTTTCAGTCGGAGACAAGAAGCAGATAAGGTTTCACTTCTCGTCTGTTAGGCTTCAACCTGCTCTACTATGTTATGGTTTGAAATTTGAATTGCGCCGCCATGTTTCTGGCATGTGCTCGTGTTGCCGTGTGGAACATGAGTAATCCCTCTGTTTGAGTAAAGCAGTCCGTGAGCTCGTCTAACTGCCAGTAACATGGTACTCGTAAGTAAATGAGTATGTTTTATTCATAGCGTGTTTTTCAGAAAATCACACGCTACTTTACAAAGGTTAACGCAACAAATGAAAACATGAGACAAAAAAGATCAAATAAAGACCAAAAAAAGAAATGGGATGGGAATTAGCGCCTCCAAATCCGAGACCATGGTCCTCGCCCGGATAAAGGTGGAATGCACCCTGCGGGTCAGGGACAGGGTCCTGCGCCAAGTGGAGGAGTTTAAGTATCTCGGGGTCTTGTTCACGAGTGGGGGAAGGACGGAGCGGGAGATCGACAGGCGGATCGGTGCAGCATCAGCAATAACTAGGACGCTGCATCGACCCGTCGTGGTAAAGAGAGAGCTGAGCCGAAAAGCAAAGCTCTCGATTTACAAGTCGATCTACGTTCCAACCCTCACCTATGGTCACCAGCTGTGGGTGGTGACCGAAAGAATGAGATCCAAGCGGCCGAAATGAGCTTCCTCCGCATGGTGGCTGGGCTCTCACTCAGAGATCGGGTGAGGAGCTCTGCCATCCGGGAGGAGCTCGGTGTCGAGCCGCTCCTCCTCCAGGTCGAGAGGAGCCAGATGGGGTGGTTAGGGCATCTGGTCAGGATGCCCCCCGAGCGCCTCGCAGGCGAGGTGTTTCGGGCACGTCCCACCGGGAGGAGACAGAGGGGCAGACCCCGGACCCGCTGGAGAGACTATGTCTCACGGTTGGCCGGGGAACGACTTGGGATCCTTCTGGGTGAGCTAGAGGATGCAGCCGGGGTGAGAGAGGCCTGGGCTGTCCGTTTGAGGCTGTTGCCCCCTCGACCCGACCCCGGAACAAGCGGAAGATGACGGAACGGAAAAGAAAACTTTAATGAAAGCCCAGATTTTTTCAGTTTTACTCCACATACGGTGAAACAAACGCTTTTACGAGCGGAACAAGCAGTTGGTAGTGAAAAATTATAGTCACGTGAAATTAAGATTCTAATTGGGTTAGAATGCCATGCTTGTGTGCAGTGCTTAGGTTAGAATGTGGGCGTGGTGGAAAACAAAAGGCAGATCAAAGAACAAGATGTTGTTTGAATTGAACAAAATAAACGCAAATGAGTCAAATATGTACAAATAAAACATAAAAACACTTTTTGATGTGGGGATAATGATCAAACATGGTAGAAAGAGCTACCATGAAACCCCTCCTTTAAGAACGGACTTTTTAGTCTAAAGCTACATGTGGGTTTTGGTACAGTTAGTAGTCACCTTCTTAACCGTCTGTCCCTTGTGGAGTTGCAGGGGGTGTACACTCCGAACAGGTCTACAGTTTGTTGAGGGGCCACACAACCATCCACACACACACTCGTTCCTAGGGACAATTTTGTAGCGCCCAATCAACCTAGCATGCATGGTTTTGGAGGGTGGGAGGAAAGCGAAGGACCTGGAGAAAACCCACACATACACGTAGAGAACATGGAAACTCCACACAAAAGGCCAGTGGTCCAAGCCTTGTCCCTACCTAGGACTCATACCCCCAACTTTTTTGCCGTGAGGCTACTGTGCTAACCACAAAAAAACCCCCAAAAAACAGACTGTTGCAGGGACAGGCACCCACTCCTACACAAACATTTGTGGGGTGATTTCCTCATCGCTAATCAACCGGACATGTATGTTGTTTGACGGGTGGAAGGAAGCCAGCATGCCCAGAGAGAGACCACTAGGAAATGGAAAAAGCATGCAAACTCTACACTAGGGCTGAAACAACTAATCGAATTAATCGATTATAATCGATTATTGAAATAGTTGTCAACTAATTTAGTCATTGATTAATCGTTTAGAAAGTTTTTGCTGTCAACTGCACCTAATATTACACAACTTGATTGTTTTTTCTGTATTTTTACTCATGTTAACCTCGGCCATTTTTGTTTGGTACTGTACCTCTGGACAAGGTTAAATTTTCAAATCTAAAACTGTTAATGATTTCTTGTTTTCAAATGTGATCCTGGATGGTCAACAGTTTACATTTTATGTTTTTTTAGCCAGTACTATAAAACACATTTTATGGGTGCTCGTGATTTACCTTTACTGTATACAGTAAGTAGATTTATTATTTTATATTTGCTGTAGAAATGGTAATATTCTCCCTCTATTTAAATTAAATTAATTACTCTATTCATCCCTCACCGGGGAAATTTGTTTGCTGCACTCCTTACACCGCAGCAGGCTGCCCCTCAACGGCGCCAATGGTGGGAGAAGAGGGGGTTAGGTGTCTTCTCCAAGGACTTAAGACGTGCTCTCCGTGGGACGCAAACCCGCGACCTTCCGGTCCGCGGGCGAACGCTCTAACCACGCGGCCACCGTCTCCCCGTTTCACAAAAAGATTAACATTTTTACTTATTAGAATGAGCCCAACGTGTTGTTTAAGTGGTTATGAGTTGTGTTTTGCATAACTACATTCAATAAAATGCCAAAAAACTATTATTTATTAAGCCGCCAATTTTACCCGATTAATCGATTAATCGAGCCAATAATCGCCCGATTAATCGATCACCAAAATAATCGTTAGTTGCAGCTCTACTCTACACATAAAAACGAGTTCTGCAATAATGGAGTTGTAGCTCATAGAAACGGGGTGATTGCGAGAGGATTTACACAGAACGAGCTTGCAAATAATAGATTTACACAGCTGTGTTTGCCGTTAATACAGTCAGCAGATGCACAAGTGTGAAGGGAGAAGACACAAATCCTTTGATCTTTGGCTCTGTTGCAGCAAATACATTTAAACCCTTGTTAGCTCTTAACAATCTCAAGGGAACACTGAAAGGAATCGAAAGCATCTCTCACTTTGTTAAGCCGCGAACAAGACCAAAAGGCAACGAGGACGGATAAAGTGGGAGTCGGTGGGAAAACTTTCATCTCCCTAATTGTGGGCCAAAAGAACAGATGATGGGGAATAAAAAAATAAAAATAACGCTGAGCTTTGTGATGAGTCCTGATCGAATCGTGAAGGTTAACGTCTGAATCCCGAAGCAGAGCTGCTGAGACACCTGAGAGCAACAAGGCCCGAGGGGGTGAAATACAAACCAGTTGATTCAGCTCGAAAGCGTTACTTTCCCATGCTGCACCTGTTACGGACAAACCTGTGAGAAAGCCTGAGCTCAGCATCACAACGGACAAAGCCTCTGTTTTTTTCTCTTTTTTTTCCCAAAACCTTTTGTATAAAAAGAGAGAGAAGGCACTCAGTTTGTCACCGGAGAGCCGTGCCATTAGCATACCTGTCCTTTTGTTGAGTGAAGAACTTTATGGGGAAGTGAAGTGTGTAAAAACGAGTTGTTTATGAGCTTAAAGGGCGGGCTAATTTTAAGGTTATTACTTTACAGCTAGTATACTGCATCTGAAACCAACATCCAGCTTGGGAGAGGGGCCCGGAGGGGAGGGGGGGTGCAACACGGACGTTAAAGTGAGAAACATCTTCTGACTCAGCGACAAAATGGCCGCGGTGCTTTACGAGTCTGGCCAGGAAAAATAAAGTACGTCCCGCTTCCACTCACAAGAATTCATCAGCTAAGGGTTTGCCTGGATTTTATTGCTATGTAAATGTCAAGATCACATTTCCTGGTCAGGTGGGGTGAGGGAGTGGCATCCCATAAAGAGGGAAGAGGTTAAGATTCAGTAAAAACAAGCTCTGATCCTTGGACAAACACACACCTTAGCACTGATTGATACCCTTTGTTTAGTGTTTGCATAAGAATAATGACACATATGTTACAGTGAAAAGATCGTTTTAAATATCCTATTGTTCAGAATATTTAAGTCATACATGAAATGAAGCGGCATTCGCTCCACCTGCGTTTTTTTCACGAGTACCTCAGGTTAAAAAACGTACATTAACAACTCGCCAGGTTTAATTTGAGCAGATCTTGTGCATTTTTTAGTAAGAACGATAAATATTTAAAAGGAAATCATTTTGCGGTGAAAAAACAGTAAAATACGTAAATTTGAAAAGTGAAAAAGTGTCAAAAGTCAACTGAAAAAAGTCAATTGATTTTAAAAACAAGCATCACGTTAAAATGTTTTCACTTCTCCCAAAATTCAACTTTGCATTGAGACGTAATCGTTTTGGGCCAAAATAATTAAATTGAAAAGACTCTTACTCAAATTTAAAAGCACTTTTTTTTTTCTTTTAGCAGCGTTTAAGCCAAAGATGGCCTCAATTAAAAATCTTTACATTTCCTGTTTTTTGTCATTCTGTTTTTACGTTCCCACCCTCACCAATGGTCACCAGCTGTGGGTGGTGACGAAAGAATAAGATTGCCGATACAAGCAGCTGAAATAAGCTTCCTCTGCAGGGTAGCTTGGCTCTCAGTCAGAGATAGAGTAAGGCACTCTGACCGCCGAGATGAGCTCAAAGTAAAGACGTTTCTCCTCCGAGTCGAGAAAAGCCAGATAGGGTGGTTCGGGCATCTGGTTAAGATGTCTCCCAACCGCCTCGCGGGTGAGGTGTTTCGGGCCTATTCCACCGGGAGGAGACCCAGAGTCAGACCCCAGACCTGCTGGAGAGACCACGTCTCACAGCGAGCCAGGGAACAACTCGGGATCCTCTCAAGTGAGATGGAGGAGGCAGCCGGGGTCACAGGAGCCTGGGTTGTCCGTCTGTGGCTATTATCCCTGCAACCTCAGCTCAAACTAGCGGAAGACAACAGAACGGAAATGAAAGATCACTCGTAATTTTTTTACTTTTAAAAACACATTCCCTCTGGTTTCTCTTCATATCGTAGAGGTCTCCACCCTTTTACCAAAGACTTCTGTGGAGGGTGACGTCAATGAGTTGACAAAATTTTATCCTTGGACCGGGAGAAGTCGGTTTGATTCCCTGTGGGCCTATACTTAAGTGTTACAGGAGCAGACAACCTAACCCGCCAACTATTGGCGCCGCCATTGCTACCAACTGTGGTGTAATTCAGCACCCTTCCCACCCGCTGCCTCAAAACACACACATAAATATTAGATTTTTTTTTTAATGTCGTGAGTGTGTAATTAAATGCATTTGTGTAACTTGTTTATAAAATATGTGCTTATTTCAATTCTAAATTACAGGAGATTTGTGGGTCAAATATTTTCATCTACAACTGTTCATAACGTTAAAAGCAACATAAAAAAATATTATTTTGATGCATTTTTTTCAAAGTGCTCCGTGATATCGACGTCCAAAACACACATTGAAAACACACTTTTATACAAGTACTTCTTATCCGTCTGTCGCTTTTGGGGGTTCCCCCCGGGTGCTGGAGCCCATCCGGGCTGATTTAAGGCGAAGGGCAGGGTACACCCCGAACAGGTCGCCAGTCTGTCGCGGGGCCACACACACACTCATTCCTAGGGGCAATTTGGCACCGGCCAATCAACCTAGCATGCATGTCTTTGGAGGGTGGGAGGAAACCGGAGTACCCGGGGGAAACCCACTCAAACACGGGGAGAACATGCAAACTCCACACAGAAAGGACAGTGTTCTAAGCCTCGTCCCCACCCGGGACTCGAACCCACAACCTTCTTGCTGTGAGGCCACTGTGCTACCCACTGCGCCACCGTGCTGTATTACTGCCCAATAAAAGGCACAGATTTTTATTATTTAAATCAAAGTAAGAAATGAAGATGGTTCAAATTTTTCCTTTAAAAAATATCCAATCTCTCTCTCACACACACACACACACACACACACATATACATGACATCCAACCTCCAGGGAGACGATAAACAGTTTGAACAGTGTTTAGCTGCACAGCATGTGATGCAAATGATGCAACAGTGAGTAAAATCTTTAAAAAAAAAGTCAAATATTTCAAACTGCTGACATCTACAGCCACGGGCGAAATAAACACGAATCCCTCCGAAATGCTACCTCTGCTAACCAAGAACATCGTAACATAGAGCTTACGGATCACACTGAAATTTATTTTCACTATTCAAAGACATATTTTCACATTACTCTGGGCGTCTTTTAAAAGTGAATTGTTGAAAACTATCTGCTTCGAGTAGAAATACGAGCGCTGGAAAAGTCTATAAGTTGAGTATCTCTTGAGGTATCTTCATGGGGGCCAAATAAAAAAAAAAAAAAAAGCTCCAACAAAAGAAAGATGTAAGCTACCTAGACATGCTTTCTCTTTGTCCACATTTGTTCTATTGTTTGTGACTTTAAAAGGTAACAAAAGCCCCACAAAGGCAGCCTTAGACCATAGAGGATTCTCTTTTTGCTACGGACCGTCTTTGTTCTTCGTGCTGTGGGCAGAAAGTGTACAATAGATGATGATGCAATGTGAGAGTTTCAGTGTATTTAAAACTAGCTGCTCTGAGAGGACATGGAGGTGTGCTACTGAATAAACCCCAAGACCCTGATACTGCTTTTATGATTACGGTGGCGAGCAACCTCAAACCAATTTAGTTGGATTGAGGTTGTTGCAAACTCAAACTGTAACATTTTTACTGTAATTTCACGACCATTAGGCGCACCGTACGAAAAGGCGCAGTCTTAGTCACACACCGCCCTACAACAACACACACACAAGCATGCAAATGTGGGTATTAAAAAATAGAACCAAACTGAGTTTGGTTGTACTTTATTTAAGTAGTAACGATACTAAACGAGCACATTACCGGTAATAGTCTTTATTCAAATCCGTCAAAGTCCTCATCCTCTGTTTCGGAATCAAACAGCTGCGCAAAATCCAACAGAGCAGGTCCACTTCGCTCCTCGCTGTCAAAGTCACTGTCTGTACTATGCGGCTCCTCAGAAAGGATACCAGCTTTTGCGAAAACTCGGATAACAGTACCAGCAGACACGTTAGTCCAAGCATCTACAATCCATTGGCGAACTGTAGCGTAACTCGCCCGGCGCTGCCTTCCACCCTTCGTGAAACTGTGGTCTCCTTCGGTCATCCATCGCTCCCACGCCGCTCACACTTCACTCTTTAACGTTCTCATGCCTTTTCTTTCAGGTCCGCCTCACGGGCACCGCGTTTTCTTTTAGGTCCGCCTTTTCTCACGAGCACCGCGTTTTCTTTTAAGTCCGATTTTTTTAAATCATTAATATTCCACACCTCTGATTAGTACAGCATCACTCACAAATTCTCTCTACATTTCACATCTTCTTATTTGCTATCTGAGCTAGCTCCTCTAAGATGTAAATCAGGGGTCCCCAACCTTTTTTGTCCCAAGATCTACTTTAAAAATATCAAACCTCCTGAGATCTACTAGTACGGCGCTACCATCCCAAATCCCAACAGATGGTTTCTAGTCTGCAGTAAAACTACCCTCACAACAAGATTAGTTGTTGTTAAACAGCCATTAGATATTACACACACAGTCACTCTCACACAGACAAGTTCCTTTCCCGGACTCAAATACACACAGACAAATTCCTCTCAAACATACACAAATTTCTTTCTCTCTTTCTCAAACACACCCCCCAACAAATTCCTCTCTCTCTCTTACTTTTTCTCTAACACACCCTTTTTCCGCACGCATGTAGCACTGTGCGAGAGGCAGGGGCCACAGCAGCACCAGGCGCTGCTTATTGATTACAGACTTAACAACGTACTTCACGTCTCAAAGTCTGAAAATCTCCAATAACACTAGAAAAAAAATTGAATGCAAATTTTGAGCTGACAAAAGGTGCTGTTTATCTACAAATACTACGGGATAAGAATTACTACCCTGGGGAACCCCAAAATTTAATAAACTGTATTTCTTTAAAAAAACTGAAATTCAGACGCGCAAAATGGCCGCATATATGCACACTTTTAGAAAACCTTTGAGTTCGGAATTTGCTTAGCAATTTTAATGGTTGCTACTTACCCTCATACTGCGGATGGATTCGAGGGGCATAAGATCCAAATTTAATCAGTACAGGAATTTCAAGTCCCTGTCGTACCCATTCCACCACATGGAGGGATGCTGTGGATAGAGCAGCTTGATCCGAAGGATGAAACCTACACTCGAGCTCTGCCGACTCGCCAACCTTTCCTTGGACTTCTGGCCTCACGGCGTGAATGGTCCCTGTTTTAAGAAGAAGACACAGCTTTAGTTACACCACAGTTTCAAATAGTGTGAAACAACCTTGTTTGTCTTTGAAATCAAAACAGTGAAAATACTCACAAAAGTGGCAAAACACTGTCACTGCAGCGAACGTGCTCCAATACGATCTTGCTGACCCCATATCTGTCAGTTAAACAACTTGCAGCATACTCAATCTGTTGGCAAAGAGACGGAATTGTCACTAGGGCTGCAGCTAACGATTAATTTGATTGATCGATCAATCTGGCGATTATTGGCTCGATTAATCGATTAATCGATTAATCGGATAAAGTTGGTAACTTAATAAATAATAGTTTTTTGGCATTTTATTGAATGTAGTTATGCAAAACACAACTAATAACCACTTAAACAACACGTTGGGCTCATTCTAATAAGTAAAAATGTTAATCTTTCTGTGTTATAAAGAGGGAGAATATTACCATTTCTACAGCAAATATGAAATAATAAATCTACTTACTGTATACAGTAAAGGTAAATCACGAGCACCCATAAAATGTGCTTTATAGTACTGGCTAAAAAAACATAAAATGTAAACTGTTGACCATCCAGGATCACATTTAAAAACAAGAAATCATTAACAGTTTTAGATTTGCAAATTTAACCTTGTTCAGAGGTATAGTACCAAACAAAAATGGCCAAGGTTAACATGAGTAAAAATACACAAAAACAATCAAGTTGTGTAATATTAAGTGCAGTTGGCAGCAAAAAGTTCCCTAACGATTACTCGATGACCAAATTAGTCGACAACTATTTCAATAATCGATTATAATCGATTAATTTGATTAGTTGTTTCAGCCCTAATTGTCACACTCGCATTACTCCTGTGCTGCACATAAGACGAAACCATCTGTGACAGATTTCCAGACTAAAAAGGCAGTAGCAGAGCTGTCACTTCTGTCATAATTCCACGAAAAGGAAGCGTACAAATTTTTATATAGTTTTCCAATATCTGGAATTCATCCCATGTCATTACACAAATGGGCAGAGTTGCCAAAAAACCTGGCCCAAATATCCTTTTCTGAATTTAAATGTTTTAAAAGTCAAATAAATCTTTGAAGAGTCATGTGTGCGGCAGCATCTAAGTGTTTTATTTAGAGCACATCAATGAAGATATTGGGCTAGATCAGCCAGAAAACTCAGCACTTTAAGGACAGAGGCCAACAAAGCTGATGGGAGCGCGCAAAACAAGGGCATCAAAGAAAGAAGCGATGTCAAACTGCAGTGGCAGACCAATTATATCTAACAAGTAAAACGACTGCTTTTGCTCAAAGGAATCTTAAATCTTTGAGGAGAACTGTGACACTAAAATTTTGGAAGTACTTTTAAAAAGAAAATGGTGTCTGGCAATAAAACGAAACCACGAAAATACAGTATTTTCCGCACCATAAGGCACCTTCAATAAATGACATTTTTTAAAACTTTTTCCATATATAAGGCGCATCGCATTATAAGGCGCTACAGTAAAGGCTGTTCAACTTTGTCCTCTAACTGTGGCCATCTCGCTTTGTTCCCGCGGAAACTCTGTTTAGTCTTGTTTACATGGCGCAGCGCATCCTCTTGCTTCCTCCACTTCCTCACCATTGATTCATTGATGTTAAACTCTCTCGCTGCGGCTCTATTCCCGTGTTCTACTGCTTGAGTTTAAACTCTGCGGTGTAACAGTGTCTCTTGGTAGGAGCCATTTCCGGGTCTTTACACAAACACACAAATGGAAATAAGACGTCCTTTCATATATCCCAGCATGCACCGCGCACTACTTCTTCTACGGGGGAAATGGAGTCGGTGGCTGTTTACCGCAGTTACGACACCTGTTGTAGCTCAATATTAATCCATATATAAGGCGCTCCGGGTTAAAAGACGCATCGTGGACTTTAGAGAAAATTTAAGGTTTTTAGGTTTTACCAAGCTACCATTCGGGATCGACCTAGGCAAGCAGGAGGATGCAGCCGGGGTGAAAGTAGCCTAGGCTTCTCCTCGCAGGCTGTTGCCCCCTTGACCCAGCCTCGGATAAGCGGAAGATGACGGAATGAAACCATTTTGAATCACATTAACAAAAGAAATGCAAACAGTGACTCAGCAATAATTTAAAGGTCCCATCTCATGCAAAAAAAATGGCCGTCTCAGAGCTTTCTATCTCTTAGTAAGGACACATGGGGCTTGTATTTCAAAACAAAGGATTTTTCAAAAACATACGTGACAACATTGGCACTTTTCCGCAGCAGGGAGCATTTACCATCGTGGTAAAGAGAGAGCTGTGCCGAAAAGCAAAGCTCTCGATTTACAAGTCGATCTACGTTCCAACCCTCACCTATGGTCACCAGCTGTGGGTGGTGACTGAAAGAATCAGATCGCGGGTACAAGCGGCCGAAATGAGCTTCCTCCGCAGGGTGGCTGGGCTCTCACTCAGAGATTGGGTGAGGAGCTCTGCCATCCGGGAGGAGCTCGGTGTCAAGCCGCTCCTCCTCCAGGTCGAAAGGAGCCAGATGTGGTGGTTAGGGCATCTAGTCAGGATGCCCCCCGAGCGCCTCGCGGGCGAGGTGTTTCGGGCACGTCCCACCGGGAGGAGACCAATAGGCAGACCCCGGACCCGCTGGAGAGACTATGTCTCACAGCTGGCCGGGGAACGACTTGGGATCCTTCCAGGTGAGCTAGAGGATGCAGCCGGGGAGAGAGAGGCCTGGGCTGCCCGTTTGAGGCTGTTGCCCCCGCAATCCAATTCCGGAACAAGCGGAAGATGATGGAACAGAACGGAACGGAGCATTTCACATTAGCCCTCATCAGAAGTGACTCATATTTCAGAGGCAGAGTCTGTGTTTTCACTGGAAGTGTGGAGGGATAAGCAATAGTCAGACTTTCAGACTTTCTGGTCTGTAATCTTTTTCTTCTTTCAGCCATTGAAGAGGAGTGGACCAACATTCCACAGGCCACAATCTGATAAACTCTATGCGAAAAAGATGTGTTGCACTGCATGAGGCAAATGGTGGTCACACCAGATACTGACAGGTTCTGAGTCCCCAGACCGCCAATAAAGCAAAAACAAAATGCACATTTCAGGGTGGCCTTTTATTGTGGGCAGTCTAAGTTACACCTGTGCACTAATCATGATGTCAGATCAGCATCTTGATGTGGCACACTTGTGAGGTGGGATGGATTTTCTCCGCAAAGCAGAAATGCTCACTATCACACATTTAGACAGATTTGTGAACAATGTTTGAGAGAAATGGTAATATTGTGTATCTGGAATGAATTTTAGATCTTCCAGTCCATCTCATGAAAAATGGGAGCAAAAACAAAAGTGTTGCGTTTATATTTTTGTTGAGTGTAGTTCAAAATACATGAATAAAACTGTGAAATTCTTCAAACTACTACCTGCTGTGGTGTTTTGGAGCACAGAAATCCCCCCATGAGGGATCAACAAGTATTATTATTACCTGAATAAATGTTTTCACTTTATAATTTATTTGACTGTGTATTTCTCGTTTAGCCATCCTCGTGTAACAATTCGACATCACAACATGCTCTTTTGTGCCCTCCCAAAAATGTTAAAAAGGAACTTTTTCCTCTTTGGTGTCTTGCAGAAAATGTGAGATTTCATTAGAATCTGCAATTTTTCTGATTTAAAACGCAACCTAAATGTTCTCATAATGTCTCAAAAACATGTAGAAAATACCATCCACTAGGTGGGGTAGTTTTTTAGGAGCGATGGACAGCAGTATGCAATAAAAAAGCAGAGAAGAAGAGTGGGTTGCTATGGTTACAGGACAATCGTGCCTGTCTCTAAATAAAATGACAAGATTTCAAACTGAAAAATATAAATACGCTTTAATCTGTATTAAAGCGAAGGAAGCTCATTTCGGCCGCTTGTATCCACGATCTCATTCTTTCGGTCACCACCCACAGCTGGTGACCATAGGTGAGGGTTGGAACGTAGATCGACTTGTAAATGGAGAGCTTTGCTTTTCGGCTCAGCTCTCTCTTTACCACGATGGTCCGATGCAGCATCGTAGTTATTGCTGATGCCGCACCGATCCGCCTGTCGATCTCCTGCTCCATCCTTCCCCCACTCGTGAACAAGACCCCGAAATACTTAAACTCCTCCACTTGGGGCAGGCTGGCTGGGGTCTCACTCAGAGATCGGGTGAGGAGCTCTGCCATCCGGGAGGAGCTCGGTGTCGAGCCGCTCCCCCTTCAGGTCGAGAGGAGCCAGATGGAGTTGTTCGGGCATCTGGTCAGGATGCCCCCCGAGCGCCTCGCGGGCGAGGTGTTTCAGGTACATCCCACCGGGAGGAGACCAAGGGGCAGACCCCGGACCCGCTGGAGAGAGTATGTCTCACAGCTGGCCGGGGAAAGACTTGGGATCCTTCCGGGTGAGCTGGAGGATGCAGCTGGAGTGATAGAAGCCTGGGCTACCCGTTTGAGGCTGTTGTCCCCACGACCTGACCCCAGAACAAGCGGAAGATGATGGAACGGAACGCTTTAATACGTTTTTTTTATTATTATTATTATTAACAAACACCATAAAAGATCAATTAAAACAATCTTTGGGAGCTACCGGTAGATCACGGTAGGAACATTTCCCATGGCACACCTGACGATCTCTGACGGAACACTGGTTGAAAAATGCGATACCAAGAAAGACGAATTACTCTGTAAAAATGCAATGAAATGGACGGAGTTAGTGTGCTAAGTACTCAATCAGTTAACTAGTTAACTGGTTAACATTCCTGTTTGAGTTGAGGACAAACAAATAACTAGAATTTGCAGCAATTAGCAAACTGAATTAAAACGGTACGTCTTGTCTCCAGAACAATAAAGACAGGTTTAATCTGGTTCACTGAAAACAATGAAAGAGCCGCTCTACAAAGACTCTGCCTCGTAATAAAATGTCCCTTTTCATTTCTGTTTGAAGTCAATAAATCTGAGCTCTGCCGTCAGACCAGTTTATTACAGTAGAAGCCCTCGGTTGTACAGAAACAATGTTACTATTATTGCTTTGATGTCCCTTCATGCAATGTATATTAAGTTAAAAAAAAAAGTGTAAAAAAACAAAAGTAAAACGGAGATAAAATTAGCCAGGTTTACTCACACTGACTGTTAAGATTTCTCAAAAGATCCTCAACTGTATTGTGTTGGTGAGGTTTACATTGTTCTTGATCGTTCAAATCTGAAAACCTAACTTCAGAAACTTCTTCTTCATCTTCTGAACTGCTTATTCTTGACAAGGTACCCGGGGGAGGCCGTCAGGAGAGTAGTCTCTTCCTTCTATGTCCTGTTTCCTACCTCTCTCTTGTCCTTGTTTGTGTGTATATGTGTGCTCCCAACCGGGAGCTGCAACAAGTCACACATGAAACTCATCTACTGATCTGCTGCAGCTTAAATGGATCAGTTTTTCCTCATACTTTTTGCCAGATCTGTCCTGTTTACCATCCGTTGTCCCTGTTTGTTTGTTTGTCTGTGTGTGTGTGCTCCCAGCCGGGAGCTGCAACAAGTCACACATGAAACTCATCTACTCATCTGCTGCAGCTTAAATAGATCAGTTTTTCCACATTACTCTTTGCCAGATCTGTCCTGTTTACCACCTGTTGTCCCTGTTTTTCTCTCTCTCTGTGTGTGTGTGTGTGTGTGTGTGTGTGTGTGTGTGTGTGTGTGTGTGTGTGTGTGTGCGCTCCCAGCCATGAGCTGCAACAAGTCACACATGAAACTCATCTACTTATCTGCTGCAGCTTAAATGAATCAGTTTTTCCACATACCCTTTGCCAGATCTGTCCTGTTTACCACCTGTTGTCCCTGTTTGTTTGTTTGTTTGTTTGTCTGTGTGTGTGCTCCCAGCTGGGAGCTGCAACAAGTCACACATGAAACTCATCTGCTGCAGCTTAAATGGATCAGTTTTTCCACATTACTCTTTGCCAGATCTATAACCAGCTGGGAGTTTCAACCAGTCACATCTGAAACTCATCTGCTGCAGCATAAAATGATCTGATTATCAATAACCACAGCAATGATCGATTTTTATTTTTGAAATCACAGGGGATTTCGGTTCCCTGTTGAGCGTAATATACCAACACTGATATCTAGCGACATTCAATAAAGTACAGTAAAAGTAAAGTACTCTTTGCCAGATCTTTTGTTTACCATGCTTGACCTGCTATCCAGTGTTTTGGCTCCAGCTCCAACTCCAGAACCGGCCTAATAAATCTGTTTTTGTTTTCTTCATCTGAACCTATCATCAATCTAAAAAAAAAAAAAATCTGTTTTTTGTCTTCTTCATCTGAGCCTGTCTGTGTGTCAAGGGTATATCTTTGGCCTTAGCTCCACACCATGACAGTGCCGCAGCCTATCCCGGCTGATTTAAGGCGAGAAAGAGGGTGCAGTCCAAACAGGTCACCAGTCTGTCACGGGGTGACACACACAGACAACCATCTATACACCCACTCATTCTTAGGGAGAGTTTCGTAGCACTCAATCAACCCAATATGCATGTTTTGGGAAAGTGGGAAAAAATGGAGTACCTGAAGAAAACCCACGCACACACGGGTAGAACATGTAAACTCTACACAGAGAGGCCAGTGTTCCAAGCCTCATCCTCATCCGGAATTCAAACCCTGACCATCTCGCTGGGAGGCCACTGTCCTAACTACTGCGCCATCATGCAGCCCCACATCAAAGACTCATAAATTTAAATATAAATATTATTATTTCAGAGGAATTCACCACCATTGTTCGCTCCCAACAATATACAAATTTTTAAAAAACAAATCATTCTTTCTTCTTCTTTTGGCATTTCCCTTCAGGGGTCGCCACAGCAACTCAGTTTCTTCCATCTAACCCTATCTGCTGTATCCTCTTTGGTCACACCAACTATCTTCATGTCTTCCTTCACTGTATCCATGAACCTCCTCTTTGGTCTTCCTCTAGCCCTCTTTCCTGGTGGTTCCAAATCCAGCATCCTTCTTCCTATGTACTCGGTCTCTCCTCTGTACGTGTCCAAACCATCTCAGTCTGGCCTCTCGGACTTTATCCCCAAAACCTCTAACATGTGCTGTTCCTCTGATATAGTCATTTCTGATCCTGTCCATGCTGGTCACTCCCAGAGACATCCTCAGCATCTTCATCTCTGCTTCCTGTCTTTTCCTCAGTGGCACTGTCTCTAGACCAAACAGCATGTCTCACCACGGTTTTGTACACTTTCTCTTTCATTTTATTCTGAAATTCGTCTATCACACATCACACCTGATACTTTTCTCCACTCATTCCAGCCTGCCTGCACACGCTTCTTCACCTCTTTTCCACACTCTCCATTGCTCTGGACCGTTGATCCTAGATACTTAAAATCTTCCACCTTCTTTATCTCTTCTCCCTGTAACCTCACTTTTCCATTTGGATCCCTCTCATTCACACACACGTACTCTGTCTTACTCTGACTAATCTTCAAATAATTCTCTCTATTTTGTTGTAAAATATCTCTTTCCCAGCACCATATACATTTCTCCACGCCTACATTCCAAATTTGGATTTTATTTTTTTTAGTGAGCGTCTTGAGTGAGAGTTGTCCCCACCACTACCACCCTTCCCCCGCTCTCCTCTTGCACTCAATTTGAAAAACGCTAAACAACGGTGCTTTGAAATGTGAGCACCTGTGGGAGCCTTCGAAAAACAGTATCCGTAACACAAAACAAATGGTAAAACCTGCATCCACAAGATCAAATAACCATCTAATAATCCAACCGTTCAAATCGGACGGGGTTAAAGTCAGTCAGTGATAATATTTTGGTCCATTTTTAGATTTATATCTAACACTAATAAAAACATATGTACGCATTAAAATTGATCATCTCAGACGTGACTTATCGTACTTTATATAAATATATATAAAAATCTAAATTTATATGTTCTTTTAAATCTCTCAAACATACTTTAAACTTTGCTGTCATCAATAAAATCGAGCAGACGGTATATTGATGGCTTTACTCGAGTATTTTTGGTTTAGTTCGAGAGTAAAAAGTTCAAGGTTGACTAGAAGATGTGAACTACAGTTTAGATTAATAAAGTCCTTGCCATCATGAATGATCTCTGCACTTCCTGACTATTAGCAGTAAACACACTCCCACCCCGGCACCCTTTTAAAACCCTGTTTTTCTATCCATGGTCATAAGGCTTTTATGAGCCTTTTTTTATTTCATGACTGGGGCAAAGTCTGAAAGAGGCGGGGGTAGAAAACAATTACGCAGGCTGTCAACAGCTGCTGTGCTTGGTTCAACCCGTTCGTATGCTTCGGCGAACAGCACAACTTACACGTATTTTCTACAGAATCAGTCACAAAGTCAAACGAAAAAAAAAAAAAGAAGAGTATATGCAATCCGCCATGTCCTTCACCTGTTTCATCAACAACTTTTTCAATTTCATTTAGTAGTTTTGTGCAAGGTTCTGTTAAAGAGAAGCTTCAACAATATACTTCATTTGCTTTTCTCAGTCACACCGTATCCAGGGAGGAGTGAATCTAAGCGCAAAGCTTGCCTGTTGCCATGGCTAAGCATCCTCACTTGACACCTAATGAACAAACGCTCAGCATCTTTCTCTTGTTCCCGCCGACCGACGGCGCTGATGGGGATTTAACGCCACACAATGAAATGTACAATAAATTTCATCTGTAAATGCGCACGGCTTCTGAATAATGAAAATAAATATTCTTCGTGGTGTTACTTTGCTTTGGCAAAGTTGGGTTCAATTTTGTGTCAAATGAGAAATACTGAAGTGAAAAGAAAAACCCAAACTTTATGACAAAGAGAGAGAAGACAATGGGAAGCACACACACCAAAATCAGGTTAGGTTAATTAAACTGAACAGTTACAACTTTATAACAACTTCTACAGACACTGTCTAACATTTAGATTGGGTATCAATCATCTGATTCAGTGTTTTTCAAACTTTTTCATGCCAAAGTAGAAAAAGTTTCAAAAAAGTTCTTCTGGACAGTTTAATTCTTGAACGAGACGTTTCGACTTCCATACGGAAATCATTTTCAATCTGAATGAAATGGACTGAAAACTGGATCTATTTATACTAACCTTAGTAAAAGGTAAAAAATAGTAAGGATGGGCTCGACCAATGAGCCTGTGTTACCTATGATGGCCGTGAATGGCTCCTATTGTAGCCACAGACCAGTAAACGACCCTATTATAAAATGCTAAAAGCCTAGTGAAAGAAATTACTTGCTAACAAGAGGCGTGACTCTGGGTCACGAGGTGTCATCTTTAGTCCATGGCTTCAAAAGGCTGCTGTAAATCCCGGGCAAAATGTATCTAACACCTCCACTCCGATTCAGAGAGGGACTCTCTTTCATCACAAAGATGGCTTCCTTCACCCCTAGAGAGAAAGGTTGGTTTGAAAGAGGCTTTTAGCATTTTTATAATAGGTTCGTTTACTGGTCGGTGGCTACAATAGGAGCCATTCACGGCCATCATAGGTAACACAGGCTCATTGGTCGAGCCCTTCTTACTATTTTTTTTACCTTTTACTCAGGTTAGTATAAATAGATCCAGTTTTCAGTCCATTTCATTCAGATTGAAAATGATTTCCGGATGGAAGTCGAAACGTCTCGTTCAAGAATTAAACTGTCCAGAAGACTTTTTTGAATTTTTTTCTACTATGGATCACTCCTGGATGAATGAGGGACTACACAGATTTTTCATGCCAAGGTTGAATTTTTTCATTGAACAAAATCTTGAGGCACCACCTACCAAAAATGTTAAAACGATTCCCTAAAACAGCCTTTATTAACAACATATTAACAACATAGTGATTCTCAAAGATTCTCACGTCAACACATTCAAACTTATTTCCTTTTCTTCTATGATTCTTCTTTGAAATAGCACTTTTGAAAGTTTTAGTTCCAGACAAGCGGCCTTGTTTCAGAGCCCAAGCTGTGCGTCGAGGCGAGTCACACTATATCTAGCCGGAACCGCTCAACCTCGCGCACCATCTCAGGCTCCTTCCCCGCCAGAGAAGTGACATTCCACGTCCCTAGAGCTAGCCTATGCAGCCGAGGATCGGACCGCCAGGGTCCCCACCATTGGCTGCCACCCATTTCCTCCTTCACCCGACCCTATGGCCCCTCATGCAGGTGGTGAGTCCACTGGAAGAGCGGCCCATGTCCCCTGTTCGGGCTGAGCCCGGCTGGGCCCCATGGGTAAAAGCCCCGTCACCAGGCGCTTGCTCTCGTGCACCACCCTCGGGCCTGGCTCGAAGTGGGGCCCCGGTTCCCTACGTCCAGGCAAGGGCAACAACGAGCCGTTCAGAGGATTTACCCAGAATGCAAGAGAAACTTTTTCCACTTTACTATCTTGCAGAAAAACGTTAGATTTCATTAGAATCTGCAATTTTTCTGCTTAAAAATGCAACCTTAATCTTTTCATAATGTCTCAAAAACATGTAGAAAATGCGATCCACTAGGTGGGGTAGTTTTTGGGAGTGATGGACAACAGCATGCAACAAAGAAGCAAAGAAGAGTGAGTTGCTATGGTTACAGTAAGTCATCGCAAGACAGCCCGACTGCCTGACTCTAGCCCATCCCGGCTAATTTAAGGCGAAGGGCAGGGTACACCCCAAACAGGTCGCCAGTCTGTCGCGGGGCCACACGCACGCACGCGCACACACACACATTCCTAGAGGCAATTTGGCACTGACCAATCAACCTAGCATGCATGTCTTTGGAGGGTGGGAGGAAACCCACTCAAACACGAGGAGAACATGCAAACTCCACACAGAAAGGACAGTGTTCCAAGCCTCATCCCCACCCGGGACTCGAACCCACGACCTTCTTGATGGGAGGCCACTGTGCTACCCACTGCGCCACCGTGCCGCCATGACAAGATTTAAAAAAGATAAACAAAAGAAACACGCTTTAGCTAATTTTTTTACACAAACATTATGAGATCAGTTAAAACTATCTTTGGGAGCTACCGGTGGATCGCGATAACCGTACGAGGTGAAATAACTTAATTTCCGACAAAACACCTGACGATCTTTTACGGTACACTATTGTGCGGCGGAACACTGGTTGAAAAACTCTGACTGATACAGACACATCACGTGTTAAAAATTGTGCATTAACTTATTTTTACACCAATCAAATTGAGAAGATAAATGGAGATTCGGTAATTAATTATCTCTAGTCATTGTCCTATCTCTCTCTTTTAATTAGAAAGTTTTAAGATATTTGTTTTCATTCAATCAGTTGTTAAGATAATCCTTACTATAGTGTCTAAAAATGGCCTTTTTTTTTTTTAACGAACCATTGGTTTGAATTTCCTGACTGAATCCTTTACGAACCATAAATCCCAGGACATTTGTTTAGTAGGTTCAAATTATTCAGAGGCAGTTTGTATCTGACAGTGGCCACCAAATTGGACGTTAACCCCTGGACAGAGTCAATAGAGAGAGAGGTGGAAAGGTCGAACAGTTTGTATTCTGCTCGCGTTAACAGGTAAAAAGTACCGCTTACCAAAAAGGGTGCTTTGAACTTAAAAGTGAATGCTTCAAGGACACCATTAGAGACATCTCACTTCAACAAAGCTGTAGATTTTAGACTAAAGCCGAAGAGTTTAATCACGCCTGAAGGTCCCTGCTGTGGAATTTTGCATTATCAAAAATTTTAATAACAATTCTCAGTGGGAAAAATTTTTCAAAAGAAAGAGAAACCAGAAGTCTCTGATCGGTATGAACATGTCCTATCTAAAGATACAGGTCTTCACATATTTTAAATATTTATCTTACAGTCGCACGCAAGATTGTCAAGGTTACCCTGGTGGAACAATACAAATGGGCTTTAAAATCCCATCGAGGTTGACATTTATTTAGACTTCCAGCTACAATTCAGTCAGATCATAGTTGTCGTTTTAAGCAGGTTGTGCAAAAGTAACCACATGTCTAATCGAAACATTTAGGTTAGTATAAAAGGATGTTACCAAATGTCTAACTCGGATTAAATCTTGCCAACAGACAGGATTTGTTTCGTTTCGTTATCTCTCGCTCATCTGGTCCCAGGTCGCGGGGGGCAACAGCCTCAGACAGGAAGCCCAGGCTTCTCTCACCCCGGCTGCATTATCTAGCTCCCCCGGAAGGATCCCAAGTCGTTCCCCGGCCAGCTGTGAGACATAGTCTCTCCAGCGGGTCTGCCTCTTGGTCTCCTCCCAGTGGGACATACCTGAAACACCTCACCAGCGAGGCGCTCGAGAGTCATCCTGACCAGATTCATGAACCACTCCATCTGGCTTCTCTCGACTTGAAGGAGGAGCGGCTCGACACTTAGCTCCTCCCGGATGGCAGAGCTCCTCACCCGATTTCTGGGTGAGAACCCAGCCACCCTGCGGAGGAAGCTCATTTCGGTCGCTTGAATCCGCGATCTTGGTCTTTCGGACACCACCCACAGCTGGTGACCATAGGTGAGGGTTGGGACGTACATCGATTAGATCGTGATTTGTTTCTTTCAAAATAATACATGACTAAGGAAAAAAAAACGTTATTCGCAATTGAGGGTTATTTTTCTTGCCGATGATCACAGAATTGCAACTGAAAGTCAATTACAGCAAAAACCAACCAAATCCACAATATCGCAATAGTATACTTTTATACTTTTTACCTATTGGTGGACCTATACAACCTCTACTACCGTTGATAGTACTGGTGGTAGCATAACTAGTGGTACTTGAGTAGTAGTGCTAGTAGCATTAGCAGCGGTAGAATCGGTGGCACAGGTAACCATTGACAGCATGTAATTTTTTTCAGCAATGGAGACTGTGAACTTGAAAAGACATTTCTTCGGCCATGATTATACTAACAATTTTGTTTTGTTTCGTCTTCTGAAACACTTATTCCTAATGGGCTCGCGGGGGTGCCGGAGCCTATCCCGGCTGATTTTAGGCAGGTGGCAGAATACACTCCAAACAGGATGCCAGTCTGTTGTGGGCCACACACAATCATTCCTAGTGTACTAAATTTTGTAGGTGCCAACCTAACATGGATGGTTTTGGAGAGTGGGAGGAAGCTGAAGTAATTGGAGAAAACCCACATGGGGAAAACGTGCAAACTCCACACAGAAAGGCCAGTGTTTCAAGCCTTGCGTCCACTCTGGGACTAGAACCATGACCTTCTTGCTGTGAGGCTACCGTGCTGCCCTATCATGACAATTATTTAATTTCATCTTCTGAACCATTTATCCCTAATGAGGTCAAGGGCGTGTCGGAGGGTATCCCATCTGATTTCAGTCGAGAGGTGGTGTACACCCCGAACAAGTCACCAGCCTGTTGCGGGGCCACACACAGACAACCATTCACACACACACTCAATCCAAAGGGCAATTACATAGAGGCCAATTAACCTAACATGCATGTTTCCATACAGAAAGGCCAGTATTTCAAGCCTCGCTCCCACTCCTGGACTTGAACCCTGACCTTCTTGCTATTAGACCACTATTCTTCTTCTTCTTTCGGCATTTCCCTTCAGGAGTTGCCACAGCAAGTCAGTTTTTCAATATAACCCTATCTGTTGCATCCTCTTTGGTCACGCCAACTATCTTCATGTCTTCCTTCACTGTGTCCAAGAACTTCCTCTTTGGTCTTCCTCTAGCCCTCTTTCCTGGTGGTTCCAAATCCAGCATCCTTCTGCCAATGTATTTTCTCTCCTCTGCATATGTCCAAATCATCACACTACCTTCCCTGTGCTTCTCAATCAGCATCCACAAGGCAAATATACTGCATTTGTAGTGCTGTTTTTAGGCATAAAACCATACTGCTGCTCACAAATTTGAATTTGTACTTCAGACCTTAGCCTATCTTAGACAACTTTTTCCCATAACTTTCTCATATCACTGATCGGTTTTATTCCTCTGTAGTTTGCACAACTTTGCACATCTCGCTTGTTCTTAAAAACAGGAACCAGCACACTCCTCCAGTCATCAGGCATCTTCTCACTTTCTAATATCCTGTTAAACAACCCAGTCAGAAACTCTACTGCCACCTCACATAAACACTTTCAGGGATGGTATAGTATGGGCCACCATGTTGAACAATACAAACAATTAGTACTTCAAATATCTATACATTTTGTCTGTTATTAATATCCATCGGTTTTATTGAAGTCACTGAAGTCATAACGTTAAAAAGTAATAAAAAAAAAGCACTAGAGGTAGGGGAAAACTTAGATCGGTATGTCCAATAAACATTGAAGCTATCACATCTGATTAATTCGAAGGCTTTTTTTTCTCTAACACCTTAAAATATCAACTGCCCTACAGCCTTTTTCAGAAAATCCCACAACTAATTTGATTTCCTTAACTGTGACAAGTCATGTCGGGATGCTGACAAGTCAGCCACCAGTCACAGATGAAAATGCTGCTCATTGACATTCAGCGTGCCCCTATCTGCCACCTTGTTACCATTGTGATAAATCTACCACTACACCCCCCACCCCCGCTTCAATATCTGCTCTTCACACTTTCACGACCAGCACATGGGTTAGCAAAGCTTATTTTTGATATTCAAACTCACAAAAGGAACCCTTTCCGTAGCTCAGGCTTGATGTGCACTTTAAGGGAAGTGGGACAGGATGAAAGGAGTGAAAAAAACAGGGGGGAACAAAGAGGGAAAGAAGGGTTTTACCTTGAAAGTGTTTGTCCTGAATACAAACATTAGGTATTTCTATGAGAATCAAAGTAAAAAGAAAAAAAAATGATATTTTTGTCAAGTGGATGGAATAGAAAAAGCTTTACTGTAAAGTTCAATTTGAGTTCCAACCAAAAAGGAAATTCATTTCCAACTTTTACTATTCTAAGAAGGTTGCAATAGGACTTGGCGACGGTTTACAGGCATTTTCTGCATCTGAACTGTTGCCGGTTCAATCTTTAATGCTTAACGTGTTGCTGTCTGTGTTCTGTTGACGACTGCATGGTTTTTACAGCTAAATAAAACGAGGTATCATCTCTTGCCTGCCGGCTCATCTGCATTGCAAATCACACCCCTCCCCTGTGCTCAAACCATGCAACTGGCTGCTGTTAAATTGATCCAAAGCTGTAGGAAAATGGAGAGATTATTATAATTAAGCTTTTAATCTTTTGGCTTAAGGGTATTTCAAGTCAGACACCAATGAGAGAAAACACAAATGACTGGTGCTAAAGTCAAGTTAATATCTTCAACTATTTAACTAAAAACAGGGATTTGTGACTCCGCAGTTGGATTCAAATAGCAAATAAGGTTTTAGATTTCACATTATGTTGTTGTTACTTCTTTTTTTAAAAAAAAATGTTAAATGGCCCATCTCATGCAAAATAACTCTTCTCACATTGTATCCTATGCACATACACACGCAAAATGTGGGGTTTGCAACATGCATTACACCATAGTTATGAAAATATATTGATTTGGTGGAGCGCAGTCACAGACCCGGAACTAAGAAAGACCGAGTCTGCTCATCCCCCCGCCCGTTCTGAGAAAGTACAAGCTCCGCCCTCTGCTCTTACTGAGATGCTATTCCTCCGCCCATCTCTGAGCGGGAGGGCGAAGGCAGGTGTAAACCCATGCGTAGCGGTTTGGTAGCGTCTGAAATAAGATTTTATCATGTCGATTCATCAAAAAAGCGTGTTTCAAGCAAAAAAATAAAAAAGACGCAGAGCAGCGAACCAGCCTGTATATCGGACATTGAAAGCGAGTTTGTGAGGGCGCAAGGCCGGAGTAGAGGCGGGTGAGGAGGGCGGGCGGGCGGGTGGTGAGGAGGGAGGGTTTGCTGTGGAGGGAGGCGTGTGCGAAGTCCGTCCTGGCTACGTCAAAGGCGTCATACTTTAGACATCTGCTCATTGGTTGTTTTGTCTGAGCGTACCAGAAATCCACAGCAATTTGTGAAAAACGGGCTAAATCAATCTAGAAAGCCCTTTGGTGACATATACAAGGCCCGGACATCACTCTTACAAGGTAGAAAACTCTGGAAAGTCAATTTTGCATGAGATGGGCCCTTTAAAGAAGGCAGGGTTTAGTTAGAAATTTTACTATCATGAACCAATCAGGAGTCAGCAACATCTAAATGAAAACCTCATTTGAATATTTGATAATCCATGGTACTCGAATTTAAAAAAAAGGGTGGTGACCAAAAGAACGAGATAGTGGATACAAGTGATCAAAATGAACTTTCTCCACAGAGTGGCTGGGGTCTCACTCAGAGATAGAATGAGGAGCTCTGTCATTTGGGTGGGGCTCCGAGGAGAGCTGAGAGAAGCCAGATGATGGGGTCGTCCAGACCATTGGATCGGGGTTTGAAGGACTCCTGAATACCTCACTGTTCTTGGACCCCTGCTGTTTAACCTCTACATGCTGCCGTTAGGGCAATTGATAGCCAGTAATAACGTGTCCTATCACAATTACGCAGATGATACTCAGATTTATGTGTCACTGACAGCAGGTGAACTTGGACCTGTGGATTCACTCTGTCGCTGTGTTCAGCAAATCAGAGTCTGGATGCAAAACAACTTTCTCCAGCTAAACTCAGACAAAACTGAAATCATTGTTTTTGGCCCACAGAAACAAAGAGAAAGTGTCATCAGTTACCTTCAATCTCTCTCTCTGGAACCGACAAATCAAGTTAGAAATCTGGGAGTAATAATGGACTCAGACTTTAACTTCAACAGTCACATCAAATCAATTACATCAGTAGCCTTTTACCACCTGAAAAACATTGCCAAAATCAGAGGTTTGGTTTCTAAAACAGACTTAGAGGTTCTTATCCATGCATTTGTTTCCAGTAGGTTAGATTATTGCAACGGTCTACTCACTGGTCTGAACAAAAAGGCTTTAAAACAGCTGCAGTTTATTCAAAATGCTGCGGCTCGAGTCCTAACAAGAACTAGAAAATATAATCACATTAGTCCTGTGGTCAAGTCTCTGCACTGGCTTCCTGTGGCTCAGAGAATAGACTTTAAAGCTGCTCTGCTTGTGTTTAAGTCTCTCCATGGTCTAGCACCAAAGTACATCTGTGATATGTTAGTACCTTATGAACCATCTAGAACTCTGAGGACCTCCGGGACCGGCCTCCTGCTGGTGCCTAGAGTCAGGACTAAACATGGAGAAGCTGCATTTCAATTTTATGCTGCAAAAGTCTGGAACAAACTTCCTGAGGCCGTGAGACAGGCCTCTACTGTGACAATGTTTAAATCTAGGCTGAAAACAGTTCTGTTTAACTGTGCTTTTTATTAATTGCTCAATTTTTAATCTGTTTTAATGATTTTGTATTTAATTTTTTAAACTTTTTGATTCTATGTTTTGTGATTTTAATGCATTCTTTTTCTTTTCTTTCTTGTGAAGCACTTTGAATTACATTTTGTATGAATTGTGCTATACAAATAAACTTGCCTTGCCTTGCCTTGCCTCACTGGTGAGGTGTTTCAGGACTTGGTGGGGAGACTATTTTTCACAGCAGGCCTGGGAACTGTTGTGCAATTTTCTTAATGAGAATTTATTGATGTAAAAAAGGTTAAATGCTGCAGCATTGGATGTTCATGCAAACCAAAGTTTGATCGTCAGAAGTTCAACGATTTGACCAAACACCCATGTTTTAAGGACCTCCGTTGTTAGGATGAGCTTCTCTGTTGCTAGGTTGGATAGCTCATTCTGAAGGGCTACATAGTTTTGTTGGGCTGAACATTATGTTTCATAGGCTAATAATTTATCAATCGGCTGAACAACCTTAATATGTTGTTATCTGCATTCTTGCTGGATAGAGGCTACCTTATTTGGATTGAGTTTGTAAAATGTATCTTTGCTTGTCCTTGAGCAGCTTAGAGTCTGTATGAACAGGCTGGAAAAGTATTCTCACACCATGGATGTGAGTTAGATGTCTTGTTTCAGCACATCAGGTTAATTAAAAACACCCATTGTCAATTGGATGTTTTCAAAGTGAATATTAATTAATCTTATTTTTTCCCTCCACAGAACACTTTAGGATCCCTCCGGGTGAGCTGGAGAATGCAGCCAGCGTGAGAAGCCTGGGCTTCCTGTCTAAGGGTGTTGGCCTCGTGACCCGGTGTGCTGTCAAGATGAGAGGTTTACCACCTCTGCGCATGCCCTGAACACCCCACAGCTTCACTCTGTCGAGATGAGCAACTTCTTCTCCTTTCGGCATTTCCCTTCAGGGGTCGCCACAGCAAGTCAGTTTCTTCCATCTAACCCTATCTGCTGTATCCTCTTTGGTCACACCAACTATCTTCATGTCTTCCTTCACTGTATCCATGAACCTCCTCTTTGGCCTTCCTCTAGTCCTCTTTCCTGGTGGTTCCAAATCCAGCATCCTTCTTAGTATGTACTCTCTCTCTATCCTCTGTACGTGCCCAAACCATCTCAGTCTTGCCTCTCTAACTTTATTCCCAAAACCTCTAACATGTGCTGTTCCCCTGATGTACTCATTTCTAATCCTGTCTATTCTGGTCACACCCAGAGAGATCCTCAGCATCTTCATCTCTGCTACCTCCATCTCTGTTTCCTGTCTTTTCTTCAGTGCTACTGTTTGTAGACCAAACAGCATGGCCGGTCTCACCACGGTTTTGTACACTTTCCCTTTCATTCTAGCTGAAACTCTTCTGTCACACATCACACCTGATACTTTCCTCCACCCGTTCCAGCCTGCCTGAACACGCTTCTTCACCTCTTTTCCACACTCTCCATTGCTCTGGACTGTTGATCCTAGATACTTAAAATCTTCCACCTTCTTCCTGTAGCCTCACTTTCCCATTTGGATTCCTCTCATTCACACACGTACTCTGTTTTACTCTGACTAATCTTCATCTGTTGAGATGAGCAACTAAGCACAATTAATTTACCAGTCAAGATATGAAAGGTATCATAATAAGAAATTAGCACACGTACACTGGTGTTTTCTAGCACTATCATGATACAACCATGTCTGATAAACAAATGTATTTGTCGAGTCAGTCGACCCACGCTACTGTAGGGATCAGTACCAACAATATGCTAAAGATGAGGTCAATAAAGTATCCATAAAACATTCTTAATATGATGTAGCATTTTTTTAAGTGAAATGAAAGTGAAATAGAGTTTAAACAAAGTTCAATCCCCTCAGTAGGATCGATAGGGTCAGCTGTGCAGACTGTCTCTCCTCTCGACGAGGCTTCACATCTCCACAGAACACCGACCCGGATAAACGGAAGGCGATGGAACAGAAAATAAATAAATAAATAAAACCTTAGGGCCGGGGTGTCAAGAGCCGGTCCTGGAGGGCTCGCGTCATCGTGGTTTTTCTTGTGTTCATGATTCCAAACAGCTGATGCACATAAAGTGAACACAATCAAATCAAGCACAATGACTAGCTTGGATCAGGTGTGTAGATTCAAGAACAGATAGAACACCTTCAGGACAATGGAGTTTGACAACACTGAGCCTTTGTAAAGTTACTTTTTAAACTTTTATCTACTTGTCTAGTTCAAACAAGAATCAGAGTAAGTAAAAACTCAAATGTTACATTTTATGAGTCTCTCGCAACAAAAAAGTACGGAACATGAAAGAAAACATAAGTGATCTCATTTTTAAGATGATTTTTTTAAACACTCAGACTTTTATAAGTGCTTCTGGGATTAGTGATCCTAATTAATTACTTATCTTATCCACATGTTTGTGTCACTTTATAGCTTGATAACATGTTTTAAAGGTCGTTAGATTTAATTTAACCCATAATAAACAAGAAAATCAACCCTGATTGAGGTCATACTAGGAACAAATAGAAAAGTTAGCGACAGAAACCTCTTGATTTCTGATCCCGTTACAATGAGGTCCCTCATTGATCATTTATTGCTCTCATTTCAATGTTGAGACAATTCTAAAGATCAAAAGGATTATTTCACAATATTTGGTCATTGTTATTATTTTAGAAACGATAATATTTTTATTTTGTCGCTCAACAAAATGTAAATATACATTGTGTTTATTATTTACTCTCACCTGATTGGAGATCTTGTCTTTGAACACGTTTTTCTTCAGCAAAAATAAACTTTCACGTTAGTTTGAAAACAATCCGACGGTAGAAAAGAGAGTTTTTCTACTTTTTCACACTTGAAACGTGAGCTGTTGACCTGTTCTCCTTCTTTCTGACTCACCAGGTGCTGCCTTCGCGGACAGGTGGAACAGCACGGCTCCTCCTTCGTTTCCTGTTTGCGTTCAAATGACCTGGAAGAAGCGATCAGGCTGCGTTCTGATGTTTCAGTAGATTATACTTTAATCTCCCGTTGGTTCGTCAAACACACGAGAAAAACTCTCTCCTTTTTTTTTTTTTTTGAAATTCTTTTTTAAAACCTCCCTGTTAATTTCTATTAGCGAGCAGCCACTAGAGGGCGACAGATTGTCCTCAAATATCTATTTCTTTTTTTTTTTATTATTATTACCATAAAATTATCAATATTTGATTAAATAAAGTCAAACGTGGTCTGTTTTTTTTTTTAACAAACAGAAAGACAGATGATACTGAAATTTCTAAATGTGATACACTACCTTAAACTATCCATATACGATACCATTTTTGAAAGTACCAGAAAGTAAAACAAATTTCATGATATGGGCTTTTTTTTAGACTGACAGAAAGTTAAAGTGTCACAAAACCGACATTTCGAACTTTGATTCAAAATCTTGAGAAATATCAACATTCAACATAATTCAAATTACCACAAAGACAAAAATGTTAATTTCATGGGATAATTTAGATTTATACATGTTTTTATATATATATATATATATATATATATATGTCAAGACAAACCAACACGTGATACTAAAAATTTTAACTTTGAATGAACACCTTAAAAATATCAATATTGGACTTTTTTTTTTCTAATAACAGAAAGTTAAAAATGTCAAGTTATGTTTTGTTTATTTATAGACAGTGCAGCACGGTGGCGCAGTGGATAGCACAGTGGCCTCACAGCAAGAAGGTCGTGGGTTCAAGTCCCGGGTGGGGACGAGGCTTGGAACACTGTCCTGTCTGTGTGGAGTTTGCATGTTCTCCCTGTGTTTGCGTGGGTTTCCTCCCACCCTCCAAAGACACGCATGCTAGGTTGATTGCCAAATTGCCACTAGAAATAAGTGTGTGTGTGGATGGTTGTATGTGTGTGGCCTGGCGACCTGTTTGGGGTGTACCTGGCCTTCGCCTTAAATCTGCCCAGATGGGCTCCAGCACGGTATTATTGAGTAACATGAAATCTAAATAAAATGTCACCAAAAGCTACATCTAAAAATCCCTGATGTTTGCATCAGCAGTTCTTAGCATCGGCAAAAGGAGAAAATCTGATGTAAAAAGTAACGAAAAAGTTGAAGAATCCTATACAGCAGTTCTATTCATTTTACCCTTTGATTTTATCATACGAGCTGCAGTTTTTATTGGTTTAGTAGTTCAAGGTTTCTCGAGATAACGTTAACTATTTCAGACTGAACTAAAGGGGTCACTGTTTTATCTTTCAAAATAGTTTCTTTTGCTCCGGTCACATTTGGTTTGTCAACGTCCCTTTGGAGAAAGCTGAAAGTTTATTTTGAATTGATACTTGAAGAAAGTCATATTGGTATCGTTCAGATTGTTTAGTATCAATACTGTATTGATAGTACTGTACCCTCTCCCCCTTCCCTAACCCCTGGCTTTCTATCTCATTCATTGTTCTCAATTGTCTGTTTATTTAGGATTACACTGCTAGTTGGTACAATACAATTCACATGTTGTCCACTTCTCTCCCTCCTCTCTGGGAGAGAGCTCCATTTGAGATTCCTGATGGATACTCTGCGTTCCAGTCCTGAGCATGGCCAGACCAAGGAGACCTCCATGCTTCATCATCCCTGCTCCATCAGGATGAAGAACATCTACTCATCCCCGTCCAGGGCATCGCTGGGCTGAGGAGTCCCCAGTGTTTCCATCAATATGAAGAACATCTACTCATCCCCGTACTGGACATCTCCGGGCTGAGGAGTCCCCCGTGTTTCCATCAGGATGAAGAACATCTATTGACTTCTTTAGATATTTAGTTGTAGAGTAGAATAAGCTAATATTTAAACTATAATCTTTGATACATTGGTTGCTCGTCCCGGGGGAGGGATCTCTCTTTCATGTGGATCCCCACAAGGTTTCTTATTTTTTCCCCACTGATGGGTTTTTAGGAGTTTTTCCTCACCGAGAAGGAGAGTCTAAGGGCATAAATGTGCTAGTCTTGTTTAGTTAGCATTTGTTAGTTATTTTTCTTGCTGTGTATTTGTGTTAATACATTCCTCTTTTTCTTGTTTTTTTTTACCTCTTGAATCTTTCATATGAAGACCATTGAGACAGAAATTTTGTGATTTTCCGTTCTGTCATCTTCTGCTTGTTCTGGGGTCGGGTCGCGAGGGCAACAGCCTCAAACGGGAAGCCCAAGCTTCCCTCACCCCGGCTGCATCCTCCAGCTCACCCGGAAGGATCCCAAGTCGTTCCCCGGCCAGCTGTGAGACATAGTCTCTCCAGCGGGTCCGGGGTCTGCCCCTTGGTCTCCTCCCGGTTGGACGTGCCCGAAACACCTCACCCGCGAAGCGCTGGGGGGGCTTCCTGACCAGATGCCCGAACCACCCCATCTGACTCCTCTCGACCTGGAGGAGGAGCGGCTCGACACCGAGCTGCACCCGGATGGCAGAGCTCCTCACCCAATCTCTGAGTGAGAGCCCAGCCACCCTGCGGAGGAAGCTCATTTCGGCCGCTTGTACCCACGATCTCATTCTTTCGGTCACCACCCACAGCTGGTGACTGTAGGTGAGGGTTGGAACGTAGATCGACTTGTAAATCGAGAGCTTACCTTTCCGGCTCAGCTCCCCCCTTACCACGACGGACTTTGATTTTGGGCTATACAAATAAAATTGAATTGAAATTGAATACTCTTCGATTTATTGTCATTTTGACAACATGGACGGTCAAAAAAAGAGATGAATATGGAAAGATGTTGGAGGAATTGACAGATACATCTAGATCTTGATGGAAAATAGATAATGGCTAGAAAAAAGAGAGAAAAGGACATATTAGACTAATAAAGATACCTGTACATCAGATAAAATTTAAAGTCACACCTGTAGCCATTTTATATTTTATTGTAACAATTATATCTTAACAGCAATCACAAATATGTAAAACATTTAGAAAAACAACTACAAATATAGTACACAAAGTATTTTCAATTTTTTTTTCGTAAACAAAATATATAATGTACACGTACAAATATTTTTTGAAGAGAGCCGCTAATAATGGTTGTATTTTTATACAAATTTTTCTAAAAGTTTGGAGTTTTTTTTACAAATATGTACAGATAGTCTGGTTTTAATAAATTAAATATTAGCAGTAAAAAGTTAAGTGGTTTAGCGTTGGTGCAGAGTGTATCGAAACAGACAGAAGAAAGAAAGTAGCGAAGAATATTAACAACTATACTAAAACAATCAATGCTACATAAAATGAGGATGAACAAAATGGTTACAAGAGTGTGACTAGTCTAAGTAATTACTGGCTTCCAGAACGTTAACAGCAACACGTTTTGGTCTTTAAACACCGCTCAGTCGTTGAAATCCTGCAAGTCCTCAAAGGTGTAACCTTTGATGTTCATGGCGGCGTAGAAGGCGATCCTTAAGTGGTAGAAGCCAGGTAAGGCAATAAGAATGCCAAAGAAGATGAGGGGATAGGTGAGGCTGGGCTCCTGAGAACACAAGAAGTTCCACATTTACATAAGCGTCACATTTTCTAAATAACTGATGCAGAAATGTGATCCACATCGCCGAGTACAGTAAAGCCTAATGTGCTCGTCACGCTCTTGACGTTGAGCCAGTAGAAGATGAAAAGCTCTAAAGGAAAAAAGGGTGTGTGGGAGGTTTTGCTGGCGTGATGACTTCATCCGTCTGAGGTCTGGTTTCATGGAAATCATGAAGCAGGGCAGCTCAGCCACAGGGAAGGGGGGCGGGGGGACACTTCTAACAGCCGCAGACAATCATCTACAGTCTCCACATGATGGCAGTGTTGTGCCCCAAGTTATTTCTAAGCTGTTCTAAAAAACAGCAGTTTTTCCACGAGTTGGAGATTTTAAATTCTCTGTCATTTTTTATGATTAATGATTACAAAGCTGAATGTTGATCTCATGTTAGGATTTATAGTCCTAAACTGTTTGGAACTCTAACACCCCCCCCCCCCCCCGCCCCCTTAAAGTCTTTGAAAATGAATAAAAAAACAATAATTTAGTAGAAAAACAAAGTGTAACAGGTGAAGTATTATATTGCATGTTATTTATAGTTTTTTCCTGCATGTTTTAACTGTCTTGATTCATTTTATTTACCGTATTTTCCGCACTATAAGGCGCACCGCATTATAAGGCGCTACAGTAAAGGCTGGGGTTACGTTATGCATTCATTAAATGGTGCTGCGCTAAAGGGAATGTAAAAAAAAAAAAAAAACAGTCAGATAGGTCAGTCAAACTTTATTAACAATTACAAAACAGCTTTCTGTTTTTACTCCCAAAATGAATAAACAGCTGTTTTATTATTTTCTCCAAGATAAAGTGTTAGTATTTTCATGACACAGTTTATCTTCCATTGGAGATAAACTCTGTTTAGTCTTACTTACTTGGCGCAGCGCATCCTCTTGCTTCCTCCACTTCCTCATCATTGATTCATTGATGTTAAACTCTCTCGCTGCGGCTCTATTCCGGTGTTCTACTGCGTGACCGATCGCCTTGAGTTTAAACTCTGCGGTGTAACAGTGTCTCTTGGTAGGAGCCATTTATGGGTCTTTACACCCGGAAATGGGTGTAAAGACCCATTTCCACGTCACAAATGGAAATTTGGCAATGCGTGCCGGTTAGGTTTTGTATGCAAAACCTAACCGGCATTCCCCGCCGACTCCTGCGGAGAAATGGAGTCGGCGGCTGCTTAACACAGTTGCGACACCTGTTGTTGCTCAATATTAATCCATATATAAGGCGCTCCGGGTTAAAAGGTGCATCGTGAACTTTAGAGAAAATTTAAGGTTTTTAGGTGCGCCTTATGGTGCAGAAAATACTGCACTTCACTTGCCCCTAAGAAGTGGTGCAGGCCCTGATTGCTATATAAGGGGCAGCTGGGGGTAGAGGAGAGCCAGAAGCAGAGACAAAGCGGCAGCTGAGAAATCCCGTCAAGGAGCGAACCCCTGATGAGGAATGGTATCATCAAGGAGCGGACTCGGGACAAGGAGTTGCCGGTGGACTAAACCTAATAAATTGTTTTAAGGACTGTCATTTTTTAGTATATTTTATAGTTTTTAAATAAATATTATTAAAACTGCTTCTATGATCTGTGTCTCTGCTTCTCTGGCGCGTCCCGCCCTATCATGAACCGGCGGACCTTGTCATAAATGCACTTCAAGCTTTTTAAACAACTCAGAACACTCTTTTTACTTAATATTTGCTCACTAGTTTAAAAAGTAATTAGTCTAAAAGCAGATATTCCACTGATTCATTGGTGTGAGTCATTATGAGTAGTTTCAGTGTTGCTGCGGGCCGGGATGACCTTCTGTACTTTTTTAATCTTTGTTACAGTGAATCTGAAGAAGCCTTCGGCTGAATGTTTGCTTACGACATTGTGCTGTCCGGTATGTTTAGCAACCTGTGTTGCAATCTCCTATTTTTAAACACGTCCGGAGGCTCGGTGTTGATCTACAGCATGAATTTTTGAATTGTTATCATCGTTGTGTCTTCTCGGCCAAACGATCAAACAATGACTCATTTTTTCTTCAAAACTCTCCTCTCACATACTTTTCGTCCACCGTAAAGGAAGCCGAGCTTTAGCAGAAGAATATAAATTAAAATAAATGTTTTCACTTCGTCGTGGTGAAAAGAGAGCTGAGCCGAAAAGCAAAGCTCTCGATTTACAAGTCGATCTACGTTCCAACCCTCACCTATGATCACCAGCTGTGGGTGGTGACCGAAAGAATGAGATCACGGGTACAAGCGGCCGAAATGAGCTTCCTCCGCAGGGTAGCTGGGCCCTCACTCAGAGATCGGGTGAGGAGCTCTGCTATTCGGGAGGAGATTGGTGTCAAGCCACTCCTCGTCCAGGTCGAGAGGAGCCAGATGGGGTGGTTCAGGCATTTGGTCAGGATGCCACCCGTGCGCCTCGCGGGTGGGGTGTTTCGGGCACGTCCCAATGGGAGGAGACCAAGGGCAGACCCCAGACCCGCTGGAGAGACTATGTCTCACAGCTGGCCGGGGAACGACTTGGGATCCTTCTGGGTGAGCTGGAGGATGCAGCCGGGGTGAGAGAGGCCTGGGCTACCCGTTTGAGGTTGTTGCCTCGCAACCCGACCCCGGAACAAGCGGAAGATGACAGAACGGAAAGGAACGGTTTTCACTTCGGAGAAAGATTTGATGAAAAAATGATTGTACTTTAACGCAGTGCCAAAGTTTAAACTTTAATAACTGATTAAAGAGGATGCTGTGTTGGTCGTGGTGGAAAAAAAGAGCCAAGTCGAAAAGCAAAGCTCTCGATTTGCAAGTCGATTTACGTTCCTACTCTCACCTGTGGTCACCAGCTGTGGGTGGTGACCGAAAGAACGAGATCACGGATACAAGTGGCCGAAATTATCTCCACAGGGTGGCTGGGCTCTCACTCAGAGACAGAGTGAGGAGCTCTGCCATCTTGACCCGAAGTAGCAACGTCTACTTCAGGTCAAGAGAAGCCAGACGGGGGGTTTGTGCATCTGTTAAGATGCCTCCCATGTACCTTGGGCTGGCGAGGTGTTTCGGGCACATCCTACTGGTAGGAGACTATGGTCTCCTGGTGAGCTAGAGGATGCAGCCGGGTTGACCAAAGCCTGGGTTTCCCATTTGAGCCTGTTGCCCCTGCGAACTGACCTGGGATAAGAAGAAGACAACGGAACGGAACGAAAACTCTAGTATAAACACCAGTTTGTTGAAAATAAAACTGTTGGACACATTCATGACTAAACAAACTTGAAGCCCACAATCTCAGCCCAGAACTCGAACTTTCCAACTTTCTCCTTAACAATTCATCTGCTCTGAACTTCAGAATTGCGGACGCCCCAAACGATATGTAAAAGCCCAGTATTACGAATGCTACTAGAACTCATGTGGGCTTCTTGGTAAACACAGCAAACGCCGCTTTCATGTGGGATCAAATTCACTGCAAATAAAATATAAGGAAAAAAATCTAATTAACCTCCTACTGATAATTACAAATATAATACATTCAGGCAGTGTAATCTCTCACACAGCAGTCTGAAATTAAGAAGCAAAAAGCACAGCGTGGGGCTCTACTAGACTAGCTACTCCCTATCATTACACACCAGCGTTATAACAGGAATTCAAATACGGAACAAAATGTTGCTAAAAGGAGAAAAAAGAAAATGTAGAAATGAAAGAGTAAAATATTTATCCTTAGCTTTTCAACTAGAATGCAAATTATTTTTAATTAATTATTATATTTAAAGAAAGATATTCAAGCCCAAATTGGTCTTTTTTTTTTCAAACCAGCCAAGAAAGCACAAGTTTAATTTCCTGCCTTTGATGTAGGCGAGCCGGTTAAAAACTACTGCTGCTGCTCAGTCTTTTCCATTTTCGTTATGGCTCACTAGGTCATTTAATGGGAGTGAGGCAGTGTAAACAAAAGATACCCCACCTCACCTGTGCTTCTCCTTCAGTGAAACTGTCAGCTGTAGATTTGCTATGGTTCCAATTGCCACGCAGAGGAGTCGTATCACTCTGCAGGTGCCGACATGTTGCCAGGTTTTTTTTAAATTCTGACTCTTAATTAGATTGAAATCTGAATTGTGGTTCTTTTTCCTCTTACAAACCTGATAATCTCAAACTAATTATCACAAATACATTTTATTTTTACTGTCCGTACTGAGCTTTTACACATCGTTTGGGGAGTCCACAATTCTGAAGTTCAGAACAGACGAATTTTTAGGAGAAAGTTGGAGGAGTTCTGGGCTGAGATTGTTGGCTTCAAGTTTGTTTTGTCATGAATGTGTCCAACAGAGTTTTATTTTGAACAAACTGCTGCTTATACAAGAGTTTTCATTCCGTTACGTTGTCTTCTTCTTAGTTAGCAACAGCTACTTCGGGTCAAGATGGCAGAGCTCCTCACTCTGTCTCGATGTCTAAATTTCGGCCACTTGTATCCGTGATCTCGTTCTTTCGGTCACCACCCACAGCTGGTGACCATAGGTGAGGGTAGGAATGTAAATCGACTTACAAATCGAGAGCTTTGCTTTTCGACTTGGCTCTTTTTTTCACCATGACTGACCGACGCAGCGTCCTCTTTCGTTAGTTATTAAAGATTGAATTTTGGCACTGCGTTAAAGTACAATCATTTTTTCATTAAATCTCTCTCCGAAGTGAAAACTGTTCCTTTCCGTTCCGTCATCTTCCGCTTGTTCCGGGGTCGGGTCGCGGGGGCAGCAGCCTCTAACGGGTAGCCCAGGCCTCTCTCCCCCCGGCTGCATTCTCCAGCTTACCCGGAAGGATCCCAAGTCATTCCCCGGCCAGCTGTGAGACATAGTCTCTCCAGCGAGTCCAGGGTCTGCCCCTTGGTCTCCTCCACGTGCCCGAACATGCCCAAAACACCTCGCCCGCAAGGCGCTCGGGGTATCCTGACCATATGCCTGAACCACCCCATCTGGCTCCTCCCAACCTGGAGGAGGAGCGGTTCGACACCGAGCTCCTCCTGGATGGCAGAGCTCCTTACCCGATCCCTGAGTGAGAGCCCAGCCACGCTGCGGAGGAAGCTCATTTCGGCCGCTTGTACCCGCGAGCTCATTCTTTCGGTCACCACCCACATCTGGTGACCATAGGTGAGGGTTAGAACGTAGATCGACTTGTAAATCGAGAGCTTTGCTTTTTGGCTTAGCTCTCTTTTTACCACGACGGACCGATGCAGCATCCTAGTTACTGCTGATGCCGCACCGATCCGCTTGTCGATCTCCCGCTCCATCTTTCCCCCACTCGTGAACAAGACCCCGAGATACTTAAACTCTTCCACTTGGGGCAGGACCCTGTCCCTGACCCGTAGGGGGGCATTCCACCCTTTTCCGGCCGAGGACCATAGTCTTGGATTTGGAGGCGCTAATTCCCATCTCACAGCAACTAGTGTTGCTGTTGTATTTCTGTCCCGTTACCAGCTTTGTTTTTAAAGAAAAGTTTGGATATGTTCGTAAAACTTTGAAAGTTCTTTCTGTATATCATCATTTTTTATAAAAATTTTCCTGCTACAAAATGACCTAAGGCTGCGAGCGGCGTGGGCGCGATGGACGACTCGAGGAGACCTCTCAGGCAGCGCCGGGCGAGTCGTGTCACAGTTTGTCAGTGGATTGTAGATACTTGGTCTAATGTGTCTGCTGGCACTGTTGTCTGAGCTTTTGCAAAAATAGACATCATTTCCGAAAAAGTGACTCTGACAGTGAGGAAAATGAACCTGCTATGTTGAATTTAGCGCATCTGTTAGATTCTGAAACAGAGGATGAGGACTTGGATGGATTTGATAAATGACTTTACGACGACTGTAACTAATATTTAAATAAAGACAACCAAACTTGGTTTTGCTCCCGATCTATTTTTAAATACGCACATTTGTCTGCTTGTGTGTTGTTGTTCGGCGGACGTACGGAGTAGAGGATATGTATATAAAACCCATGAAACTGGAACTGTGCCTTTTAATATGGTGCGCATTTTGGTCGTGAAAATACGGTATTTTAAAATAGTTACAAATCTTATGGGTTTTGGTCTGAAAAAGTGAGGGCACTCCTGTTCCATAAATTACTAATACTATATGTAATATGAGTTTCTACGTTAGCAAAAAAAAAAAAAAAATAGACTGGATTCTAAATCCAATGTGAGGCAGTGGAGTGAAGCTAACTAAGAGTTAATGTGTTCACTTCTGATAGCTGCTGCTCTCATTATTGCTGCTGAATGTTGGATAATCTAAAAACTTTTAAGTGAAGCTACCTTGGTGCAAAAATGCTAGCATACTCAATAAGCCCAGTTATGAAACGGCAAAATTTCTCTGTGTAACAACACCGGTCCAGCTGATGACACTCACCTCATTCTTTATGACGCCTGCAATGGAAAGACACCCGATGATGATTAACCCACAGCCGATCAAAAAGAGGGAAAAGGCCAGTGCAATGGCCTTGTATGGGATGCTCCTTGGCGTTCTGATGAACTGCAAAGATTTGAAAAATTTATTTTAGAGAAAAATGGCATGTTTCTGGTTTGTTTGCTCTCTTCACATTATGTCTACGAAGCCGCTCTAAACAAACCAGTTCGGCTAGGTTTCAAACGTGTCAAGCCAGCAGCTTGCCATCATTCCATTCAAAGTTTCGTTCTGTCGTCTTCTGCTTATCCGGGGACGGGTCATGGGGACAACAGCTTCTGACAGAGGGCCAGGCTTTTTTCACCCCTGCCGCATCCTCCAGCTCACCCGGGAGGATCCAGACGCGTTCCCTGGCCAGCTGGGAGACATAGTCTCTGCAACGAGTCCGGAGCCTGCCTTTGGGTCTCCTCCCGGTGGGACGTGCCCAAAACACCTCATCAACAATGTGCTTGGGAGGCATTCTAACCAGATGCACAAACCACCCCATCTGGCTTCTCTTGACTCGGAGGAGCAACGGCTCTAGTCTGAACTTCTCTCGGGTGGGAGAGGTCCTCACTCCATTCAAAGTTTTACTGTGTTTTTTCCCCCACTTTTCTAATTTTACTATACTACACTTTTTTTATTAAAAAAGTAATAAAGAGGAAGGATGTCCTGAAAAACACCTGTGCATTCGTTTCAGCATCGGTGAGATGTTGGAAGGGAGTAAGTAAGAAAGAAAGCATCACGCCGACAGAGAGAATGGCTGTCGATAAGGTGACAACTCCTGGAACAACTGTTGTTTAAATGTCACCTATCTGCTCCTTTTAGTCAGAAAAACTCAAACTGTAAATAACTTTTATTAAAAAAAATGGTTTTGTTAAACATCTCCTTAAAATGAAACACTTCCTATGGTAGAGGTACAATAATGATATGGGAGTGTAACGTGGTTATACAACCATCATGTCCATTTCTTTGTGATCATATTGGACTGTCTTCTCATGCTACAGCACAGCAAAACTCTGAACAAAAAAATCACATCTTTTGGCATTCCACAGAGTTCAGTTTTGGGGCTCAAGCTATTCACCCTCTTAGTGACTTTAAAGGGTATCTAAACTATCGCAGGTTTAACAAGTGATACAACTGCCCAGGAAAAGATTTTAAACAGTGGAACTTTCAAGTGGAAATAGAGTTAATCCACTTTTATGAAATGGTTTGAATGGGCTGCATGGTGGCGCAGTGGTCAGCTCAGTCTCCTCACAGCAAGAAGATCAAGGTTCAAGTCCCGGGTGGGACAAGACTTGAAAAACTGGGCTTAGAGTGTACATGTACTCCCTGTGTATGTGTGGGTTTTATCCAAGTACTCCAGTTTACTTCACTTTACAAAAACATGCATCTTAGGTTGATTGGCCACTATGAAAATTGCCCCTGGGAATGAGTGTGTGTGTATGGTTGTGTTTGTGGCCCCGCGACAGACTGGCGACCTCTTCGGGGTGTATCTTGCCTCTCACCTGAAATCAGCTGGGATAGGCTTCGGGACTCCGTTGGGGAAAAGCGGTTCAGAAGATAAAACGATACTTTATCGGGCATAGCAAGATGACTTACTTGGGTAAGGTCGAGATCTGGATCCGTAGCCTTTTACTTGTTAATAAAATGCCCAATAGATAAATCCCTAGTTGTTACAATGAGATGATAGTTTGTTTGAACATCAACATTTCCACAATCTCACAAATTTAATTAAATCATGTTATTGACGTTTCTGAGAAAACTTTTATTTTATCTCTACTGGCAACACTAAATCCCAGCACTTCTTCTTCTTTTGGCTTTTCCCTTCAGGGGTCGCCACAGCAAGTCAGTTTCTTCCATCTAACCCTATCTGCTGTATCATCTTTGGTCACACCAACTATCTTCATGTCTTCCTTCACTGTATCCATGAACCTCCTCTTTGGTCTTCCTCTAGTCCTCTTTCCTGGTGGTTCCAAATCCAGCATCCTTCTGCCGATGTACTCGGTCTCTCTTCTCTGCACATGTCCAAACCATCTCAGTCTGGCCTCTCGAACTTTATCTCCAAAACTTCTAACATGTGCTGTTCCTCTGATGTACTCATTTCTAATCCTGTTCATCCTGGTCACTCCCAGAGAGATCCTCAGCATCTTCATCTCTGCTACCTCCATCTCTGCTTCCTCTTTTCCTCAGTGCTACTGTTTCTAGACCAAACATCATGGCCGGTCTCACCACAGTTTTGTACACTTGCCCTTTCATTTTAGCTGAAACTCTTCTTAATCCCAGCATTATTCCCGCAATATACGTTTAGATTTGACAAAGCTCTCTATAGAGATAAAAAGTTGCAAGCATAACTCACCTCCAATTCAATTTGACCCTCCGAATCGTCCGACAGCTGTGTGTACAGCACTCTGCTGCTAGTGATTCTACCCGTCGCCCCTTGGTTTCGATTTGACGTCATGTTGATGACGTGAACGGCTATGAGAAAACAAGTTGAGAGTCACTCAAGGTTAGTTCCAAACTATCGGGCACTTCTCCAAAGTATTTTTTGAACTCGTGGACGGCTGCGAAATACTTCATTCATAAAACCATACCGACACAAATACAGCGTTTCACACATCTTGAAAGAAAACACTTAAAAGAAACACTTTGCATCTTCTGAAATGCAAGCAATTAAAAAGGAAAAGGAAGTTTTAAAGAGAAAGCAATTATCCCCTCTTTTCATTTTGGTTGGTTAGCAGTGAAAAGAAAATTTCATACAAGTAGAAAAGATTGTTTTCCCAAGTCTATAAAAATATGATGGACTTTGTTTCTTATTTTGTTCTCACTATAAAACTAAGGACATAACAATTAAACCATTCAAAATAAGTTTCTTTTCATGTCACACATAGAAATGAAAAACCCAAACACTTTACAGTGAAAGTAAACAAATAATTTTTGGAAGACCAGAAGACTTCTTTTAAATTCTCAATTTTGTTAATGTTAGAATTTTTTGGCCTTGTCTGGGTGTTTAATCTTACTCCAGAGAGTCAATAAACCACAAAGAGGAATAATTTCTGTCCTGATTCATGACAGAGGGGCTAAGTTGTAATTTAAACCGAAAACAAACATGGTTGCTGTGAATTTTACCGTATTTTCTGCACTATAAGGCGCACATAAAAACCTTAAATTTTCTCTAAAGTCCACGATGCGCCTTTTAACCCGGAGCGCCTTATATATGGATTAATATTGAGCTACAACAGGTGTCGCAACTGCGGTAAGCAGCCGCCGACTCCATTTCCTTCGTAGAAGAAGTAGTGCGCGATGCATGCTGGGATATATGAAAGGGCGCTCATTTCCATTTGTGTGTTTGTGTAAAGACGCAGAAATGGCTCCTACCAAGAGACACTGTTACATCGCAGAGTTTAAACTCAAGCCGATCGGTCACGCAGTAGAACACGGGAATAGAGCCGCAGTGAGAGAGTTTAACATTAACAAATCAATGGTGAGGCAATGTACAGTACCTTATAGTGCGGAAAATACGGTAGTTTAAACTGTTGTTTAATTACATAATAACATTTAACGGTACAAAAGGAATAATATACTGCATATTATGTGTATATTGGATTAAATTAAGCCATTCTGTCTCTTCTCATAATAGGGGCACGTTGAACTGGTTTGTCAGTTTTGGCTAGGACAACAGAAGGCATTTAAACTGCTTTAGAGGTTAGCTAAATCCACCCCTATCTTTATAAACAAGTAACATACCTGTCCAATCACAGTTGCCTTTTTTGGGTAAGCCCCTCCTTAGGGGTTAGAAATCAGTACATATAGAACTAGTTCTCAGACCATTTTATCAGATTGAAAAGGATTTCCGGATGGAAGTCGAAACTTCTCAATCAAAGAAAAAAAAAAAATACACCGTCCAGAAGACAACTTTGAAGCCTTTTCTATAGTATGCTACGTGATCAACATAGACAAAACTTCCCATTTAGTTTAATTTAAAAGAAAAACAATGGAGGATTGTACGTGTTTTGGTTCAATAAATAGCTTAGAGATGTCCAAAGTCTGGCCTGTGGTCAATTTTCATCCAGCCCACAGCCTCCGTCATAAAATCTATAACTTCTGGCCCGCGTGTAGAATTAATACATTGGGCAGCAGCACTGTTACCTGCATGTGCTAAATGCTGCTATCTAGAGCCTCAATTAAGAACAGCAAATTAGTATTGACTGAATGAGCCTCCAATTTTTCTAAAATGGCGACAATCAACAAAAAGAGGAAAGCTGACAGGGGGGGCAACGGTTCAGGTGTGGTGGAAATTGGACTATTTCTTCACTGAAATATATAACAACTATGTCTGGCTCATTTGTAAAGAGACATCGGCTGTTTTAAAGCAGCTTTCTCTCGCCAACTTTTACCAAAAGCTGCATAAGGACAGGTTTCAAGAGATTTGAGCATTTGGTAAGAAAATGCTAAGCTTGTTTGGGTCGATGTATTTCGGTTATAATTCTAAATAAGAGCCGTGTGAGGACAAGGCTAACGGACTCTTACTTACAAGACATCTTGCACATCACTACTACTGCCATAGAGCCAGACCTCACCTTTGTTCTGCACTCCAGATCTCAGTTACACCCTTCACACCAATGCAGACAATTCATTTTTCATTTATATAAGTCTGAATATTATTATTATATTAGTTTTCACTCCAGAATAATAAACATTTAAAAAACCAATCAACATTTATGGTTACTAATGTCATATTTTAAATGAGCCCTGCACTTGTTGATAAGACTGTTACTTGTTCATTTCTCTGTTATTGTATTTGGAAATTCTGTAAACATTGAACTGCCATGATGAGATATTTTTTTTTTTACGTTTCAACTGTAATTTGCACTCAAGAGTACAAATACTTCTGTTCAACACTTAAAAAAAAGTTAATTACCCCCTCCTTCCTATTTCTTTCTCCCCATTCTGTCTGTTGTTAGCTCTGCTGCCTTAATAAATATTAAAAATTAAATGTTTGTTGAGCTTCCTATTTCCGGAGTTTCAGGGCGATGTTTTTTTTGTTAGTTTGTTGGTTAGTTGTTTTTTTTTTGTTGTTTTTATTTTTTTAAGGGTTTTGTTTTGATAGTATTATATTGCATTGAATGGTTTCAATAGACGAATATTTTTAAAAAAAGTGAAATGTAGTGAATTTTTTCATTTTCAATGTCTATTCAATTTTGATATACATGTTTCAAATGAACCAAAACCCATACTTAAGAGAGCTGAAATTAAAATAAAAAGCAAATTGAAACACAGAATGGCTCACTGAAATTTATTTAACCTCCTAAGACCCGAACTCCTGCATGGTATCCTTTAATAATTTCTTTTTGTTATTTGGGATGATTGGGACCTGATGAGTCTAAAATCATAAATGTTTTTTCTACATTATGTAGTTGTTGTAGTTATTATGTTGTAGTTATTATGTAGTTGAGCACAAGGCAGCCATCTTGAATCTAAATAATAATGTGTCATACACTTCTATCACCACTAAGTGGCAGTATAATGACCTCTTATGTGGACAGCAGGACCTTGTAGAGAAATAGTGTGTTTTGTGGTCTAGATAACCCAAAATTCGTTGTCCACAATTGTGGATGCCAGGTCCTAGGAGGTTAAATTAATTGCTGTTCTGTGTAAAGAACATCCGCCAAGGTCGGTCCCCTACATTTTTAACACACCAAATCTGGCCCTCTTTGCTAAAGGTTTGGACACTGCTGGCTTAGAGCATTGGCATCCGACAGGTTTCCAGTCAGTCACAGGCATTAGTCAATTAAAATAGGGATGGGGGAGAAAAACAAGCTCAACATTATAAAAGTCGCCTTTTTCTTATTTTGCTCTCGTCTAGTTTGGAAGAAAAAAATTAATTTGGTTCAGTCTGCAGCTCCACTTTGCAACATTGATGAAAATATTGAATTAATTTTTTTTAGTTTTGGTTTTAACCTGCGCACGCAGAAAAATTGGTCAAAGGTTGAAAAAAAATCCCTCCAATTAAGATTTAACATAAAGCCTCGTGACCTAAAAGAGATGGATTAAAAAAAGAGAGTATTTTGTATTGTTTTGTACAGTAGTTAACTATTGGTATACAGTAATTGCCCAAAGTAGTTAACTTGTTTAAGGATTAGGGTTTACGACATAAATATATAAATGACCTAATCTTGACAGTGTATTATTAATTTTTACATGGATAGACATTTATGTCCTTGATACATTTTTAGGGTTGTGCAAAACCTTACAGCAAACTTTAACTTTTTAAATCTTATGTTCTGCAACTCTTTTTTGACCTGCTTTTGTTGAGTCTTTGGAACTTTTTGTTCCCTAATAAAGCTTTTATCTTTATTGCAACCAAACTACCATATTTTCTTTCAATTAACAATGCCTCAAATTTATGCAGAGAAAATGTATTTATTGCCTGGATTCAAAGAATCTCAACAAAGCTTTTCGCCATAGAGGTTCTCCGGGGGGAGGTTGTACTTCGGAAAGGTCAAGATCTGGATCCCATGTAGGTCGAGGTATCAGTCCTAGATCACCTAATCTGATTTGTCCTAACAAATACAAAGGTTCGAGCTCATAACTTTCATCTTCTGAGACGGGTTCGGGCTCTTGCTCTTGCGCTTGACTCAATTCCTCTTCTTCTCTCTGTCGGTCAATGATTTCTAGCAGGTTATTCATCAATTCAGTCCTGGAAGCTTTGTTGGTTTCTGTTAGAATGTTTATGAGAATCTCAACACCATTCTTAAAATCTGTTTCCAAGTCCATCTTCCACATCATGTCTGCGTCTATTTGGGTTTCAATTTCAGATATAGATGCTTCTGACTCCTTATCCTCTTCAGAGTACAGGCTCGCGAACTCCATCTGTTCCAATAGGCGCTCCTCTTGGCGCTTCTGCTGCTTCCTTAACCTTTCCACCATCCTTCCATCGCTTAGGACTTTTTTAATAGCTTGGTCCATATTATACACTCGGTTTTCTATGAATTCCAGATCAGGCCGAAGTTCCTCCATTTTGAACTCTATGTCAATCATTTCATTTCTCAAGAACCACCGGCCTCTCTGTAGAAACTTCCCTCTTTCAAAAGCCCAAATATGTTGAGATGTCTCTTCAAAGATGATGTCCGCAATCGTCTGGTCAGTACGGCGTTTAAAACTTGTTCGGTTTCTCTCAATCCAAGTGTATTCCTCCACCTTTGTCTTGAACATGCGCACGTCATGGTTCTTCTTCTGCAAGAGTATCTTCTTCTTGAGAGCAGCTACTTCATTGATCAGATCCTGCCGCGCTTGATTTAGACGTTTCTGAAGCAGCTTTGTATCTGCAACCAGCAATGTGAAGTAATGCTTGATGCTTTCTTTCTCAACTTTTATATCTTCCATGTCCAAGATACATTGCCTGGTGTCAGCCTTAATGCTTTCGATTTTAGCTTCTCCCACTGCAATCAGTGCAAGCAACTCTTCTTCTTTAGCCATTAATTTCGCATACCGATACGTTAGGAAATCTACTATTTCGTCATAGTCCAACTCCATCGTTTCGCACTCAGCCTTTGCATCATTGAATTGTGACTTCAGACCAGCCAGTTCAACCTGAAACCTGTAGGATGAGGAAGCACATGTGCGTAAAGCAATGCATCTAACATGTTGCCACAGTTTAAATATCTTTATGAGTATATTTCTATTAGTAAATAAATGATTATTTTGTAGCGGCTGGATAATGGCTCGCAACGAACTGTTGCTCCCTTGTTTCTTTAATTGTGTACATACTGTATGTGAAAAGCCCATTTGTCTGACTAAACTGTGTATTGTAAGTTATCTTTTACACAAAAATATTACATTAGTTAATGCTAACCCATTCAATTTCAAAATTGGTAGTGTCAAAGGGTCACTTTTAACAAACATCTGAAAAAAGTACTGTTCTGCATCAATTAAAATCAAATAAAATATGAATATTTTGAGGTTTACCTGTTTGTGTACTTTGACAAATTTGCAATTTGAGCCATGTACACACTCGTTTCTTTTTCTGGATCAACAGTTTCAAGGTCATCAAGCTCTGGTTCACTTTCAGGCTCACTTAGAATTTCAGGTTCAGTTTCTCCTGCTTCTTCTTCTTCTTCTACTACCCGTTCAGTAGTAGTAATACGGGTTGAGCGAAGTTGCGGGAAGTAAAGCTCCATTTGCCTCTCGATTTCCTCATCTTCCATTCTCTCTGCAAACTCAGCTTCTATTCTCCGGAGAAAGTCAAATTCTTCATCAACGACTTCCTCCTCCTCTTCCTCGACTTTCTCCTCTTCTTTCTCTGGTACGGTGCTCATGTTGAATTTGCTTGTCTTGGGAACGAAATTTTTCAATGTTTGCAAAGTAAGTGTTAGATTCGGTTTCGAATTGTTGATTAGACAAAGAAAAGCTTTGTGGAGGAGGAATAAAAGACCAACAGGGATAAAGAAGAACAAGAAAAGACAAGAAAAGACAAGGAAGGAGAGAAATTTAGCTGCTGGCGACGATCGCGTTTCCAAGGCAATGCGACGTTCAAGGACTTCACGGATAGAAGGCGCTGTGTGACGTCACTACGCATTCAACGTCACATAAAAAAAACAGCTTTTTCTAATTTAAATCCTAATTTCACTGATTATATCTCTTTATCTTCCTAAAACCAACAAAAACGAGGTTAAATTACGAAACTATGTCCTGTTGATGTGCCTGTAAAGTTAATGTTAAGTTAAAACGTTACCTACAATGAAGAAGAAGTTCGGAAACAACACAAAAAGTGTTCGAGTAGACATTTTTTAGTCAATTTGAAACAAGAATTAATAATAATGAACAGTAACTTACGGTTAATCAGTGGATGAATGAATAATAAAGTTGTGAAAGAATAATATGAAAGACGATGCTGACAGAAAATATGATATTCCCGCCAAAACAAACCAGCTAACGCTCACGAAGACCTCTAGTGGCCGGAGATAAACACTACACTGTTCAGAAAAAAAAAATACAACTTCTATTCATATCTGACGGTGCTCACTTTTCACGTTCAGCGAGAAAAAATGAGCTTAGCTTTTAATGTAACCTTCTCTATGTAATCTGTTTTCTGTAATTTGTTAACAAATGCATCACTACGGCTTAGGTTTCAATTCAATTCAATTCAATTTTATTTGTACAGCCCAAAATCACAGAATTTCCGTCTCAATGCAATGGGCTTCACAAGAACAAGAGGAATGTATTAACACAAATACACAACAAGAAAATAACTAACAAATGCTAACTAAACAAGACTAGCACATTTATGCACTTAGACTCTCCTTCTCGGTGAGGAAAAACTCCTAAAAAACCCATCAGTGGGGAAAAAATAAGAAACCTCATGGGGATCCACGTGAAAGAGAGATCCCTCCCCCGGGACGAGCAAACAATGTGTCACAGATTATTGTTTAAATATTAGCTTAATCTAATCTACAGCTAAATATCTAAAGAAGTCAATAGATGTTCTTCATCCTGATGGAAACACGGGGGACTCCTATGCCCGGAGATGTCCAGTACGGGGATGAGTAGATGTTCTTCATCCTGATGGAAACACGGGGGACTCCTCAGCCCGGAGATGTCCAGTACGGGGATGAGTAGATGTTCTTCATCCTGATGGAAACACTGGGGGACTCCTCAGCCCGGAGATGTCCAGTACGGGGATGAGTAGATGTTCTTCATGCTGATGGAAACACTGGGGGACTCCTCAGCCCGGAGATGTCCAGTACGGGGATGAGTAGATGTTCTTCATCCTGATGGAAACACTGGGGGACTCCTCAGCCCGGAGATGTCCAGTACGGGGATGAGTAGATGTTCTTCATCCTGATGGAAACACTGGGGGACTCCTCAGCCCGGAGATGTCCAGTACGGGGATGAGTAGATGTTCTTCATCCTGATGGAAACACTGGGGACTCCTCAGCCCGGAAATGTCCAGTACGGGGATGAGTAGATGTTCTTCATCCTGATGGAAACACGGGGGACTCCTCAGCCCGGAGATGTCCAGTACGGGGATGAGTAGATGTTCTTCATCCTGATGGAAACACTGGGGGACTCCTCAGCCCGGAGATGTCCAGTACGGGGATGAGTAGATGTTCTTCATGCTGATGGAAACACTGGGGGACTCCTCAGCCCGGAGATGTCCAGTACGGGGATGAGTAGATGTTCTTCATCCTGATGGAAACACTGGGGGACTCCTCAGCCCAGCGATGCCCAGGGTGGGGATGAGTAGATGGATTTCATCCTGATGGAGCGGGGATGAAGAAGCGTGGAGGTCTCCTCGGTGTGGCCATGCCCAGGACAGGAACGCAGAGTCCTGAATGGGGTTCTCTCCCAGAGAGGAGGGAGAGAAGTGGACAACATGTGAATTGTATTGTACCAACTAGCAGTGTAATTCTAAATAAACAGACAATTTAGAACAATGAATGAGATAGAAAGCCAGGGGTTTAGGGTAGAGGGTTAGAGTAGGGGGTACGGGGAAAGAGCCAAGGCAGTCTGGAAGAGAATAGTAGATAGAATTAGAGGACAGAACCCCAATGTACCCTACTTTCCCCAGCTTTTACTATCTAGCAGCCAACTAATAATTATATCAGCTAATTGAATCTGTTTCTATCTGGCCTTTTGATAAGCTTGTTCAAACAGGAATGCTTTAAGTCTCCCTTTAAATGTAGGAACACTGTCTGCCTCTCTCACTTGAGCTGGGAGCTTATTCCATAAAACTGGAGCTTGGTAGCTAAAGGCTCTACCTCCAACTGTACTTTTTGAAATCCTAGGAACCACCAACAGCCCTGCATTTTGTGAGCGGAGTGTTCTGCTTGGTTGATAAGGTACTATAAGTTCACTAACGTAAGATGGAGCCATGCCGTTTAGGGCCTTGTAGGTTAGTAAGATGATTTTAAACTTGATCCTAAACTCAATAGGAAGCCAATGGAGAGACGCTAGCACGGGAGTAATATGATCTCTTCTATGAGTTCCTGCTAATAGTCTTTGACGTGACAGGTTTGACGTGTAAACAATGCTTTATACTGTTATTAGATAATAAAGTTTAAATATAAGACTATTACAAGTCCAAGGATCTCATAAAAATAATAATAATAATATATTTTATTTCTAATGCACTCTACACCTGAAATCAAGCCTCAGAGTGCTATAAGGTTAAAACATTAAAACTTAAAACAATTAAAACAGTACAGCACAATAAAAACAAACATACAATGCAAACAAAATTTAAAAATGATAAGCTTTTTTAAAAAGGTGGGTTTTTAGTCCTTTTTTAAAGGCATCCTCCGTCTGTGGGGCCCTGAGGTAGTCTGGGAGGGCTTTCCACAGGCAGGGAGCAGCAGCCTTGAAGGCCCTGTCGCCCATTGTTTTTAGCCGTGTCCTGGGTGGGTTCAGACGATGCTGTTGGCCTGACCGGGTCCTGGTTGAGGTATTGAGTGTGAGTAGTTCTGAGAGGTAAGTGGGGGCCTCACCGTGCAGACAGTGATGGGTGTGAAGGAGGACCTTATATTCAATATGGAGGTGAACGGTAAGCCAGTGAAGGCTGTGAAGGATGGGGGTGATGTGCTCGTATTTCCGCACCCTCATCAGGACCCTGGCAGCGCTGTTCTGAACATACTGGAGCTTTTGAATGCTCCTGTCAGGGATCCCGATGAGAAGCGCATTACAGTAATCCAGCCTGGAGGAGACAAAGGCATGGACGAGCTTCTCAGCAGCCGGGAGGGAGAGAGATGGACGAAGTTTTGAGATGTTACGGAGGTGAAAGAAGGAAGTTTTGCAAATGTGGGTGACATGATTGTCAAAGGTGAGGTGGGGGTCGAATTTAACCCCGAGGTTGGTAACAGAGGGAGAGAGGGGAATGTTGTGGCCAAAGAGGGAAATTGAGTTTATGGGGAAGGAGCGAAGTTGTTGAGGGGTACCAATTTGAATGGCTTCGGTTTTAGAGCCGTTCAACTGAAGAAAATTTTGGCTCATCCATGCCTTTATGTCCTCCAGGCAGGAGCTGAGGGGTTTGAGAGTGGCAGAGGGGGACCCAGAGCGCCGGGATTAACACAGACAGATGCATAAAAATCACATTCATTAAATACATTAAGAAACAATAAAATAAATAAAATATAAATAAAAATAGAATAAAATAAGAACATTTAGTCACCATTTTCGCAGCACACGGCCATCCATCACAAGGTCCCTCAGCCATTCAGCAGTCGGATTGAGGAAGGTATAAAGCTGGATCCAGATCCAGACTAGGCGACATGGATGAAGTGTCTTGCCCAGGGACACAGCGACATTTCAACGGCCATCTCACTGTGGCACGTGGGGTGCCAGCAGTCTCCCATCCAAGTACTAGAGCTGGAGTATAGAGTACTAGATCTCTATACTCCAGCTCTAGATGTACTAGAGCTGTATCTAGTACTACTCATACTAGATCCAAAGTATAGAGCTGGATCCAGATCCAGACTAGGCGGTGTGGATGAAGTGTCTTGCCCAGGGATACGGCGACATTTCAACGGCCATCTCACTGTGGCACGTGGGGTGCCAGCAGTCTCCCATCCAAGTACTGCCCAGGCCCAGTCTACTTGGCTTCTGAGGTCTGATGGTATGGCCTCGAACAAGCTAGTATGGCTATCAGGGACATGGAAGCTCATATAAGGAAAAGTGAGCTTGAAATTATTTTGGGGAATGGTCATGCACAGCATGAGCAGGCTGTGAAGAAAATGAAACCAGGAATTGTTCTAGCCTACATATTTTGATCCTGGAAAAATAGCTGAAACTCCAGTTGATGCATCAAAATATGGGTTAGGATGGCAAACTTAGGCGTTATGTCTCAGTCATTTACTGATGGCAAGATTGACTTTGTTTTAAGCATTTTTACCAATATGTTTATAGACATCATGTCATTGTGGAAAGCAATCACAAGCAACCAGAACCCATCAAGCAGAAACCACTCACTATAGTGTCAATGTGCTTATTTCAGAATCAAAAAGGCTAACATGCTAATAGGTTTGCACAACAGGAAAACAAACTTCAGACATGGTAATTTGTTGTATTTTTATTTCGTTTTGAGATCAGTGAAAAATTATTTTTAAGATCATATTGTCATGGTCAGTGAACAAGATTCAGAGACTAGGGAACTTGCTGAGGTACTAATGTGCAATAATAAACATAATAATAAAAATAATAAACATAGGAGATATAACTATAGTAAATATATATATATATATATCAATTAGTTAAGTAATTAATATTAAAAGTAATTTATATTGCACTTTTAAAGACATTGGTCACAAAGTGCTTCATATAAAAGCACACACAAAATTTTTTTCAAGATTCTTTATTGTCACTGTTCTCACTGTGAAATTTAGACAGGCATCAGGCTAAAAAACATACACATATACTGTGTGTATGTATATACAGTGGTGGTCAAAAGTTTACATACACTTGTAAAGAACATAATGTCATGGCTGTCTTGAGTTTCCAGTTATTTCAACAACTCTGATTTTTCTCTGATATAGTGATTGGAACAGATCCTTCTTTGTCACAAAAAACATTCATGAAGTTTGATTCTTTTATGACTTTATTATGGGTAAACTGAAAATGTGACGAAATCAGCTGGGTCAAAAATATACATACAGCAATGCTGATATTTGGTTACATGTCCTTTGGCCATTTTTACTTCAATTAGGCGCTTTTGGTAGCCATCCACAAGCTTCTGGCAAGTTTCTGGTTGAGTCTTTGACCACGCCTCTTGACAGAATTGGTGCAGTTCAGTTAAATTTGTTGGCTTTCTGACATGGACTTGTTTCTTCAGCATTATCCACATGTTCTCAATGGGATTTAAGTCAGGACTTTGGGAAGGCCATTCTAAAATCTTAATTCTAGCCTGATTTAGCCATTCCATTACCACTTTTGATGTGTGTTTGGGGTCATTGTCCTGTTGGAACACCCAACTGCGCCCAAGACCCAACCTTCGGGCTGATGACTTCAGGTTTTCTTGAAGAATTTGAAGGTAATCCTCCTTCTTCATTGTCCCATTGACTCTCTGTAAAGCACCAGTTCCATTGGCAGCAAAACAGGCCCACAGCATAATACTACCACCACAGTGCTTGATGGTAGGCATGGTGTTCTTAGGGTTAAAGGCCTCACCTTTTCTCCTCCAAACATATTGCTGGGCATTGTGGCCAAACAGCTCAATTTTTGTTTCATCTGACCACAGAACTTTGTCCATGTGATCAGCAGCAAACTTTAGTCGAGCCTTAAGGTGCCGCTTTTGGAGCAAGGGCTTCCTTCTTGCACGGCAACCTCTCAGTCCATGGCGATGCAAAACACGCTTGACTGTGGACACTGACACCTGTGTTCCAGCAGCTTCTAATTCTTGGCAGATCTGCTTTTTGGTGCTCCTGGGTTGACTCTTCACCCTCCTGACCAGTTTTCTCTCAGCAGCAGGTGACAGCTTGCGTTTTCTTCCTGATCGTGGCAGTGACAAAACAGTGCCATGCACTTTATACTTACAAACAATTGTTTGCACTGTTGCTCTTGGAACCTGCAGCTGCTTTGAAATGGCTCCAAGTGACTTTCCTGACTTGTTCAAGTCAATGATTCTCTTTTTCAAATCTGTGCTGAGCTCCTTTGACGTTCCCATTGTAGCGTTTGTGGGTGTTTTTATCCAATGAGCCCTTTTTAAATGGCCTCAGAGAAGTCACCAGCTGTAGTCACTCATAATCACTCACAAGAAGTTAAGAGGTCAGGCTATGAAGCTCATGTCATTGACACAACTTTCTAAGTCTCCAAAATTGCTCATTCATGTTGCTGTGTGTATATTTTTGACCCAGCTGATTTTGTCACATTTTCAGTTTACCCATAATAAAGTCATAAAAGAATCAAACTTCATGAAGGTTTTTTGTGACAAAGAAGGATCTGTTCCAATCACTATATCAGAGAAAAATCAGAGTTGTTGAAATAACTGGAAACTCAAGACAGCCATGACATTATGTTCTTTACAAGTGTATGTAAACTTTTGACCACCACTGTATATACATATATATATACATATATATGTATATATATACAGACATGATTTACAAAAAGGGTATATATGATTTTCCATATATTTATATATGGAAAAGTGAGTTTACAGGGAGAAGAGATAAAGAAGGTGGAAGATTTTAAGTTTCTAGGATCAACAGTCCAGAACAATGGAGAATGTGGAAAAGAGGTGAAGAAGCGTGTTCAGGCAGGCTGGAACGGGGGAGGAAAGTGTGCGACAGAAGAGTTTCAGCTAGAATGAAAGGGAAAGTGTACAAAACTGTGGTGAGACCCGCCATGCTGTTTGGTCAAGAGACAGTGGCACTGAAGAAAAGACAGGAAACAGAGATGGAGGTAGCAGAGATGAAGATGCTGAGGATGTCTCTGGGAGTGACCAGGATGGACAGGATTAGAAATGTGTAAATCAGGGGAACAGCACATGTTAGAGGTTTTGAAAATAAAGTCCGAGAGGCCAGACCGAGATGGTTTGGACATGTGCAGAGGAGAAAGAGAGAGTACATAGGAAGAAGGATACTGGATTTGGAACCACCAGGAAAGAGGACTAGAGGAAGGCCAAAGAGGAGGTTCATGGATACAGTGAAGGAAGACATGAAGATAGTTGGTGTGACTGAAGAGGATACAGCAGATAGGGTTAGATGGAAGAAACTGACTTGCTGTGGCGACCCCTGAAGGGAAATGCCGATAGAAGAAGACTTTGATAAAAGTAACAAAGAGTTGTCTAAAAACCTAGTATCATTATTTAGAAATAATTTTGTTAATTGTAATTGACCTAAAACAGATAAAGTTTATTTTTATTTCATGTCTGACAGTAAGAAAAAATTACATGTGTGTTTTTATGTTGTGTATGTAAACTTCTGGTTTCAACTGTACATATTCCAGGTCTGTTGAGATGGAGACGGCGTGTGTGCTTGTTGGATGAGAGCATGCTAAACGTCAAGCGTACATAACGTGTAGACCAGGACAAAAAAGCTTTTTGCCAGATTGTTTTTCTATTTTTTTTTTGAAAATCTATTCATTATTTCATTATTTTTTCCCAAACTTATTTTATTCTGTCGCTCTTGATTTGTTTAACTTTCTTCTGTATCACTGGGACTCTGATTGTGGACAGGGAATGGCACATCGTGTAGAGAAAGATCAGACAAAGTGATTACATGCTGCCGTGTTGAGCGGGGATTTGTTTAAGCCTGCACAAACAAGTAGAAGACAAGAAAGCTGAAGAAATGAAGGTGAACCCTTTCAAATTTACATTCTGATCTTCAGAAAAAACAAGTCTCTCTATGCCATCGATAAGCCGAAACATACCTATTTTTATGTCAACTCAGGATCATATTTATATTATCAAAGTTTATTATTTACATTTCAATATTAGTCGATAGAAACATTATCATCATATTAAAACAACTCTAAACAACATATTTTTTCAAATAGCTTATTTAATGTGGTGAAATGCACATTTTATATTTTTATATTTTATATTTTATGTATTTTTTTATATTTTATATATTTTAAATAAATATAAATAAATATAAATAAATAAATATATATATATATATATATATATATATATAAATAAATTATTTATAAATAAATATATTCATTTATATATATATATATATATATATATATATATATATATATATATATATATATATATATATATATATATATATATATATATATATATATATATAAATAAATAAATATAAATAAATACAAATAAATATATAAATAAATATAAATACATATTTTATATTATAAAATATAATATATTTTATATATTTTATATATATATTATATTTTATATATTTTATATTTTATATTATTTTATATTGCATATTTAATGTGGTGAAATGTGGTAATGCGGCCTAAGGAGTGCAGCAAAGAAATTTCCCCGGTGAGGGATGAATAGGGTAATTCATTTATTTATTTATTTATTTATTTGATTTAAAGATGTGTACCCCATCAGTGTGGTCATGTATTCGTGAATATTGGGATTAATACGGTTATTGAAACCTACACTCCAAAAAAGACTTTTTAAGGACCGAGGAACAACAAGCTGCCTGACTGAGAACTTAGTGTCATCCATCCTGGTAAATGAACTTTGAACATCAGTGTTTGGGGAACATCATCTCTGCAGATGCTCATTATATACAGCTGAGAAGGTTGGCTGTAGTCTTTCCGTCTGTATTCCCTGTCCCATTTCTTCTAGATATATTATTAGATTTGGCTTATTATGAGGGTTAGTGGACCACCTAGACAGAGTGGACTGGTTCACATGCTCCATATGCTTCTTATATATACAGGTAAAAGCCAGTAAATTAGAATATTTTTAAAAACTTGATTTATTTCAGTAATTGCAGTCAAAAGGTGTAACTTGTACATTCTATGTATTCATTGCACACAGACTGATGCATTCAAATGTGTATTTCATTTAGGTGTGATGATTTGAAGTGGCAACAAATGAAAATCCAAAATTCCGTGTGTCACAAAATTAGAATATTACGTAAGGCTAATAAAAAAAAGGGATTTCTAGAAATGTTGGCCAACTGAAAAGTATGAAAATGAAAAATATGAGCATGTACAATAGTTCAATACTTGGTTGGAGCTCCTTTTGCCTCAATTACTGCATTAATGCAGCGTGGCATGGAGTCGATGAGTTTCTGGCACTGCTCATGTGTTATGAGAGCCCAGGTTGCTCTGAAAGTGCCCTTCAACTCTTCTGCGTTTTTGGGTCTGGCATTCTGCATCTTCCTTTTCACAATACCCCACAGATTTTCTATGGGGATAAGGTCAGGGGAGTTGGCTGGCCAATTTAGAACAGAAATACCATGGTCCGTAAACCAGGCACGGGTAGATTTTGCGCTGTGTGCAGGCGCCAAGTCCTGTTGGAACTTGAAATCTCCATCTCCATAGAGCAGGTCAGCAGCAGGAAGCAGGAATTGCTCTAAAACTTGCTGGTAGACTACTGCGTTGACCCCGGATCTCAGGAAACAGAGTGGACCGACACCAGCAGATGACATGGCACCCCTAAACGATCACTGATGGTGGAAACTTTACTAAACTTTACACTGGACTTCAGGCAACTAGACTTCAGACAACTGCTCTTAAAGGCTCTTAACCTTTATCCTGACAGAAATTTACGCATTATAACAGAGCTACTGACACAGGAAGAACCTACAGATTGGTAAACCTACACTGTCTTACATATTCCGGGAAGCATTTATCGTGTTTACAAGGTGAATCAGGCCACAGAAAAACAAATCTATTTTTACCACATCAACAGGTAGATAATTGTCCTGCCCATTAAAATGTAGACTATGGTGATGTTACTACCCTTCCTGCCGTTTTTCCTGTGAGCTATAAATGCAGATCCGGTGCTTCGTGTCCAACGTTTCTTTTTAGAGGTTCACCCATGTCTAAACATGGGGAATTTCTTGTTTCTACAACATGTAGATTTGGTGCATAGTGATATGGACAATGCTTGGCACCAACATTATGATTTCAAGGTTGAGTCTTAAAGTTTAGTATCATCACCTTCACTATATGGCTGGCTGGTGAATAAACAGGGGATCCTGTCATGATCCCCCTTTCATTTGTAACACTTCCTCCCTCCTAACTAGCCCTCAACCCTTGTTTTGCACATTTGGTCCCAATCCCCAGGTCTGTCTTGTTAATCTTTGTATTATTTAAGCCCTTGTGTCCCTCACCTCCCTGCCGGATCATTTCCCTGCTGCACCCTGCTCCACTGGTCTGCAGTGCTGCTGTCATGCAGCCATGATGGTGCACCCTGCAATCCTGGTCCCTTACCCTGCTCCTAGTGCAGCCTGCCGACCTGCTGTGCTCATACCTCTGGTCCCTCGACCTGTTGAGCTCATACCTCTGGTCTCTCATCATGCTGAGGTCTACCTCTGGTCACTCGTCTAGCTGAGCTCCAACTTTCTAGTCCCTCATCCAACCGAGCTCTTTGTCCGGTTCTAGGCAAGGCAAGGCAAGTTTATTTGTATAGCACAATTCATACAAAATGTAATTCAAAGCGCTTTTAAACCTCTGCAATAAATTGGTTAAAACTGGCTTTGCATCTGGTCTTACTTACCATCTCCGCCACCATTGTGACAGATCATTCTTTGGTAAGAATACAGATAAACACTCCAACACATGAGAAAATAAAATATAAAGTCCCAGGAATTTTTTATAATCACTAAAGATATGTAGAAAAAAAATAAAATCTGGGTAATTTGCTCTGATGAGTCAAACTAAAACGTTTGTTTAAAAAATGAATTACACCAAACAAGATCCTTCGTAATCTTGCTGACCCGTGAAAAGAATGTATTTACTCAGATATCTTTGTGTGTCTTAAAATCTCTACAGAAAGTGAATTACTTTAACCAGAAAATGATCTAGTTTAGATAAAAGAGAATCCTCATTAAGATATCAGAAATATCTGATATCTTAGAAAGGAGATTGACTTTACTAGTGTTCAGCAAAGAGCAAAATAACCTACAAATTGAAACAAAATACTTGAGTGAACTATAAAAAGATGGTGAGAAATACTTTATAAAGAATATATTTTTAAAAAGATGATTCCACAAGAACTAATGTAAATACTGTATTGCAAAGGTTCATAATAAAACGGTGTGTGTGTTTAGCCGAAAGTTTGTCGAGGCAGAGCATTGTAGTGTGTGAGAAATAAGTGCACAGAAAAATTGGCAGGTGTAGTGTGTGCTGAGTCTGAAATGAAATGTGTAGCCAAAAGGTTTGGTGCAAAGATAATGCTACTGTGCACAAGACATTAAGCAGGGCCAGAGGTGGATAGAGTAACCAAAAAAATTTACTCAAGTAAGAGTACAGATACTCCAAAATATTTTTACTCAAGTAAAATTAACAAGTAGACCTAAAAGAAAAATTCCCGAGTAAGAGTAAAACGTATGCGTTGAAAAAAAAACTACTCAAGTACTGAGTAACTTTAAAAGTAAAATCTGATTTATTTATTAGACATAAAAATACAAACAATACAACAAAATGTGCAAAATTTGTATTTTTAAACTAAAGCTAAAAGATTGGTTAAAAAAAAACATTAGTGATGCTTGTATTGTTTTACTGTTAATCTGGTTATTAGCCCAACAGCCCTGGGCGCAGCTCGAATGAAAAGATGTTTTGACCGGCTTTAGCAGTAACTTGTTTTCCAAAATAACTTTTTCATGCTAAGTTTTTTTTTTGCTAGCTAGCGCAAGATTACGTCTGATGAGTTAAATGGATCCATGTGATCGTGCTCAGTACATTTGATTGGAGGAACGTTGTCTACAGTCATCACAGCAGGAAGTGTTCTTTAGAGAATACTTATGTTATACTGAAAAATGTGTTAATAGCAGGAAAAGTAACGGCTCAATTTTTGCCCAAATTAACAGAGTAAGAGTTGGTCCCAAGAGTAGCATTATTTACTTATAAAGTTACTCAAGTAAAAGTATAAGTACAAACTATTAAAAATACTCATAGAAGTACATTTTATTCACAAAGTTACTCAAGTCATTTTAACGGAGTAAATGCAATGCGTTACTACCCACCTCTGGGCAGGGCTGTAGTGATAAAAAAAAGATAACAAAGTTAACATAAAGTTAGGGATGACCTTGTAAGCAGGGAGATGAGTACATAGATGGATGTGCCTGCTGAGTATGGATGAGAAAGTAAAGGATATACCATATCAGGGAAGAAACACATGTGTACAAGAAGACTTGCAGCCGACTTTACTTTCTAAGGAAGCTGAGATCCTTCAATGTGTGCGGCAAGATCCTGGAGACCTTCTACCAGTCTGTGGTGGCCAGCTCCTTGTTCTTCTCTGTCATCTGCTGGGGGAGCACCATCGCAGCCAGTGACACCAACAGACTGAATAAACTAATCAGACTGGCTGGCTCTGTCATTGGCAGCAAACAGGACTCACTTGAGGCAGTGGTGGAGAGGAGGTCACTGAACAAACTTTTGTCCATCATGGAAAACCATGACCATCCTCTCTACCCACTCCTGGACGAACAACGGAGCTCCTTCTCCAAGAGGCTCAGACAGCTCCGCTCGAGAACATCTCGTTACCAGAGGTCTTTCTTTCCATACGTGATCGGGCTCTACAACGACTCACTTAGCAGATAGGAAGTTGTTGCTGTGACACACAAATTTCCCCTGTGTGGGATCATTAAAGTATATTCTGATTCTGATTCTGAAACACATTGGAAAACCAAGAACAATGGATGGATTGTCTATGCAGAGTTGCAAGTTATGATTGTAAGCTAACACTGGCAGCCTCAGGTCAGTAACTTAAACATAAGGCATTGCTGTAGCGACCCGTAAGGGATAATATACCGTGTTTGTTTATGTGTTATGTCCTCATGTACATGTATTTGTAGCCAAAAGTGACAGAACTGAAACAAATTGGGCCCTCTCTGCCATCACACAAAAACTCAGTTGAGTTTTTATTTTACTTTAAAACTTAATTAGTTGGATTTAGCCAATAAATTAAAAAAAAAAAAAAAAAAAATAGAATCTACTAATATTGAGACTGTGCACCAAAAATGTCAGGATTTATTGTTGAAGTCCAGGCAGGAGTCCTTTGGTCTGGTTTCAGGTGGAGGAAAGGAAATGGGACACTCTTGTTGTGCGTATGAAAGGAACAGAGTCGTTCGATCTAAGGGTGGATTGGAATTAAATAATTTTGACAATAGGAAAGTACTTGTGGACTGCGAAGTCGAACTCTCGAAGCATCTTGGTTTCCTTCTTGCGTACTCCTGCAAGGAGCTTTATAACTACAATATTTGGTTTGACCACGTTCAGTATGTGGTTCATCTCAGGATCTGAGCTGGGGACATTTTCTAGAATGAACTTGGCGTGATGGGAATGTTTGAATTATAACATTACAATTACCATATTTGCTAATAGAATCATTTACCTCAAATCCTGTATTATCATTTAGGATGTATGACTTACAGGGAAAAATCACTTAGCATATATAACATGCACTTAGTGAACCGGTAAATGACAATATTGCAGGTAGAATTGATCCACAGATCCAAGCGGTCATAGCCATGAGGAGGACAAGAGGATGAAGACCAAAGGAGGAGTCAGATGCCTTCATGATCATAAAACAACAACCCCCACCAGTGTGTGAAAGCTGGCACTTGTATTAAACCAGTGGTGGCCAAATCAAGGCATGAGGGCCACATGAAGCTCGTTACGATTCTTAATCCGCTCCTTCAAGTTGATTAATTTATGCTTCAAGTTGGTTTTTCTTGCAATTTGGGAATGTTACAACTGTTACAACATTTGAAAACTGAATGCAAAATATTGAGTCTTTTATTTTTTTTATCGTACAATATCCATCCCTCATGGGGAAATTACTTTTGCTGCATTGCAACACAGCAGGCAGTCATGATGGCACAAATGGTGGGAGTAACAGGGGGTTGGGTGTTTTCTCCGCTTAGGCACGAGCTCAGTTGGAATTGAACCGGCTTGAACCTAAGATTAAGCATTTAAGAGTGAATAGGTTTTCTTGCATTAATTGGAAGGGATTGTTCCCAAAACATTTGTCCATGGTCGGACCGCCAACCAAAACCACACACATTAAGAGAAAACAACAACTATTTGACTTCATTGGATGGATCCAGCCTAAATCCTCATCACAAAGCTTTAGTTAGGAAGTTTTGTGCCTTAGTATTCAGTGCCATAAATGTTTTTTTTTTAGAAAAAAGAAAAATCTGTTTGCAATACTAATATATCTGGTGTTATTTTTTGCAGACTTTATAGACACATCTGGCCGGTTAGCTCAGTTGGTCGGAGCGTGGTGCTAATAACGCCAAGGTCATGGGTTCAATCCCCATACTGGCCAAGTAGAGGACTTGTGTACATATGTTTCATAAAACTAAAACCTTATTAATGAACAAGATAAACTGAAAATGCTCTATGATTTGGAGTAATTTAGTTGAAATTGTTTGAGATTTGATTCAACAAGTGTACAGTGTTTTTAAAAGTGCGACATTACGTGACACCAAGTTTGCCTAAGAATATAAAGTCAATGGAAATATAAAGTACAATTGCAGTGTTGTTGCATAGCATTGTGGCCCCAAACACCGATTTACTTCAACAAGATTGGCTGTGTCTTTGAAATCAGTGTAGACAAGATTTAAACCACGTGGCCTAATGGATAAGGCGTCTGACTTCGGTTCAGAAGATTAAGGGTTCAAGTCCCTTCGTGAATGAACTTTGGGAGGAATTGTTGCATTTATAAAACAAGCCTACTCTCCAATTTATTCACCCATCTTCTGTTGATTGTATTATCTGTTACTAAATGTAGCTTTTAATTTGATTTTAGACTGAAGTCACGTGATTTAAGAGTGAATATGTTTTCTTGCATTAATTGGAAGGGATTGTTCCCAAAACATTTTTACATGGTGGGATTGCCACCAAAAAACCACACACATTAAGAGAAAACAACAACTATTTGACTTCATTCGATGGATCCAACCTAAATCCTCAACACAAAGCTTTACTTAGAAAGTTTTGTGGTTTAATAATCAGTGCCATAAATGTTTTTTTTGGAAAGAAAAAGAAATCTGTTTATTTTTGCAACTCTACCATATCTGTTGTTATTTTTTTGCAGACATCACAGACACATATGGCCGGTTAGCTCAGTTGGTCAGAGCGTGGTGCTAATAACGCCAAGGTCATGGGTTCAATCCCCATACTGGCCAAGTAGATGAGTTGTGTGCATTTGTTTCATAAGCCTATTGGAAAAATTGAGAGCAATGCACTCTTCTGAGCTTATTAATAAACAAGGAAAACTGACAATGCCCTACGATTTGGAGTAATTTAGTTGAAATTGTCTGAGAGTTGATTCAACAAGTGTACAGTATTTTTAAAAGTGCGACATTACGTGACACCAAGTTTGCCTAAGAATATAAAGTCAATGGAAATATGAAGTACAATTGCAGTGTTGTTGCATAGCATTGTGGCCCCAAACACCTATTTACTTCAACAAGATTGCCTGTGTCTTTGAAACCACTATAGAGAGGATTTAAACCACGTGAGAATGAGAGAGAAAACAACAACTATTTGACTTCATTCGGTGGATCCAGCGTAAATCCTCATCACAAAGCTTTAGTTTGGAAGTTTTGTGCCTTGATATTCAGTTCCTTAAATGTTTTCTTTTTAGAAAGAAAAAAAACTCTGTTTAATTTTGCAACTTTACCATATCTGGTGTTATTTTTTGCAGACTTTATAGACACACATATGGCCGGTTAGCTCAGTTGGTCAGAGCGTGGTGCTAATAACGCTAAGGTCATGGGTTCAATCCCCATACTGGCCAAGTAAAATAGTTGTGTTCATTTGTTTCATAAAATTGTTGAAAAGTTTGAGAACAATGAGCTTATTAATAAACAAGGAAAACTGACAATGCCCTATGATTTGGAGTTTTTAAGTTGAAATGGTATGAGAGTTGATTCAACAAGTGTACAGTGTTTTTAAAAGTGCGACGTTACGTGACACCAAGTTAGCCTAAGAATATAAAGTCAATGGAAATATGAAGTACAATTGCAGTGTTGTTTCATAGCATAATGGCCCTAAAAACAAATTTACTTCAACAAGATTGGCTGTGTCTCTGAAACCACTGTCGAGAAGATTTAAGCCACGTGGCTTTATGGATAAGGCATCTGACTTCAGATCAGAACAGTGAGGGTTCAAGTTCATTTGTGATTGAAGTTTGAGAGGAGTTGTTGCATTAATAAAAAAAAGCGTACTGTCCAATTTCTACATCCATCTTCTGTTGATTGTATTATCTGTTACCAAATATAGCTTTTAATTTGATTTCAGACTGAAGTCACATGATTTAAGAGTGAATTGGTTTTCTTGCATTAATTGGAAGGGATTGTTCCCAAAACATTTGTCCATGGTCGGACCGCCACCCAAAATCACACACCGCAAGAGAAAATCAACAACTATTTGACTTCTTTCAATGGATCCAGCCTAAATCCTCATCACAAAGCTTTAGTTAGGAAGTTTTGTGCCATCAGTATTCAGTGCTATAAATGTTTTTTTTAGAAAGAAAAAAAAAATCTGTTTATTTTTGAAACTCTACCATATCTGTTGTTATTTTTTGTAGACTTTACAGACACATCTGGCCGGTTAGCTCAGTTGGTCAGAGCGTGGTGCTAATAACGCCAAGGTCATGGGTTCAATCCCGATACTGGCCAAGTAGATGAGTTGTGTGCATTTGTTTCATAAGCCTATTGGAAAAATTGAGAGCAATGCACTCTTCTGAGCTTACTAATAAACAAGGAAAACTGACAATGCCCTACGATTTGGAGTAATTTAGTTGAAATTGTCTGAGAGTTGATTCAACAAGTGTACAGTATTTTTAAAAGTGCGACATTACGTGACACCAAGTTTGCCTAAGAATATAAAGTCAATGGAAATATAAAGTACTATTGCAGTGTTGTTGCATAACATTGTGGCCCCAAACACCAATTTACTTCAACAAGATTGCCTGTGTCTTTGAAACCACTATAGAGAGGATTTAAACCACGTGAGAATGAGAGAGAAAACAACAACTATTTGACTTCATTCGATGGATCCAGCCTAAACCCTCATCACAAAGCTTTAGTTAGGAAGTTTTGTGCCTCAGTATTCAGTGCCATAAATGTTTTTTTTTTTAGAAAGAAAAAAAAGTCTGTTTATTTTTGCAACTCGAACATATCTGTTGTTATTTTTTGCAGACTTTGCACACACATATGGCCGGTTAGCTCAGTTGGTCAGAGCGTGGTGCTAATAACGCCAAGGTCATGGGTTCAATCCCCATACTGGCCAAGTAGAGGAGTTGTGTACTCTTGTTTCATAAAAATGATGAAAAGTTTGAGAACAATGAGCTTATTAATAAAGAAGGAAAACTGAAAATGCCCTATGATTTGGATTAATTTAGTTGAAATTGTATGAGAGTTGATTCAACAAGTGTACAGTGTTTTTAAAAGTGCGACAAAATGTGATTCCCAAGTTTGCCTCAGAATATAAAGTCAATGGAAATATGAAGTACAATTGCAGTGTTGTTTCATAGCATTATGGCCCTAAAAACAAATTTACTTCAACAAGATTGGCTGTGTCTCTGAAACCACTGTCGAGAAGATTTAAGCCACGTGGCTTAATGGATAAGGCATCTGACTTCAGATCAGAACAGTGAGGGTTCAAGTTCCTTTGTGATTGAAGTTTGAGAGGAGTTGTTGCATTAATAAAAAAAAGCGTACTGTCCAATTTCTACACCCATCTACTGTTGATTGTGTTATCTGTTACCAAATGTAGCTTTTAATTTGATTTCAGACTGAAGTCACATGATTTAAGAGTGAATTGGTTTTCTTGCATTAATTGGAAGGGATTGTTCCCAAAACATTTGTCCATGGTCGGACCGCCACCCAAAATCACACACCGCAAGAGAAAATCAACAACTATTTGACTTCTTTCAATGGATCCAGCCTAAATCCTCATCACAAAGCTTTAGTTAGGAAGTTTTGTGCCACAGTATTCAGTGCTATAAATGTTTTTTTTAGAAAGAAAAAAAAAATCTGTTTATTTTTGCAACTCTACCATATCTGTTGTTATTTTTTGTAGACTTTACAGACACATCTGGCCGGTTAGCTCAGTTGGTCAGAGCGTGGTGCTAATAACGCCAAGGTCATGGGTTCAATCCTCATACTGGCCAAGTAGAGGAGTTGTGTACATATGTTTCATAAAACTAAAACCTTATTAATGAACAAGATAAACTGAAAATGCTCTATGATTTGGAGTAATTTAGTTGAAATTGTTTGAGATTTGATTCAACAAGTGTACAGTGTTTTTAAAAGTGCGACATTACGTGACACCAAGTTTGCCTAAGAATATAAAGTCAATGGAAATATAAAGTACAATTGCAGTGTTGTTGCATAGCATTGTGGCCCCAAACACCGATTTACTTCAACAAGATTGGCTGTGTCTTTGAAATCAGTGTAGACAAGATTTAAACCACGTGGCCTAATGGATAAGGCGTCTGACTTCGGTTCAGAAGATTAAGGGTTCAAGTCCCTTCGTGGTTGAACTTTGGGAGGAATTGTTGCATTTATAAAACAAGCCTACTCTCCAATTTATTCACCCATCTTCTGTTGATTGTATTATCTGTTACTAAATGTAGCTTTTAATTTGATTTTAGACTGAAGTCACGTGATTTAAGAGTGAATATGTTTTCTTGCATTAATTGGAAGCGCGTGTTCCCAAAACATTTGTCCATGGTGGGATCGCCACCAAAAACCACACACATTAAGAGAAAACAACAACTATTTGACTTCATTCGATGGATCCAGCCTAAATCCTCATCACAAAGCTTTAGTTTGGAAGTTTTGTGCCTTGATATTCAGTTCCTTAAATGTTTTCTTTTTAGAAAGAAAAAAAACTCTGTTTAATTTTGCAACTTTACCATATCTGGTGTTATTTTTTGCAGACTTTATAGACACACATGGCCGGTTAGCTCAGTTGGTCAGAGCGTGGTGCTAATAACGCTAAGGTCATGGGTTCAATCCCCATACTGGCCAAGTAAAATAGTTGTGTTCATTTGTTTCATAAAATTGTTGAAAAGTTTGAGAACAATGAGCTTATTAATAAACAAGGAAAACTGACAATGCCCTATGATTTGGAGTTTTTAAGTTGAAATGGTATGAGAGTTGATTCAACAAGTGTACAGTGTTTTTAAAAGTGCGACGTTACGTGACACCAAGTTAGCCTAAGAATATAAAGTCAATGGAAATATGAAGTACAATTGCAGTGTTGTTTCATAGCATAATGGCCCTAAAAACAAATTTACTTCAACAAGATTGGCTGTGTCTCTGAAACCACTGTCGAGAAGATTTAAGCCACGTGGCTTTATGGATAAGGCATCTGACTTCAGATCAGAACAGTGAGGGTTCAAGTTCATTTGTGATTGAAGTTTGAGAGGAGTTGTTGCATTAATAAAAAAAAGCGTACTGTCCAATTTCTACATCCATCTTCTGTTGATTGTATTATCTGTTACCAAATATAGCTTTTAATTTGATTTCAGACTGAAGTCACATGATTTAAGAGTGAATTGGTTTTCTTGCATTAATTGGAAGGGATTGTTCCCAAAACATTTGTCCATGGTCGGACCGCCACCCAAAATCACACACCGCAAGAGAAAATCAACAACTATTTGACTTCTTTCAATGGATCCAGCCTAAATCCTCATCACAAAGCTTTAGTTAGGAAGTTTTGTGCCACAGTATTCAGTGCTATAAATGTTTTTTTTAGAAAGAAAAAAAAAATCTGTTTATTTTTGAAACTCTACCATATCTGTTGTTATTTTTTGTAGACTTTACAGACACATCTGGCCGGTTAGCTCAGTTGGTCAGAGCGTGGTGCTAATAACGCCAAGGTCATGGGTTCAATCCCGATACTGGCCAAGTAGATGAGTTGTGTGCATTTGTTTCATAAGCCTATTGGAAAAATTGAGAGCAATGCACTCTTCTGAGCTTACTAATAAACAAGGAAAACTGACAATGCCCTACGATTTGGAGTAATTTAGTTGAAATTGTCTGAGAGTTGATTCAACAAGTGTACAGTATTTTTAAAAGTGCGACATTACGTGACACCAAGTTTGCCTAAGAATATAAAGTCAATGGAAATATAAAGTACTATTGCAGTGTTGTTGCATAACATTGTGGCCCCAAACACCAATTTACTTCAACAAGATTGCCTGTGTCTTTGAAACCACTATAGAGAGGATTTAAACCACGTGAGAATGAGAGAGAAAACAACAACTATTTGACTTCATTCGATGGATCCAGCCTAAATCCCTCATCACAAAGCTTTAGTTAGGAAGTTTTGTGCCTCAGTATTCAGTGCCATAAATGTTTTTTTTTTAGAAAGAAAAAAAAGTCTGTTTATTTTTGCAACTCGAACATATCTGTTGTTATTTTTTGCAGACTTTGCACACACATATGGCCGGTTAGCTCAGTTGGTCAGAGCGTGGTGCTAATAACGCCAAGGTCATGGGTTCAATCCCCATACTGGCCAAGTAGAGGAGTTGTGTACTCTTGTTTCATAAAAATGATGAAAAGTTTGAGAACAATGAGCTTATTAATAAAGAAGGAAAACTGAAAATGCCCTATGATTTGGATTAATTTAGTTGAAATTGTATGAGAGTTGATTCAACAAGTGTACAGTGTTTTTAAAAGTGCAACATAATGTGACACCAAGTTTGCCTCAGAATATAAAGTCAATGGAAATATGAAGTACAATTGCAGTGTTGTTTCATAGCATTATGGCCCTAAAAACAAATTTACTTCAACAAGATTGGCTGTGTCTCTGAAACCACTGTCGAGAAGATTTAAGCCACGTGGCTTTATGGATAAGGCATCTGACTTCAGATCAGAACAGTGAGGGTTCAAGTTCCTTTGTGATTGAAGTTTGAGAGGAGTTGTTGCATTAATAAAACAAGCCTACTCTCCAATTTATTCACCCATCTTCTGTTGATTGTATTATCTGTTACTAAATGTAGCTTTTAATTTGATTTTAGACTGAAGTCACGTGATTTAAGAGTGAATATGTTTTCTTGCATTAATTGGAAGCGCGTGTTCCCAAAACATTTGTCCATGGTGGGATCGCCACCAAAAACCACACACATTAAGAGAAAACAACAACTATTTGACTTCATTCGATGGATCCAGCCTAAATCCTCATCACAAAGCTTTAGTTTGGAAGTTTTGTGCCTTGATATTCAGTTCCTTAAATGTTTTCTTTTTAGAAAGAAAAAAAACTCTGTTTAATTTTGCAACTTTACCATATCTGGTGTTATTTTTTGCAGACTTTATAGACACACATGGCCGGTTAGCTCAGTTGGTCAGAGCGTGGTGCTAATAACGCTAAGGTCATGGGTTCAATCCCCATACTGGCCAAGTAAAATAGTTGTGTTCATTTGTTTCATAAAATTGTTGAAAAGTTTGAGAACAATGAGCTTATTAATAAACAAGGAAAACTGACAATGCCCTATGATTTGGAGTTTTTAAGTTGAAATGGTATGAGAGTTGATTCAACAAGTGTACAGTGTTTTTAAAAGTGCGACGTTACGTGACACCAAGTTAGCCTAAGAATATAAAGTCAATGGAAATATGAAGTACAATTGCAGTGTTGTTTCATAGCATTATGGCCCTAAAAACAAATTTACTTCAACAAGATTGGCTGTGTCTCTGAAACCACTGTCGAGAAGATTTAAGCCACGTGGCCTTATGGATAAGGCATCTGACTTCAGATCAGAACAGTGAGGGTTCAAGTTCATTTGTGATTGAAGTTTGAGAGGAGTTGTTGCATTAATAAAAAAAAGCGTACTGTCCAATTTCTACATCCATCTTCTGTTGATTGTATTATCTGTTACCAAATATAGCTTTTAATTTGATTTCAGACTGAAGTCACATGATTTAAGAGTGAATTGGTTTTCTTGCATTAATTGGAAGGGATTGTTCCCAAAACATTTGTCCATGGTCGGACCGCCACCCAAAATCACACACCGCAAGAGAAAATCAACAACTATTTGACTTCTTTCAATGGATCCAGCCTAAATCCTCATCACAAAGCTTTAGTTAGGAAGTTTTGTGCCACAGTATTCAGTGCTATAAATGTTTTTTTTAGAAAGAAAAAAAAAATCTGTTTATTTTTGAAACTCTACCATATCTGTTGTTATTTTTTGTAGACTTTACAGACACATCTGGCCGGTTAGCTCAGTTGGTCAGAGCGTGGTGCTAATAACGCCAAGGTCATGGGTTCAATCCCCATACTGGCCAAGTAGAGGACTTGTGTACATATGTTTCATAAAACTAAAACCTTATTAATGAACAAGATAAACTGAAAATGCTCTATGATTTGGAGTAATTTAGTTGAAATTGTTTGAGATTTGATTCAACAAGTGTACAGTGTTTTTAAAAGTGCGACATTACGTGACACCAAGTTTGCCTAAGAATATAAAGTCAATGGAAATATAAAGTACAATTGCAGTGTTGTTGCATAGCATTGTGGCCCCAAACACCGATTTACTTCAACAAGATTAGCTGTGTCTTTGAAATCAGTGTAGACAAGATTTAAACCACGTGGCCTAATGGATAAGGCGTCTGACTTCGGATCAGAAGATTAAGGGTTCAAGTCCCTTCGTGGTTGAACTTTGGGAGGAATTGTTGCATTTATAAAACAAGCATACTCTCCAATTTTTTCACCCATCTTCTGTTGATTGTATTATCTGTTACTAAATGTAGCTTTTAATTTGATTTTAGACTGAAGTCACGTGATTTAAGAGTGAATATGTTTTCTTACATTAATTGGAAGCGATTGTTCCCAAAAGATTTGTCCATGGTGGGCTCGCCACCAAAAAACCACACACATTAAGAGAAAACAACAACTATTTGACTTCATTCGATGGATCCAGCCTAAATCCTCAACACAAAGCTTTACTTAGAAAGTTTTGTGGTTTAATAATCAGTGCCTTAAATGTTTTTTTTGGAAAGAAAAAGAAATCTGTTTATTTTTGCAACTCTACCATATCTGTTGTTATTTTTTTGCAGACATCACAGACACATATGGCCGGTTAGCTCAGTTGGTCAGAGCGTGGTGCTAATAACGCCAAGGTCATGGGTTCAATCCCCATACTGGCCAAGTAGATGAGTTGTGTGCATTTGTTTCATAAGCCTATTGGAAAAATTGAGAGCAATGCACTCTTCTAAGCTTATTAATAAACAAGGAAAACTGACAATGCCCTACGATTTGGAGTAATTTAGTTGAAATTGTCTGAGAGTTGATTCAACAAGTGTACAGTAATTTTAAAAGTGCGACATTACGTGACACCAAGTTTGCCTAAGAATATAAAGTCAATGGAAATATGAAGTACAATTGCAGTGTTGTTGCATAGCATTGTGGCCCCAAACACCAATTTACTTCAACAAGATTGCCTGTGTCTTTGAAACCACTATAGAGAGGATTTAAACCACGTGAGAATGAGAGAGAAAACAACAACTATTTGACTTCATTCGATGGATCCAGCCTAAATCCTCATCACAAAGCTTTAGTTTGGAAGTTTTGTGCCTTGATATTCAGTTCCTTAAATGTTTTCTTTTTAGAAAGAAAAAAAACTCTGTTTAATTTTGCAACTTTACCATATCTGGTGTTATTTTTTGCAGACTTTATAGACACATCTGGCCGGTTAGCTCAGTTGGTCAGAGCGTGGTGCTAATAACGCTAAGGTCATGGGTTCAATCCCCATACTGGCCAAGTAAAATAGTTGTGTTCATTTGTTTCATAAAATTGTTGATGCCTGTCGTGGCATCAACGCCCGAACCCACTAGTGGACACCAGTGGTGAGGGATGCCATCAAGCTGAAGAAAGAGTCTTACCGGGCCTTTTTGGCTTGTGGGACTCCAGAGGCAGCTGACAGGTATCGGCGGGCGAAGCGGAACCCAGCTTCGGTGGTCACTGAGGCAAAGGCCCGGGCTTGGGAGGAGTTCGGCGAGAACATGGAAAACGAGTTCCGTATGGTTCCAAAGAAATTCTGGTCTACCATCCGGCGGCTCAGGAGGGACAAGCGGTGCACCATCAACACCGTTTACTGTGGGGATGGGGAGCTGCTGACCTCGACTCGAGACGTTTTGGATCGGTGGAAGGTTTACTTTGAAGACCTCCTCAATTACACCAACATGTCTTCCCATGAGGAAGTAGAGTCTTTGGAATCCGGGATGGGTCTTTCTATATCTGGTGCCGAGGTCGCCGAGGTAGTCAAAAAGCTCCACGGCAGCCGGGCTCCAGGGGTGGATGAGATCCGCCCAGAGCTCCTATGGGCTCTGGATGGTGTTGGGCTGTCCTGGCTGACACGCCTTTGCATCATTGCATGGACATCGGGAACAGTGCCTCTGGATTGGCAGACTGGGGTGTTGGTCCCTCTTTACAAGAAGGGGGACCGGAGGGTGTGCTCGAACTACCGAGGGATCACATTCCTCAGCCTCCCTGGCAGGGTCTATTCAGGAGTACTGGAAAGGAGGGTCCGTCGGATTGTCGAGTCTCGGATTGAAGAGGAGCAGTGTGGTTTCCGTCCCGGACGTGGAACTATGGACCAGCTCTATACCCTCTTAAGGATCCTGGAGGTATCATGGGAGTTTGCCCAACCAGTCTACATGTGTTTTGTGGATCTGGAGAAAGCATTCGATCGTGTCCCTCGGGGACTCCTGTGGGGGGTGCTCCGGGAGTACGGAGTCTCGGAGCCCTTGGTACGGGCTGTCCAGTCTCTGTACGACCGGAGCCAGAGCTTGGTCCGTATAGCTGACAGTATGTCGATTCCATTTCTAGTGAGAGTTGGACGCCACCAAGGCTGCCCTTTGTCACCGATTCTGTTCATTACCTTTATGGACAGAATATCTAGGCGCAGCCGAGGCATTGGAGGGATCCGGTTTGGTGACCTCAGGATCGGATCTCTGCTTTTTGCGGATGATGTAGTCCTGTTGGCTTCATCGGTCCGTGATCTCCAGCTCTCGCTGGATCGATTTGCTGCCGAGTGTGAAGCGGCCGGGATGGGAATTAGCGCCTCCAAATCCGAGACCATGGTCCTCGCCCGGAAATGGGTAGAATGTACCCTGCGGGTCAGGGGCAGGGTCCTGCCTCAAGTGGAGGAGTTTAAGTATCTCGGGGTCTTGTTCACAAGTGGGGGAAAGATGGAGCGGGAGATCGACAGGCGGATCGGTGCGGCGTCAGCAATAACTAGGACGCTGCATCGGTCCCTCGTGGTAAAGAAAGAGCTGGGATGAAAAGCAAAGCTAGATCGATTTACAAGTCTATGTTGGAAGATCTACGTTCCAATCCTCACCTATGGTCACCAGCTGTGGGTGGTGACCTAAAAAATGAGATCACGGGTACAAGCGGCCGAAATGAGCTTCCTGTGCAGGGTGGCTGGGCTCTCACTCAGAGATCAGGTGAGGAGCTCTGCCATCCGGGAGGAGCTCGGTGTTGAGCCGCTCCTTCTCCAGGTCGAGAGGAGCCAGATGGGGTGGTGAGGGCATCTGGTCAGGATGGCCCCCGAGCGCCTCGCGGGTGCGGTGTTTCGGGCACGTCCCACCGGGTGGAGACCAAGGGGCAGACCCCGGACCCGCTGGAGAGACTATGGCTCACAGCTGGCCGGGGAACGACTTGGGATCCTTCCAGGTGAGCTAGAGGATGCAGCCAGGGTGAGAGAGGCCTGGGCTGCCCGCTTGAGGCTGTTGCCCCCACGACCCGACCCCGGAACAAGCGGAAGATGATGGAACGGAACGGAACTTGGCCTGCTGAAAGTGTTTGCTCTCTGCCAGGTAGATGTCTGCAGAGCCGGGCCAAGGATTTTACTTCTTCAGATCTGACATTTCTTTGAATTGGATGCATTGGACAGGTGGCGATGTGACCACACTGTTGAAGGGGGCAAAGCAATGTTGTACAGTTTAAACTGAGGTTTGCACACCTTGGCGTTCATGTCCAAAGCAACTTTACATTCACTTTTCTCTTTGCAAACTAAAGCCATGTGTAGACTCCGCTGATTCTGATAGAGACACTGATTAGCCTGGTACTGAATCTATATTCTAACCCACATACTGTAGGTTGGTTCTGCCTATAACGTGAATCCAAACAAATAGGTTGATGGATAACAAAAGTTTATTAGATAATCAAAAAGTGAGTTTGACCAAAACATGCTGTGCAAAAAGTTTAGGATTAGAGGTACAGTACATGTAACCTCTGATTAGAGGGATCTATCAGAAGTATTAATGATATATTGTTTTTGATTAAAGTTACTTGGAATTTGTGCTGGAACTAGTTTGATTTGATTTCAAATAACAATGTGTTTTGGTAACTTGTGGACTAACATGGTTTGGATCAGCTTTGATGGGTACTTAGTTATGTCGCATTGCCATTTAGCTTGATCTGGGTGGTTAGTTAGGGATGCTTTCTTTGTACTACCATTTTTGGTGATAGGCATTTACCTGTAGTTTGGCGGCTAACTGATCCGATGTAGTTTATGCAACCTGGTGGTGATTCTGTGTGAAAGATGTGAAGTAAGTGGATGCATGCATCAAGGGGTATCGAGTTTTGGACTGTGTCGGCTGACCGGTCATGTTCTCTTTAGTACGGGTCGAAAATGGGAATGTTTGAATTATAACATTACAATTACCATATATTAGCTAACAGAAACATTTACCTCAAATCCTGTATTATCATTTAGGATGTATGACATACAGGGTAAATTCACTTAGCATATATAACATGCACTTAGTGAACTGGTAAATGACAATATTGCAGGTAGAATTGATCCACAGATCAAAGCGGTCATAGCCCTGAGGAGGACAAAAGGACGAAGACCAAAGGAGGAGTCAGATGCCTTCATGATCATGAAACAACAACCCCCACCATTGTGAAAGCTGGCACTTGTATTAAACCAGTGGTGCCCAAATCAAGGCATGAGGGCCACATGTGGCTCGTTACGATTCTTAATCCGGTCCTTCAAGTTGATTAATGTATGGTTCAAGTTGGTTTTTCTTGCGATTTGGGAATTTTACAACTGTTACTACATTTGAAAACTGGATGCAAAATATTGAGTCTTTTGTTTTTTTATCGTAAAATATTCATCCCTCATGGGGTAATTACTTTTGCTGCATTGCAACACAGCAGGCAGTCATGATGGCACAAATGGTGGGCGTAACAGGGGTTTGGTGTTTTCTCCGCTTAAGCACGAGCTCAGTTGGAATTGAACCGGCTTAAACCTAAGATTAAGCTTTTAGGGGGGGAATAGGTTTTCTTGCATTAATTGGAAGGGATTGTTCCCAAAACATTTGTCCATCGTGGGACTGCCACCCAAAACCACACACTATTTGAAAAACAAAAACTATTTGACTTCATTCGATGGATCCAGCCTAAATCTTCATCATAAAGCTTTAGTTGGGAAGTTTTGTGGCTTAGTATTCAGTGCCATAAATGTTTTTTTTTAGAAAGAAAGAAAAATCTGTTTGCAATACTAATATATCTGGTGTTATTTTTTGCAGACTTTTTATACACATATGGCCGGTTAGCTCAGTTGGTCAGAGCGTGGTGCTAATAATGCCAAGGTCGTGGGTTCAATCCCCATACTGGCCAAGTAGAGGAGTTGTGTACATTTATTTCATTAAACTAAAACCTTATTAATAAACAAGATAAACTGAAAATGCTTTATGATTTGCAGTAATTTAGTTGAAATTGTTTAAGATTTGATTCAACAAGTGTACAGTGTTTTTAAAAGTGCGACATTACGTGATTACGTGATTCCCAAGTTTGCCTCAGAATATAAAGTTAATGGAAATAAGAAGTACAATGTCAGTGTTGTTGCATAGCATTTTGGCCCCAAAAACTGATTTACTTCAACAAGGTTGTGTGTGTCTTTGAAATTACTGTAGAGAAGATTTAAACCATGTGGCCTAATGGATAAGGCATCTGACTTCAGAAGAGTGAGGGTTCAAGTCCCTTCGTGGTTGAACTTTGAGAGGAATTGTTGCATTTGTAAAAAAAGCCTACTCAAAAAAAAAAATCTGTTTATTTTTGCAATACTAATATATCTGGTGTTATTTTTTTGCAGACTTAATAGACACATATGGCCGGTTAGCTCAGTTGGTCAGAGTGTGGTGTTAATGACACCAAGGTCATGGGTTCAATCCACATACTGGCCAAGTAGAGGAGTTGTGTACATTTGTTTCATAAATTTGTTAAAAAGTTTGAGAACAATGAGCTTATTAATAAACAAGGAAAACTGAAAATGCTCTATGATTTGGAGTATTTAAGTTGAAATTGTATGTGAGTTGATTCAACAAGTGTACAGTGTTTTTAAAAGTGCGACATTACGTGACACCAAGTTTGCCTAAGAATATAAAGTCAATGGAAATATGAAGTACTATTGCAGTGTTGTTGCATAGCATTGTGGCCCCAAACACCTATTTACTTTAACAAGATTGCCTGTGTCTTTTATACCACTATACAGAGGATTTAAACCACGTGGCCTAATGGATAAGGCGTCTGACTTCGGATCAACAATGCACTCTAATGAGCTTATTAATAAACAAGGAAAACTGAATATGCTCTATGATTTGGAGTAATTTAGTTGAAATTGTATGTGATTTGATTCAACAAGTCGACAGTGTTTTTAAAAGTGCGACATTACGTGACACCAGGTTTGCCTCAGAATATAAAGTCAATGGAAATATGAAGTACTATGGCACTGTTGTTGCATAGCATTGTGGCCCCAAACACCGATTTACTTGCCTGTGTCTTTGAAATCACTGTAGAGCATATTTAAGCCACATGGCCAAATGGATGAGATGTCTGAGTTTGGATCAGAAGATTGAGGGTTCAAGTCCCTTCGTGGTTTAAGGTTGAGAAAAATTGATGAATTCATAAAACAAGCACATTTTCAAATTTATACACCCATCTTCTGTTGATTGTATTATCTGTTACCAAATGTACCTTTTAATTTGATTTTAGACTGAAGTCACGTGATTTAAGAGTGAATTGGTTTTCTTGCATTAATTGGAAGGGATTGTTCCCAAAACATTTGTCCATGGCATTATTGCCACCCAAATTCACACACATTAAGAGAAAAACAACAACTATTTGACTTCATTCGATGGATCCAGCCTCGATCATCATCACAAAGCTTTAGTTAGGAAGTTTTGTGCCTTGATATTCAGTGCCTTAAATGTTTTTTTAGAAAGAAAAAAAACTGTTTATTTTTTCAACTCTACCATATCTGGTGTTATTTTTTGCAAACTTAACAGAAAAATATGGCCGGTTAGCTCAGTTGGTCAGAGCGTGGTGCTAATAACGCCAAGGTCATGGGTTCAATCCCCATACTGGCCAAGTAGAGTCTCTTTCCTGGGCATGGCCACACCGAGGAGACCTCTGCGCTTCTTCATCCCCGCTCCATCAGGGCGAAATCCATCTACTCATCCCTGCCATGGGTATCGCTGGGCATAGGAGTCTCCCGTGTTTCCATCAGGATGAAGAACATCTATTGACTTCTTTAGATATTTAGCTGTAGATTAGATTAAGCTAATATTTAAACAATAATCTTTGACAAAATGGTTGCTCGTCCTGGGGGAGGAATCTCTCTTTCACGTGGATCCCCATGAGGTTTCTTATTTTTTCCCCACTGATGGGTTTTTTAGGAGTTTTTCCTCACCGAGAAGGAGAGTCTAAGTGTATAAATGTGCTAGTCTTGTTTAGTTAGCATTTGTTAGTTATTTTTCTTGCTGTGTATTTGTGTTAATACATTCCTCTTTTTCTTGTGAAGCCCATTGAGACGGACATTTTGTGATTTTGGGCTATACAAATAAAATTGAATTGAATAGAGTGGGTGTGTATATTTGTTTCATAAAATTGTTAAAAATTTTGAGAAAAATGCACTCCAATGAGCTTATTAATGAACAAGGAATGTACAGTGTTTTTAAAAGTGCGACATTACGGGACACCAAGTTTGCCTGAGAATATAAAGTCAATGGAAATATAAAGTACAATTGCAGTGTTGTTGCATAGCATTGTGGCCCCAAACACCGATTTACTTCAACAAGATTGCCTATGTCTTTAAAACCACTAGAGAAGATTTAAACCACGTGGCCTAATGGATAAGGCGTCTGACTTCGGATCAGAAGAGTGAGGGTTCAAGTCCCTTCGTGGTTGAACTTAGAGAGGAATTGTTGCATTTATAAAACAAGCACACTTTCAAATGTATACACCCATCTTCTGTTCATTATATTATCTGTTAACAAATGTAGCTTTTAATTTGATTTTAGACTAAAGTGATATTATTTAAGAGTGAATAGGTTTTCTGCATTCCACCCTTTTCCACCCGGAAAAGGGTGGAATGCCCCCTGCGGATTAGGGACAGGGTCCTACTCCAAGTGGAGGAGTTTAAGTATCTCGGGGTCTTGTTCACGAGTGGGGGAAGGATGGAGCGGGAGATCGACAGGTGGATCGGTGCGGCATCAGCAATAACTAGGACGCTGCATCGGTCTGTCGTGGTAAAGAGAGAGCTGATCCGAAAAGCAAAGCTCTCGATTTACAAGTCGATCTACGTTCCAACCCTCACCTATGGTCACCAGCTGTGGGTGGTGACCGAAAGAATGAGATCGCGGGTCCAAGCGGCAGAAATGAGCTTCCTCCGCAGGGTGGCTGGGCTCTCACTCAGAGATCCGGTAAGGAGCTCTGCCATCCGGGAGGAGCTCGGTGTCGGGCCGCTCCTCCTCCAGGTCGAGAGGAGCCAGATGGGGTGGTTCGGGCATCTGGTCAGGATGCCCCCCGAGCGCCTCGCGGGCGGGGTGTTTCGGGCACGTCCCACCGGGAGGAGACCAAGAGGCAGACCCCGGACCCGCTGGAGAGACTATGTCTCACAGCTGGCCGGGGAACGACTTGGGATCCTTCCGGGTGAGCTGGAGGATGCAGCTGGGGTGAGAGAGGCCTGGGCTACCCGTTTGAGGCTGTTGCCCCTGCGACCTGACCCCGGAACAAGCGGAAGATGACGGAACAGAACGGAGGTTTTCTTGCATTAATTGGAAGGGATTGTTCCCAAAACATTTGTCCATGGTACGATCGCCACCCAAAACCACACACCTTTTGAGGAAAACAACAACTATTTGACTTCATTCGATGGATCCAGCCTAAACCCTCATCACAAAGCTTTAGTTAGGAAGTTTTGTCTCTTGATATTCTGTGCCTTAAATGTTTTTTTTTTTAGAAAGAAACAAAACTCTAATTATTTTTGCAACTCTAACATATCTTGTTTTATTTTTTGCAGAGTTTACAGACACATATGGCCGGTTAGCTCAGTTGGTCAGAGCGTGGTGCTAATAACGCCAAGGTCATGGGTTCAATCCCTATACTGGCCAAGTTGAGGAGTTGTGTACATTTGTTTCATAAAGATGAAGGAAAGTTTGAGAACAATGAGCTTATTAATAAAGAAGGAAAACTGAAAATGCCCTATGATTTGGAGAAATTTAGTTGAAATTATATGAGCGTTGATTCAACAAGTGTAATGTGTTTTTAAAAGTGCGACATTACGTGACACCAAGTTTGCCTAAGAATATAAAGTCAATGGAAATATAAAGTACAATTGCAGTGTTGTTGCATAACATTGTGGCCCCAAACACCTATTTACTTCAACAAGATTGGCTGTGTCTTTGAAATCACTGTAGAGAAGATTTAAACCACGTGGCCTAATTGGTAAGGCGTCTGACTTCGGATCAGAAGAGTGAAGATTCAAGTCCCTTCGTGGTTGAACTTTGAGAGGAATTGTTGCATTTATAAAACAAGCCTACTTTCCAATTTATACAACCATCTTCTGTTGATTGTATTATCTGTTACCAAATGTAGCTTTTAATCTGATTTTAGACTGAAGTCACATGATTGAAGAGTGAATATGTTTTCTTGCATTAATTGGAAGTAATTTTTCCCAAAACATTTGTCCATGGTGGGACTGCAACCAAAAAAACCACACACATTAAGCGAAAACAACAACTATTTGACTTCATTTGATTGATCCAGCCTAAATCCTCGTCACGAAGCTTTAGTTAGGAAGTTTTGTGCCTTAGTATTCAGTGCCATAAATGTTTTTTTTTTTTAAAAAGAAAAAAAAAATCTGTTTATTTTTGCAACTCTACCATATCTGTTGTTATTTTTTGCAGACATTACAGACACATATGGCCGGTTAGCTCAGTTGGTCAGAGCGTGGTGCTAATAACGCCAAGGAGTTGTGTATATTTGTTTCATAAAATCATTGAATGTTTGAGAACAAGACACTCCAATGAGCTTATTAATAAACAAGGAAAACTGAAAATGCTTTATGATTTGAAGTATTTAAGTTGAAAATGTATGAGAGTTGATTCAACAAGTGTACAGTATTTTTAAAAGCGCGACATTACGTGACACCAAGTTTGCCTAAGAATATAAAGTCAATGGAAATATGAAGTACAATTGCAGTGTTGTTGCATAACATTGTGGTCCCAAAAACCAAAAAGATTGGCTGTGTCTTTAAAACCACTGTAGAGAAAATTTAAGCCACGTGCCGTGATGGATAAGCCATCTGACTTCTGATCAGAAGAGTGAGGGTTCAAGTCCCTTCGTGGTTGAAATTTGAGAGGAATTGTTACATGTATCAAAGAAACACACTTGCAAATTTATACACTCATCTTCTGTTGATTGTATTATCTGTTACTAAATGTAGCTTTTAATTTGATTTTAGACTGAAGTCACGTGATTTAAGAGTGAATATGTTTTCTTGCATTAATTGGAAGCGATTCTTCCCAAAACATTTGTCCATGGCATTTTCGCCACCCAAAACCACACACATTTTGAGAAAAACAACAACTATTTGACTTCATTCGATGGATCCAGCCTCGATCATCATCACAAAGCTTTAGTTAGGAAGTTTTGTGCCTTGATATTCAGTTCCTTAAATGTTTTTTAGAAAGAAAAAAAACTGTTTATTTTTGTAACTCTACCATATCTGGTGTTATTTTTTGCAGACTTAACAGAGAAATATGGCCGGTTAGCTCAGTTGGTCAGAGCGTGGTGCTAATAACGCCAAGGTCATGGGTTCAATCTCCATACTGGCCAACTTGAGGAGTTGTGTGCATTTGTTTCATAAAAATGATGAAAAGTTTGAGAACAATGCACTCCAATGAGCTTATTATAAAACAATGAAAACTGAAAATGCTCTGTTATTGGAAGTAATTAAGTTGAAATTGTATGCGAATTGATTCGACAAATATCAGTGTTTTTAAAAGTGCGACATTACGTGACACCAAGTTTGCCTAAGAATATAAAGTCAATGGAAATATAAAGTACTATTGCAGTGTTGTTGCATAACATTGTGGCCCCAAACACCGATTTACTTCAACAAGATTGGCTGTGTCTTTGAAATCACTGCAGACAAGATTTAAACCACGTGGCCTAATGGATAAGGCGTCTGACTTCGGATCAGAAGTGTGGAGGTTCAAGTCCCTTCGTGGTTGAACTTTGAGAGGAATTGTTACATTTATAAAACAAGCTTACTTTCCAATGTATACACCCATCTTCTGTTGATTGTATTATCTGTTACCAAATGTAGCTTTTAATTTGATTTCGGACTGAAGTCACCTGATTTAAGAGTGAATATGTTTTCTTGCATTAATTGGAAGTAATTGTTCCCAAAACATTTGTCTATGGTCGGATCACCACCCAAAACCACACACAGCAAGAGAAAAACACCAACTATTTGACTCCATTTGATGGATCCAGCCTAAATCCTCATCACAAAGGAAGTTTTTTGCCTTTGTATTCAGTGCCTTAAATGTTATTTTTTTTTAAAGAAAAAAAAACTCTGTTTATTTTTGCAACTCTACCATATCTGTTGTTATTTTTTAGCAGACTTAAGGGAGCAATATGGCCGGTTAGCTCAGTTGGTCAGAGCGTGGTGCTAATAACGCCAAGGTCATGGATTCAATCCCGATACTGGCCAAATTGAAGAGTTGTGTACATTTGTTTCATAAAACTGATGAGAAGTTTGAGAACAATGCACTCCAATGAGCTTTTTAACAAACAAGGAAAACTTCCAATGCTGTATGATTTGGAGTAATTTAGTTGAAATTGTATGCGTGTTGATTCAACAAGTGTACAGCGTTTTTAAAAGTGCGACATTACGTGACACCAAGTTTGCCTAAGAATATAAAGTCAATGTAAATATGAAGTACAATTGCAGTGTTGTTGCATAGCATTGTGGTCCCAAACACCGATTTACTTCAACAAGATTGGCTCTGTGTTTGAAATCATTATAGACAAGATTTAAGCCAAGTGGCCTAATGCATAAGGCGTCTGACTTTGGATCAGAAGATTGAGGGTTCAAGTCCCTTCGTGGTTGAACTTTGAGAGGAATTGTTACATTTATAAAACAAGCACACTTTCCAATTTATACACCCATCTTCTGTTCATTGTATTATCTGTAATGAAATGTCGCTTTTAATTTGATTTAAGAGTGAATAGGTTTTTTTGCATTAATTGGAAGGGATTGTTCCCAAAACATTTGTCCATGGTGGGATCGCAACCCAAAACCACACACATTAAAAACTGAAACTAAAAGAGCATTTTCGAAATATAATTCTGCTACCGGGCTTGCCCTTCGATTAAATTTTAGAACAAAAGGTGATTTGCCCACTCTTGTGTTAGACCAGGCAGGGAAGACAAGATCAGTTCTGTAAATGGTGTGGCTTGAAGACAGGTTAGATGCAGAACCAAGAGCTCTGTTACTCATCTAATTGTGTAGAATAAAATGGTAACCTGAAAGAAGCTGTTTGTCCTCGTTCCAATAAAAAAACATGAAGGAATTGAACATGGGGTTTTAGTATTCTATTACTCATATGTTGGAACAAGTTCCCAATGCTACTTAAGTTATTGAGAACTAATTTCAGGGGGAAAAAAAAAAAACAGGACAAATGCTCCAGAGGACGCTTGTCTTAAAGCCCCCTCATTCACAGGCTGTGAACTGAAGAGACCGATTCGCATTCAGATCAGATTTCATGCCATAGACTAAATTGTTTCTATGAATATTTTAGTCTGCTGATGATGATTGATGTCCATTGAAGTAAAACCCAAGGAACTACAAACATCTGAGTTGCAAAAGATGGCAATAAATAAAATGAATGTTGACATTTCAATAACAAAACTCCATCAGCATATGAATATACCAAAACATATTCTTTACAACTTTTTTAACAATGCACACTGAGTTTGAAATAACTAAGAACTTTCTTAATTGTTGAATTCAAAACTGCTTTATTTCAATATCTACATATATTTTAACACAGCTAATCGGAAACAAGCAAATCATAAACTGACACTACCACGTGAAGACAAGTCAAGTGAAGTCACATTTAGTCAATTGAAGTGTATTTGGTTGCAAAATCATTCTAGCGACTTTATCTCAAGCAAGTACAGCCATTTTGTCCAATGAGTCCTGGCAAAAAGTTAAACAAGTAAATCAAATCTTATGAAAGTGTCATTACTGTGCCTGTTGCAAATTTGCGACCAAATTCAATGCTGATACCAGGGATCCAAGATAAATGCTTAAACGGCTTGCCATAGATATAGCCACCAGAGGGGCCACTACCTTCTGGACACAAGTTTTGGCAAACCTTTAATCGCTTCAATTATTTTTGTAGAGCTAAATATCACAAAACGATTGTCTCAATGGGCTTCACATTGTAGATTGAAAAAAGTACAAACACAAACAAAGATCAAAAGAAAAAAATGTATACACACAAATACAAAGTTAAAAGCTAACTAAAGAAAAGCTAGCTAAACATTTTCAGCACATTTCTGCCCTTAGACCCTCCTTCACAGGGAGGAAAAACTCCAAAAAACCCAGCAGTGAGGAAAAGAAGACACCGCATGGGAATCCACATGAAAGAAAGATCCCTCCCACAGGATGAGCAGCCAATGTGTTCAAGACTGTTAATTAAATATTAGCTTATTCTACTGTACAGCTTTTTATCTGAAGAAATCAGTAGACGTTCTTCGTCTTGATGAAAACAGGATAGTAGATCAAGCATGAAGGCCTCCTCATTCTGGCCATGCCCAGGACAGGAACACAGAGGATCCATCAGGAATCTGAAACAGAACTCTCTCCCAAAGAGGAGGAAGAGAGAGGTGGACAACATGTGAATTGTACTGTACCAACTAGTGGTGAAAAAAAACTATAAGAAAAGGCATTAGAAACAGTGAATGAGATGGGAAAGGGGCCACAAAAAGAAAATCCACGGATCAGGCAAGGGCGAAATGTATACATCAAGCAGCTAAAACAGTCTGCCAGAGAATAGTAGAGGTAAAGTAGATAGAGTTTGAGGACACAGATCAGTCGGTAACTTCTCGTATGTTGTTCTTTGAGTTTTTTTTGTAGTGATAAAAATTAAAGTTAAATTGTTCAACAACAAAATCTAAATTTTTCTCCTTCCCCAATTCCCAAAATGTGGTCTATCCCAATTAGGCAAAAGATTCTTCTTCTTTTTCTTTCGGCTTTTCCCTTCAGGGGTCGCCACAGCAAGTCAGTTTCTTCCATCTAATCCTATCTGCTGTATCCTCTTTGGTAATAATAATAATCATACATTTTATGTGTAATGCGCCTTACATTTTAAGAAAAAAATACCAAAGCGCTACATAGAAAGGTAAAAACAATAAAAACATTTTAAAAACTAAAATCTACATTCTGAAAACAAAGAATAATAAAATCAAAATGTAAAAGCCTTATTAAAAATGAATGTTGGTCACACCAACTATCTTCATGTCTTCCTTCACTGTATCCATGAACCTCCTCTTTGGTCTTCCTCTAGCCCTCTTTCCTGGTGGTTCCAAATCCAGCATCCTTCTTCCTACGTACTCTCTCTCTCTCCGCTGTACGTGCCCTCACCATCTTAGTCTTGCCTGTCTAACTTTATCTCCAAAACCTCTAACATGTGCTGTTCCCCTGATGTACTCATTTCTAATTCTGTCCATCCTGGTCACTCCCAGAGAGATCCTCAGCATCTTCATCTCTGCTACCTCCATCTCTGCTTCCTGTCTTTTCCTCAGTGCTACTGTCTCTAGACCAAACAGCATGGCCGGTCTCACCACGGTTTTGTACACTTTTCCTTTCATTCTAGCTGAAACTCTTCTGTCACACATCACACCTGATACTTTCCTCCACCCGTTCCAGCCTGCCTGAACACAATTCTTCACCTCTTTTCCACACTCTCCATTGCTCTCACTGTTGATCCTAGATACTTAAAATCTTCCACCTTCTTTATCTCTTCTCCCTGTAACCTCACTTTTCCGTTTGGATCCCTCTCATTCACACACATGTACTCTGTTTTACTCTGACTAATCTTCATTCTTCTTCTTTCTAGTGCAAACCTCCACCTCTCCAGCTTTTTCTCCACCTCTTCCCTCCTCTCACTACAGATCGCAATGTCATCTGCAAACATCATTGTCCATGGGGATTCCTGTCTGACCTCGTCTGTCAGCCTGTCCATCCTGTCCAATTAGGCAAAAGATCTACTTAGATATTCACAAATGTCTGAAACAATGATAGAAAGAAGTCAAACTTATAGCGGATCCAAAAATGCTTCGACATTTGGACACAATATCAAACCATTCTGTATAAAAACCACATTCATCACTATGTACAGTATCTGCTCCCGAGCTAGTACGAACAAAAACTCTGGAATCAACTTTTACCTTCAAAATGAAGTAACAGCACTCGGATGTGATACTACTGCCACTGCCGTGGATAATAAAAGAAAATACACCTACAAACTGAACAATTTAGTAGGAGGTAGAACATCTACTGGAAAACTGAATTTACATGAAAAAAAACAAACAAAAAAATCTTTAGTTAGATTTTATTGGAAACTGCTGTTTCAGCAGACAGATGACCTGTTCTGGATGAACCTGCTTTTCACCTGCTTCATAGTCGAGATTAACTCCGACCCACCACAGATACAAGTTAAATTGGAAAAAGCTGCTTAGAAAATGGATGGATTGAACATGTTGTGATAGTTGCAGTAATGGATGTATGGCTGCTGAAAGGAAAAATACCACAGTGCTTTCAAGGTTTCTTCCTATTGACAAAATGTCACCCTCAGCCTCTTCTGCTCCAGCTATTTTGTCTGAATACTCTCAAGATTCACACTGCAAAGCAACCACAGCTCTGAGACAGTCATCCGTCTACCTACTGTTGTGTCATACATTTGTCCATTTGCTCTGATAACAAACTGTACACTCAAGCCTCTTTGTGACAAAAAAAACCCCAAAATGATAAAGAGTGTTAACCATGGTCATCTTTATTGAAATTCGCTTTCCAGAACAAGCGATACCAGCAGCCATTTTGATGTTTTTCAACTCTGAACTTCCGCTTCTAACCTAGTTGTGAAATGCATAGTTCGCCCCTACTCCTATATACAGTAAGGGTTTTTTTTTGTCCTGAGGATAGGTGACAGACATGTACAATCAAGTGGGATCGGCCAAAATAATTAAACGCTTTGGGTCCCAGGCGGTATAGCCCAGTGGTTGAGTCATCACCTTTCAACTGGGAGAACTGAGTTCAAATCCCATTCGGTGCAAAATCTGCCTGGGACCACAGGGACTTAAACTTTCGATGAAAACAAAAATGACAAAAAAAATTACAAAATCAAACACTTTGATAGAAATTAAATTCTAGAAAGAATCACAAATAAAACACCATTTTCTGAAGTGACGGAAAGCTAGTACCAAGATGAATATGAGTAAAATTTAACAATGAGAACAAATTTATTTCATCGCTCAGTATTTAGAGAAAAGTATTATAAGAACCTGTCTGCCTCATTCAAACAGATTAAACTCAATACATTCCCAAAGATGACAAGGCAACGTTCTTGCCTTCGACTTCATGCCTTAGGCTCTTTTTAGGTTTCATTTCTAAACTCGACAGTTGATGTCCTGTCTTGTCTTTTTACCAACAACGGTAAATAAAACAAATACACTGTTATCAAATTCAGAGCCGCCGCTTCTAAATGTTATCTGTGTTAATCTGGACTGGGTCTTGACTTCAAAGAACAGCTTTAATATTGTAGTTTCAGCAAAAGAGAGCCACACTTGTAACAGGAAATTAAATTACGATTGGCATTTCTTTGTGCACACACAGAAAAGAAACAATGTCCCTCAGTTGACAGACTGGAGCACACCGTGAATCTTGAACCGTGGTCTAACAAGGCTACTGAACTCAAGCTACGAGTTGTGCATCTTTGACAGACGGTCAGAGAAATTGAACAAACAACTGTTGGGAAAAAGAAAATTCCAAAGTAGAAAGCGTGGGATACTCTTTCTACGAGATAGAGCTTCGTTCAACAAAACAATTGTAAAACAATCATCAAATTCTGTGGTTTTTAACTCTTTCCCCATGTCATGGTTGGCCAAACCAAGAAAAATGTCCTTTTTGTAAAAGTTTGTTATTTTTAAAATCAGGGTCCAACCTTTTTATCAGTTGGGCATTCAAATCAGATACATTTTACTCTTATGAGACATTGTAATTGGCAAAAAAATTGATGGTACCTACTTAACACTAGGAACACCAAGGGGTCAATTTGAACGCACGTCACTTTAATATGCTACTTAGAATAAATAAAACACAACCTATGAGACTGACCTTCTATTATTTTAATTTAAACGTGTTTTTGTATTTCATCATGTAATTTTTGTGTTCTAAAAATGAACATTTCAAAATTTATATGCATTTTATCTCCTCGAACCAGGGCACAGCAGCTGGGAGTTGATGCCATTACGGAAACATTTTAGAAAGGTTCAGTGAGACAATATTGAAGAGATACCATGAAGAGTGTAAGAAAATTGTTGTCTGAATAAAGTAGGCCATATTTTGTAGATAAGTCTTGAAAGTTCAGGTCAACACATAGCCTATAGCCACTTTATAACGAGGACATTTTGAAGCAGCAGTGCAAAATGCGGATATAAAGCAGGCTATTGACAAATTAGATCATTTTACTTTAGTGTTTGCTTTTTTATTCTAGTATTAAAAATTTTCAACATTTTATCATTATTTATACTTTAAAAATTGAGTGGTATACAAGTTTATTTTTGCCTTATAGCAGCGCAAAACATTGAATAATTACAAAAGCGGTCATGTTGATGGTCATGGCGCTTGCATGGAGAAACTTTGAAATTTTCCCAAATTGCGTCACAAAAACCATCAACCGCTACAAATAAACTGGCTCTCATCAGGACCGTTCCAGGAAATGAAGACCAAGAGTCACCTTTGCCATGGAGAACGAGTTCATTTAAGTCACCAGTCTCAGAAATAGCAGGTTAACAACAGCCCAGGTTAGAGAACTGGGCAATGCCACGCAGAGTTCTAGCAACAGTCACATCTCTAGAACAACTGCCAAGAGAAAACTGTCTGAATCAGGCCTTCATGGTAGAATATCTGCTAGGAAAATACTGCTAAGGACCACTCCAAACAAAGTCTGTTTATCTGATTTTTTTTTGGGTAGACTGATCTTTATTTCTTAAAGTAATGATGACCACTCATTTCTCTTCACTTAGCTGCTTGTATCCACCTGACTTTTGCCCAACACAAGTGATGGTTCCAGACACATTTATGAGGCAAGAAATCCCAAATGGACAAGCTGGCAGGGCATGCCTCAATTTCCGGTGACCACCTCTTGAATCTCATCAAGAGAATGCCAAGAGTGTGTAAGGCTACAATCAAAGCAAGAGGTGGCTACTTTGAAGAATGTACAATAAAAGACATTTCTTCAATTGTTCCACCTTTTTTTGGTAAAATTATAATTCCACATGTGTTAATTCATAGTTTTGATGTCTTCACTATTATTCAACCATTTTCATTATCATAAAAATAAAGGAAACTCTTTGAATGAGAAGATGTGTCCAAACTTTTGGTCTGTACTGTAAGTTAATATACAGTAAATAATAGAAACTTTTTTTCCTTTTCAGTCCATTCTTGTGTGCTTAATTTCACTTCCTTAGCAAAACATTAATGGATTTCGAGTGAATTAGCGCATTTGCTAACATTGGCAAAAAGTAGCTAAATCAAAACAAATTTGGAATCATTAGATTGAGTGTAAATGAAGTAAAAGGTATGAATGTGTGAGATTGTATATGTTTTTATGAAGTTAATGTATGTGTATTATTTATCCTATATTCACGACTAAATGGATAAATCGCTGTGAGTCTTTGTCAGATTTTCGCTGATGAGTTATTCAATATATGTATGTACGATTGTGATGGACCAAGTAGTGCAAACAGCCAGGCACAGGGTTTTAAGTAAAAAGGGTTCTTTTTATTTAACCCAAAAAATGTCAAAATGTTTAGCAATTATAAAAGAGGTCAAAATAACCAATTTCCTCAAATAGACCCAAAGATTCGAATCTTTCGAGCCCGCAAAGAGCTCCATCTGCGGGCTGCGGGATGTAAAGAAAAATCCAGTAGAAAAAAAGAAAGGTGAATAAATTTCGCTCCAAGTCTCAAGTCATCAGAAAAAAGATTGAGATTTGGCGAGATTTTCTGCTTCCTATTCTTTGCTAATATTTTTTTCACCGGTATCATACAGTAGTTATGTCGATACTGTCTGTTAATTTAAATTTTACTCTACCAAAACAAATAAAAGAAATATTCCACTCTGTTCATTTAAATTATGATTAACTGTTTAATAAAGCACAGACTGACCACACCGCGCGCTCCTGTCATCAATATGATTTAGTACAGAGAACTGAGTCTTTCTTCAGTGGTGCCAAACCACCGGGCCGCGGACCGGTACGGGGCCGCACAGACAGAAGAAATAACTTCCATTATTTCCATTTGGTTTTTATTCCATATTTCATCTTCGAGATAAAGATGTTTTAATTTGAAAAGTCACCGGATTTTCTTCCTTACGTCCGTCAATGACTCACCATTGATACACCATTCCATTAAATTTAAACCTCTAACACCGGTAAAATGAGAACACTCTTCAGGTTTCAGGTCAAGATGGGACTGTCTGGTTCCAGCAAAACAAACTCACAACTCTGACTGATGTAGTCTCACTGAAAAATCTAACTAGTATTTTTATTCACTTTGTTTATGTGAAGTCCTTTATTTTGAAGGTATGTTTACAGTTACCATAACAGAGTGCGTTAGAGCAGAGAGAATTTTTCCATTTTATAAAGACGCTGCTAATAAATTCTCTTGAAGACAAAGTGGAATTAAGTTTGTTATCGCTTAAAAAGCCAGTTTTTCAGGCTGGTCTTTAGTTTTTCTGCTACACCTTTAGACCGGTCCGTGAAATTATTGTCTGACACTAAACTAGTCTGAGGTGCAGAAAAGGTTGTCAACCCCTCCCTCAGATGACTGAAAAACTTCGTAAAGTATGAAAAAAAAAAAAAAAAAAAAAAAAAAAAAAAAACTGCGGGCCAACGTTCACTAATCAGTGATTACAGAAGCAGAAACTTTAACATTTGGATTAAATGTGAGCAGGGCTTTGTGGCGCCCGCCCACACAACGAAAACAATCATCATTAGGAAAAAACCTTAAATAAGACAAACTCAAACAAATGTTCTATCCAAAGATTTTGTTTCATAAATTTTTATTTAAATATAGAATTTTTTCCACCATGTTAGGCTTCAGTCTGCTCCTCTTTTGGTTTACAACCTCTCCAGCTTTGGAGAAGACCCGCTCGCAGGGCACCGCTCGCAGGGCACCGAGGTTGCTGGCATATGCAGAAAGTACTTGGCCAGTTTATACCAGTTGGGATATACAGCTTCCCTCGATGCCCAGTACTGGAGCGGGTCTTCACCTCTGAAGAGATAGCGCTCTGCCAGATATCGCTGGACCTCCACCGTCGCGTTCACCGAGGCGCAATTTATTCACTGGGTTTCACCTAAAAAGAAAAATGAATTTAGTTTGTAAAGCCATATAAGATGAGGTCATGTTGCTGATCAGACGTACCAACCCGGCTGTCCGGAAGATCCCACAAATTGTCCTCTCTGTAGAAGAGGATCCCGGTTGTTGTGACTAATAAAGCAGAATTGATTTTAACACCAGAAAAAGTAAATATAAATGAAATAAAGTTTGTGGAAGCTTACCTGGATGTAGAAGAATCTCTTCTTTCTGTTCTTATTCTGCCCACATTTCCTGAATGAATGAATCTCTTTTATATCTTCCTACTGATTGAACAACTCCGCCCAATTCGAATCACCCGCGAGCTACTCGGCACCGGTTCTCAGGTGCGAGCAGACTCCGAGCTCTGGTCACGTGGTATGGAAGGTTTGCTTGCCCTGCTCGAAGCAAACCTCGCGGGATTTTTTTTTCATTCTGCTCGACACTACTCGAGTAGGGCCGCTCGAGCAGGCCATCCCTAGCTCCAGCCCAGGGACAGCAGGTGATCCTTCAGCCCAGGAACTGGAGCACCTGCAAAACTTAAGAAAATCAAATTAATGTGAATCAACAACATAAACCAAACGTGCACTAATCTAAACATTAAACCCAAAGTAAATAAAAAATGGTTTAGCAAACAGAAGATCTAAATTATATTTATAAAGTGAATTATAAAGTTTACTAACTAAATGGTTGTGTGGCTGTAGCCATCACACACACACACACATATATATATATATATATATATATATATATAGATATGTATATGTTCGGAAGTTTGCCTTTAAATTGTTATCGGCACAGGGCTAAAGAAAAATCTTAATTGGCCAGGCACTAATTCAATGCTTGCTAATTTATTATTGTTTGTCTTTGTATTAGTATTTCAACAAATGAATCCATTCTATTAGCATAGTGAAGATTAAAGGTGGTTTATCTTTACCTCTCTGGAGCCACCAATTAATCCTGTAAATCCTCTCTTACTGGGATTACCAAGAAGTTCACAGATGAATTGCTTAAGTTTCACAAACTCTTTCTTGTGGTCCTATTGACCAACTCTGGGAATCAAAATGAGGCAGAATCACAGAACTCTTCCAGATGTGTTCCAGTTAGTGCAGCATCCATAGTCCAGGTCATAAGAATGCACATAAATTGTTAATATGCTCCGTTCCGTTCCGTTCCGTCATCTTCCGCTTGTTCCGGGGTCGGGTCGCGGGGGCAACAGCCTCAAACGGTAGCCCAGGCCTCTCTCTCACCCCAGCTGCATCCTCCAGCTCACCTGGAAGTATCCCAATCGTTCCCTGACCAGCTGTGAGACATAGTCTCTCCAGCGGGTCCGGGGTCTGCCCCTTGGTCTCCTCCCGGTGGGACGTGATCGAAACACCTCGCCCGCGAGGCGCTCGGGGGGAATTTTGACCAGCTGCCCGAACCACCCCATCTGACTCCTCTCGACCTGGAGGGGGAGCGGCTCGACACCGAGCTCCTCCCGGATGGCAGAGCTCCTCACCCGATCTCTGAGTGAGAGCTCAGCCACCCTGCGGAGGAAGCTCATTTCGGCCGCTTGTACCCGCGATGTACAGCCAATGACTCATGGAAACGTAAAACCATTGACGTTTGAAACGGACATACCAATTTCGGAATGTAAAAGGAGCATGAACAGACTTTTACCGTGCAATGCCTGCTAAAAAAAGAACCAGCGACATACAAGTTGTTGAGTATCTTGATCATAATGAATTGTAATTGGAGAAAAAAATGAAAGTAAGAATAGATGTAACTCTTTACTGCACCTGCGAGCTATCTAGTAATCCCTGTTTCTACTGAAATGTCAACCATCCTTTACAGAGTGAGGCGTTAACATTTTCTTTAAAGCAAAATTGTTCCGTCATCTTCCGCTTGTTCCGAGGTCGGGTCGCGGGGGCAACAGCCTTAAACGGGCAGCCCAGGCCTCTCTCTCCCCAGCTGCATCCTCCAGCTCACCCGGAAGGATCCCAAGTCGTTCCCCGGCCAGCTGTGAGACATAGTCTCTCCAGCGGGTCCAGGGTCTGCCCCTTGGTCTCCTCCCGGTGGGACGTGCTTAAAACACCTCGCCCGCGAGGCGCTCGGGGGGCATCCTGACCAAATGCCCAAACCACCCCATCTGGCTCCTCTCGACCTGGAGGAGGAGCGGCTCGACACCGAGCTCCTCCTGGATGGCAGAGCTCCTCACCCGATCTCTGAGTGCGAGCCCAGCCACCCTGCGGAGGAAGCTCATTTCGGCCGCTTGTACCCGCGATCTCATTCTTTCGGTCACCACCCACAGCTGGTGACTATAGGTGAGGGTTGGAACGTAGATCGACTTGTAAATCAAGAGCTTTGCTTTTCGGCTCAGCTTTCTCCTTACCACGACGGACTGATGCAGCGTCCTAGTTATTGCTGACGCCGCACTGATCCGCCTGTTGATCTCCCGCTCCATCCTTCCCCCACTCATGAACAAGACCCCGAGATACTTAAACTCCTCCACTTGGGGCAGGACCCTGTCCCTGACCCGCAGGGGGCATTCCACCCTTTTCCGGGCGAGGACCATGGTTCATGTTAATATGCTCAGGTTAATTTTTTAAAACAGACATTTGAGACGGGCGCCGACCATTAGCTTTAATAAATACCCATACTAAAGTGGTAAAACACCAGCTGATCAAATGGTGTAACTGCTGTAATAACATGGTCATGACAAAAATGAAACCCTTTCAAATAATAGAAAATAACAGCAGTAATTTACAATATTTAAAAACAAATTTAAGTTTTAAAATGTAGTAAATTCAAGCTCAAATGACCACCTTTATGCAAGTTACTTCATGATCTTTTTTTCTATTGAATTGGAACTGTCCTAAAAGCTGCAGTGGGTGAAAAATGAAGTCCACCTCCATCGCTTCTATTACATTTAAGAGGGAAAGTAGAGGCTAGGTGCTGCTGATGGAACTCACTTGAATAATAGCTCATTGGCGAGTGTAAGTAGCTCTTTCAAAACAGGCTCTGGTTGTTTTCTGCCCATTCAGGTATGTGTAAACAAATTCAAAGAAATAAAAACAGCAATGATCATAGAGAAGCAGTGCATCTGGGAAGGGTTACGAGGGTATTTCCAAACATACGCTCCATCTTTCCAAAGTCAGAAATATTGAAGACTTTAAATGCACTGTGGCGAATCTTCTTCTCCTTTCGGCATTTCCCTTCAGGGGTCGCCACAGCAGGTCAGTTTCTTCCATCTAAGCCTATCTGCTGAATCCTCTTTGGTCACACCAACTATCTTCATGTCTTCCTTCACTGTATCCATGAACCTCCTCTTTGGTCTTCCTCTAGTCCTCTTTCCTGGTGGTTCCAAATCCAGCATCCTTCTTCTGATGTACTCTCTCTCTCTTCTCTGCACATGTCCAAACCATCTAAGCCTGGCCTCTCTGACTTTATCTCCAAAACCTCTAACATGTGCTGTTCCTCTGATGTACTCATTTCTGATCCTGTCCATCCTGGTCACTCCCAGAGAGATCCTCAGCATCTTCATCTCTGCTTCCTGTATTTTCCTCAGTGGCACTGTGTCTAGACCAAACAGCATGGCGGGTCTCACCACGGTTTTGTACACTTTTCCTTTCATTTTAGCTGAAACTCTTCTGTCACACATCACACCTGATACTTTTCTCCACCCGTTCCAGCCTGCCTGAACACGCTTCTTCACCTCTTTTCCACACTCTCCATTGCTCTGGACTGTTCCTAGGTACTTAAAATCTTCGACCTTCTTTATCTCTTCTCCCTGTAACCTCACTTTTCCATTTGGATCCCTCTCATTCACACACATGTACTCTGTCTTACTCTGACTAATCTTCATTCCTCTTCTTACTGTGGCGAATGGTTATCAAAAATTGCTGGTCCACTAGAATACCATGGGACCATGTTTAGATTTAAAGAAAAAAAGAAAAGTTCTAGTGACTCACTGACCAATGACTGCTTAAAGAGTGGGCACACTTGTTGAGATGATTTTTTTTTTCCCAAAATGGCGCCGTCCAACATGGCTGCCTCGGTACTTCTGTGCAACCTTTTTTCTCTGTTTTTGTTAGTAAATGGTGCATCCGCGTGCTCTTACACTCGTGAGGAGCTCTTAAACCTCAGGACATCGACCCCTACAGACCTACTACCAGTTTTTTTAGTGGCTGCGGCAGATTTAGTCTAGATTTAGTCCAGATTTAGTGGTTCGCGTACGCCATTGCCGAGCCTTTTTCTCTCTAATGTCCGCTCACTTAGCAACAAGATGGACAAACTAGCACTGCTGATGCGACGAAACAGGGACTTCTCTTCCTAATACCTACTTTTAAAAGGTTGAAAGGCCTGGAATGCATTATATTAGCCTGATTGATCAGACTATTTCAACAACAACAGTCTGACCTCACAGCATTGGGGCTCACCCAGTCTAAGGTGATAGGGTACTTTTTGATTTAAAAAAATTGTACCTTTCTGTTCATAATTGGATATGACGTGTAATATGCCCAAACATTCGGTGTAGTCCGGAAAGGGAAGTGTAAAAATAAACTTGTCGTCAGCAGGGCAAAAACGTCTTTCCCTGAATAAACTTTCTAAACATTGTCTCTAAATTCTAAATCTGGGGAATCATTGCTAACGTGCACCGTAAAGGATGATTCTTCTTCTTTCGACATTTCCCTAAGTCAGTTTCCTCCATCTAACCCTATCTGCTGAATCCTTTTCGGTCACACCAACTATCTTCATGTCTTTCTTCACTGCGTCCAGGAACCTCGAAGTCTAAAAAATGGCCTGAATGGATGTGTTAATGTGATAGTGTTGCTTCTATTTGCTGATTGGGTTGGGTGTTCTCTGACCTCTGTAATTTTAAAATACTGTAATTTCACGACCATTAGGCACACAGTACGAAAAGGCACAGTCTCAGGTATGCGTGCTATTGCTGTTTTTAACATACACACAAGACGTAATGTACAAAAAGGCGCAGTCTCAGTCACACACCGCCTTACAACAACACACACGCAAGCATGCAAATGTGTGTATTAAAACATAGATCGGGAGCAAAACTGAGTTTGGTTGTACTTTATTTAAGTACTAACGATGCTAAACAAGCACATTACCAGTAATAGTCTTTATTCAAATCCGTCAAAGTCCTCATCCTCTGTTTCAGAATCAAACAGCTGCGCAAAATCCAACAGAGCAGGTCCACTTCACTCCTCGCTGTCAAAGTCACTGTCTGTACTGTGCGGCTCCTCAGAAAGGATACCAGCTTTTGCGAAAGCTCGGATAAAAGTACCAGCAGACACGTTAGTCCAAGCATCTAAAATCCATTGATTCGTTAATGCTGAAATTTCTCGCGGCGGCTCGATTCCCATGTTCCTCCGCGTAGCTGATTGCCTTTAACTTAAACTGAGTGTCATAAGCGTGTCTCTTTGCCATTTTCAGGGTTAAAACAGCAATGTTGTGCATACAGCACATACCTTTTTATACACAATCCACGCCCACACTTCACTCTTTAACGTTCTCATGCCTTTTCTTTCAGGTCCGCCTCGCCTCACGGGCACCGCGTTTTCTTTTAGGTCCGCCTTTTCTCACGAGCTCCGCGTTTTCTTTTAGGTCTGCCTTTTCTCACACACAAGTCGCACCGCACGAAAGGGCGCACCGCTCATTTTGAAGAAAATCTAAGACGTTTATGCATATGCGCCTTATAGCCGTGAAATTACGGTAATACCTACAGTCCCTGATCTAGTTGTCAAAGTAAAATTAAAAGGGACGGGAGCAAAAGGTGGCGTGGTCATTTAAGAACCTTTGATAACACTTATTTACTTAAAATCAACTGGTTTTTTTTTCAGCTTGTCATGTTGAAATCTTAGTTATTAGCCTGCAGATTTGCTAATGTTTCTGCTAAGTTTTTTAAACCCAGGCTGACAGAGAAGCAGAGGAAAAGAACACACAAGGATAGTGTTGTTTGGTTGTTTTGGTTACATTAAAACCAGCCAACGGGCAATCTTTTCCACCAAAAAGCTCTGTCTGTATGTGAATAAAATGGCAATATTTTTTACTTCTATTCCTTCTTTTCTAAAACACCAAACACTGGAAGATTGATTAAAACTTCCCTAGGTGCTACTTTTCGATTCTAATCGACAAAATGGGCACAAAAATTCAGCAAAATTAGACCATGGAGATTTGGAAAAGCAAAACATATTTCAACATGCCGATTTCAGCTGCAACAGTCAAAAATCAGTGAGATAGTGTGGCCTTAAAAATAAAAGCATGGTTCCATCCTGGTGTGTGTGAACCTCTGGGGGTGGCTTAAAGGCGTGGGAGAAAAGTAGTTTTCAGGGCTAACTGAACAACATTTCAACTTCACAACTAACCTGAGTGCTCATCCCATAATGACCACAAAGTGTCACAACTCACTCCAATAGAGCACCTCCACAAAGTGCTTGATTGATCCACATACAGTGGTGGTCAAAAGTTTACATACACTTGTAAAGAACATAATGTCATGGCTGTCTTGAGTTTCCAGTTATTTCAACAACTCTGATTTTTCTCTGATATAGTGATTGGAACAGATCCTTCTTTGTCACAAAAAACATTCATGAAGTTTGATTCTTTTATGACTTTATTATGGGTAAACTGAAAATGTGACGAAATCAGCTGGGTCAAAAATATACATACAGCAATGCTAATATTTGGTTACATGTCCTTTGGCCATTTTTACTTCAATTAGGCGCTTTTGGTAGCCATCCACAAGCTTCTGGCAAGTTTCTGGTTGAGTCTTTGACCACTCCTCTTGACAGAATTGGTGCAGTTCAGTTAAATTTGTTGGCTTTCTGACATGGACTTGTTTCTTAAGCATTATCCACATGTTCTCAATGGGATTTAAGTCAGGACTTTGGGAAGGCCATTCTAAAACCTTAATTCTAGCCTGATTTAGCCATTCCATTACCACTTTTGATGTGTGTTTGGGGTCATTGTCCTGTTGGAACACCCAACTGCGCCCAAGACCCAACCTTCGGGCTGATGACTTCAGGTTTTCTTGAAGAATTTGAAGGTAATTCTCCTTCTTCATTGTCCCATTGACTCTCTGTAAAGCACCAGTTCCATTGGCAGCAAAACAGGCCCACAGCATAATACTACCACCACAGTGCTTGATGGTAGGCATGGTGTTCTTGGGGTTAAAGGCCTCACCTTTTCTCCTCCAAACATATTGCTGGGCATTGTGGCCAAACAGCTCAATTTTTGTTTCATCTGACCACAGAACTTTGTCCATGTGATCAGCAGCAAACTTTAGTCGAGCCTTAAGGTGCCGCTTTTGGAGCAAGGGCTTCCTTCTTGCACGGCAACCTCTCAGTCCATGGCGATGCAAAACACGCTTGAGTGTGGACACTGACACCTGTGTTCCAGCAGCTTCTAATTCTTGGCAGATCTGCTTTTTGGTGCTCCTGGGTTGACTCTTCACCCTCCTGACCAGTTTTCTCTCAGCAGCAGGTGACAGCTTGCGTTTTCTTCCTGATCGTGGCAGTGACAAAACAGTGCCATGCACTTTATACTTACAAACAATTGTTTGCACTGTTGCTCTTGGAACCTGCAGCTGCTTTGAAATGGCTCCAAGTGACTTTCCTGACTTGTTCAAGTCAATGATTCTCTTTTTCAAATCTGTGCTGAGCTCCTTTGACGTTCCCATTGTAGCGTTTGTGGGTGTTTTTATCCAATGAGCCCTTTTTAAATGACCTCAGAGAAGTCACCAGCTGTAGTCACTCATAATCACTCACAAGAAGTTAAGAGGTCATGCTATGAAGCTCATGTCATTGACACAACTTTCTAAGTCTCCAAAATTGCTCATTCATGTTGCTGTATGTAGATTTTTGACGCAGCTGATTTCGTCACATTTTCAGTTTACCCATAATAAAGTCATAAAAGAATCAAACTTCATGAAGGTTTTTTGTGACAAAGAAGGATCTGTTCCAATCACTATATCAGAGAAAAATCAGAGTTGTTGAAATAACTGGAAACTCAAGACAGCCATGACATTATGTTATTTACAAGTGTATGTAAACTTTTGACCACCACTGTAGGTGTTCTCTAAAGGCACACGACAAAAAATGAAGAAAAGCACTAAAGGATGCTGTCTACGAGCTTTATTTTCACAAGTAATGACAAATTATGACAGTGGATGGGTGTATTTTTAAGAGAGTTGATTAAGAAAGAAAGAGTTAAGAAAAATGGAATTGCAACAAGTTAAAATAAAGTAGTTTTTTTTAATTATTTTTTTTATTATTATTATTAATACAGCTCATAAAGAAAAAAACAGTTTCATGGGTGTGCATTGTTTACGTTGCATTACAATTTCCCTCTTTTTTTAGTAGACATTCTCAATTTTCGGTTATCTTTACCATTACCTTTTCGGTCCTTTGCTAAAATATAATTATTTTTCTTTCTTTCATTAATGTGAAATTACACTGTGACCGAAATAAATAAATAATTTAAAAAAAAATTTGATTAAACACATCTTCCTCCCAGCTACCTTAGTCTCTGTTTTTGGTCCCTCCACCTTTGGGCAAGTTTTTATTCCTCCTCATTTTTCCCTTTGCGTAATTCCTCAAACTTTGTCTAAATTACCTCTCCCTTATGTTTGCAGTAGTGTTTAGTCTTTGCTAAAATCTCTGCGTGTGCAAATCAAACGATTTATGAAGGTGGCAGACTGCGTGGAACACTGTAACTTTGGGGTTATTCAGGAGCTGTAGTAGCTACACAAATTGTAAGGTTAGTTTGCATGCCGGTTAGTTTTTGAATGCAAAACCTAACCGGCATGCATTGCGCACCGATCTGCGCTGATCAGAACTGCGTCCGCCTGTGTCATCTCGAGCGCACCTATTTCCATTTGTGTGTTTGTGTAAAGACCCGGAAATGGCTCCTACCAAGAGACACTGTTACACTGCAGAGTTTAAACTCAAGGCGATCGGTCACGCAGTAGAACACGGGAATAGAGCCGCAGCGAGAGGGTTTAACATCAATGAATCAATGGTGAGGAAGTGGAGGAAGCAAGAGGATGCGCTGCACCAAGTAAGTAAGACTAAACAGAGTTTATCTCCGATGGAAGATAAACTGTGTCACGAAAATACTAATACTTTATCTCGGAGAAAATAATAAAACAGCTGTTTATTCATTTATTTATTTATTCTTTTCATTCATTTATTCATTTCATTCAGGGAGTGAAAACAGAAAGTTGTTTTGTAATTGTTAATAAAGTTTGACAGACCTATCTGATTGTTTTTTTTTTTACATTCCCTTTAGCGCAGCACCATCTAGTGGATGCATAACGTAACCCCAGCCTTTACTGTAGCGCCTTATAATGCGGTGCGCCTTATATATGGAAAAAGTTTTTAAAATGTCATTTATTGAAGGTGCGCCTTATAGTGCGGAAAATGCGGTAGTTTCAGGTTCATCACGTTATTCGCATAATCCATATTTGGAGTTCTTGAGGTGTGGTAGGAGTTGATAGGATTTCAAGTTGACTCATGTTTGAGATGTGTCACTGGTGTGATTTGTGAAGCTTAAAATGTGTAAGGAGAGTTACGATGATTTTGCTAAATCCCAATTTCACCTTAGTCCAGAGCAAAAAGGCTTGTTTTGTCAAAAATGTATAAAATTCTGAAAAATGAAGCCCCTGGTCTTTTCCTCTACATTTGGCTGCTCCCCAAGTCTGGTAGTGACATGCCTGCCCAGCACCCAAACTCTTCTCCAACTCCTTCTCTACTCAGTAAACTGGTTGAAATCAGCCATGTATTTAGACCTCCGCCATAACAATTCTCTATGTTTTAAATATATACAGTAATTTCACGACCATTAGGCGCACCGTACGAAAAGGCGCTGTCTCAGTCACACACCGCCTTACAACAACACACGCAAGCATGCAAATGTGCGTCTTAAAACATAGATCGGGAGCAAAACTGAGTTTGGTTGTACTTTATTTAAGTAGTATAAACAAGCACATTACCGGTAATAGTCTTTATTCAAATCCGTCAAAGTCCTCATCCTCTGTTTCGGAATCAAACAGCTGTGCAAAATCCAACAGAGCAGGTCCACTTCACTCCTTGCTGTCAAAGTCACTGTCTGTACTGTGCGGCTCCTCAGAAAGGATACTAGCTTTTGCGAAAGCTCGGATAACAGTACCAGCAGACACGTTAGTCCAAGCATCTACAATCCATTGGCAAACTGTAGCGTAACTCGCCTGGTGCTGCCTTCCACCCTTCCACGGCTCGATTCCCATGTTCCATGTTGCCTTCAGCTTAAACTGAGCGTCATAAGCGTGTCTCTTTGCCATTTTCAGGGTTAAAACAGCCATGTTGTGCATACAGCACATACCTTTTTTATACACAATCCACACTTGACTCTTTAACGTTCTCATGCCTTTTCTTTCAGGTCCACCTCACGAGCACCGCTTTTTCTTTTAGGTCCGCCTTTTCTCACACACAAGGCGCACCGCACGAAAGGGCGCACCGCTCATTTTGAAGAAAATCTAAGACGTTTATATGCGTCTTATAGTCGTGAAATTACGGTATTCTACCTCTGTTTCTGATTTATGGCTTCAATACTATTAGACGGCTAAGCTAAGTAAATTCCCTTTGTTTTGAAAGCATAGCAACAGAGGCCAGCTACTCCTTTTTAGTAATTTCTAGCAACAATTTGAGGTTGTTTCTTTCAACTTAGAAAGTTGATCGTTTCATTCATTGATTTCCACTAAGTCACAGGAAATACATGTGAAGAAAATGATGATCGTTGCTCTCTAATTATATCATTTTTCATTAAGACAGTAGACAGAAAACATCTCAATTTAATACATTTGACAACGTCAACAATTTTTATATCCGGCCATTTAGTCAAATCTATGTGTGTCTCTTTCTTACAAAATAAATGACCCTCCTATTTTTATAGCATTAAAGACGATGTACGATGCATTGTGTTTTGGTGACTTTGTGAAACATTCATTTATCAGCCAAACCATTACGGCAACAAAAGCCCTGCGGTTAAAGTAAGGTAAGGAAAGTCTGATTAATGAGTCAGCATGGAGCAGATCTTCATTAGATGTAGATCATTTATTAAAACAGTCTTTCTTTCCCTAAATGTCAATAAAATGTAACAGAATATACTTCTGAGATGCTTTGAGTAAAAACGCCATCATTTACTTAACTTCAAATGAATAGCCGTGCCTTACATGAGAAGTTTAAGAGAGTCTGCATTTGTCGTCTTTCTCTCTTTTCAGAAACGATCCAGGACGGTAGTTGTTCGCTAACCTGCATTCCAGCTCGCTAATCTCACCAGGCAAGCCCTTACCTCCTTATGAATTATTTAACATGTAACTAACTGAAGCTGATAAAAAAAAAAAAAAAAAAAAATTCCTTCGTCTGCCAAAAGGAAGTTAGTGCTGCCAGTGTTTGTGTTTACCTGACAAGGAGTTTAGAAAGTGGTTTTCTCCTAAAATGGAATAAGTTTTGAGTTTTAATTACAAGACTGCATTGGTAATGCAGTGAGAGCTATGAGCGGTATGGATCAGGTGGTTCTCTGTCATGCACGGCTAAGCACCTGGCCTTTAAAGTAGAGTTGTTCCTATACGGGCTCTCGGAAAGGTCACGCAAGTTCTAGAGTGACTGTAATAATCACGATACATATATGTCATGAACTAAAGTGATAGAAAAGATATTCCTCTGAGACTTCAACACTGAGTTTCTCCGAACATAATAAGTTGTTAAAAAGAAGAGACAAGAATCAGTAAATTATTGAAAAATAACAGAAGCGTGTTCAGGCAGGCTGGAACGGGTGGAGGAAAGTATCAGGTGTGATGTGTGACAGAAGAGTTTCAGCTAGAACGAAAGGGAAAGTGTACAAAACCGTGGTGAGACCGGCCATGCTGTTTGGTCTAGAGACAGTAGCACTGAAGAAAAGACAGGGAGCAGAGATGAAGATGCTGAGGATCTCTCTGGGAGTGACCAGGATGGACAGGATTAGAAATGAGTACATCAGGGGAACAACACATGTTGGAGGTTTTGGAGATAAAGTCAGAGAGGCCAGACTGAGATGGTTTGGACATGTACAGAGAACAGAGAGAGTACATAGGAAGAAGGATGCTGGATTTGGAATCACCAGGAAACAGGACTAGAGGAAGACCAAAGAGGAGGTTCATGGATACAGTGAAGGAAGACATGAAGATAGTTGGTGTGACCAAAGAGGATGCAGCAGATAGGGTTAGATGGAAGAAACTGACTTGCTGTGGCGACCCCTAAAGGGAAATGCCGAAAGAAGAAGAAGAAGATTGAAAAATAACAGACAAGAATCATATTGATTCAAGCTCAACAGAAAATTTTGTGTAAATACCTACTGATGTTTTAGTATGTTTTGAATTTACTTTGATCTCAGTTTCACAACCCATTAGTAGGTGGCACAAGTGTCCCCAAGTCTGACGTTGATGCCATTGGACTTCTGCCTTGTGCTCTGGATGCCAAAGTGAAGAAATTCAATGAAGTGCAGGAAAACGGTGGGAGTAACTATGATTCTCTTAAAGTAGGTGGAGAATCCCTGCGGCATGGAGGAAAGCACCAGTGCGGAGGGTTCCTGTGGCACTCCCTGTATCGGTCAGAGTCTGCCCGAGTCCTACATTGGGCGTTGACAAAAGCCCTATTAAACTTCCATGTTTAACTCACAGCCCGCCTGAAAAATGCCCTCTGACTTGTCAAAAAGATTTGTCTTTTGTGGTTTCTGGGGACTCCTGTGGGGGGTGCTTTGGGAGTACGGAGTCTCAGAGCCGTAGTACGGGCTGTCCGATCGTTGTACGACGGGAGCCAGAGCTCGGTCCGTATAGCCGGCAGTATGTCGATTCCATTTCCAGTGAGAGCTGGACTGCGCCAAGGCTGCCCTTTGTCACCGATTCTGTTCATCACCTTTATGGACAGAATATCTAGGCGCAGCCGAGGCGTTGGAGGGATCCAGTTTGGTGACCTCAGGATCGGATCTCTGCTTTTTGCGGATGATGTGGTCCTGTTGGCTTCATCGGACCGTGATCTCCAGCTCTCGCTGGATCGATTTGCTGCCGAGTGTGAAGCGGCCGGGATGGGAATTAGCGCCTCCAAATCTGAGACCATGGTCCTCGCCCGGATAAGGGTGGAATGCCCCCTGCGGGTCAGGGACAGGGTCCTGCCCCAAGTGGAGGAGTTTAAGTATCTCGGGTCTTGTTCACGAGTGGGGGAAGGATGGAGCGGGAGATCGACAGGCGGATCGGTGCGGCATCGGCAATAACTAGGACGCTGCATCGGTCCGTCGTGGTAAAGAGAGAGCTGAGCCGAAAAGCAAAGCTCTTGATTTACAAGTCGATCTACGTTCCAACCCTCACCTATGGTCACCAGCTGTGGGTGGTGACCGAAAGAATGAGCTCGCGGGTACAAGCGGCCGAAATGAGCTTTCTCCGCAGGGTGAATGGGCTCTCACTCAGAGATCGGGTGAGGAGCTCTGCCATCCGGGAGGAGCTCGGTGTCGAGCCGCTCCTCCTCTAGGTCGAGAAGAGCCAGATGGGGTGGTTCGGGCATCTGGTCAGGATGCCGCCCGAACGCCTCGCAGGCGAGGTGTTTCGGGCACATCCCACCGGGAGGAGACCAAGGGGCAGACCCCGGACCCGCTGGAGAGACTATGTCTCACAGCTGGCCGGGGAACGACTTGGGATCCTTCCAGGTGAGCTGGAGAATGCAGCCGGGGAGAGAGAGGCCTGGGCTGCCCGTTTGAGGCTGTTGCCCCCGCGACCCGACCCCGGAACAAGCGGAAGATGACGGAACGGAACGAAGCTTCTGTTCACTAGTCACATAACAACTACAGTCCCCACAGTTTCTGGAAGGTATTGTTCCATTAGTTTTACCAAGACAGATGTGTGAGGTCCTCAAAAATTAATCAAATGTTGCCTGTTGAGGACATTTTTGCTTTTGTGACCGGCTTTTTGCTTTTGCTTTGCAATGCCACAAGGGTGCAATGCTAAGATATGGAGAGTTATATATTTATGTATTGGCCTCTCGGTTTGTGTTTGTCAACAGGAAAAAGTTATTGTCCTCATGAAAAAAGTACACATTTTAAACATTTTTTATGGTACAATTTACTGCCAGAAAACCTTGAAACAACTTCAAGAAGAAACTTTCTGAGGGTTTTTATAAGAGCATCAGTTTAGAAAACTATTCAGCTGTCATGACAAACTTTATTTTTTGCGATAAAGCTTTCGCAGTTGCATGTTTTTTGAGCGCTTCTCGAGTTGGCAGTCGCTATGCAATATTGGGCTCAATATTGCATAGTTGAGCAACTGTACAAGATTTCTGGTTGTACAGTTTTTTTTAAGTGTGGGCAGAATTTCAGCTAAATTGTGAATCTTGGTTGGTCTGTGGACAGATGTTTACAGAATCAGAATGCTTTTATTGCCGTGGTTAACGAAGAATATCAGAGACTAGGAATTTGCTATGGTACAGGTGTGCAAAAAAAATAAAAATAATAAAAATACGAGGAGTGATTTGTTGCTCCCAACCAGTAATCGGATGATCATATGAGTTTCTGTCACGTTGTTGCTCGTGGAAACACCACACTGAAGTACCATGACATTATCAATTAATTACTTAATTTATGTATAATCCTTTATTGAACCAGGACAAAAATACACATTGAGATTAAAAATGTATTTTTCAAGCGTGCCCTGGCCAAGAGGCACAACATGCACAGGACATTAACACTCATACACCATATACACAGCATTTACAGTCACAAAATAAGAAAACAGACATAATAAAAGCAGCGGCCGGGATGGGAATTAGCGCCTCCAAATCTGAGACCATGGTCCTCGCCCGGAAAAGGGTATAATGCCCCCTGCAGGTCAGGGACAGGGTCCTGCCCCAAGTGGAGGAGTTTAAGTATCTCGGGGTCTTGTTCACGAGTGGGGGAAGGATGGAGCGGGAGATCGACAGGTGGATCGGTGCGGCATCAGCAATAACTAGGACGCTGCATCGGTTCGTCGTGGTAAAGAGAGAGCTGAGCCGAAAAGCAAAGCTCTGGATTTACAAGTCAATCTACGTTCCTACCCTCACCTATGGTCACCAGCTGTGGGTGGTGACCGAAAGAATGAGATCGCGGGTACAAGCGGCCGAAATGAGCTTCCTCCGCAGGGTGGCTGGGCGAGAATCTCACTCAGAGATCGGGTGAGGAGCTCTGCCATCCGGGAGGTGTCGAGCCGCTCCTTCTCCAGATCGAGAGGAGACAGATGGGGTGGTTCGGGCATCTGTTCAGGATGCCCCCCAAGCGCCTCGCGGGCGGGGTGTTTCGGGCACGTCCCACCGGGAGGAGACCAAGGGGAAGACCCCGGACTCGCTGGAGAGACTATGTCTCACAGCTGGCCGGGAAACAACTTGGGATCCTTCCGGGTGAGCTGGAGGATGCAGCCGGGGTTAGACAGGCCTTGGCTGCCCGTTTGAGGCTGTTGCCCCCGCGACCCGACCTCGGAACAAGTGGAAGATGACGGAACGGAACATAATAAAAAGTTTGCTTTCATAAAGAGTTAAAAGTCTCTGAAATGAGTTCAATGAAATTATTTACTTTTATTTTCAAGTCTTTCTGCAGATTGTTCCAGGATCGTGCAGCAGAATGTCAAAAAGCCCTTTTTCCCAATTCAGTGCAAACTCTCGGCACAGAGAGCAGTGGGATGATTCTCCTGATTGGTTGGCTCTGACAATATTACGTTGCATGTAAACCCAAAAATATAACTGCAACCATGGGAACACGCACGCGGACGGACAGCATGGAGGCAAAACTTGAAGAATAAACACTGTTTGATTTTGCCTCGAACAGTGTGAATGGTTCAGACGCAGCAGATTATCGGGATTGTACTGTATGCACACTTAAATCATGAGGCTGGGCTCAAATGGCAAGTGATTGAATTGTGTGAATTGAGGGTTGAATTTGAAATCTGTACTCCCTTGGGGTCTTCGGCTTAAATAGCCCAAGACATTTTATGTTTTGGTAACAGACTCATCTCTTTATCTGCACTAGTCACCTGCATTGGACACAGTGGTCGACCATGGCCGATCCTTAAAGGGCCCATCTCATACAAAATAACTCTTTTCACATTGTATCCTCTGCACATACACACGCAAAATGTGGAGTTTGCAACATGCATTACACGATAGTTATGAAAATATATTGATTTGGTGGAGCGCAGTCACAGACCCGGAACTAAGAAAGGCCGGGTATCGTTCATCCCCCCCGCCCGTCCTGACAAAGTACAAGCTCCGCCCTCTGCTCTCACTGAGCCGCTATTACTCCGCCCATCTCTGAGCGGGAGAGGAAAGGCAGGCGTAAACCCGTGCGTAGCGGTTTGGTAGCGTCTGAAATAAGATTTTATCATGTCGATTCATCAAAAAAGCGTGTTTCAAGCAAGAAAATAAAAAAGACGCAGCGCAGCGAACCAGCCTTTACTTCGGACGTTGAAAGCGAGTCTGTGAGGGCGTAAGGCCGGAGTGGAGGCGGGCGGGTGGTGAGGAGGGAGGGTTTGCTGCGGGGGGGGGCGTGTGCGAAGTCCATCCTGGCTACGTCAAATGCGTCATACTTTAGACATCTGCTCATTGGTTGTTTTGTCTGAGCGTTCCAGAAATCCACAGCAATTTGTGAAAAACGGGCTAAATCAATCTAGAAAGCCCTTTGGTGACATATACAAGGCCCGGACATCACTCTTACAAGGTAGAAAACTCTGGAAAGTCCATTTTGCATGAGATGGGCCCTTTAATTATTGTGTTTCCACAGCTAAACATACTATTGTACTACTGGCATAGCGTGCACTTCCACTGAGTCCTGTCCCAAACAAAAAGGTACTGAAAAGTTGAATTCCTTGAATGAGATAATCTTGTTCACAATTTTGCTTTAAAGAAAATGTTAACACCTCACTCTGTAAAGGATGGTTGACATATCGAGTGGAAACAGAGGTTACTTGATAGCTTGCAGGTGCAGTAAAGAGTTCCATCCATTCTTACTTTCATTTTTTCTCCAATTGCAATTCATTATGATCAAGATACTCAACAACTTGTATGTCTCTGGTTCTTTTTTTAGCAGGCATTGCAGGGTAAAAGTCTATTCATGCTCCTTTTACATTCCGAAATTGGCATGTCTGTTTCAAACGCCAGTGGTTTTACGTTTCCATGAGTCATTGGCTGTACATTCACCTTAGATTACAGGTCAAATCTTAGAGTTCACCTTGAGAATTTTACATAATAAAAAGTGGAATAGTAATGGCACTTGTTGGTTCTGTCAAAAGAAAAAAAAAATCACCTTTCTTCCTTCAGCTGTTTGTTTGTTGCTGAAAGAGAAGCATGACAAAGTCCAAGGATTAGTGCCACTCGCCTTCCCTTGCATCAGTCTACTAAGCCTCAAAGAATAAAAATAGCATCATCTAAATGATAGCAAAACTAATAAAACATATGATGAACGCATAAAAAAGCATAAATGTAATGACAAAGGCAAAACAAGGAGATAACATAATTTTACAGAGACGCAAAAACTCTGTGCTAGTCAAAAATAAGTGAAGGACTGAAATAATCAAATTAATTTGGGTTCTTTGCACTACAAAGGAAAACAGCCAATAGACCCTTCTTTGCCATCAAATTAGTCCAACTAGTCTGTTGGTCATTGCTCTGATAATTTGGCTTTTTTATTTATTTCGGCCGTTGCTAATTTTAAGCGGGTCCCAACTGGTGGTCGACAAATTGCATCATTCCTGTCCTTTTTTTATTGTTTTATTTTTCATCTATTTCTATTTGTGCAACTTCTATTCCCAGCCACATCTCGGCGTGATCATTTTCTTTTAGCCAAGACTAAAGCTCATGGTGGTACATCTAAGGACAACATAAAAAGTCCCAAATGTGCTTTGAAAGTCGTAAGATAAAACAATAGGCCGAAAAGAAAAAGAGAGAAAATCCATGACTCAAATCAATACACCCAGTCGCTGCAGATATATGAGATAACCCTGTCATTGAAGATAGATGCATCATTTCTGTAGAACTAAAAGGAAAATCTCAGACTGAACACAGATGACCGAACCTTCAGTGCTATCTGAGACACCTATGGTCAGCGTGCCGAGCAGATCAAGAAGCCCTAAATAAGTCAACCTGAAACAATAACCTGAAAGAATACATAGCCTATTTATCATACTTGTGTTCTTATTGATGTACTTGATGCCACCTGACTGTGTAAAGCAAGGGGGGGCAAATCCGGTCCTCAAGGGCCGGTGTCCTGAAGGTTTTCCATATGTTCTTACACCTTCACACCTGATCCTGTTAATTGAGTCACTGTGCCAAATTTTATTGGCTGTTGATTTCACTTTTTGTGCATCAGCTGTATTGAACCAGGAACACAATGAAAACCTTCAGGACACCGGCCCTCGAAGACCGGATTTGCCCAACCCTGGTGTAAAGGGTCTGCCTCAGTACATTTGGTTTCTCATGGCAAAGCTGAATATAAGTGCCTCAAATTTTAAGGCAATCATCTCTGGCACTGGAGGTTTGGGTATTCCTCAGTCTCCTACGAGCTTTAAAATTGTCACAACACTATTTATCTTTTAATCATTTCAGCCAAATATATTCAATACAAGTACCGTATTTTCCGCACTATAAGGCGCACCTAAAAACCTTAAATTTTCTCTAAAGTCCACAATGCGCCTTTTAACCAGGAGCGCCTTATATATGGATTAATATTGAGCTACAACAGGTGTCGCAACTGCGGTAAGCAGCCGCCGACTCCATTTCCCTCGTAGAAGAAGTAGTACGCGGTGCATGCTGGGATATATGAAAGGGCGTCTCATTAAGTGTGTTCGAGATGACACAGGCGGACGCAACCCCAGCCTTTACTGTAGCGTCTTATAATGCGGTGTGCCTTATAGTGCGGAAAATACGGTAATAATTAATAACAATAATGCAAACCTTTAGTAGTCATACAATGGAAAAATTGCTATGCTGCATTACACTGCAGCAGGCAGCCATGACAGAGCCAATGGTGGTAGCAGGTAGAGCAGGGGTGGGCAAACTACGACCCGCGGGCCACATGTGGCCCGTTAAACGTTTTAATCCGGCCCGCCGAACATAAAAAAATTAAATAAATAAACCTTGTTAATGTTTTATTTTCCTTGTAATTCTGATTGTTGGTCACTAGATGACGCCAAAAACACCAACACTGCCCCATTAAAATGTGTGTTTCTTCGTCATGCCCACAAAAAACAGTGTGCACAGATATGGAAAGACATCGGGGCCAATACACGCACGTAAACAAGCGAGAGGACCATGGTCTCGGATTTGGAAGTGCTAACTCCCGTCCTGGCCGCTTCACACTCTTCAGCAAATCGATCCAGTGAGAGCTGGAGATCACGGTCCGATGAAGCCAACAGGACCACATCAACTGCAAAAAGCAGAGATCCGATCCTGAGGTCACCAAACTGGATCCCTCTGACGTCTCATTTAACATTTAGCGCTTGTTTAAAATCTAGCATCATTCTATCAGTTTAATTTAGAGGTTACCAAAGCATGCCATCCATCTGCTCCTGTTCCGGCCCCCTAGTCAAATGTTAGAACTCAATGTGGCCCGCCAACCAAAACATTTGCCCACCCTTGAGGCAGAGGCTTAGGTGTCTGCTCCAGGGACACTGAGGCTGCTCAATGGGATTTGAAGTGGCTTGAGTCAATGCCTCCCTCAAATTATGTTATGTATGTTAAGTTATGTAGAAATAAGTATACTTTTCAGTTTGTTTTGGAGTTGTTTTCTCTTTCACACCTCATATTCCATTGGTATGGATTGTCTTTTATAACAAGCGAGGTGGTTATGATGTGCCACCCCTTTGACATCATGCCAAGACTGTGAGCTATCCACTCACTGATCCATGCCAGCAGGCTATAAAACAATGATGTCTTTATACCGAGACAAGATAAATGTGGTTGAACGATATCAGCTTGTGGTGAAACAAGATAAACAGAAATTAAGCAGATGCTCATGTCCACAACTACTTTGTACGTAAAAATTATGAAGCGGTCATAAAAAAGTTTTCCACAACTAAATCCCTTTGCATATAAACTTCTACTCAAACATCACACTCAGCACAAAACTTGAAAATGGAGAGGTAGCAAAAGAGAAAAGATAGTGGGAGGATGAGTCCTATTCTAAAAGTTCTACCATGATAGCCCCCGCAGTGGGCGGAAAAAGCTGGTGTAAAAAGACAAAACCTAGAACGTTAATAATAGAGGGGCAAGAACAGGTGTGATACACGTCAGAGTCTTTCTTGCCAGATTGGATTTCTAGCGTTGTTCACAAACAGACTTGTGGCACAGTCATGGAAGATCTCACGTAAGAAGTTGGAATAATGCAAAGAAATGTTGAATGAACGTGTGATCAAAGATCTTATCAGACTTAGAAATCGATTTGTTACAGAAATTCAATTGAGAATGGTTCAAGCATAACAAGCAAATGAAAAAATGAGCACATTCTTTCCAGTGAGGCGTGTAATCCCTGAACTAGGACGGTGGCTCCAGCATTCCTCGAAGAAACAGGGGTATAAAATTATGAGAAAATTTGAGTTAACTGCACAGACTCAAGTGTCCAGGCCAGAAGTAGAAAACTTCAGATCAACGGCAGCTGCCCAATCCAGTGGTACATGGGTACATTTCTGCATTTTCAGCCCCGGTATTAGCAGTCCAGGTCCAGTTCCTGAAGGGTAGATGCACAGACAGACATAAGCTTGACTCAATCAAAGACAGAGTGATTGGTGATGCCGTACAATCTTCTTCTTCTTCTTTTGGCTTTTCCCTTCAGGGGGCGCCACAGCAAGTCAGTTTCTTCCATCTAACCCTATCTGCTGCATCCTCTTCGATCACACCAACTATCTTCATGTCTTCCTTCACTGTATCCATGAACCTCCTCTTTGGTCTTCCTCTAGTCCTCTTTCCTGGTGGATTCAAATCCAGCATCCTTCTTCCTATGTACTCTCTCCTCTGTACATGCCCAAACCATCTCAGTCTTGCCTCTTGAACTTTATCTCCAAAACCTCTAACATGTGCTGTTCCCCTGATGTACTCATTTCTAATCCTGTCCATCCTGGTCACTCCCAGAGAGATCCTCAGCATCTTCATCTCTGCTACCTCCATCTCTGTTTCCTGTCTTTTCCTCAGTGCCACTGTCTCTAGACCAAACAGTATGGCCGGTCTCACCACGGTTTTGTACACTTTCCCTTTCATTCTCGCTGAAACGCTATGCCGTATGAAACTGTATGCCGTACAATAATAACACTAAATAAAAATCAACAAAATATTACAAAAACTCACAGAGAACAAACACATTTGCACAAGTCTCAGTTTGAATAAAGTGTGAAGCTATAGGCAAGGTTGAAAAACTGCACGATACCACTCATCAAGAACCAGCATGTTGGAAATGCTCTTTTTTTTCAAGGTCTTCTTTTACTTACAGGCCTGACATTGACATATACAACTCTTTGAATCTTTAACTATTGTTAGCCAATGGCATCAACTAATTCATGTTTTTGTCTTAAAGGCTATGTTTGTTTTGATAGTGTTTGTTAAACCTAAAATAAAATAAAGAAAAATTAGATCTAATAAATAGACAAAACATTAGCATTTTGCTACTTTTTGTGAGTTCAGACTTTTAAAATATTTTCTTTGCTTTCAAAATTGGACATTTATTTAGGTTTAAAACGTAAGAAGAACTTATTCTTCTTTAGCTACGTAGATATCACTATCATTTTAAAAAGTACCGCACTTTCCGCACTTGAGTAGTGCGGAAAATGCGCATTATAAGGTGCATTTTCAATAAATGACATTTTTTAAAACTTTTTCCATATACTGTATAAGGCCCGCATTATAAGGCGCTACAGTAAAGGCTGGGGTTACGTTATGCATTCACTAAATGGTGCTGCACTAAAGTGAATGTAAAAAAAAAAACAAAAAACAGTCAGATAGGTCAGTCAAACTTTATTAACAATTACAAAACAGATTTCTGTTTTTACTCCTAAAATGAATAAACAGCTGTTTTATTATTTTCTCCGAGATAAAGTATTAGTATTTTTGTGACACAGTTTATCTTCCATTGGAGATAAACTCTGTTTAGTCTTGTTTACTTGGCGCAGCACATCCTCTTGCTTCCTCCACTTCCTCACCATTGATTTGTTAATGTTAAACTCTCTCACTGCGGCTCTATTCCCATGTTCTACTGCGTGACCGATCGCCTTGAGTTTAAACTCTGCAGTGTAACAGTGTTTCTTGGTAGGAGCCATTTCAGGGTCTTTACTCAAACACACAAATGGAAATGAGACGCCCTTTCATATATCCCAGCATGCACAGCGCACTACTTCATCTACGGGGGAAATTGAGTCAGCGGCTGCTTACCGCAGTTGCGACACCTGTTGTAGCTCAATATTAATCCATATATAAGGCGCTCCGGGTTAAAGGCGCAACGTGGACTTTAGAGAAAATTTAAGGTTTTTAGGTGCGCCTTATAGTGCGGAAAATTAGTAGTTTATTTGTTTATTTACTTGGATCCCCATTAGCTGTTAAGTTGACGGCTACTCTTCCTGGGGTCCTAAATACAATTTACATTAAAAAAAATATATATGCATACATATATACTGTATATATTACAGTTGGTAAAAAATAAACAGGTACTATTTATAACATATAACAGTGATGACACATTATGCAGTTATTACAATCCACCTTTCATCAACATTTATTTCAAGAGTTTCTTGAATGTTACTTGTTTTGAGGTATCAGTGATGTTTAGAGGTAGTTTGTTCCATTTGTTCCAGTGCATTGATGTGATTTTTTATTACCACTGCAGACAGTTTTTCTCTATCGAGTTTGTAGAATAATATCCCAAAGGGTTCTAAGGTAATTCTGCTGCTTTAAGAGATAATTCTGAGAAACCTTAATACTCCTCGGGATTGGAAGTGTTTTTTAGCCTCTTGACTTTTACATACTCATGAATACTAATTTCAAATGTGGTGAAAAGTTGGCACTCTTTGGATTTTTTAAATACCCTGCATGAGTCATGCTGAGCTCCAAGAAGGCTTTTGAGAGTTGGTTCACTTGTGTCGAGGTTCATTGTTATTCTGTGTCTTTGTCCATCCGTTCAAAAAGTCTCATAATACATCTGTACTGTCTCATTTCCAATTACGATCTTTTTCAAATCAACTGAAATTATTTTTGATTTTGGCATGGCCTGAAAGCGCAGGTGGCTTTTGCCTTGTCTTCAGGCTTCTGAAATGGTCTATTTAAATGATGATTGGATCAAAGGAGATAGGTGTGAACCAGAGCTGGTTATTCTTACTTCTGCTGCAACCCGTTATCAGTGCAATCTGCTAGTACTTTGAATTTAGATTGAAAGTCACAAATCCATTTTCACTAGAGGTGGTTTGATCTAAAAAGGAGGGAAAAGGCTCTTTTTATTTCAGACGGTGTTGGAGGATCTCTGTTCAGACTTGCTTTAGTTTTCCATCCCAAGTTCATGACTTCCTGTTTATGTATTTTCATTGCGGGGTACATCACCTCTAGGACGCTGCATCGGTCCGTCATGGTAAAGAGAGAGCTGAGCCGAAAAGCAAAGCTCTCGATTTACAAGTCGATCTACGTTCCTACCCTCACCTATGATCACCAGCTGTGGGTGGTGACCGAAAGAATAAGATCGCGGGTACAAGCGGCCGAAATGAGCTTCCTCTGCAGGGTGGCTGGGCTCTCACTCAGAGATCGGGTGAGGAGCTCTGCCATCCGGGAGGAGCTCGGTGTCGAGCCGCTCCTCCTCCAGTTCTAGAGGAGCCAGATGGGGTGGTTCGGGCATCTGGTCAGGATGCCCCCCGAGCGCCTCGCGGGCGGGGTGTTTCGGGCACGTCCCACCGGGAGGAGACCAAGGGGCAGACCCCGGACCCACTAGAGAGACTATGTCTCACAGCTGGCCGGGGAACGACTTGGGATCCTTCCAGGTGAGCTGGAGGATGCAGCTGGGGTGAGAGAGGCCTGGGCTACCGGTTTGAGGCTGTTGCCCCCGCGACCCGACCCCGGAACAAGCGGAAGATGATGAAACGGAACGGAACGGAACATCATTAAGGTTGTTTTGGGTTTTCCAAAGTTTATTTCAATCAATTACCTTTTCATTCATTACCAGATATATGCTGCTGGCTGAGCCCAAATTAAATCTAACTTTGAGAGATACAATTGTTGAGCAGATACAAAAGACTAAACTTCTTGGTGTAGAAATTGATAATAAATTGTCTTGGTCCAAACACATCAGCTCTGTAGCACAGAGGATGGGCAGGAGTCTCTCCATGATTAAAAGATGTTCACATTTGCTTCCGTCTAACATGGTAGGAGATGTCATAAAAACCCTTGTACTCTCACAGTTAGATTATTGCTCTGAAATCTGGTCTTGTGCTGCTGTCTCTCATATTAAGAAACTTCAAACAATACAAAATAAGGCAGCTCGTTGTGTTCTTAAATGTCCTTATAGAACTAATGTAAAATGGATGCATGATACGTTACTATGGTTAAAGGTTAGAGAGAGATGTGATGCCTCTTTGCTGAAATTAACAAGAAATGTTATAGAGTCTAAACTACCAAATGTGTTTTATCATGAGCTGTCTTTTAGTTCTGATGGGCACAGCCATGAAACGAGACATGCTACAGATGGCAGATTTAAATTATCTAAAATAAAAACTAATTATGGTAAAAATACTATCAAATTCCGATCCATGTCTATGTGGAACAATTTACCAAATGACATTATTTATTCAAATAATAAACAACATTTTAAATTCTTATTAAAGAGGCATCTGCTCTCTAACTAAACCTGTTATTGTATTGTGTAAAGTTGTTTGCATCGTAATTTCATAGTGATGAGGTCTCTGTTTGCCATCATGTAATGTAGGTGCATTCGAAATAAGCCCCTACTACCTGGAACCACTGGCCAGTGTCAGTGTTGACATTGATATGATCAAAATTCGAACGCACCTACAAAAATACGGTCCAGTGTGTGTGTGTGTGTATGTATGAATGTATGTGTTGTTGTTTTGTGTTTTTATTTCATATGTGTATTTCCGCCAATGTCTGTTTATTTGTGATTACTGTATGACTCCAGGAGGAATAGCTGTTTTTACACAGCTAATGGAGATCCAAATAAATACAAATACAAATACAAATTCCAAGGAAATAGAGACAACAATACAACAAACACAAACAAAATCAGCAACGTTCTATAAAGATCAAAAAGAAGTGTAAGAAAACCCACCCCTTGTTTATATTAATCAAATCAAAAACTTATATCTGGCTTCATTTCTTTCTTTCATCAATATAAACTTTAACTTAGCAATCCAAGCTAAGTTAAAGTTAGCTTGGACTTTAACTTAGCTTGCTTGGATTGCTTGCAATCCAATCCAAGAAACCCCAAATTTTTACTATCATCATAATTTTTTGTACAAAACTCATAATAGCTCATAATAGTTCGAGCATCTGGTCAGGATGCTCCCCGAGCGCCTCGCAGGCGAGGTGTTTCGGGCACATCCCACCGGGAGGAGACCAGGGGGCAGACCCCGGACCCGCTGGCGAGACTACGTCTCACAGCTGGCCGGGGAACGACTTGGGATCCTTCCAGGTGAGCCAGAGGATGCAGCCGGGGAGAGAGAGGCCTGGGCTACCGGTTTGAGGCTGTTGCCCCCGCGACCCGACCCGGAACAAGCGGAAGATGACAGAACGGAACATCACCTCTATTTAGATAACTATATTTGTCCATACAAAGAGGTGTTTACATTGTTGGCTCTAAAGTTGTGACCCAGAATGATGTTTAATAAAATCATCAAGATGAATTAAATAATTCCTGAAAGGCTTTAGAGGAGGAAATTTGCAGGAACTACAAGCAAAGATGAAATTGTGTGTCCTTTGAGGGTATTGTTTCGTCCAGTCCACCAGCACCTATAAAAGAAACATGGCTCATTAGTCCGCATTATAGAGGAAAGTAAAAGTAATTACATCGGTTGACATGAACAGTTAATTTCCTCACCTCTGCCTCTAGGGAATAAAAGCCAAGAGAGAATTTGAATGAACAATGAATAGAAGATACTCGAACAAGGAAATGAGAAGAGAAGCTTGTGTGTTTTGTTGTGTTCGTCCTGTACAGTACGTGTGCTTTTGCCATCTTTCATCTGAGTACCCTTATCTCTGCTTCACTAAGTTTTTAACACTTAATTCAAGCTTGTCTTTTCTGATTCCTGCCTGTGGTATCCAATCAAGCAGCTCTATTGACTTTAATGTGAATGTATACCGTTTTTTTAATCGGACGAGACCAGTTCTGGATATTATTTATTTGGTTAAACATAGCGTCTCTCTACCAGCAACAGAAAGCAGTCACAACAGGTGCAGACCTCCTTTGTCATCGTGTGAACATGCGTGACAAGCACCAGGCCATACCACATATTTGGTATTTGGTACATGTTATTTTTAGCCGAACACAAGCACAAGGGGTAAAAGGGCTACTTAGTTGCTAATTCTCTTTTAATTTGACGGCTAGTTAATCATTATAAAGCAAATTTTACTAACATATAAGACCATTTTGAATGCAATTATTTTTATTTTTTGCAAAATGTATAATATTTTATATATTTATATATATTTATATATATTTATATATACTTATATATATTTATATATATTTATATATATTTATATGTATTTACATATATTTATACATCAATGATTTGTGTTACACATCCAAAATAATAAACTATGTATTATTTGCAGACGACACTACTCTTTATCTTTCAAAAAAAGACCTGAACCAAATGATACAATCAGTTTAAAGAGAATTGTGTAAAATAAAAATATGGTTTGACATAAATAAATTGTCATTAAATATTGAAAAAACGAAATTTATAGTATTTACAAAACTAAAAGTACCTAATCAAATACAGATTATGCTTGATGACGCCCCTTTAGAACGAGTTTATGACAGTAAGTTCCTTGGAATGATTATAGATGATTATAGAGCACAAATTAAGTTGGAAATTGCACAAAACTGTGCAATATGACCGAAATAAAAGATAAAAGAAACAAAAAAAGAAACAGTTTCTTACAATCTACAAACAATTTAAGTACTTGTCCAAAAATGCTGCATTTCTTTTTTCATTTTCATAAAATTACTGTTTCCGTTTATTTTTGATATGTTTGGTAAAGTAATCAGGAAAACTTGTTTCAGTTGGTAAATAAAAGGAACTGAATAGCAACATTAGCAGATAAATGTTGCCATTTGAGATTTTTGTTGTTCTTGAAAACCACTTTGTTTTTTAAAGAACAAAACGTACGTACTGCTTTTGTTCAATGTTACAAAACATGCGTTCAATCTTTTGAACTATGAAACAATATTTAATCTGAGGTTTGGATTTTTTTTTTTTTTCGAACAACACTTCTTCAATTTTCGCAATTTTTGTTTCATCTGTTACATCGGTCCGTCGTGGTAAAGAGAGAGCTGAGCCGAAAAGCAAAGCTCTCGATTTACAAGTCGATCTACGTTCCAACCCTCACCTATGGTCACCAGCTGTGGGTGGTGACCGAAAGAATGAGATACAAGCGGCCGAAATGAGCTTCCTCCGCAGGGTGGCTGGGCTCTCACTCAGAGATCGGGTGAGGAGCTCTGCCATCCGCGAGGAGCTCAGTGTCGAGCCGCTCCTCCTCCAGGTCGAGAGGAGCCAGATGGGGTGGTTTGGGCATCTGTTCAAAATGCCCCCCAAGCGCCTCGCGGGCGAGGTGTTTCGGGCACGTCCCACCGGGAGGAGACCAAGGGGCAGACCCCGGACCCGCTGGAGAGACTATGTCTCACAGCTGGCCGGGGAACGACTTGGGATCCTTCCAGGTGAGCTGGAGGATGCAGCTGGGGTAAGAGAGGCCTGGGCTACCCGTTTGAGGCTGTTGCCCCCGCGACCCGACCCCGGAACAAGCGGAAGATGATGAAACGGAACGGAACGGAACATCATTTTTAAAAAAAAAAAAAAAAGTTAAATATTGTATTTGTTTTCTTCGGTTTTCCTCTTTGTGGCCATTTTTGTTAAAAAAACACTTTTATTATGAATCCAGCTGTTTGAGCTTTCTCTGAACTGAAAACACACACCTGTTGTTTTAGTTTTATTTCCCTCACAAACACACACCTGTTTTAGCTTTCTTTTAGCAGTGAACACACACCCGTCATCTTAAAAGGTTGGGAGCTGTTGTCAGGTGGGTGGGGCCAGTTAGGATCAGGTTGGTGGTCCACTGATTTTATTTTTCATCATAGGAGGACCGCAGGAAGGAGGGAAGCACTTGACTGTTCTCTCCGTGCCGTCTGTGGCAGGCACAATAACGAATGACTGCTCTTAGAGAAAATGAATTGGATTCTTTTGTGGGTGCTGTGAGATGTGTTTGCTCTGAGCAAGGTAAGACTTTTTTCCTTTTCTCTGTGAGTGACTGCATATTCTTATTTCCTTATAGAATTTTCTAAATTATTTCAAGTGAAGAATGTTGTATCGTTTTCAGGAAACCTCAGAAAAAACATTTCCAGAGAAACTAAGTAGCAATTTCTGCAGCAAATGGAACGATTTGCTTTTTTTTTCCCTGTGTTTTTCTTTTTTTTCTTTAAAGACGTATTGATTCAGTGTAATAAAGGCATAAAATTGGCTGATGAGAAATATGGAAAACTCTTTCCTTTTCAATAATTTTGAATGTATTGAGTACATTTGCTATAAATCGAGAGGCACTAAAAAGCTTCAGGTGCATGAAAGTGAGACAAAAGCCTTCCTGGAATGCATCATCGAGCTCGTGTTTAAGATTTATGCAATATAATGATCAATATCAAAAGGATGTGAGTTATGAACTTCCAGCTGTGACTCATCCCCCAGGACTGTATGCAGCATTTTCAAAATGGGCTTCCGAAGTGCTGTAATTCATCATGCAAGTGCTCTCCTCCACACACCTGACACAAACTGTTACACATGTAGAAATAGACATGCACAGCTGGTGAGCGAACCTGCCTGTAGAGACGATGGAGGAATATTATTTTTTTTAGGTGATATGGTGGTGGAAAGGAAAAAAGTTTGGAATTAACCACAAGTTGCCATTGGGATTGGGAAGTATTGGGAAGATTTGGGAAAAGATGGATAGTAAGAGCATCTAAGATGAATCCCTTTGTAAACTTTTGGGAAAACAACCCGTCAATTGATTTTTTGTTATATTTTGGAAAATTAAAGTTTAAATTAGGATTATGCTTAAAAATGATAGATGAACATTTACTTGCTTATTTTAGTCAGTCAGTCATCTTCTTATCCATCTATCCCTTTAGGGGTTGCGGGGGGTGCCGGAGCCCATCCCGGCTAATTTAAGGTGAAGGGCACGGTACACCCCGAACAGGTCGCCAGTCTGTCGCAGAGCCACACACATACAACCATCCACACACACTAAGGGTAATTTGGCACCGGCCAATCAACCTGGCATGCATGTCTTTGGAGGGTGGGAGGAAACCTGAGTACCCAGAGGGAACCCACGCAAACACGGGGAGAACATGCAAACTCCACACAGAAAGGACAGTGTTCCAAGCCTCGTCCCCACCTGGGACTCGAACCCACAACCTTCTTGCTGTGAGGCCACTGTGCTACCCACTGCACCACCGTGCTTATTTTAAATCTTTTCAATTTTTATAATTTTTTTTTTTAAACTGAATGGAGTGTAAAAAGAAGCCAGATCTTCACTAATGCTTTTTATTTTTCTCTGCTGACACCATTTACATTTTCAAACCAAATTTAGTGAACAAACAACATATTTGCACTAAAGTAAACACCAACGGTCAAAAGTCTGGGCACATTTTACATATATTACCATTGTAAAACCTTAATTGGAAAATAATTGGATTTGGTTACCTCACCAAGATACACTCCGGAAAAAGCAGTCAATGAAGAATGAACGAAAGTATGTTAAAAATAAACCACAGGATCTGAAACACACCCTGTCTGTTTGGAAAATGCAAACTGAATGTGAATTAATGTTGGAACAGTATTTTGCTCCTGTAATCCTCTAAACCTTAAAGGAAGGATGAAGTTCCGTGATTGTTTATCATTCCTCATAGGTATGCTTTATAAAGGCTTATACGTTGGGACGTGGGTGTATGGATTCTGGTCAAACAGTATTGGTGCAAATTGGCAGGTAGAAAACAAACATTATTCATTTTTATTTTAATGTAAAACAACGGACAGCATATTAACCATTAAAAAACCCACCTGTAGTGGATTTAGAAATACAAACGGCACTCAAGCTGCTGTTTTTTTCCACCTCGACGAAAGGCTACCGTACAAATCTAACCAGGTAGTGACAAGTATCATTCCAACATAGTGTTGTGTTCCAAAATAAATTGTTTCTGTGCGAGGGTTAAAAAAACTATTTAGATTCTTTGACGTATGCCAGACTCGATACCAAACTATTTTTGGTACCCACATAGAATAAATTTTCAGACTGTTTGCAAACCACGGAAGAAAAAAAGGATTAAAATAGAACGGGCTGGAACCAGGCTGGAACCAGGCTGGAACGGGTGGAGGAAAGTATCAGGTTTGATGTGTGACAGAAGAGTTTCAGCTAGAATGAAAGAGAAAGTGTACAAAACCGTGGTGAGACCCGCCATGCTGTTTGGTCTAGAAACAGTAGCACTGAGGAAAAGACAGGAAACAGAGATGAAGATGCTGAGGATCTCTCTGGGAGTGACCAGGATGGACAGGATTAGAAATGAGTACATCAGGGGAACAGCACATGTTAGAGGTTTTGGAGATAAAGTTCGAGAGGCAAGACTGAGATGGTTTGGACATGTACAGAGAAGAGAGAGTACATAGGAAGAAGGATGCTGGATTTGGAACCACCAGGAAAGAGGAAGACCAAAGAGGAGGTTCATGGATACAGTGAAGGAAGACATGAAGATAGTTGATGTGACCAAAGAGGATGCAGCAGATAGGGATAGATGGAAGAAACTGACTTGCTGTGGCGACCTCTGAAGGGAAATGCCAAAAGAAGAAGAAGAAGAACAAGAAAAACAGTTTCCACCCTCTTCATAACACTATTTTTAATATTCTCTCAGCATCTGTATTCACGTCCAAATCCTGAGGTTAAAGATAGTTTTGCACTATAAATGCTAGAATCCTAGCAAAGAACTGAAATGTTAAACTTTTACGATTTTTTAAAGAGGGGGTATTGGGCTAGCTTGTGCAGCCGAGCATCTGATCGCCAGGGTCCCCGCCGTTGACTGCCACCCATCTCTTCCTTCAACCGACCCCTATGGCCCCTCCGGCAGGTGGTGAGTCCGCTGGAAGGGCGGCCCATGTCCCCTGTTCGGGCTGAGTACGGCCGGGCCCCATGGGTAAAAGCCCGGCCACCAGGCGCTCACTCTCATGCCCCACCCTCGGGCCTGGCTCCAAGAGGGGGCCCCGGTGACCCGTGTCCGGGCAAGGGCAACTTGGCCATGTTTGATGACTTCAAAGGGGTATTTTGAGCCATGCTTTGTCTGGCCCCTCACCTAGGACCTGTTTGCCCTGGGTGACCCTACCAGGGGCATTAAGCCCCGGAAAACATAGCTCCTAGGATCATTGGGGCACGCAAACCCCTCCACCGTGATAAGGTGGCAGCTCAAGGAGGAGTGTCAGCTGTGGGTGGTGACCGAAAGAATGAGATCACGGGTACAAGCAGCCGAAATGAGCTTCCTCCGCAGGGTAGCTGGGCTCTCACTCAGAGATCGAGTGAGGAGCTCTGCCATCCGGGAGGGGCTCGGTGTCGAGCCACTCCTCCTCCAGGTCGAGAGGAGCCAGATGGGGTGGTTCGGGCATCTGGTCAAAATGCCCCCCGAGCGCCTCGCGGGCGAGGTGTTTCGGGCACGTCCCACCGGGAGGAGACCAAGGGACAGACCCCGGACCCGCTGGAGAGACTATGTCTCACAGCTGGCTGGGGAATGACTTGGGATCCTTCTGGGTGAGCTGGAGGATGCAGCCGGGGAGAGAGAGGCCTGGGCTGCCCGTTTGAGGCTGTTGCCCCCGTGACATGACCCCGGAACAAGCGGAAGATGACGGAATGGAACGGAACGGGATATTGGGCTTTGTGGGATCAAATTCTCATCTAACAGCAAATACAGATAAACATGGTACCCTTTGCTGGCAATAATGCAAATGGAATGCAAAATGTGTTGAAGAAGCTTGTTATCGTAGAAAGGTTTGAATATTGTCTTCTGAAGCCTTTGTTAAAGCCTCTGAAGCTAAAGTTGTCTTTGGAAGTTATTTTCCCTCCTGGACAAATGAGGGATTACACAGACTTAGAAATGCATTTATTCAGTTTTACTTTTGGTTTTGAGAGTGTGAAATCTCCCGTGCAAGACACAGTGTGAATCCTGCTTGAGGTCTCAAATTTACACACCAAAAAAGCACACCAAATGAGCAAAGCTAACTCGTATATATTATATTTTTATGTTGGTGGATTTACATAAAAAACAATTGCGTATAGGGCATGAGCAGAGTGCTAAACATTTCCGGCAAATGTTGGAATGTGCCATGGCAAAAAGCAAAATCCATGTCCAGGAAAAAGAAAAGGACTTCAGGCGTGATTATGATGTGGGATTAACATTGAAACTTGGTAAAACCTTCAAAAAGTTAACCCCCTTTTTAATTATACATTCTCCAAGTGTACTTTCTCCATACTTTAAGTATACTTTCTCTATTTTAATTATTGTTGTACATTTATTGTACATTTTGCTTTAATTTTGATTTATTACTCTAATTTTTCCTACTGCTGTCCTTGGTCGGAAATTGCCCGTGATAAATAAAATATTTCTGATTCTGAATTGCGCTGTTGCTAAACTTTGTTATGTTACGATCAGAAAACTTTTTGAGAAAAAGAGCATTTTATATGATAATATGATTTTAGAACTCACAAAACCACTTTCATTGCAATATTAGATGCAGTTGAAGAGATCACAAATGCTGTAGATGAAAAAAAAAAAAAAATACACAAAATTGGGAGAGGCATAGCTCAGTGGTTGAGTGGCCGCCGTCATTGGACCAGCAAGTTAGATTCCCGACACAAGTCCATGCCAAAGTGTTTCTAGAAGACACCCATTCCCAATTCGTCCCACCCAGCAATGTCATAGCTATCTGCTGCTTTGTTTTAAGGCATAACTCGGGGTGTTTCCCAAGGGTCGGTACCGGGCCCATTGCGGTTTAATTTGTACACCAATGACATATTCTTTGTATCTTAATCATTACAGTTATTCTGTTTGCTGATGATACTGACATCTTTTAAAGGAGATGTTTGGAAACTGTTAAACAAATTCAAAATAACAAATTATTAAATGACAAACCAATTGAAACTGTAACAGAAAAAAAATTCCTTATGGGAAATAAAGACAGCAAACTTTAATGAGAAGCACACGTCTGTCATACAATAAAGAAAACAGCAAAGACCCTCTCAATTTGAAAGCAGGCAAAGCATTACCTTGACTTCAAGTCACTCAGCACACTTTACTTCTCATTGAATCTCTCTTATTTTACCTGCTGAAGTGAAGTATAGTGAAAAAATAATCATTGTGCCACCAGAACTCTTCATATTATAAAAATGGTCTGTAAAAATCATTCATAAAGTAGTTTTATTAGTTCATACGCACAATCCTTTTCTCTATTCCAAGACACTTACATCTCAAGTTCACGTAACATATCAAAGCCTGCTTTTGAAGGCTTTCAAATAATATTAAACAAATAATATACATTTATATTTAACACTCAAACAGTATATGGTCTCAGAGGCAATGGCAATATTTGACTTCCAACTGTTTAGACTTTCAATAAAAAAGCAATGTAAAAATTTTTATATACCAAAGAGTTTTTACATAAAAAAAGAACAGTCTGGTCAAATTATAGCACAAAACAAATTTAATATTGTTATCTAAGTGTTGGTCAGTGTTTTTTTTTTTTTATTATTATTATTAGTAGTAGTATTTATTGTAGTATTTATAGTAGTATTTATAGCTATAAGTATCTAGGATCAGCAGTCCAGAGCAATGGAGAGTGTGGAAAAGAGGTGAAGAAGCGTGTTCAGGCAGGCTGGAACGGGTGGAGGAAAGTATCAGGTGTGATGTGTGACAGAAGAGTTTCAGATAAAATGAAAGGGAAAGTGTACAAAACCGTGGTGAGACCGGCCATGCTGTTTGGTCTAGAGACAGTGGCACTGAGGAAAAGACAGGAAACAGAGATGGAGGTAGCAGAGATGAAGATGCTGAGGATCTCTCTGGGAGTGACCAGGATGGACAGGATTAGAAATGAGTACATCAGGTGAACAGCACATGTTAGAGGTTTTGAAGATAAAGTCAGAGAGGCCAGACTGAGATGATTTGGACATGTGCAGAGGAGAGAGAGAGTACGTAGGAAGAGGGATGCTGGGTTTGGAACCACCAGGAAAGAGGACTAGAGGAAGACCTAAGAGGAGGTTCATGGACACAGTGAAGGAAGACATGAAGATAGTTGGTGTGACCGAAGAGGATGCAGCAGATAGGGTTAGATGGAAGAAACTGATTTGCTGTGGCGACTTCTGAAGGGAAATGCCGAAAGAAGAAGAAGTAGTATTTATAGCAGAAATAAGAAGAATAGCAACAAGTCCGTGGAATTCCTCTTTCATCCTGAAGTGATCCATTGTAGAAAAGGCTTCAAAGTAATTTGATGATCGAGACGTTTTGAAAAGTCCCAATCATCAAATACACTGTCCAGATAAACGAGTTTAAAGCCTTTTCTACAGTATATTGTTATTAATAATTTACCCTGAATGGTGTTTATGTCACAACAATTGTTAATATTATGAGTTTTGTACAAAAAATAATGATGATAGTAAAAATTTTGGATTGCTTGGATTGGATTGCAAGCAGTCCAAGCAATCCAATCCAAGCAATCCAAGCAAGCTAAGTTAAAGTCCAAGCTAACTTCAACTTAAGCTTGGATTGCTAAGTTAACATTTTTCAAGTTCATATTGATGAAAGAAAGAAATGAAGCCAGATATAAGTTTTTGATTTGATTCATATAAACAAGGGGTGGGTTTTCTTACACTACTTTTTTAACTTTATAGAACGTTGTGGATTTTGTTTGTGTTTGTTGTATTGTTGTCTTGATATCCTCGGAATGAATAGGTAATCGAATTAAATAAACTTTGGAAAACCCAAAACAACCTTAAACCTTTTGTGCCTCATAATCTAACTTTAGACAGTAATAGGCTAAAGTCAGTTAAATGTTGTATGTGGCTAAGTTTCAGTTCAGAGATGCTTTGATGCATGACAGAAATAACAACACATGTGCTTTAAAGGTTAAATTTAGAGTAAATAGGTGAGTAAGTTCATGTAACGTGTGTCTTTTATAACCATAATGCTGCCCTGTGCTGTAAACTACTCTCCTAAGTAATTCTTTCTGAAGTCAGGCTACATTAGGTCCCCTAATGTGCTTTCTAATATTCTCTCTCCTCAAACAAAACCCTCATCATGAATCCAATCCTACGTTTAATTGGTTAACTGGCTTCAAGCCCATAATGGCCCCTCAGCCTCAAGGACAAAGCCCTGTCTTTCCATTGCATTCACAAATGCAACAACATCAGCAGACCACACTTTGGATTTCAGATCTAAATTAGAGTATTAGAAATTCACTGATAGCTTTAAATGAAATCTTTACCACAGGGGACGAAGGACATGAGGCGCCTTTTTGTTTCTCTGTGGTAGCTGATCATCTTGTTCTCAGTGTATCAAACGTCAAAAAGAAGCTTCAAGTCGAGGAAGTTGTGCAAATAGAGAAAAATAATGGGAAAAAAAAACCTATTTTAGAAGATGTCATTAGAGATTAAAAATACTTCTGAATTACAAAATGAAAAATCGAACAACTTTTTCTTCAGCTCTTTCCAAATATTGTGAGCCTTCTTTCCAGGAATACATTATTAAAAGGACACTAGCAGGCGCTAGAAAAGGTGAGAGGGCAATAATTGGCAAACCAGACTGAAAAGGTCATTTCACATACCATACAGCTCTTTATCTTTTTGACTCTTTGCTGCAGCCACCCAGTCCACGGTAATACACGCATGAATGAAACATGAAGAGCAACTTGTTTGGCCGAGGAGATGAAGCCTTATTCAGAGCCTCGGGGCAGCCATCAACACAGAACATGCAAATAAAATCTGATGTGTGCCGTGTGTCATCCGGGTCGCCCAGTGACATAAATGTGTCTCCTGATCCTGACTTACTGCTATGGTTTTTAACTCAAAAAAAAAAGAAAAAAAACTGTTCTTTTAAGGAAAATCTAGAAGCCTGGGGATGCTCGGTGTTTTATTTATTTATTTATTTTATTTTGAATACTCTATTCATCCCTCACTGGGGAAATTTGTTTGCTGCACTCCTTACACCGCAGCAGGCTGCCCTTCAACGGCGCCAATGGTGGGAGAAGTGGGGGTTAGGTGTCTTCTCCAAGGACCCTAGACGTGCTCTCCGTGGGACGCGAACCCGCGACCTTCCGGTCCGCGGGCGAACGCGCTAACCACGCGGCCACCGTCTCCACCCGTTTTGTTGCTGAGTGTGGAAAAAAAATGGATGACAATAAATGTATCGCTATTTCTGTTTAACCTCCGGCTGAGACCAATTTAGTACTTGTTTGACCTGCTTTTCACAGTGGTACAACAACAGCCCTCTTGTTAGATCAAATGCACTTCAGGTTTTTTTTTCTTTTGACTTCACGCTAAGAAATCTCATTACAGCTGAAAATGCATCCCAAACATAGCTACCTGAAGAAAGTCATTCACAAGATGTTTTATGTTCTTTCCCTTCCGGCTGCTGATGTTGGAATCCCAGCATCAAGTGTTTACTTGGCTGCATTCGGTTCTACCAGACAGCATATCAAGCAGAAGCTTTTGATCCAGCGTGAGTGTGTGACAAGCATGACTCTACTCCTCCAAGCCGGCAACACAGTCCATTTATCAGTCTTCTTTGGCATGCCGACGCTTATCTCTTTCTGCAACATCCCCGGTTTCAAACACGTACAGCGAGTGTGATACTGAGCGGTACTATCAGCAGCTAGAACCCCCACCAGGGGTTATATAGCATCTCCCTTATAGTTCAATTCTTGGCCTGTCATTCGGAGAATGAATTAAAAGCCAGCCTGTGCACACAAGACCTTCAAGGAACCCATCACAGGCTTTGGTTGAAAGTCTGCCTTTACAAACATAATTATTTTTGCTTTCATTTATCATCTCGCTCCACGGTCGGCTGGATTTCTCATAATGCCACAAATGATTTCCTTTTTACCCCTGAGGATCATTATTTTCACTGTGGTGTCCTTCTATTTACCTCTTGTTGCTCTGTGATTATATCTTATTCTTCTTTGCCGTTGGAAAAGACGCGCCCTCGTACAACATCAGTCCATCTGGTTTAAATAAAACCTCAAACAAAAGTCAAAAATCAATTATGTTTCCTTTTTTGTCCGTTTTAAAGCAAACACCGGGAGGATAGTGTTTTAATTTGAATAAAAAGAACATCATAAATGCTCACTAAAGCATACACTGTGATTTTCCCGCTGCAGCTATATAGGTCTGTAAAGTGCTATTTTTTTCCTACCCTTTAAACATAACTGAGTGATGTTTAATGAGCTGTTGCAGCTATTCATGTGTCGTGAGCGCTTACATTTTTATGAAACCTTGTTTATGCTTCCATTTTCTTTCTTTTGCAGGTTTTCCAGTGAGGTCTTTCACCATCAGCATCCCATCGATCAGCGACTGACAGCGAAATCATGTTTTTATTGTAGTTTCTGTCAACATTTCTCACTCCAAGTATGAGAAAATGTGGCAGAGTTATTTTCTGAAAAATACGACAAGAAGCCAAGGACTCCTCTTCTCGCAATTGGGGGGACAGTTCGTTAGGGTAGATGCATCTGCAAATGAAGCAGAAGGGTGGTCTTAACAAGTGGAAAAAATCTTCATCCAATGTTCTGGGAAAAGGGGAAGTGTCAGAAGATTTGGAACCCTGGAGCAAATGAGTACCGTCCATGTTCAAAACACTCAAGAAAAAAGCTAAAACTACAATGGTTCCTGTTGAGAACATGAGTGTTTTATCTTCAGTGGAATTGTGTCCCAACTGCAGTTCCTCAACCCACCCAAAGGTGAACATCACCAAAGCGGTGGTTTTAGGAGTGGTACTTGTAGTTTTTGTGGTTTTTGGTGTCCTTGGAAACGTTCTCGTCATCCTGTCTGTGTTATTCCACCACCAGTGGCGTTCCGTGACTCATTACTTTATCGCCAACCTGGCGGCAGCCGACCTGCTTCTCAGCTCCGCTGTCCTTCCTTTCTCCGCCACTTCAGAAGCTCTTGGAAGGTGGGTGTTCGGACGGTCATTCTGCAATGTCTGGGCTGCCTTAGATGTCCTCTGCTGCACTGCTTCTATCCTCAGTCTGTGTGTGATATCTATTGACCGCTATCTGGCCGTCAGCTACCCTTTACGCTACCCCGCCATAGCAACTGGACGGCGAGGCCTGACTGCAGTGGCAGCTCTTTGGGGACTCTCAGCAGCCATATCTGTAGGACCGCTATTCGGCTGGAAGGAGCCTGATCCCGAAGATGAGACTGTTTGCAGAATTACTGAAGAGCCTGGTTATGCTTTGTTCTCGGCACTGGGGTCTTTTTACATACCCCTGGCCATCATCCTGGCAATGTACTGCCAGGTGTACACTGTGGCAAGAAGAGAGACCAAAACCCTCCGGAAGGGCAGCAAGGGAGAAAGAGTGGAGATGGAAGGGGTGACGCTCAGGATACACAGAGGAAATTGCGCTCCAATAGAAAAACAGGAGGAGAATGAAGAAACTACTTTGCACAAACGCTCCTCTTTTCCACTGCCAAAACTGCTAAAGTTCTCAAGGGAAGAGAAAGCAGCCAGAACTCTGGGCATTGTCGTTGGATGCTTCATTCTCTGTTGGCTCCCTTTTTTTCTTGTTTTACCCATCGGTAGGTACATTTTGAATAATTTTGCACAGAGCTTTTTGCATTTTATTTTTAGATATGAGTCACAAATGGTTTCACAATGAAACGTCCCATTACTTACCATAGTACATTACCCAAACCAATCTGAGAGTTGCTTTAAAATAAACAAACAAAGTTTAGCAACAGCATAGCTGAACAGATTAATAACCTATGATGGGCAAAACAGAGTAGAAAATGAATGAACTTGGAACTAAACTTTTCATCAACACCAGATAATCTGAATGGGGTTCCTTTGAGAACAAGGCTTGAATAGAGCTCCTGTCAAAAGATGCAAACACAATTGATAATACCAGAGCAATAACAAATTTCTTCCATGTTGAAGATGGTTTCCATGCACATCATGTGTTTTGTTCAAAACGCACCAACATTTGCTTATTGCTTATGTTGCTATGCTAACATGCACATTTTAAAGCTCTACTGTAAATGCATCATTTTTTTTTTTTCTTAAAACAGGTCCACTGTCGGACTAAGGATTTCTTGTTGACGATTTCAGGTGGATAGCATCAAACGCAGACGTTAAAAAAAAAAGAAACTATGATCATGCTGCTACTTTGCTTTTAGCAGCATTTTGGTAGTGTTAGTACAGTTTTACAAGAGAATTGGGCTTAAATGTAATTTAAGCTGACCCGGTAGGATTTCGTGGTGTTCCCCTTCCAGCGTGAGACATGGTCTCTCCAGCATGTCATGGGTCTGCCTTTGGGTTTCTTCCCAGTGGGACATGCTGAAGAACCTCACCCTCGAGGTGGTTGGGAGGCATCCTAACAAAATACCCGAAACACCACATCCGGCATCTCTCAACCCAGAGAAGCAACAGCTCTACCCCAAGCTCCTCCCAGATGGCAGAGCTTCTCGCTCTATCTTTGAGCGAAAGCCCTACCAACTTCCAGAGCCAACTTCCTTTCAGCCGCTTGTATCGATGATCTTGTTCTTTTGGTCACAACTCACAGCTGGTGACCAATGTTCCCTCTAATTTTTTATGTGTCTGAGCAAACACACAAGCTTCCTGAGCAGAAGGCGGTGGAGCAAAAACTTTTACTCTTTTGCGACGTCACCAGTAGTGACGCGCCAAATTCCAAAGCGGTAGTTTAAAGCAATTTGTTTCAGAAAGAAAGAAGAAAGAGGAATGTTCCGAAGCTCTGTCTTGTTTTACCATCTTTAGTTTAAACTGAGTTTGAACTGATCTGCAAGCAGTGCGCAATTGCGCAGGCGCACAGCTTAGAGGGAACACTGCTGGTGACCATAGGTGAGAGTAGGAACATAGATCCACTGGTGCTTTTATCTTTTCCCAAATCTGGTTTTTGACACTGGAAACAATATCAATGCTTGACTTAACCCAAATAGAAAATAATTCTGCCTCTTACATGAGAAAATGACTGTTTTGAAGTTTACGCTTTGCGAAATTGACCTCTTTGACTTTTAAACTTTAACGTTGTGAAAAATGCACTGCACATAATTGGATTTGAAAAGAGCACAGCCCCGAGGTAATCACTTATTACTGCTTTATTTAGTTTACTAATTAGTTTCTGATTGATTGATGTGCCAAATATGTGGGGGAAAAAAAACCTTCTAGCTTTACTGAAAGAATTTTCAGACTTTTGCACTCTTAAACCAAACAGTAATCCGCCATTTGACTTGTGCCGTGTCTCTTTTCTAAGCTCTTCTTCTTCTTTTGGCATTTCCCTTCAGGGGTCGCCACAGCAAGTCAGTTTCTTCCATCTAACACTATCTACTGTGTCCTCTTCGGTCACACCAACTATCTACATGTCTTCCTTCACTGCATCCATGAACCTCCTCTTTGGTCTTCCTCTAGTCCTCTTTCCTGGTGGTTCCAAATCCAGGATCCTTCTTCCTACGTACTCTCTCTCTCTCCTCTGCACATGTCCAAATCATCTCAGTCTGGCCTCTCGGACTTTATCCCCAAAACCTCTAACATGAGCTGTTCCCCTGATGTACTCATTTCTGATCCTGTCCATCCTGGTCACTCCCAGAGAGATCCTCAGCATCTTCATCTCTGCTACCTCCATCTCTGTTTCCTGTCTTTTCTTCAGTGCTACTGTTTCTAGACCAAACAGCATGGCCGGTCTCACCACGGTTTTGTACACTTTCGCTTTCATTCTAGCTGAAACTCTTCTGCTTACTTAAACTTATTGCTGATACATTATGAATTCAGGTCCTCAGTGATCGCTCTGATGAGGTTGGAATTTAACTGTTTTAATGGTTCCAAACATCTACCATTACGTTTCATACATTTTACATTGATTGGTTAAATAAGTCATCTTAAAATGATTATTTTAATAATCTGTTTTTATTATATCTTTTGTAGTGAGTGCTCAGAAAACAAACTTCACAAATGTTCTTGTAGAAAAGTAAAGGTTGAAGATAAGTAGACTTTGAAAAATTGTTCTACCAAAAAAAATTGTTCTGGGCCAACAAAAGAGCATAACTGTAGAAAATCATTCACACTTCAAATTCACATAGAAAAAACATAGAGTATAAGTACATATAGCAATTAGTTAAAAATCAATGTACAAAATTCCTCCCAAACTTTTGCCAGATCGTTAATTTTTGTTTAAAGAAAAAAAAAAACAGGGCAGCGTGTATGTTTGTAGTTGATCAAACTAAAAGGAAGGGAAGAAAAAAGAAAAACCAAAGAAGCATTTAAAACAATTATTTAACCTGATATGTAGATGGAGTTGGACAAGGGACGTTAGTATTTTCTCACAGGGGAAATTTCAGCTTTTTGCAGAGTTTTGTTTTCTCGCCGCACACAGTACCATCGTATTTATATGGCTTAGAGGTAGCAACATCCAAGCTAGAATTTTTTTTTCTTAATGCTGAAAATCGTGTGACTCGCAAAAAACACTTCAAAATATGATGACTTCATTTACCCATAGAGGGACATAAACATGCCACTGTAGTGCAATTAGAGAAATCTGTCCTGTTCCGTCGTTCTCCGCCTAACCGGGCCGGGTCGCGGAGACAATAGCCTCAGACGGGAAGCCTAGGCATCTCTCACCCCAGCTGCTTCCTCCAGCGCACCCGGAAGGACCTCGGCCAGCTATGAGAAATTGAAAATATAGTTAAATAATTAAAATAACAATGCCTTTTTCTTTAACTAGCCTTTCTGTGTGGAGTTTGTATGTTCTCCCCAAGTATGCAATATTCCTCCCACCCTCCAAAAACATGCATGTTAGGTTGATTGGCCGCTATAAAATTGTCCTCAAGTATGTTTAGATGGTTGTCTATCTCTATGGCAGCCCCGCAAGAGGCTGATGACTCAGCAGTTCAGAAGAGGAAAAGATTATTTAAACCATCAATTATTCAGCAATTTCAAGACAAATAAATATTTCAAGATATTTTTTGGGCCAGACATTGCTTAAATTAAGCAAGTATTTTGCATCACATCGGGTACAAAACAAATAATGTTCAACACAAAAACAAGGGTATGCGCAATATTAAATAGGACGTCTGAGCCAAATAGGACGTCTGAGTGGTGCATAACACGCTTTTATAAGAACACGAAGTTGCTATGGAGATTTTCTTCCATTGAAGGCCAGCATCAGCTAAAGACTTTCAAGGTCTGCACCACTTCTATGCTCGAAGGTAAAGCTGAATTATTTTAGTTTTGATTCTGTTAAAGTTAATTCACGTCAAAAATTGCACCGGGCCTTTTTCATTGAATCAATTTGAGGTTTGAACAACAAAATGAAAATGAATTGATTTTCTTGCTGGTTGGGTTTAAAGCTGTAACACAAAAAGAAAACAACTTTTATGTTTAATTTGAACTGAGAATGGAACTGGGCAAGAAGCTACAGGATTTTTGAGACTCGTTCATTTGAGAGGTCTACATGTTGTCACAAAACTTTGTGCTCTTTAGTCCTGAAAAACAACAGATTTTCTGTTTTTGTATGTTTTCAATTGAGTAACTAATGGAAAAACCGGAGAGCCGTTCAAATTTTTAGTCTAAGTCATAATTGAGTCATTTTTTTCTAAACAGCTCAATGCTACACACCGTTGCAATTATGATGCAAATATTGAGATCATAATCATTTTCACAATGTTACTTAACAATACGTTGATGTGTGAGAACACAGTATCAGTGAGAACTTCTTCCCAGTGTCCCGACTGCACAATTCCTCTGAGACATGACAAGAAATTCAATTACATGCAACCAAACAGAAGAAGAAAAGGCAGCAGGATGGACTTCGACTTAGAGACGAAATGAAACAAGAATAACTATTGCTCTCTTTTAAAGAAAGCTATTATAGATAACAAGCATGTGGACTAATGGGTTGTAATGTTGTGAGCTCTCCTCTGTCATTCCGTGGACGGTACGACCGTCTCTCAGAGGAGGATTGATCTGCATTTCAATCGAGACGGACGTTCACGACTCATAAGGCCCGGTAAACTCAGAAGATAAATGAAATCGTTGTCTGAGAATCTTAAAGTAGAGATAAAAAAAAAACATTTGGCCTTGAGATCACTTGGGTGAAAACCCTTTTCTTCGCTTCAGAACTTAATAGTTACAAACCTTTTATTGAAGCTACAAACAATTCTCACAACTAGTACTTGCTTTGCTTTTTCTAGCAAGCAGTCCAGAAGTAAACAATGTGCAACTGGATTAATTTTGTCTTTTCATTTTATGACAAAATTATTATTGACCATGGAGTATTTCTTTCTCCTCAACTCTGAATGGTATTTATTTTTTTTTATTGATCAATTTAAAATGCAATGTTTGATTGGTTCAAAAGTATTGACATGTAAAGAGGACTTTCATGCACCATACTAGCAATTAGTTTTTGGGCAATTTTCGAATGTCAGTAAATGTAAGTTCAATGTAAGAAAGAAGTCCATAAATGCTTTTTTCAAACATGTTTCAAGTCAGAAGGTTGAAAACAAATGATTGTGAGTCAGTTGAGACCGTGCTAATTTAAAATGAAACAACAAACCAATTTTGATCGTTTAAAGTTTTTACATCTAAACAGAAAAGTTTAATTGGTTCTACCTCGGCATTGTTTATTGACTTTACCTTTCTAAACAAGTGCAATCCAGGCATTTTAGCTGCTTGTTGTTGCTATCTTGTTCTTTTGAAAAACAGAACATACTTCATTTAGAACAATCGGAAGTATTTATTGACTGTGAACTACAGTGGTTAGCACAGTGGCCTCACAGTAAGAAGGTCGGGGTTCAAGTCCCAGAGTGAGGGCTAGGATTGAAACATTGGCCAAAATCCTGGCCTTTCTGTGTCAAGTTTGCATGTTCCCAGGTATGCGTCGGCTTTCGACATGTGTGAAATTTCATGTACGAAATTCCCCGTGGAATGAGTGTGTGGCCCCACAACAACTGTGAATCTTCTTCTTCCCCTTTCGGCATTTCCCTTCAGGGGTCACCACAGCAAGTCTGTTTCTTCCATCTAACCCTATCTGCTGCATCCTCTTTAGTCACACCAACTATCTTCATGTCTTCCTTCACTGCGTCCATGAACCTCCTCTTTGGTCTTCCTCTAGCCCTCTTTCCTGGTGGTTCCAAACCCAGCATCCTTCTGCCGATGTACTCGGTCTCTGTTCTCTGTACATGTCCAAACCATCTCAGTGTGGCCTCTCTGACTTTGTCTCCAAAACCTCTAACATGTGCTGTTCCCCTGATGTACTCATTTCTGATCCTGTCCATCCTGGTCACTCCCAGAGACATCCTCAGCATCTTCATCTCTGCTATTTCCACCTCTGCTTCCTGTGTTTTCCTCAGTGCCACTGTCTCTAGACCCCACAACAACTGCGAATACACAGTTGTAAAACAGCGTAGACATTTAAACCTTGCAAGTCAATCCTAGTGCAGTCGTTGATTACTTGGAATGATGAAATGAAACAGTTGATAAATGATAGAAACTAATCAGTATCTTTTTTTTGTCTTTATCCATTTGTTGTTTTCCAGGGTCCATCTTCCCATCCTTAAAGCCTCCTGAAACCATCTTTAAGATAACTTTTTGGTTGGGTTACCTGAACAGCTGCCTCAATCCTATCATTTACCCATGTTTCAGTCAGGAATTCAAAAAAGCCTTCCTCAACGTCCTGCGGGGCCGCTGTCTACGAACAAGTCTGCCCACATCTAAACCCACGGGGCACATTACTACCCATTCCTCTAGTCCCTGCCGGACATCAGATCGAACTGCTACCTCACTTCAAAACCATGTCTGTGTTTCTTCCTGGTCTTGCTGTAGAGTTCTGTCAACATCATCGTCATCCATTAGTGGTCTAGATCGAGCTCAGAGTGCTCAAGTCCAAAGTAAGAGCCTACTAAAGGCCTGGTGTTTCTCAGCAAGACAAACTCCCGTACCCCAGAAGTCCTCCACGCATGGGACAACTAAAGTCTTAAGGCTTTCTCTTGGCATTACTGGAGAAGCTGTCTGAATGACAAGTCTAGACATTTCCATTCAGTCTTTTGGTTAAACATTTGAGTATATTGATAAAAAGGTGTCATGAAGTTACCAAAGTGGCTTTTTTTTTGTTTCAATCAAGAGTGCTGAGCTAATTTTATCCTGAAAGGACATGAATAAAACATTAAAAGCCACTCTGGAGCCGTCCTTGCTTTTGAAATGTAACACATTAAGCTAAAAGCCCCTTCGCCGGTGTGGATAGGAGGCACTTCATGTCCAACAGGGCTTGTCAAAAAGAGGAGAAATAATCCACAAAAAATGAACATTGTAAAGGAACCCAGGAGACATGACTTCTTCAAATATTAGTAGTGCACCTGCAGTTTGCACACAAACCCTCTGGGACAAGATCTTAAGAAATTTGTAGAGAGGTGTTGGTACTCAGTGATAGCAAAGGGGAAGCGGTGGTTGATGTGAGACTAAACTGTTGTGTTTCACACGTGAAAAACTTAATAAAATCTGTGACTCTGTGAGAATTACTGCTAGAACAAGACAGGGCAGTTTGGATTAAAAAACCTCACTCAAACACGGCTTTCGATGTTCAAGTTTTCATCAAAGGGATTTGAATGTGATTTTTATGTTTTACTCAAAAGCTTGTGGTTTTAAATAAATTCTTAAAAACTATCAATTCTTTTTCCCCTTTCAGTTTTGTTGATGTATAGCTGTTTGTGAGTGATGTTTTCTACCCAATGAGGCTTTAAAGTTCCTTCATGCACTGGACAGATTTCAGTTTTACTCTTTTGAACTGATGCATCCATCAAAAACTGATTGTTACTCCAGGGTTGTGAAATACTCTGTTAGTTTTCAATCAATACTTTTTGTCTTGTCAAAGTCAGATGCATCTCCAAGTCTGTGATGCGCTGCCATGATGTCAGAGGCTAGGGATAAACACAACCATTTGAGAGGCAAAAACACTGGTTCATATCAAAGGAGTTTGGGATTGGAATGAGTACTCTTACATGTAGTCTTTTATTCTTTTGCCCACACGCTTTCATTTGTTTAGGTTGAGTATGTGTTTGGCTTCCATTAAAGGGCAAAAATAAAATCAAGGAATTAAGTTTTCTTTGCTCGTTTCGAGAATAAACATCATAAATAAAAATGAAAAATATCTTTGGGAATCGCTACAACATCGGCAATAAAGTAAAAACACAGACCCAGCCTTTCATAATCGTCAAAGTATGACCGTTCATTACGATACAACTTACGTATTTATGACAGGTGACTTTAGTCATTTTTCCAAAGTAGAAAAAGTTTCAAAAAAGTCTTCTGGACAGTTTAATTCTTGAACGTTTCGACTTCCATCCGGAAATCCTTTTCAATCTGAATGAAATGGACAGAAAACTGGATCTATTTATACTAACCTGAGTAAAAGGTAAAAAAAATAGTAAGGACAGGCTCGACCAATGAGCCTGTGTTACCTATGATGGCCGTGAATGGCTCCTATTGTAGCCACAGACCAGTAAACGAACCCTATTATAAAAATGCTACAAGCCTAGTGAATAGAAATTACCTGCTAACGAGAGTCGTGAAACTGGGTCACGAGGTGTCATCTTTAGTCCATGGCTTCAAAAGGCTACTGTAAATACCGGGCAAAATGTATCTAACGCCTCCACTCCGATTCTGAATCTGACGTCATGGCTGACTTTGACAGTTTTCAGATTGAAAATGATTTCCGGATGGAAGTCGAAACGTCTCGTTCAAGAATTAAACTGTCCAGAAGACTTTTTGAAACTTTTTCTACTATGGATCACTCCTGGATGAATGAGGGACTACACAAATTCATTTTTACAAAGTTTCGGACGGGTTAAAGAACCAGAAAGAATTTTTGACATGATGGTTCATTTGAAATGAGGCTGATGTTACATTTGATATATTTAAAAAGACCCGCTTTAACGACAGAAATGGGAACTTTAACTACTGGTATGTATTTCGACTTTAATCTCAAAATTTCTTCTTGAATGTTAACATTTCTGTTTTAGAGTTTGACTTTAATTTTGACAATTCAATTTTATTCCCAACAATTTACCTGAAATATCAACATTCAAATTTAATCAATCCATTTTGACCTTAAAATAGAAGCATTGCAAATAAAATCAAAATGAAATTAATCTAATTATTTTAACCTCATTTATCTCAAAGCTTTGGATTTTGATCTCAAGATTTCATCTTTGATCCCAACATTTTGACTTTGTGCTTCAGATGAAGAAAGAGAAACAGATTCCCTGCATTTTTTTTTCTCTTCACAATGACACAAAAATATGCTAATGTAGTTTAGCAACAAATTTGGCCTCGATTATACCAGAAATCAATTTCAGCACAAAAAAAGGGGTGGCGACAGCTTGTGTGAACTTCGAGTAAACTTTTACACTTGAAGATTGCCTCTCTAATAAGAAAAACAAATGGAATTTTTGTGAAAATGTTGGCGTGAATTCGTCTAAATCCGCTAATCTTGTCAGTATTAAAAATACAAAATTAATGATTACACACAAATGAAGAGCATTGGAAACCTTTTAAACAGAAGATTACACCATACCTGCTTGTTCTCATTTATGAGGATGAAATGTTTACATATTTTTGTTATGATATGTGAGATTTTAGAACTTTTAGAGAGATTTGACGACTAAAAGAAATAGTTTTAAAAAAAAAAAAAATGTCCTCCGATACAGTTGACTACATTCCTTTTGGCATAAAATGCTGAGGAAGAAAAAGATGATTGTTGTGTTGTAATGAAAGTTTGAACTCAAACATAATAGTTTTACTGCCTTCTGATCGGGATTCAGGAAAGTGGATTGCAAACATGACCAATCGGAAAACAGTTTAAATTCAAATTTAACTATTGAATGAACAAAATAGTAACAATAATAGTAAAAAAATGCACATTTTTGACACATAAAACAAACATAAAAAATGTATTTTTTTGTATGTATGAAATCATCTTTTTGGAGCTTTTTGTCAGGTTTCAATGTTATTCCCACTTCAAAAACATCCTCGATGTGGTTTTCTGTTTCATTCATGAACCTTTAAGTAGTTTCCAAACTCTCTCATTCAGTATTTGTTTACTATTCTGACACCAGGTTTTCTTGATCAAGGATTTTGTTCTTTGCCACGCCCACATTCTGACTCAAGTGTAAAGTCTTTTTGCTGCATGCACTTGTTCTGCTTACGGTTAGTCCCTTTTGTCAACAGGGACTGCCATTTTGATGTAAATACACCAAAATAGAAACATGAAAAAATATGTGCTTTGCTAACTTTGCTAACTTGATGTGCTTTAGACTTTATTTGTGGGCAAGACAAGATTGACAATGTGTCATGTACACATCCAGTGGATGTGCTGAAGAGAAGAGTTACATGAGGGGAAAACTCAAAGTGTCATTTTTTTGGTGAATATTGCATTTCTGAGCAAACAAAAATAAAATACAATGTTATCTATTTGTGCCATAAGATACGAATGATTTCTTCATGAAAACACAACTTTTCACCTTAAAGTTTAATAGCAAACAGTTAGTGTGCTGCAAAATGATGTGTCATCAACGACTGTAACCGCAGCCTTTTTTTTTCTGCCGCATGCTCACATTGCATTTCAAACTTCAAAAATGAGTCATAACAAGAATAAAAGCGTTTTCTCTACGCAGCCTTGAATATAGCATTAAGTTTCCACATCACTCTTCTTAGAGTTATAATATTTAAAATAATCTCATCTTTGAAGAGAATATACTATAGCTATTCGTGAGGAAAAGTGAGGTTACAGGGAGAAGAGATAAAGAAGGTGGAAGATTTTAAGTATCTAGGATCAACAGTCCAAAGCAATGGAGAATGTGGAAAAGAGGTGAAGAAGCGTGTTCAGGCAGGCTGGAATGGGTGGAGAAAAGTATCAGGAGTGATGTGTGATAGAAGAGTTTCAGCTAAAATGAAAGGAAAAGTGTACAAAACCGTGGTGAGACCGGCCATGCTGATTGGTCTAGAGACAGTGCCACTGAGGAAAAGACAGGAAGCAGAGATGGAGGTAGCAGAGATGAAGATGCTGAGGATTTCTCTGGGAGTGACCAGGATGGACAGGATTAGAAATGAGTATATCAGAGGAACAGCACATCTTAGAGGTTTTGGGGATAAAGTCCGAGAGGCCAGACTGAGATGGTTTGGACATGTACAGAGAAGAGAGAGAGTACATAGGAAGAAGAAGGCTGGATTTGGAACCACCAGGAAAGAGGACTAGAGGAAGACCAAAGAGGAGGTTCATGGATACAGTGAAGGAAGATATGTAGATAGTTGGTGTGACAGAAGAGGATGCAGGAGATAGGGTTAGATGGAAGAAACTGACTTGCTGTGGCGACACCTGAAGGGAAATGCTGAAAGAAGAAGAAGAAGTTCTGTAGCTATTCGTTTTTCCCTCATGCAGTCAAAGTTTTGTTCTTTTTGTTTTCAGATGAGAGATTTTCTTTCTTTCAGATATACTTCTTTTATCATTGGGGGGGGGGGATCTGCCTTCTAAAAAAAAAAAAAAAAATGATTGTAGGGTCTTTTAACCCCCTGTTGACCCCGCCTCCCTCCTCTTCTGAAAACTGATTTCTGTTTCTGTTAAAGCCAATCTGCTGTGTGACCACTTCCTGTTTGGGAGGAGGTGTGTGTGTGGGGTGTGTGTGGAGGGGTCACGCTGGGTGGGGGACGTGTGTGCGCCCCCCCTCCCACTTCTTTATGTGTCTTGATTCTGTTTGTTAATAAAGTGAATCTAATTAAATCATTCAAAAGTCTCTTTCATTATGTGTTTTATGGAGATATCTAAACTCCACCGATCCCTGAGGTCAGTTTGTGAACTATAGCTGGGTGATAGTGTTATTTGTTAAATTAATGAATGTGTTAACACCCTCCCTTCACCTTTGTTTTACCCTCACCCCTGAAACTGTTTCTTTTCACCATCTGTAAGTGGGGGTCTGTGACCCTTTTCTCTCCCATTCTACTCTGTAAGGACACACCTTTCTTTTCTCCAAAATCTGTACAAATAAAGCAGACAAGATGCGTATCCTTTCATAGCCACTCCGGTCATTTGGCCGGGGTGTTCTATCCTTGAACAAATAAAAGAGAGTCTCTCGTTTTGTTCTCTGATCAGCACTTCTTTTTTATAAAGATCAAAAACTTTTATATCTAACACAGATATACAATGTACGTACTGTATCTCGGAAGGCTTTTGTTCGAAAGAAGGAACATTTCTTGAAAGAAAAATGACTCAGTATTTGCACATTTACCGAACATCAAAGCTCGACGCCACAGGTTTAATTATGTTGTTTTTTTACTCAGAAAAAGTACAAAACTTCTTTCAACAGTAAAATATCACATTTTCTAAGGTGATAATAAACTGATCTGAATTGACTACTAAACACAAAGTGGATGAGACTTAGTTAGTCAAAGACAGTGTGATCTTTTCTGTACAGACAGATGTTTATATGAGGAACGTGTAGATTTAATATTTAATGCCGTTATAGATCTGTAACTGTTAGATCATTTCTAAAAATGCTTTAATTTCTCAGTTTTCACCTTTGAATTTGTATCCCTTTATAATGCAGCTTTTCTTTTTCTCTGGCTCACACCTTATTTATTAATTCAAATCTAACCAAATTTTATATGTAAAGCACTCCCCCCCCCCACACACACACACAACCCTCCCAACCCCTATTTCACCTGAACCACTAGCTACTGTCTCTTTAACTGAAATAAAAATAAGTATCCAGCCTGATGCTGTTGAGAGGAAATAATAACTGGGGATCGATCCACACCATGAGTCGGCCTGCCCGTGACCGCAGTGCCCAAAACCACAAAAGTCCACCCAGCTCCAGGAGTCATGGGCACCCACAGAAGCCACATGGCTAAAGTGAGGTACCTGCACCACCCAGCCCAGTCAGACCCCACAGAGAACACCCCAAAGACTGAGCAGACAAAGCTCATGGGATGGAGGATCCCCATGAGGAAACACTGGGATAAGACACAGAATAAAACAATAGAATAAAAACTAAAAATCAGTAAAACAGGTTAAAAACTATTTAAGACAATAATCAGAAAAATAAAGTTGTGTAAAAACAGGAAAGTAAACAGATTTTATTAAATACATAAAATCATCTTAAATAAAAGTCAAATAAAAGCAAGTTAAAAAGGTGGGTTTCAGCCTTTTTTTTTTTAGAAAAAAACAAACATACTCTGCAGCCCTGAGTTCCTCTGGCAGGCTGTTGACGATGACGTTTCAAAATATTTTCCTAGAATCATTTTTATGGATTTTTTTAAGTAATCATTTTCTCAATTAAAAAATAATGCATTAATTGGAAAAAATTAAAGGTGAGGTGTGCTGTAGGTGTGACAGAGGAGTTCAGTGTGGGGGTGGGACTGCACCAAGGATCTACTCTGAGTCCTTTGCTGTTTGCTGTGATGATGGACAGGCTGACAGACGAGGTTAGACAGGAATCCCCATGGACAATGATGTGTGCAGATGACATTATAATCTGTAGTGAGAGGAGGGAAGAGGTGGAGGAAAAGCTGGAGAGGTGGAGGTTTGAACTAGAAAGAAGAGGAATGAAGATTAGTCAGAGTAAGACAGAGTACATGTGTGTCAATGAGAGGGATCCAAATGGAAAAGTGAGGTTACAGGGAGAAGAGATAAAGAAGATGGAAGATTTTAAGTATCTAGGATCAACAGTCCAGAGCGATGGAGAGTGTGGAAAAGAGGTGAAGAAGTGTGTGCAGGCAGGCTGGAACGGGTGGAGAAAAGCATCAGATGTGATGTGTGATAGAAGAGTTTCAGCTAAAATGAAAGGAAAAGTGTACAAAACCGTGGTGAGACCGGTCATGCTGTTTGGTCTAGAGACAGTGGCACTGAGGAAAAGACAGGAAACAGAGATGGAGGTAGCAGAGATGAAGATGCTGAGGATCTCTCTGGGAGTGACCTGGATGGACAGAATTAGAAATGAGTATCTCAGAGGAACAGCACATGTTTGAGGTTTTGGAGATAAAGTCCGAGAGGCCAGACTGAGATGGTTTGGACATGTATAGAGGAGACAGAGAGAGTACATCGGGAGAAGGATGCTGGGTTTGGAACCACCAGGAAAGAGGGCTAGAGGAAGACCAAAGAGCAGGTTCATGGATACAGTGAAGGAAGACATGAAGATAGTTGGTATGACCGAAGAGGATGCAGCAGATAGGGTTAGATGGAAGAAACTGACTTGCTGTGGCGCCCCCTGAAGGGAAATGCTAAAAGAAGAAGAATTGGAAAAAATGAAACAATGTAATTTTTCAATGGGTTATTTTTAACTTAATTTTTTTTTCCGCGTTGTATTTTATCACTGGAAGAAAAAGGCATTGGGCTTTTGCCAGATGCTATCTGTTAGTTTTTTTTTTTTTATTATTTTGTAAGAAAAACATTTTTCTCGTGGTTTTAAAAAACTGTGGATGCATTTAGTTGAAACAGAGAAAAACGTCAGAATCCAAGCATTTTTTTTACCAAACCATGTGGCATTTCATAAATCTGAATTATGTAAATGTTGCAAATGGTTTCTATTCTTTTTTTATAAAAAAAAAAAAAAAAAAACGTTGAATGATGACTCAGAATACAAAGTTAGGGCAAGACTACACTAAAGACTAAACAGAGCTCTCTCTCTTTGGGAATAGAAACATCCAAACTAAGTTAGCACTAGAACCCTTACGAGGGGGTCAATTGACCACCACTACCTGAAAGGTGCCTCAAGACCCCAGACCTTCTGCTTGAGTTATTAAAACAAGACACTTAAGAGTCGTTTGGAAGGCACCTCACACTCGGAGACTAGGACTAGGAGACTCTAATTGAATCACAAAAACGACTCTGCTCCTCAGTGTGCAGGTCAGATAGAGGTGTTAGATGACACTTTCTGGGGTAGACAGTAAGTTGAGAAAATCTTGGGGCTTCTAGTGTTAAATCTTTACATACACACACCGTACACATTTGTTTGTGTGTGTGTGCTGGTTTTCTTTGCCAGTGTGAGTCGACGTTTCATTATTTGTGCATTGTGTGTGCGAAAATCAGTCGAGCGGTGATGTGTCGGCTTCTGTCATTTCTGCTCTGATTTATGGAAATAAATTCACCAGACTCCCATTTAAACATGGGGCTCTTCTTAATAAAAATCAGCTCATGATTCAGACCGCTGCTTTCAGTCATGTCAATGAAAACGTTCTCATGATAAATAGATCATGGCTCCCGTTAACCGGAAAGATGAGCTTTAACTTAATCAGATGAATTAGCAAAGTGATGTTTTATCACAAAGAAACCCTCGTGATTAATGTTCTGCTGAAAAGCACGTGAAAATATTTTCTACTCTATCTGGTAAAAATAAGAGGATTTCTTTTTTATAGGTAACAAAAAAGTTTGGTTTCTGTTATGAGTTGAAACTGAGAACTTTCCTGTGTCTGGGTGTTTTTTTTTTCTCTTCTGGGCATCTGGACAACTGATTGGCTTCTTGGATGAACTGACAAAATGTGAGCATGTTAAAAAGTTTTGTAACCATATCAAATTCAACACCGTCATGTCCAAATATCTTTATCTTTTTTATGTTAATGTACACTCAGGATCGGATCTCTGCTTTTTGCTGATGATGTGGTTCTGTTGCCTTTATCGGACCGTGATCTCCAGCTCTCACCGGATCGATTTGCTGCCGAGTGTGAAGCGGCCGGGATGGGAATTAGCGCCTCCAAATCCGAGACCATGGTCCTCACCCGGAAAAGGGTGGAATGCCCCCTGCGGGCCAGGGACAGGGTCCTGCCCCAAGTGGAGGAGTTTAAGTATCTCGGGGTCTTGTTCACGAGTGGGGGAAGGATGGAGCAGGAGATCGACAGGCGGATCGGTGCGGCATCAGCAATAACTAGGACGCTGCATCAGTCCGTCGTGGTAAAGAGAGAGCGGAGACGAAAAGCAAAGCTCTGGATTTACAAGTCGATCTACGTTCCTACCCTCACCTATGGTCACCGAAATGAGCTCCCTCCGCAGGGTGGCTGGGCTCTCACTCAGAGATCGGGTGAGGAGCTCTGCCATCCGGGAGGAGCTCGGTGTCGAGCCGCTCCTCCTCCAGGTCGAGAGGAGCCAGATGGGGTGGTTCGGGCATCTGGTCAGGATGGCCCCCAAGCGCCTCGCGGGCGGCGTGTTTCGGGCACGTCCCACCGGGAGCAGACCAAGGGGCAGACCCCGGACCCGCTGGAGAGACTATGTGTCACAGCTGGCCGGGGAACGACTTGGGATCCTTATGGGTGAGCTGGAGGATGCAGCCGGGGGGAGAGAAGCCTGGGCTACCCGTTTGAGGCTGTTGCCCCCGCGACCCGACCACGGAACAAGGGGAAGATGACGGAACGGAACGAATGTTAATGTACAAAGTGTGAAAATAATGAAAGTCAATGTGCTTTGGTTTCCTTCTTTTCTGTTTGAATAAATGTGTCATTTCTCCACCTCCTCTGTTGTCATTTTCAAATTTTGACTTTTAAATAAAGCCGACGCTGAAAACTATACTGGAACAAATGAAATAAAAATCTATTTGAACCATTGATGTTTGATTCTTCAGGTTGCTGGTTGTTAAACTTCCATTATTGTAACAGGGTTTAATTTTATTAAAAAATAATAAATCTAGGTTGTCATGGTTTTTGCCTCGGCTGAGCGTGTGTAATGGTATCAGGTTTGTCTGTCCTAATGGTTTACTTGGACCCTTACACACCTCCCATTAAAAGGAGTGGTCTCTTTCTGATGGCAGAGTCATGCACTTTAAAATCAAAAGAAGCAAGAGCTTCCTGCGACAAATCTATTTAACTTTTAAGGTGGATTAGAAAAACAATTAGAGAGATGAGTCATAGATTAACAACTAGATCTGCAGCCTCATTTCATTACACAAATGTAAGTAAACACACAATCCTGAACACACATGCACTGAATGTTAGCTTGTTTTAAAGGGTACCGTAATTTCCGGCTTATAGAGCACACCTGATTATAAGCCACACCCACAACATTTTAAGATGAAAACCAATTTTGTACATACACAAGCCGCACCTGTATATAAGCCGCATGTGCCCAGATTAAAACATGTAACACAAACACAAAATTAACCCAAACCCGACTTCAAGTCCCGTGAATGAAACTAAATGTTCTTCATTAAAGTCCACAGTCCAAAAATCACAGCCGGCAAAATGAACGGATAATGATACTTAAGGTTTGATGCAGGCCTGCAGAGTTCGGGTCCCGTTGAAAGTAATCCAAAGGAAAAAAAGGTGTATATTTCCAAAGGTAAGGGAGGGAAAAATATATATCCACTATTGTCCGCTGCGTCCACAAAACAGGTGGCTGGTCGCCGCCTCGCCTCATCTATCGCAGAGTCAGCGATAACTTTGATCTTTCGCAGAGAGTTCAGGTCAAACTCCCCCGTGCCAATGTGCAAAAAAAATCCACAGGGTCTGGTTGAGCCTCTGTCTTCTCTCACACACCGCCACGGGTTTTTCTTTAACCAACTTTTTACCCCCTCTTCACCTTTTTTTTTGTCTGTCCCTCACCTTTACCGGTCCCCACTTAAACCCGTCACCCCGCGTTTGTTCCGCCCCTCCTTTTTCATTCACTCGTGCAAAACATATCAGAATAAGTGTCTAAAATAAATACAAATAAATACATTACAAAAATATACAGTTGCAAACACATATTATACATGGGTTACAATATATTTACAAAGAAAGACGGTACACCGAGAGAGTTTTCAAAGTTTTAATAATAATAATATAACTTTCATCCCAAACGGTGCCTGTGACAGGGCAGTTAGTGGTAGCAACACACTAGCGACACGCTCGCAACACAGTAAACAGGCCTGGTAAAAGAACATACCGTACTTGTAAAATTCACGGTAAGCCGTCCTCATCTTCCTCCTTAGAACTGAAGCCATCAAAGTTGTCTTCCTCAGTGTCAGAACGAAACTTACCTTTTACTTACCTCTACTACTCGAGCGCCGCTGGCGGCCGTTAGAAAAATTATATAAATTGGCCGCATCACTGAATAAGCCGCAGCGTTGAAAGTTTGAGAAAAAAGTAGCGGCTTATAGTCCGGAATTTACGGTACTCTGTTTGACTGAGTCCATCGTGTTGATCATTTTTTATAGCATGTTGATAAATAAAATTTTAATTGTAATTAGTGTCATGGCAGAAAGAAATATATTTCCAACAAGCTAACGTAGCTAATACATTTTCAGACTGGCAACAAATGGTTAAAACCTCCGAACGTTCAGTGAAGTTATGACTGTTCGCGTTTTTAAAAATGCTACCTAGGCTAACAAAAACACCAATCAGCATAAAAAAGTACCACAACCAAAGTGTAACAACTTCTACATAATTTATATAACTTTAAGTTTAACTTATATAAATTTAAGATTACCCATTTTTCCCCCATTTTGAGCTGGTTTAGCTTTTGTGCCACGTTTGAATAACTTTTCACAAAGAGAAGGCAGATGCCGACAACCGTAATGAACCATTTCAGAAGTATTCAAAACATCATTGCAGTTCATTTATAAAGTGTAGAAAAGGTTTCAAAGTTGTCTTCTGAACAGTTTGTCTTCCAATCAAGATGTTTTGACTTCCATCTGGAAATTATGGTTCTATGACCATATTTTTTATGATTTTGGGAACTGAGTTTAAAATCCCTAATGAGGGGCTAACCCTTAGGGATTTTAAACTCAGGATACTGTATATAGAACCAGTTTTCAGACCATCTCATCAGAATGAAAATTATTTCATGGTGGAAGTTGAAATGTCTCAATCTCAAAATATAACGTCCAGAAGACAACTTTGAAGCCTTTTCTACTATGGATCACTCCTGGATGAATGAGGGATTACACGGGGCACATTTATAAAGGTTATCAGTTCATGCAGAATTTTGTTTTTTGGAGGTTTGAACATTATTCCCACATCAAAAATAAATGTGGCTATTTGTGACTAAAACTCAATTTTTTGTTGTCTTTGTTATAAAAGCAAATCCCCTAGAACAGGGGTCACCAACCCAATACCCGCGGGCACCAGGTTGCCCGCAGCGACCGCATCAGTCGCCCGCAGGCCAGTTCTAAAAATAGCCCTAATCACAAATTAGCTCTGTCTAAAATTTTATTTAATTGTGTTGCTATTCTTTTTTAATTTTATTTACAGTGATCTAAATTTAAAAATGAATACATAAAAACGTAAACGTGAGCACTGCAAAGATGAGGTTACGCGTTTTCTACCCACAAAAACATGGCAGAAAAAAGGAAGAAAACTTATCGTTTTCACAGTGAATGGGAGGAAGAGTTCTGTTTTACTAACGTGAAAGAAAACTGTGTGCGTCTCATCTGCGGTGCGACTATGGTGATGCACAGTTGCACCGTCCTTATTTTGAAAAGAAGTAGATTTTTGTTAAATCTTACATAATAGATAATTTGTACAAACATGGTTCAGAGTTTATGATTTGATAACTGTTGTAAAAATTGAAAAAGATTTCCTACAAAATGTTGTGGAAGTGATCATTTGAAAATGAAACACTTGGATGTTGCATATTGAAATGTATCTGTTTCCTACCTTGTTTAATCATACTGAAATAATTATTGTGATGGATCATTAACAATTAGTGTCTTCACATAGAATATCAATAATAATAATATCAAATTAAAGGTACACTGTGTAACGTTGTTGTTTTAGAAGTGTATTATCAAAGTGGTAACCCTTTGCATTACTCAGTGCCCTTGAAGTAGCTCTCAGTTTCAAAAAGGTTGGTGACCCCTGCCCTAGAACAACTGTATATTATTTTTATCTCTTTTGCTTGGTGGATCACATTAACATCTCATATTAAACAATAGTCATAGACACATTGGATGCTCGGCCCAGGGAAGGGGTCTCTCATTTGTGTGGATCCCCATGAGGTTTCTTATTTTTCCCCACTGATGGGTTCTTAGGAGTTTTTCCTCACCGTGAAGGAGAGTGTAAGGGCAGGAATGTGCCAAAATTGTCCAGCTAGTATTTGTTAGTTAGCTTTTTGCTGTGTATTGTGTTTATTATGCATTCTTCTTTTTTCTTGTTTTGTTCTTTTAAATCTGCAATGTTAAGCCCGTTAGGACAGAAATTTTGTAATTTTGGGCTATACAAATAAAATTTAATTGAATGGAATTATTAACTTGGTCAAAACTAGAAGTGAGTAGAAAAAGTTTATTTCCACTTTTTTGGGACATAATTGCAAAAGTTAAATTGGCTATAGGTTTCAGAACTTTACTAAAACTGCTGAATTATGCTGTAAAAAGATCTTCTCATCAATTCTTGAAGAAAATGAAAGTTTCCATTTTCTTTTTAATTACGTAACAGAGACACATTACGGTCTTCACCTCCAAGGTTACAGTTTCCTGGCTATCTTAATGGATTTTTTTAAAAGATAAGCTCGGCTCAGGTAAAAATGATTTTTTTTCTATTAATACTTTAAAGCCCTTCAAAAAACATTTTTAGATCTAATGTTTAACATCCCTTTATCAGAGAACATAGATTACCATGTTTAAATAACTCAATCTATAATTCAATTTATGAATTTACTCATTTGCAGTCAATTTAGATGTAATATTCCAGTGTTTGCAAAACCAGCCTTTTGTTTGGGAGGATAATTATTTGCCACGTTTGAAAGGGTTATTGATTCATGATGGTAAAATGAAAAAGTCCGACCCAGGTTGAGCCCAACTTTATCCCTACTGTTGAGATGTGGAAGGAGGAGGACCAAAATGCAGGACATCAAACAAGATGTATTTAACCAAGGATCAGCAAAGCTGTAAGCAAAGGAACAGGAGTCAAAAGGATCAATAAAGTTTTCAAGGACATATTCTCAGTTTCAAAAGAATATCCGCTGGGTCGGGAGTCAGCCAAGGCAGGAAGGCATAAAGACCCGACAGGGAATGCTGTTGAGGCTGCCTTTAAATGGTCAGCAGGAGAATGAGGCGCAGGTGATCCAGATTAGGTAGAATTGGGGGAAAGGTGAGATGGTCTATGACTCTTCTGGTGGTGGGTGAGGGAACCACAACACCTACTTGGAGTTTACGACGAGATGTTTCTCAGAAGCCTAATTAAATTTCCAAAAGAAAACGTTTTAGAAGTAATTGCTTGATATTAGTATGAATTTCTCCATTTCTGTTTTTTTTCTGGAAAATCATTTGAATGTAATAATCTAGTAATGCAAGGTGTAAAAGAATGTGTGAACCAGAAGTTCCCTGAATAGAGGAGAACAGGTGCTTATAAAGGTTGCTGTTATCGTTTGACAGAATTCTGCTGTGCATTAAAATAAACAATGTGTTCCAAATTATTATGTAAATAGAATTTTAGTGTGGCCCCGTGACAGACTGGTGACCTGTTAGTGGTGTATCCTACTACTTGCCTGAAATCAGCTGGAACGGGCTCCGGTACATACCACGACCTCGTCAGGGAAAAAGTGGTTCCAAAGATGAATTAATTAATTAATTTAAGCATTTTCAAAATCACTGCTTTCGTTTACCTGGATTGTGTTGTTTCACAGGGTTTTAGGAATCCTGTCAAGCAGTTTGTCAGTTGAACCCCAATTGAAAGGGAAAGCTCTTGCCAGTTGTTTCACATTATAAAGCAGATAAATATTAAAAGTATTTTCTTTTTTCCGTTCTGTTCCGTCATCTTTCGCTTGTTCAGGGCTCGGGTCGCAGGGCAACAGCCTCAAGCGGGCAGCCCAGGCCTCTCTCTCCCCGGCTGCATCCTCCAGCTCACCCGTAAGAATCCCAAGTCGTTCCCCAGCCAGCTGTGAGACATAGTCTCTCCAGCGAGTCCGGGGTCTGCCCCTTGGTGTCCTCCCGGTAAAACGTGCCCAAAACACCTCGCCCGCGAGGCGCTCGGGGGGCATTCTGACCAAATGCCCGAACCACCCCATCTGGCTCCTCTCGACCTGGAGGAGGAGAGGCTCGACACCGAGCTCCTCCCGGACGGCAGAGCTCCTCACCCGATCTCTGAGTGAGAGCCCAGCCACCCTGCGGAGGAAGCTCATTTCAGCCGCTTGTACCCGCGATCTCATTCTTTCGGTCACCACCCACAGCTGGTGACCATAGGTGAGGGTTGGAACGTAGATCGACTTGTAAATCGAGAGCTTTGCTTTTCGGCTCAGCTCTCTCTTTACCACGACGGACCGATGGTTATTGCTGATGCCGCACCGATCCGCCTGTCGATCTCCCGCTCCATCCTTCCTCCACTCGTGAACAAGACCCCGAGATACTTAAACTCCTTCACTTGGGGCAGGACCCTGTCCCTGATGCGCAGCGGGCATTCCACCCTTTTCCGGGTGAGGACCATGGTCTAAAAATATTTTCTGCTGGTGAAAAACAGAAAATACACCAGATAAAAACATTTCATGATCTCACCGTAACACAAGCGCTCAAAGTGATTTGTATCCAATTCAGAGCCCACACTGTGCCAAAAAGAGGTATGATAATGAACGATAGTGAACGATTCTGCCAGACAAATATTCCAAATTAAGAGTAGCTGTTAAAACGACATTACAAAGCAGCAAACAGGGAGTGTGTAGGATCATCCAGAGACTTGAAATTCTGCTAAATCTCATCTCCATAATAATTCTGAACTCAGTGTACATCCGCACAGTCATACACATTAATGGACACCAGCGGATTGAGTCGTGTGCAACAGAGCCTCGCTTCTACCCGCGTATAGCGAAGCATGCTGATATCGAATGACACGGTTAGATTGGGACAATCAGTCGGTACATCAGTCCTCTGACGTACAAATTAATCTTCCCACAACATTTTGTCACTGAGCATACTAATCCATCCATAATGAAGTCATGTGAAGTGTCATGTTTACATGTCGAATGGGTTACGTTGCTGTTGTGTATGCCTTGTAATCTTTTTTGTCGACCAAAAGAACAAGTTTAACTCGTCTGTTCTGAGAAGGAAATAAAGTCCTCCATCCACTCAGTGGCGGCTGGTGACGTGTGGCGCAGGGGCGCCACCCCCCCGACCTGATCACCAAAAAATATATATGCACATATATCTATATATAAACATGTATGTGTTTATAAGTATGCAAAACTGTCGAGTGTGAAGATTACATGCATTTTAATAATGTTTTACACCGTTTTATTTTATTTTATTTTATTACTTCCTGTGCAAACCGGAACGAGGGCGAAGTGTACGTACGCCCCACCAGGAAAACGTATTAGTGTGTATGTGGCTTCCGGTTTTTATGGAAAAACCGTGACGTCAGCTCTAAATTTTTTCCCATTCATGTGTATTGCAAACCATAACCACCCCCGTGGGGCGCAGAGATTTTCCGCCCATCTGGTGTGTGATAGGTTATCCTCTCTGTCAGTCTGTTACATGAACCAATCAATTCGCTATAAGCTGACCTATAAATCCCACCCACGCCACGCCCTTTCTTTTCACTGCGGAATTCTGGGAGCCTTCATCATGGCGTCGGAAGCTAGTTCAGTTGCTAACAAAGCTAGTGGCTCTTTTAAAGAGAATTCAGTGTCCTCCCTTCTACAGAATCCGTTTTCTAAGCGTTCTGAAAAAGAAAAAAGAAGAGTAAAGGAGCTTGGACTGGACACCCCAGATTTGACTGTGCAACAAAACAGTGGAGATCGCGGCCGCTTTTATGTGAGAGGATAATGAAGGTCTATGAAAAGTGGCGGTGACTAACTGGATGAGAAACACTTTTTTTTGTTTACCCTGCTTATTGTTTAGTTCAGCAGCAACGGAAAATGTGTGGATATCAACAGGGGTGAGTGACTTGAAGCATTTGTCTGAAAAGTGCAAACGTCATGAAACTTGCCGCACCCATCTTGATAGTAGCTATAAGCTAGGTGTTTTTGGCAGTAGTAACATCCTGGCACAATTAAATGAAGGCTACCGAACTGGCATAAGGAAACATAATGAAGAAGTCACCAAAAACAGACACATATTGTCACGAATAATTTTATATTTATTTTATATATATATATATTTATACATACTTTTATATAATATATCTAAAAAAAGATTTTTGTTTGTGTTTGAAAAATGTGCACCCCCCCAGTTTTTTTACCACCAGCTGCCACTGCATCCACTTTAAAATCCATAGGGTTGTCTTTGATCATAAAATTGTCTCCATTCAAAGTGGCAACCAACTGGAAAATTGGATTTTTTAAAAATAATTGACTCACTTTGTCTTTTTCAAGTAAATTCTCTGAAAAAAAATGTCAGAAGTTATTTTTACAAGCACTTGATGGACGTTAGCTTTCGCTTAGAACGTGCAACATGCAAAGTGAATCATTTTTTTAGGCTAATTTATGTTATTTCTGACTTTCCACTGACAACCCACAGGCAGATTGAAAGCACATCCACTGCCTCTGCACAGATGTTTTCACTTATTCCCTCTTTCTGCCTGTCTGCAGACTGATCGGCACCTTTGTGTTCATGCTCATCATTCCTGTCAGTGCGCTACACTCAGCTGTCTAGCTGCTCAAAACCCCCAGCCTTGCTCTTTAAACTTCCATCTGAGGAGAGATTTAAACCACTTGCAGGAATAAAAACACCTGTGTGGGGGATGCAGGTCCTTGAAAACTTTTTTTTTCATTCCAACAAATCCTTGATCTGCCTCCTTCATGCTGAGGCAGCATCGGTCAGCACAGTACTGGAGACAAAGTGTGGCCATGAAAAAAAAAAAAAAAAAAATCTATGCTCTAAAATTCGGGACGTGTTTAAACTTTAAAAGCCCTAAATCTCCAGATAAGTTGGTCTGCCAACAAACATGACTTAACAACTCCCATATTAACAACCAACATTAATATTTAAATACTCCTTAAAACATGCCTCTATTTCCCATTAATGCAGTGATGTTGTCCACATGCAAACCAGAGACTCATGTAGAATCAGCCCAACAACCCAGGGACAGGCAGACAAGATTAATCAGTGCACGCATTGGTGTTAATAAATCATGTAAGTAATTTACCCATCATGCCCACAGAATTCATTTGCATTAGATAGAGACTAATAAATGTTCATGTAAAAGGGAGATTACATGAAGATGTTGAGGATCTCTCTGGGAGTGACCAGGATGAATAGGATTAGAAATGAGTATATCAGAGGAACAGCACATGTTAGAGGATTTGGAGATAAAGTCCGAGAGGCCAGGCTGTGATGGTTTGGACATGTACAGAGGAGAGAGAGAGAGTACATAGGAAGAAGGATGCTTGATATGGAACCTCTGGGCAAGAGGCCTGGATGAAGACCAAAGAGGAGGTTCATGGATACAGTGAAGGAAGACATTAAGATAGTTGGCGTGACAGAAGAAGATGCAGCAGATAGGGTTAGATGGAAGAAACTGAAGGGAAATGCCGAAAGGAGAAGAAGTACAAGGGAGTGTACAACAGTCAGTTCTACTGCGTATGTTTGTAAAAACTGAACAGAAACTTTGGGAACACATCGGGATTCTCTTGCCAGGCTTGCACCGCCTCCGCCTGATTTATTTTACACCGACAACTAGGTCAGGTATTGCAGGCGTTAGCTTATCGTTGCAGCAATCATCAGGCATCCGACCAATCAGCGAAAAGAAATGAAGTCTTGATGCTAAACGGTTCGTGTTGGCGGTGATTCCCAAGATTTGCAATTTAGAGGCAGTATTTAGAAAGTTTGTTCATCGAGTACATCGGCAGAAGGATGCTGGGGTTGGAACCACCAGGTAAGAGGCCTGAAGGAAGACCAAAGAGGAGGTTCATGGATACAGTGAAGGAAGACATGAAGATAGTTGGTGTGACCAAAGAGGATACAGCAGATAGGGTTAGATGGAAGAAAGTGACTTGCTGTGGTGACTCCTGAAGGGAAATGCCGAAAGGAGAAGAAGAAGAATTAGAAAATTTGTTCGGAAAAAAATTGTGGTCCCACTTCTGCCGATGGGAAAACTTTGTGCGTTCAAAATTATTATGCGAATGGTGACTACTCGTTATCAAAGTCATTGCATTGGATTTTTTTTTGTCTCAGGCTGTCTTTCATGGAGTGATCCAAATAGTCTGATTTCTAAGGCCTTGGGATCTCCAGCTGAGCAAGAAAAAGTGGCTAGGGAAGGAAACACACAGAAGTTTTCTTTTTCACAGATGTGAGCTTCTGTCCCGTCCCATGCTGCTCGGATTTCTTTACCATGTTCAACTCCTTTTGAAAAGTCAATCTTTAAAATGATCCGGAGAGTAAATTATCCACCAAATCTTGTAGTACCTCTCCTTTGGTTTTGGTTTGCTGATAATAATGGCTTTACAATAGTTCCATTCACGTAGCTTTCAGAAACAACTTCAGGCAGGTTAGCTGCCATGTTATGTGATTCTCCAATCAGAAAGTCTGAAAATGGTGACGGAAAAATTTGCGAGAAGGTGTAAGGAGATCTGCTCGAAATCTGATTGAAGGAAAAGTTTCATTTCCGTTCAGTTTGTGTTGAAAACAATGACTGTAGGGGCAGCAGGATAGAGCCTGAAGGCCCCAACGTAAGCTCCACTGAGTTTAGCATATCTGTCAACAAAGGCAAGATGGAATGTGACTGATCAAACGCTTTTATGTGAAAACACATTTGGAAGCATAACAGCCATCAGAAAAGCCATGAAAGAAAACAAACAGACCATTTGGAAATACTTTTTTTAATATTAATGCCTGAAATCCAATTAACACCAGTTTGTGACTCAAAGTTTTCAGACAAGCAACAGAGGGCTTTGAAGGTGTCCAGGGTTTTTTTGTTTTGCCTTCTACATCCTGATATCGAAATTGGAAACAAGAAAAAATACATTCTGAAAAATACAAAGAATTCAAATTCGTTCCGTTCCGTCATCTTTCGCTTGTTTCGTGGTCGGGTCGCGGGGGCAACAGCTTCAAACGGGTAGCCCAGGCCTCTCTCACCCCTGTTGCATCCTCCAGCTCACCTGGAAGGATCCCAAGTCGTTCCCCGGCCAGCTGTGAGACATAGTCTCTCCAGCGGGTCCGGGGTCTGCCCCTTGTTCTCCTCCCGGTGGGACGTGCCCGAAACACCTCGCCCGTGAGGTGATCGGTGCCCGAACCACCCCATCTGGCTCCTCTCGACCTGGAGGAGGAGCGGCTCGACACCGAGCTCCTCCCGGATGGCAGAGCTCCTCACCCGATCTCTGAGTGAGAGCCCAGCCACCCTGCGGAGGAAGCTCATTTCGGCCACTTCGTCCACCACCCACAGCTGGTGGCCATAGGTTCAAATTTTCCAACTGAAATTCTCCTTTTTTCTATGTATGTACAAATTTTGAACCACATTGAACTTAAAATGCACATGAACATTTTTTTTTTTTTTTCAATTTGTCACCATTGATTCTATCCCAGGGTGAGAATCAATGGGAGAATTGACTCTCCCATTGAGAATCAGAGATGTTATTTTGTCTGGTCTCAGGTTGATAATTCTGTCCTTGAGACAGATTCTTTCCCAGGGTGGGAGAGAATCAATGGCCTCCAAAATGGAGGAAAATGACACTTATTTTTTAAAATGTTTTGGGGGGGAGGCCCCCAGTCACTATGTATTGGCTTTGTCAAAGCCGCCCCCCTTATTGGAAAATTCTAGATCCGCCCCTGCTCTGTGTAATGATGGCTCAACTTTTTATTTAGAAGTAAACACAACGAACAACGATCTTCTGACTCTTTTTAATTTGTACTAGATTTGATGTTAGGTTTTTGGCGCTGAATGAATGCGGAAAATGTTTCTCGATTCATTACTTCTTCTCCCGATCAACTGCTTCTTTTGATTTTTGCGATGCGGCTTCAAGATGCACTAAAAAACCTGTGTATATTTCAAATTCCTGAACGAAAATGTAACGAAAAATGTAAAACACACTTTTAAAAAGTAGCGAAGTAAAAGTACAGATATTTGCTCTAAAAATGTAGTGAAGTAAAAGTAAAAGTACCGGTCTTAAATTTTACTTAAGTAAAGTACAGATACACAATTTTTTTACTTAAGTACAGTAACGAAGTACATTTACTTTGTTACGTTCCACCACTGATTAAAGTATAGTCTGATTCTAAACTGCTGAGGTGTTGTTAGTGAGGATGAATACTTAAGTGACAGCACGTGGGAGAGATAATGGATTCTGACCAGAGGTCATCAACACAACTGGTAAGTTTGATAAAGTAATAATGCACTGTTGCGCGCGTTGCAATTGGGGCAATTTGAAAAATGTCCACCCAGAATTGTACTATTTTTATCCTAAGTTCCAAAATATTTTGCAGAGGTTTCTGTAGAACTGCAAGCTTATGGAGGAGTCTACACACTTCTTGTTTGCTGCTTTGTAAAGTCGTTTCAACTCAATTGACCGAACAAATAGTTTAATTTTAAACCAGTGCCTCGCTGATGAGGTGTTTCGGGCACGCCCCACTGGGAGGAGACCAAGAGGCAGACTCCGGACCCACTGCAGAGACTACGTCTCACAGCTGGCAAGGGGACGACTCGGGATCCTTCCGGGTGAGCTGGAGTGAGCAGCTGGGGTGAGAGAAGCCTGGGCTTCCCGTCAGAGGCTGTTGTCCCCACGACCCGGCCCCGGATAAGTGGAAGACAACGGATAGGAATGGAACAGGGAAAAAAACAAAACCTTTTGGAGCACCTTTCACGGAGAAAAATGAAAAAAAATTGACACATTTTTTTTATATAAAGATGTGAATTGCTTTAAAACAATTTATGGCTTGAAATTATTGGTCACCAACTTAAAAATTTACAATAAAAGAATCGTGTCAGGTAAAACAGCATATACCGTAATTTCACGACCATTAGGCGCACCGTACGAAAAGGCGCGGTCTCAGTCACACACTGCCTTACAACAACACACACGCAAGCATGCAAATGTGCGTATTAAAAAATAGATCGGGAGCAAAACTGAGTTTGGTTGTGCTTTATTTAAGTAGTAACGATACTAAACGAGCACATTACCGGTAATAGTCTTTATTCAAATCCGTCAAAGTCCTCATCCTCTGTTTCAGAATCGAACAGCTGCGCAAAATCCATCAGAGCAGGTCCACTTCGCTCCTCGCTGTCAAAGTCACTGTCTGTACTGTGCGACTCCTCAGAAAGGATACCAGCTTTTGCGAAAGCTCGGATAACAGTACCAGCAGACACGTTAGTCCAAGCATCTACAATCCATTGACTCGTTAATGCTGAAATTTCTCGCGTTGGCTCGATTCCCATGTTCGTCCGCGTAGCTGATTGCCTTTACCTTAAACTGAGTGTCATAAGCGTGTCTCTTTGCCATTTTCAGGGTTAAAACAGCAATGTTGTGCATACAGCACATACCTTTTTTATACACAATCCACGCCCACACTTCACTCTTTAACGTTCTCATGCCTTTCTTTCGGGTGCGCCTCGCCTCACGGGCACCGCTTTTTCTTTTAGGTCCACCTTTTCTCACACACAAGGCTCACCGCACGAAAGGGCACACAGCTCATTTTAAAGAAAATCTAAGACGTTTGTATGCGCCTTATAGTCGTGAAATTACGGTAAATAAACACTATGCAAGTTAAATGAAAGACACGGAGTACATTTTTTTAAGTTGCTTGTTATAAAGTTCCTTTAAGGTGCAGTCGATAAATGTTGCAAATGCATTCCCTCTACGATAACGTGGTTTATATCAATCTACTTGGGAGTTGCATCATTTCAAACAGTGGCCATGTTTATGCTCATCTGTTTTTATGTAAATAAATAGATTTCAAAATCAAGGCCAGAAGGAAGCGTTTAAAGCTGGACTTATGGGATTTCTCTTCTCGGCTTTGTGCACGGCGGTGAATCTGGGAAATGTAGTATTCAGTGTTTCAGCATCGTTTCATAAAATGAATTCTTATTTCTGGTACATTCCTGTAACAAAAATAGGTCAGGATTTGCAGCAGAAGAACCCACTTTAATTTGCATGACAGGCCTTGCTCATGTGTGAAGTGGGAACCATAAAAATGTTATGTTGCATAACCTGTTCAACTTTTGCATTGAGCTTACAAGTGAAGAGTTCAAAGTTCAAAGAAGAGTTCAAAGTTTCAAAGCACCAGAAGATCCAGGACGTCTGTTGTTTCACTGTCTGAATCAAAGTCCCAATTACACATAATCATTTGACCCATCATACAAAGAGTTCCTAATTATTCTGCAGATGAAATTTTTCTGTATAAGTGTCTGCAGGACTGCAAGTTTCTGGAGGATCCCATGCACTTCCTGTTTGCTGCTTTGTAAAGTCATTCTAGCAGCTACTCTCTTATCTGGCATATTTGTCTGTCAGAATCCTTCCTCATCATGTCTTTATCTGCACGGCACAGTGTGGGCTCTGAATCAGACTCAAATGACTTTGAGTGCTTGTCTGTGTAGTCCCTCATTCATCCAGGAGTGATCCATTGTAGAAAAAGTTTTAAAAAAAAGTCTTCTGGACAGTTTAATTCTTGATCGAGACGTTTCGACTTCCATCTGGAAATCATTAATCAAGTGGTCCACAGTCTGCCGTACATCTGCATCTTAAATCCACCAAACACACTTTTGAGGACAGTGAGGTGAAGATTCTAAGTAGAGAGAAAGGATGGTTTGAAAGAGGGGTGAAGGAAGCCATCTTTGTGAAGAAAGAAAATCCCTCACTGAATCGGAGTGGAGGCGTTAGATACATTCTGCCCAGGATTTACAGCAGCATTCTGAACCCCTGGACCAAAGAGGACACCTCGTGACCCAGATTCACGCCTGTCGTTAGCAGGAATTTAGCATTATTATAATAGGGATCGTTTACTGGTCTGTGGTTACAATAGGAGCCATTCACGGCCATCATAGGTAACACAGGCTCATTGGTCGAGCCCGTCCTTACTATTTTTTACGTTTTACTTAGGTTAGTATATATAGATCCAGTTTTCTGTCCATTTCTATCAGATTGAAAATGATTTCCAGATGGAAGTCGAAACGTCTCGATCAAGAATTAAACTGTCCAGAAGACTTTTTTGAAACTTTTTCTACAATTTGAGTGCTTGTGTTTTTGTGAAACATTCTATGTTTTCATCCACATATTTCCTGTTTTCCAACAGCTGAGATAATTTTTCTTTCCCCAGATCTGTTTGATATTGCAAGGTGGTACAGTGGTTGGCACGGTGGCCTCACAGTAAGAAGGTTGGAGGTTTAAGTCTCAGGTGGGGTAAGGCTTGAATCACTTGCCTTTCTATGTGTAGTTTGCATGTTCTCCCCATGTATGTAGGTTTTCTCCGGGTACTCCGGTTTTCTCCTGTCCTCTAAAACATGAACGTTATGTTGATTAGCCTCTGAGAAATTGCACCAATGAATGAGTGTGTGTGTAAATTATTGTCTGAGTGTGGCTCACAACAGACTGTTTTGGGTGTACCTCACCTCTCTCGAGGAAAGGCTCCAGCACCAGCCTTGAATCTGTTAGGAATTATCATGATTCCACCGCCCACCACCAGAGGGAGCCTGGGACCTTCCTTCAACTCCCTGATTTGGGACACCTGTTGATGATTGGCCAGCTACATATTTAAAGGCAGTCGTCCTTGCCTTCAGTGTTGGGTCATCATCCCTTCCAGCCAGGTCTGACTGGCTGCCCGACCAAAAGACATTCCTTGTTTTAATCCTGTGCCTTTCTTTACAGCTTTACTAGACTCCTTACTAATTAAACAATGTTTGATGTCCTGCACTTGGGTCCTCCTTCTCCTTCTGCACACTCACAGTGACAGGAATAAGCGGTTTAGAAGATAAATGAATTGATGAAGATCTGTATCAAGATCAATAATGAGGAACAGATTTTGAGAGTTTTTCCTTCAATTGGGCTCAACTGACAAATGAATCATCGTAAAAAATCTGCTTCCCGGAATCCGAAAGCCCTGAAATTCAACACAATCCAGATGAACCAAAAGCAACAATCTTGGTGATACTTGAATTCTATTTGCTTAATAATATATATGTATATATATATACCGTAATTTCACGGCTATGAGGCGCATATAAACGTCTTAGATTTTCTTCAAAATGAGCGGTGCGCCCTTTCGTGCGGTGCACCTTGTGTGTGAGAAAAGGTGGACCTAAAAGAAAAAGCGGTGCCCGTGAGGCGAGGCGGACCTGAAAGAAAAGGTATGAGAACGTTAAAGAGTGAAGTGTGGGTGTGGATTGTGTATAAAAAAAGTATGTGCTGTATGCACAACATTGCTGTTTTAACCCTGAAAATGGCAAAGAGACACGTTTCTGACGCTCAGTTTAAGCTGAAGGCAATCAGCTACGCGGAGGAACATGGGAATCGAGTTGTGGAAGGGTAGAAGTCAGCGCCGGGCGAGTTACGCTACAGTTTGCCAATGGATTGTAGATGCTTGGACTTACGTGTCTGCTGTTACTGTTATCCGAGCTTTCGCAAAAGCTGGTATCCTTTCTGAGGAGCCGCACAGTACAGACAGTGACTTTGAGCGAGGAGCGAAGTGGACCTGCTCTTTTGGATTTTGCGCAGCTGTTCGATTCCGAAACAGAGGATGAGGACTTTGACGGATTTGAATAGACTATTACCGGTAATGTGCTTGTTTAGTATCGTTACTACATAAATAAATCACAACCAAACTCAGTTTTGCTCCCGATCTATTTTTTAATACACACATTTGCATGCTTGCGTGTGTGTTGTTGTAAGGCGGTGTGTGACTGAGACTGCGCCTTTTCGTACAGTGCGCCTAATGGTCGTGAAATTACGGTACATTACGGTACGGTACATTGTGCAAATAACAATGGAATCCGAAAAGAAAATCCTCACAAGTCAAAGTCATTTCAACCTTTCAAGCAGTCATTTCTTCAAATTATGTATATTTGTCGTGTTTTCAAGCGTTTCCTCCTCGCGTCTCAAACGAGAGTAAATGAAAGGTCTTCAGAAGTCAAAGAACTCTTTAATGGTCGAAGAAAAGATGGATTCACCATAAGTTTTCCGAGGAAAAAAAAATAGGGTCTGGAAGGCCTTTTCTTTGGCACAGCCAGAATAGTTGATACCCAGCACATGTCGAGTGCACAGCCCATTTTACCCCCTGTCAGAGTTGGATGGTTCTTATGAGGTGGCTGGTGCAGCAACATAAAGGATTAACAACAGTGGCAGAGTTTCTCATTCCACAGCAAAATAAATGAAATCCCTCAATATTTTGTGGCAGGCAAGTGCAGGAAGTGGTGGTGGAATGGTATGACATCACTGCCACCTAGTGTAATGATACCAAATAGATTCATTCAACCATTTGCTGTGAAACTTCAAAGATTATCTCATGTTCTAACTCTGGGGAGACTAACATGGGTGAAATACATCCTTCCTTTAAGGATGATCTAATTACTATGTATCAATTCTCTCCGATGTGTTCATTGAAGATTTGCAACAAGAGGGAAACGGTTTCATCATGCACCGTAATTAAGTCATGTGTCCAACAGATGGAAAAGCAAAAAAAAAAAAAAAATTAGTCAGGAACAGGTGGTTGGGTTTTCTAGGTCATCTAACCTACACATCTACTTTCAGACTTTGGACATACTGAAAGCTTTCAGATGGCCACCCCAAGGCGGAAGAAGGGCTTTCATTTAAATGCAAATTTAATTACTTTATTCACTTTTTCTTTAAGTGAAATAAAGAATTTTTAACACGTGTCTTGTTCTGTCACGCTTAGTGTCTTCACCCATGTTGATCAAAAGGGTATTCTGACATTAATGTGTGGTAATAAGAATATTTAGTGCTTGAAATCAGGAACTTTTCAAGTTTTTCATTTATTAATATGCGCCACACAGAGCTAAACTGCTCATCCGAGGAGATGATTTTAGTTTAAAACCAGAAGTGTGGCAACAAAAAAGAAGCAAATAAATACAGTGTTGTTTTCGTCAACGATAACGACAACAAAATGAGTTTGTTGACGAAGAATTTTTTCATGACGATATGTATCGAGAACGAAATAAATGCGACTTTTTGGTGACGAAAATGTGACGAGACATTTGCAAGTTTCTGTTGACGAGACGAAAATGTAACTAAATAGGCGTCAGACTTTCACATTTCTGTCTGTGAAAAGAAAAAGCACAACGGCATGCCTGCCACCCCCTGGCCCCCGGCCCCACACACACACACACACACACACACACACACACACACACACACACAATGCTGCACGTTCACACCATCTACACAACACACCTGCAGCCATGAGTAAGTCACACATCATGGCGGCAACAGCAACAAATAGGCTTGGTGGTCAGAAACTTAAAGTTTTCCACATACAAAGTATTTTGTGCAACCAGCAAGTCGACTTCAAGCTAATGCTAGCTTGTCAGCGCAGCAAACTTCCGCAAGTTAGTTTGGTTGCGCTAACGACTGATTTAAAGACACAATGCGATGTTTACTTTGTTTACAGGGTTATTAAGAGGTTTCATTTTTAAGTAAACATAAGTTACAATGTTCCTGACTCACTGAAGAATTTGTATTTATTTTACGTTGTTTTACAATGTTTGCTGTTTGCGCAAGTTAAAGCTCGGCAGAGTTTTTTATTTTTTTTTAACAAATAACCTGCATCATTCTCAGTAATAAAGACACGATTGCTAAAGTAAGAATTTTTTTACACTAAAACTAGACGAAAACGCTTTTGGGTTTTCCTCGACAAAATCGTGACTAAAACTAAAATATATAAAGATGACAAAAACGTGACTAAAACTAAATTAATTTTTGTTTTGACGAAGACTAAAACCAAAACTCAGATGGCTGCCAAACAACAATGAATAAATCAAATAGACAAAAATAGTTTGATAAAACAAAAAGATGAGAGAATCGGATCCACTATTAAACGGCATATGTGGCCACAGTGTGTTAGTCTGATTAGATCTCTCATTCGTAGAAAAATAAACATAGTCTCCATCACACGTTGTAAGATTAGAAGTAAAAAGTAAAATAATCTGCTTTGTTGACTGAAAGTCCAGGATTTTAGTTTAGAAAAGATGAAAGCATGAAGAAGTTTCAATGTCCTCTACATCAAAGGACAACAACAGACTTTTATGTTTCATACAATATTTGGTGTGTCAACTCTTTTAAGGTGCCTCCAGTTTTTTAAAACACCAATCATGAAAATACTCTTCAAATTACATTAAGACTAGCGGTGGGCGGATCGATCCTAATATCGATAATATCGATACCAACGCTAGTATCGATATCGATCGATACTCGAACCACAATATCGATACTTTGGCTGAAGTTTTACCCCTCGCACGTTGCTTCCGTTTTTTTTTTTTTTTCAAAAAAGTTAATCTAACTGATCTGTCTGCAAAATATGCGTAAATGCTGTATGTCGCGCCTGTATGCTAAAGCGAGGCGGCCCCGCCCCCTCTCTCCTCTCTTTCGCTTTGACTTGTCACATGACTCAGCGACTCGGGGCCACGAAACAACAACAAAAAAAAAAAACGCAAGTCGGTAAAAGTGGAGAGAGATGGAAGGAAAAAAGAGAGTAACCGTGTGGCTGTACTTTGAGGCTACCTGCACCATTTGCAGAAAGGCTGTTAAATATAGGGGTAACACTACAAATTAAAAAATCACCCCAAATAAAAACTTCAGAAACGGAGGAGAAAACCCTGCCCCCTTCTGTTTCCCAGAGGCAGCGCTCATTAACAGAGATGCTCCAATTTTAATTATGAAAGTACAACGTAATCATCTTTAACTTTAGTTAACATTTGTTTGCGTACAACTGGTCACTTCTATCGATCTACCTACCAACCTGTGTTTATACATATACTTGGTCATACTATATATATGACCCAAACCCTTGATGCAAAAATAGTCATTTAAAAAATTTAAATATTGGTATCGATATCGGTATTGGCGATATTGGTCTGGTGTTTACTTGGTATCGGATCGATACCAAAACTTGCAGTATCGCACACCCCTAGTTAAGACAAGAGGAAAATGAGTGACGAAATAACATTTTTAATAAATTGTTTGTCTTCTCTTTGGGAAATTCTTAATAACATCTGTTAGTGTTCATTTTTAGCCATTTTACTTACTACACTCTCTGGATTAAATAATACGTTTAATTAGCTAGTTTACATATCAAAATTTAATGTCCGTAAAGTTTGTACTATATCGTTGCTTTAGTTAGAGAGCCAACCTCCTGTTGTGCGATCCGCTCCAGTTCGTTTCACAGCAGTAAAACATTGTGTTCCACTTTACGTCTCAGGGTTTGTTCAGACAAAAGCCAGATGCCGAGCTTGATCCGTTACAAATATGCTTCCCTACTTGAAATGTGCTTTATTACATTATGGTATTAATGTGTTGTTGTGAGATGACCAAGACAAGTCCAGACGACCAGGTATGTTTCTAAAAGTGAAAAAAAAAACATCCATATGGAGTTCATCTTGTTGGTGAAAACATGCTGGAAGTTCATTTAAGGACTAAATTGAGCCGCTGAGAGAATTTGGAACAATATTAAAGAAGTGTAAGAAAACAAGTAATTGGTCAGTTATCCATTTAAAATTCTGTCAGTTTGCCAATTGGTTGAAAAATTCAGGGAACTGAATTTGTATTAAACATGATACATACTGAATGGCATGCTGACATGTTGGTGTTAGTGCCACAACTACAAGTTCTACTGTCTCCGTTTGGGAGATGTTTAAGATAGAAGTAGTAAGATTGGGTTCATTGACACAAAACTTATCTTATTGCTCATTCAAGGTCCTTTCTAAATGAATGAGGATGAGAAAATTTTGCCTACTTCTGTTTTGGCACAGTAACTGATTTGCAACCTGTTCACGATGTTCATTTTGTTAAAAAAAAAAGTTTAAAATCTGAAATGGGTTCTACCTTCATGACTCTGCTGAATAAGTAATGAAAATGAATTAATGATAAATATATTTAAACTAGAAGGTGTTTGATCAAAATGAACATAGTATTCCTGAGGTAAAATGAAATGCACCCTGATTCATAAAATATAAATCAAACATTACCAAAGTTCTATCAAAGAAAACCCTACTGTTCCCATACGCCGCTATTTTTTCATTGAACAACTAGAGATAACAGCAACAGTATATGAAGGAATCCTCAATTTAACTTGACAGTTGATCTGTAGCTAATAGAAAATGCTTCTCTTTAGACAACGGGTTTCTAGATAAAGGAGGTTTTGAAATGTAGCTGGTGGTAAAAAAAAAATAGCTCAAAAGTCCCTTTTTTTTTGTCCCTTTTTTAGACCAAAGTTGCATGCACTAAAATTTGAGTATTAAGGTGGTTTACAACCAAAATTATGTGCTCATTTAATTATAAATATAATTAAATGAGCACATTTAACTGCTTCTTGACAATAAGAAGCAGTTTGACAACAGGTAAAAAACTCTAAAATAATAGAACGTTTCAAGAAATCAAGCATATTATGTTTCTGCTGGGGCTCTGTTGACGGAGTAGGCCCTCACAAAACATGAACTCTGGGACCTTTGAATTAGTTAGTCCTGGTTGTTCATCCATTTTTTTAAACCTTTGCGAATGACACCCAACTCTACTTATCTGGCAAATCTGATTTTCCTCTTTCTCCATCCTCTCTTAACTCTTGCCTCTCTGAAATATCAAGCTGGCTTCCACAGATCTGACTTCCTCAAAGTAAACTGCTATAAAACAAAAGTCTTCTTTATTGGTACCAAATTCGTACTTTCCAAAATTGACAGTTTCTCTACAAATCATCAGCACCTCAGTCCCTGTCTCCCTCAAGGTCAAGAGTGTGGTTGCCATCCTAGATTCTACCCTTTCAGTCACACAATTGAATATTGTCTCTCAATCTGTGTTTTATTCACCTCAGAAACAGAAACCGTCTTCGCCACTCCACAGCACCGTCATTTTGGTCCACAGTCTGGTTACCTCTTGGCTCAACTACTGCAATCCCCTTCTCTTTGACCTCTCCCAGATATCCCTAAATCAATTCCAATACATCCAAAGTTCCTTCGCCCACATCCAGAGGTGAGATTGGGCCTAAAAAATCCAGCCCGACCTGACCCGAGCCCGCGGATATTAAAACCCGACCCAGCCCGAGCCCGACCAATCAATGTGATTTGCGGGCCCTAGCCCGAAACAAGCCCGAAATGACATATTTTATTTGTGAGGACTCGGGAGGGTTATTTATAAATAGGAACATCTTCAAGAACACTTTTTTAATGAAAAAATCACACTATCGGACCCCTATCGCGCTTGTCTGTGATGGCCTGCTTAATGCGAAGAGGAGGGACGGTCTTTGAAACAAATGATAAAATAGATCTTTGACGATCATCACTTTTGCCAGTCCAGCTGTTTAAATGCCCGCTCAGCGTCGAGGTGCCAGTCTTTTTTGCTCTTATATGAAAGCAAAGCGCCACATTGACTACACTCAGCGAAGCCAACGAGAGTTTCTGCAGCATTTTGAACAATAAATTTGAAGCTTTTCCACACCTCACTCTTACCGGTGCGTGTTTGTCTTTTCAGTTCTCCTGCTTTTAAATTATTCTTAACTTCTTGCTCCTTCATATCGGGGATACCAGTTCAAAATTAATAAAATAAAGATGTGCGCAGGGGAGGATTACCAAATTAAGAAGAGGCGTTCACGTGCGCAGAGCATGCTCTGGCTCTGCGGATCCTGTTTAGTAGTAAAACATTTCTTCTCTATTTTATCCAGATTAAACAATTTTATAACAAGTATTTATTAGTTTAATACACACACATCATTTTAGTTTACATGTTATAAACATATATTTATTTTGAAAAACGAAAAGTCAGTGAGAGAGAAGCCCGAACCCGACCCGACCTGAAGTAATGATTGACTTTTTTAGGCCCGACCTGACCCGAAAGTCGGGTTCGGGCTTAAGATCTTACCTCTGCTCACATCCTTTCCAGATTTTCCCCGGTCCTTCAGCAACTCTACTGGCTCCCAATTAAATTCAGAATCATTTTCAAAATTTTTACTCTCACCTTTAAGGTCGTCCACGATCTTACACCTCCATGTCTGTCTGAACTCCTCCATGTCTTGACACCTCCTCTCACTCCCTTAAGTCTTCCTTATCCATTCATCTAACTGTTCCCGCTGCCTGTCTTAGTACGAGATGATGACCCCTTGTCTGGAATTCACTCTGTCCTGCAACCAGAAGGAGTCTCAGAACTCACTTGTTTTCTCTCCCGTGCTGCTTTCTTAAAAGATGTGGCAAGAAAAGGCAAAGTTTTTCATGACTTCTTTCACCTTCCTAACTCTTTTTCTTAAGGCCCCATTGTGTAGAATTTAGGGGGACATCTGACATTATGTGGGACTCACACGAGAGGTCCTCTGTTTCTGGAAAAAGTGAAACTGTTTCCAACTTTAGTTAAGATGCAAAACAAATCTGCCATCAGAAGATGGGACCCGCTTAAATTAAATTGAAAATCACTGATGTCTGAAATTTGGAGAGCTTTAAAAACAAAAAATTAACATCTTCCTCATTGTGATTTTCGAAATGAGATAATTATGAATAAAGATCTCCTAGATAGATTTCTTTGTCAATCTGCACTGACCTTTCGGTGTGTCAAGAACCTATAACGATGTGAAGCCCATTGAGACAGAAATTCTGTGATTTTGGGCTATACAAATAAAATTGAATTGAATCGATGGCGGAATCGTTTATACAATAATTACCTGAGCAGGTTTTGGGTTATTTTGGGATTATTTCTAATCGTTGCATTCTGGTCCTCATAGATATCACTAAATTCTACACACTTTTCCTTTAAAAACAAGCTAAACACAAGCTACTTATTCGTTTCACAAGTTTCCTCAACTTTGCAATATTTTGTAGCCATGAGTGTATTTTAAAAAAGCCTCAGGTGGAAAAACATGAGGTACGACTATGGGATTAAAAAAAGAGAGAAATATTTTAAATCTTAAGGTAGTCCTCTAAGCAAATGACCTCTTCAGAAAAGCCATGCAGGCGTGTTTTCTGTGGATCCCTGACATTCTCACGATTTGGTGCATCTTTGATATATGAGGGCCAATGAGTGCAAAGGCAGCTACTGCTCTTTTCTATCCTGTTACCAAATATGGCTGCAGTCATATGTTTTCTGTAAACCGCAAAGTCCCAGAAGCAACTTGTTGTGTGACCCTAACTTTCAACCTTCGTTTCTAACCAGGTGTTAACACTTTCCTCAATATGGTCAAGCAAAACACTGCTGAGGTTTGCTTAAGTCAGTCACGTTGTGTATGTGTGTGAGAGCCAGGCAGGCACGCTTCTCTATCTCATCTGAATATTTTTATTTTTTACAAAAATTTCTGAAATGATGCATCATTCAAACAGACAAGATTTGGTTTTCTTTTTTTTTTTTTCAGTTTTTATTATTTGAAGTCATTGTCGTTTTCATCGCTTTATTTTACATCACCATTCATGGGATTTGACACTTTTTTTATCATGACAAGCAAGCATCCCAGAAACCCCACAGCCACCAAAGACAAACACCATCACACGGTTTCACTTTCACAAAGAGGAAGGGAAAGGCTTACAGAGGGGTGACTAAGGGGGCTTAGGGGGAGTGTTCAACAGCATCAACAGCCTCAGAATGGAAAGAAGTTCCTCTCACTTGCAGCACATAGCGTACATACATATCACTCATATATCATTAGCATAGTATGGCATGGAAAAGCATTCAAGCCGACAGAGCATCAAAGGAGAAGCATAAGTGTGTGTGTGCATGTGTGGGTGGACGGAGGAGGCATGGGACATCATGGCGAGGATGCCAGCACTACTGGATGTTCTTTCTCTGTACAATCTTTAGATGTTGCATTTAATAATTTTTTTGCTCTTCACAGTTGCTGCATTGTAACAGAAAAATCAGAAAAATGTGTGTGTGTGCACAAAACTGTGCTAATAGCACCAGGCCAGGATGAGTTGCTAACGGCAACCTCCAATTTGACGAAGCGTTGCCATGACAAACAAAGTAGCAGAGCAGGGAGGGAGTTGAAGGGTCTGTCGCCATGGGAACAGCCAGAAACAACTAAAGTTCCAAGGAAGGAAGGAAGGAAGGAGGGAGTTGGAGACAGAAAGGAAAGAATGAAAGAAACTCGATGTCAGACTGTTAGCGTCGCTGGACCTTCAAACAGCCTCCCGAGAAACAGATTGTTTTTATTCTTTCATAAAAAGAAATGCTGACTAGGATTGGGATCAATATAAAAATGACAGAAACATTCTTTAACTTTAAATAAAGAAAAAAGTCAATGTGTTATGAGTTGTTTTGTGTGTATAATTAAGTATTAATTAGAGATTCTCATCCTGTTCCATATTTAAATGCATTAGGTGAATGTGTTTGCATTAATCCCTTCACAATGATTTCTTTACATCCACGTACAATCCATATCACTGATAGATTTTACTTTCCACAAATTTCAGCCTGAAGCTCCGGAAGCAGAATACGCAAACACAAAAAAAGAGTACTGTGTAATTGTTTTATCTACAATTAAACAAATGTGTGTTAGAGAACCAAATTCTCGGAGGAAGACTTGCTTTTACACTGAAAGCTAACTTTGGTCAAATCGTCTTAAAATGAGACTCCTACATGTTTTCTTTTTAATTGTGACCATATTTTGGGGGTTTTTTTAGCCCCGCATTGAGTCACAGGAGGAAAAAAAAAGGCAGCAGAAAACTGGTCACGACCTTTCTAATGTAAGCAAGAGTACAGGAAACGGCTTTAATGATGACTTAATGAAAACCAGACCGTAGGTGAAAAAAACAACCTACCAAAGACATTTGAATTCTCAGATAAGCCTGGTGTAATGCAACGTCCAGAATGTTGGTGTTGTACAGGGGCGAGCAATGCGTGTCCCATCCCTCACACATCAACACTGCACACAAGTCAGAATTACATTAGCTCATGTCTACTTTCAAGCATAACTCAATAGTGCTCAGCCCTTAGGCACCTAGTTACAGATTGACACTAAGAAGCAGTTTGACAACAAGGTAAAAACTCTAAAACATTAGAACATTTCAAGATATCAAGCATTTTTCGTCTTTACATGGGCTCTATTAACAGAATAGGCCCTTACGAAAGCACAAAGTCTGGCACCTTTGAATCGGTTTATCCTGGCTATTTTACATCTTTTTTTTTTTTATCTTACATCCTTCGCTTACTTCAAACAGAAAAACAAAACGAGAAAAATAATATCAGACTATCAGTACAACTTCTGTGGGTTTAGGCACATAAAGAGTAGAAAAGAAAGAGGGTTTACGATGTGTAGAAAACAGTCACATTTTGGAGGAGTGTAAATGCACGTGTCGGTGAAGGACGGCTATCAGATGCTTCTGCAGCAGTCATGTGGACCCTTTTGATTTACAGGAAAGCAAAAGAAAATAAAAAAGAAAAAGAACCTGTATGGTCTACGGTACCTTTCCTCCCTTTAAGTTTTCTGACCAATGGGGCAAGGAAAGGCGAAGTTTAACTCTTCTACTTAAAGTCCTGTTGTGTAGAATTTAGGGGGACTTCTGACATCATGTGGGACTCACACGAGAGGTCCTCTGTTGCTGGAAAAAGTGAATATGTTTCCAACTTTAGTTAAGATGAGAAACAAATGTGCCATCAGAAGATGGGATCGCTTGAATTAGATTAAACGCAAAATTACGGATGTATGAAATTTGGAGAGTTGTAAAACAACAAAACATCTTTCATGTTGTGATTTTAGAAATGAGACAGTTATTAATGAAGATGTTCTAGATTGCTCCCTTTGTCGATGTGGACTGTGCTTTCGATGTATCAAGAACCTATAATGGTGTGGGAATCGTCTATGCAATAATTACTGATGCAGACTTTAAATTTTGAGTTATTCTGGGATTATTTCTAATAGTTGCACTCTGGTCCTTCAAATAGATATCACTAAATTCTACACAGTTTTCCTTTAAAAACAAGCTCATTCGTTACTTGTTAAACAAGTTCTTTCAACTCCACAAGATTCTTTCGCAGTGGGAGTATTTCAGCTAAGCTAGAGGAGGAAAAACATGAACTATGGCTATGTGATTTAAAAAAGAAAGAGAGAAATATTTCAGATCTTAAGGCAGCCCTCAAAGCAAATGAATTAAAAACCTTTTTTTCTCTTTTTAAAAGTGCATAAAATGAGACATAAAACAAAAGACAGGTCACCAACGACTTAAATATTCTCAAGTAGGCTGGAAAACTGTGAGACTTAGAATGAAAAAAAAATACATCAAATATTAGTTTTCTACTCATTTCTACTTCTCCAACATAAAAAAAAAAAAAAAACATGATTTAAAAAATCCACTGGAAATCCTGTCCTACATTGTTATCTTTTTTTCCCATCTGTCTTAATTTCTTTTAACCTTATCTAATTTCAATAAAAACAAAAAACTTTAAACTGACACTTGGCGGGGAGAAAAGGATGTTCATAAAAAAAAAGAAAGCATTCAAAGTGCTTGAATAAGCAGTGTTAAGTTTTTTTCCTCTTTTTCTCCGTATAAAGCCAACCTCTTTGTTTTTTGTTTCTAGCTGTGACCAATAAGGATCAGGTTATCAAGAGCAGGAAAGTGGGTATGAGGAAAAAATAATAACAAAAAAAAAGCACATCTGCATCGGAGAAGGTGAGGGATTGAGTTGAAAGGATGATCCGCTCAGGCGCAGCGTTGGGTTTGGCTTTAGGTGAAGTGATGTCGCTCCTTAACATCCTCCGCTCCTGAACTTACATCCTTCCACAACTCTATGATCCCTCCTCTCCCGCAGAAGACAGACCTCTAACCGAGACTGGTGATGTTAGCCCGGCCACCTGGGGGCGCCACTATGCGCTGGGTGTTCCTGCGAGGAATGTTATCATCTATTTGAGCACCTGTGACATCAAAGAAGAGATAAAGGGCTTTTTGTAACAAGTTTGTTTGCTTTGTTTCCATGTATGACACAAGTAAGCTTCAAAGAAAGTGAAAAGACAACACAAATATAACAACTTTTTTTTCAAGTCCGTGTAGTCCCTCATTCATCCAGGAGTGATCCATAGTAGAAAAAGTTTTAAAAAAGTCTTCTGGACAGTTTAATTCTTGATCGAGACGTTTCAACTTCCATTCGGAAAACTTTGATGGAAGAGACTTCCATCTTTTTCTTTGTGATGAAAGAGAGTCCCTCACTGAATCGGAGTGGAGGCGTTAGATACATTCTGCCCGGTATTTACAGCAGCCTTTTGAAGCCATGGACTAAAGATGACACCTCGTGACCCATTTTCACGCCTCTCGTTAGCAGGAATTTCTATTCACTAGGCTTTTAGCATTTTTATAATAGGGTTTGTTTACTGGTCTGTGGCTACAATAGGAGCCATTCACGGCCATCATAGGTAAAACAGGCTCATTGGTCGAGCCCTTCTTACTATTTTTTTTTACTTTTTACTCAGGTTAGTATAAATGGATCCAGGTTTCAGTCCATTTCATTCAGATTGAAAATGATTTCCGGATGGAAGTCGAAACGTCTTGTTGAAGAATTAAACTGTCCAGAAGACTTTTTTGAAACTTTTTCTACAACTTTTTTTTCACACATTGTTGAAGTGATTCTTTATGACAAAAGTTACAAAACCTAGTTATAGAAAGAATTTAAAATGTTCTTTTCTAATCATCTCTAAAGATCCCATCTTGTGCAAAATTACTTTTTAAGCTTTCTTATAGTGACGTTTTGAACTTCATTTTCTCACCAAAGTGGAAAAAATTGTATCAGTATTTGTTGATGATGCAACAAGCTACAGCTATGGCGCTAAGCAGGAAGCATTTCACACATAATCGCCTCTCCTCGTGCTCCTCCCATTTATCCCCTCATCTTTGAGTTGGGCAGAGAATGGGAGTAACACTAGACAGGAAAGCCAGGACTCAGCCAAGGATAAAATGGATACATCAAACAGTCCTCCTTATCCCTGTGGGCGGGCAATCTCATGGTCATCTCACTGCTTTCCTGTGTACTGCAATTCTTACTACAATTGTAATGTTTTATGCTCTATATATGCAATGTGTTATTGTTTTTCCACTACTCCATCTTGATCGTCGTTTGCTAGTTTTTTCTTTTTAACACCAAACAATCTTCCCTTCCATTGAGTCTCTATTTTTTCTCTGAAAAGAAGCCTGTGTAGTCCCTCATTCATCCAGGAGTGATCCAGAGTTATCCAGAGTGATCCATTTCAGAGGGGAAAGGTTGGTTTGAAAGAGGGGTGAAGGAAGCCATCTTTGTGATGAAAGAGAGTCCCTCACTGAATCGGAGTTGAGGCGTTAGGTACGTTCTGCCCGGTATTTACAGCAGCCTTTTGAAGCCATGGACTAAAGATGACACCTCGTGACCCAGTTTCACACCTCTCGTTAGCAGGTATTTCTATTCACTAGGCTTTTAGCATTTTTATATTAAGGTTCGTTTACTGGTCTGTCGTTACAATAGGAGCCATTCACGGCCATCATAGGTTCACAGGCTCATTGGTCGAGCCCTGCCTTACTATTTTTTACCTTTTACTCAGATTAGTATAAATAGATCCAGGTTTCAGTTCATTTCATTCAGATTGAAAATGATTTCCGGATGGAAGTCGAAACGTCTCGATAAAGAATTAAACTGTCCAGAAGACTTTTTTGAAACTTTTTCTACTCTGAAAAGAAGCGTTGCAACGTGGCGGGATGTCCTCAGTCATCCTTTTTATGTGTAATAATATACTATAGCTAATAATGTAGGTGGTTGCTAGCGACTGTGGCAACGATACTGTAACTGTATTACCTCTCTTAGAGGTAAAAACAAGTCTCAAGTTAGGTATAAGACGTCTGTGTTTTGAACAGGTCCAGAGCCAGAGTACATGCATACCCAAACACAGTGCCAGGACGACGGAGAATTTCCACCAAAAAAAAGTTGGAATTATTGGATAAACAAGTGTTTAATGGTGAACAAGACCAAACAGACTTCCAACTTTCCTCTTTGCTGTTGTCCTAACATGATGATGCCATGGTAATGGCACAAGCTGCACAGACATCATCTTATTTTCAATTTGTTTTTTGTAAAAAAATCAACTTGTTTTCTTCCTAAAATAAATGTCTGTGGCACTGCAAATATCTGGATAATTTATTTTTTACAACAAAAAAGAACAAGAACTTTTTTTTTAATATTTTTAATTATTTCATTTAAACAGGGAGTATTGTGCTTTTGTGTTGTCATAATTCTCATCTCACAGAATGAGAAACAGGTAAACATGGTATCTACCATTAGTTAGCTCTGAAATGTGATATTTGTTGGGAAAAAAAAGCTCATAGGTATACTTATTCAGTTTCATTTTTGCTTTTGACTCTGTGAATTCCCCCATCTTCTCGCTCCCCACTTACATCAAACCATTTGGGTGTGTGCATGACACAGCCCAAATCATAATTGAGGCCACAAATACAGTGTGAACCACATTAAAATAGCAAAGCTGGCATGTGTTCTTTTCTATTCCTATTTAGGTGCTTTTAAATAAAAATGTGATACTGCCTGTTGGAGGCAGGAACCACGAGGTCACAGTCCGTGGGCACTAAGCACATCCTGCTTAAATTAGAAAACAGGCATGGTGGAGAACAAAATCTGTGGCTAAAAACAATCTGGCATTCATATAATATCCGAATACTGGACAGAAGAACTAGCTAGTTACTTTTCTACAGCTCCTCTACAGCTACAATCCCGTTACACTACTAAGAATACAAAGTCTCCAAGGAATAATTCTATTCTCTAGTAATAGTGTGAAAAAAAAGAACATCAATGGCATCTAAAAAGTAAATTTATATGACAGAAACTAGTTAAAAGTAATCAAGCAGTGAGTAAAAGTTGATTGTGTGACTGACCAGATAAGCTGAAGCCAGACTGATGGAGGTTGCGTACAGGCTGGTTAGGCTGCTTGGCAGGTGAGGTTTTGGCAGAGGAGGCAGGAGTCATGGTTTTAGGAGTAACTGACACCTCACAGACTGGCCCGTCATAGAGTCCCCTTGGAACACCCCTCAACTCAGCCAGCTGCATTTAAGGAAATAAGCACACCATTCATTAAAGTAGAAAAAAAATGTGTTCCTTTAAATGGAAGTGAAACATATTTTGGATTCAACCCAAAACAAATGACATCATAACTAAAAAAGAAAAACGTCTACTTCACTATTAATTTTCTCCATTATAAACAGACTTCTTAACAGAAAGGAAGGAGCTACTTTACCCTGCTGCGAGCTTTTATCCTCTTGTAGACGTAGTCAGGGAAAGGTTTACGAGCCACAAAACGACCAGATCCCTCAGTGGCATGAAGAGTCCCGTCCTCCAGAACAATTTTTCCCTGGCTGATCACCACCAGCGGCCCGCCACGGACCTCCATGCCCTCAAAGATGTTGTACTCCACAGTCTGTAAGCACAACAGTAAAAAAAAATGCAATAGGCAGAATTTCAAGGAACATTTCAAAGAGAGTACATAATTCATTTTTAATGGGACTGCAGTGGCCTTTGAGACAAAGCACTCATTGCTATTTTCAGTGTTTTTGCAAGGGGCTGAAAAATCACGGCCAGCTGGCAGGAACAGCACTTCCTACAATGACTACTTGACAGATCTGTGTATTAAAAGGCCAAAATAAAAAGTATAAATGAGCTCATCTGCAAAAAAGGGAAGATACAGATTCTTAACGTGTCAACGAACAAGTTTGCTGACTGCCACAAAATCCAGAATGACTTCACTGAAGGCGTTGGTTGTAGGAGAAATGTGTGACTTTACGTTTTTAGGACGAAAATTGTAGTTTGGTTATCTAAAGCAGCGACACAGCTGAGAGACGATCAGCTAGCAGCAATCAGAAAATGTCCAACAAGAATCTTATTATTTATTCACTGAGTTCAAAATTATTCTGCAGATGAGGTCTTTCTATAGATGTTTTGGTGGAACTGCTCTGGAGGCCTCTGGAGGATTAAACATCTTGTTTTCTGCTTTGTAATGTCATTTTCTGAATTAAGGATTTCAAATAAAAAGGAAGTATTGTGCTTTTGTGGGGTAATAATTTGTATCCTACAGCATACGTAGAAAAAGATGGCATCTTTTGTTAACTCCAAAATGTGATATTCCTTCCCCCCCAAAAAGTGTGTTAGCAGTACCATTACGTGATGACTTTGAGTGAAATCGCCCAAATCTTCTTCTTCTTTCGGCATTTCCCTTTTGGGGTTGCCACAGCAAGTCAGTTTCTTCCATCTAATCCTATCTGCTGCATCCTCTTTGGTCACACCAACTATCTTCATGTCTTCCTTCACTGTATCCATGAACCTCCTCTTTGGTCTTCCTCTAGTCCTCTTTCCTGGTGGTTCCAAATCCAGCTTCCTTCTTCCTATGTACTCTCTCTCTCTCTCCTCTGCACATGCCCAAACCATCTCAGTCTCGAACTTTATCCCCAAAACCTCTAACATGAAATCGCCCGAATATGTGTGTTGAAAGACACATTCAATTTCCTCTGAGTTTAAATGGTTGTTTCTGGCCTAAGGCTAACTGAAGCTAATCGCTGGGAATGAAAAAGCATTAGTTCTAATGTCAAAACAAAAAGAAAAGTGTAGTCAATGTAGTGGTCTACAAGCCTTATGACTGAGCTCTGCTAAATGCAAAGCTGAAGTCATGGCAATGTAGAGGCCAGTATGAGATCATTGGTAGGCTGAACTATCCCATGACACACGTATTAACACACTGAAAATGAGCAATTTCTCCTGCGGTCAGATGTTTTTGACCAATTGGAGAAAAAGAAATCAAAGAACACGATGGGATAAACCAAACAGATTCCAGGAGCCCATAATTTTTGTCTATTACCCACAAAGTCTGCAAACAATCAGACAAGGATGTGTTTCAGTTCTCTGGCAGATTTTATGGATTACATCACTCCCCTGACGCTGTGTGAGGCCCACACCCTGCTTAGCAGTCAAAAAGTCACAAGTCATCCCTTAAAACAAAGATGTGGACTAACAAACAGTCTCTCAGGCTGACATTAATTACATAAAATGTCTCACCGTCTCACATCTGTCTTAAAGTAGAATGATCTGTAACGCTATCAAGATGTGCTCAGAGTAAATACAATCTTCCCAGACTGCGTTCATTTGTAGTTTTGAGCACCCTGATATTTCAGACCTCGCACCATTCAGGTTTGTTTGCTACAATGTAGCCAAGTACTATTTGCTTTAAACAATCGCTGCTTTCTGGACAGAACAGGATGTGTTTTGCTTAATTTGCTCGAGCATTCAAAACAGTCCATAAAGCAGATCGTAAAATCAAATTTTTCCAAAATCCCAGCAGCAGCACAGGAGCCAACTCTTTCCCCTGAATGAAACTTTCCAAACATCGTTTTTGTCCTAGTTTTAGATTCTCAGATTTGGAAATCGTTGCTGACACAGGCTGTACAGAAAGTCAACCTTCATGGTAATGGCTTCTGAGCTACAAATTGACCTGGATAGGCACTTGCGTTTGACATCACGGCCTCTTCTCAATTCACTGATTGGTGGGTTATTCTTCCGACATCTCCAAATTAAATAGGTGGCCAAATTGAATAGGTGGCACTACCCTATAAAGTCCGAGAGACCAGGCTGAGATGGTTTGGACATGTACAGAGAAGAGAGACCGAGTACATCGACAGAAGAATGCTGGGTTTGGAACCACCAGGAAAGAGGACTAGAGGAAGGCCAAAGAGGAGGTTCATGGATACAGTGAAGGAAGACATGAAGATAGTTGGCGTGACCGAAGAGGATACAGCAGATAGGGTTAGATGGAAGAAACAGACTTGCTGTGGCGACCCCTGAAGGGAAATGCCGAAAAGAGAAGAAGAGGTGGCACTACCCTTTCTAAGTTTTGCTGCTCATAAGTGTAAAAATTCCAGGTTATGAAACTATACCGAGTTGTGGCTTTTAGCAGAGATTATCTTGGTGGCATCTGGGTCCCAGAGAACCAGATCAGCATCTGAACCCACAGCAATGCGGCCCTTGCGAGGATACAGGTTAAAGATCTTGGCGGCATTGGTGCTGGTGATGGCCACAAACTGATTTTCATCCATCTTACCGGTCACCTGCAACAAAACACAGGAGATAATTGGGTTCTCTTCAGATGTGCATATGAACATAGGTAATAACATTCTAATTTTTTTTTCTTCTTTTATCTTTTATGTTCAGTGCTTTTGCGTTCTGTGCTTATACGTTTTGTGTTTTGGACCCCTTTGAAACCGAAATGTTGCATCTCAAGGGCCATTCCACAAATAAATAAACTATGTAAAGAAAATAGAAACACCTGCTTCTTTTCCTGCTGTCTTTGAACTTTTAAAGACAACAATCGTCTTTGAAGACTGTTTTGAAACATGGTAGTCTGTTAATAGGGATTGGTTTAACAAGAACAAGTTGAAACATACCACACACTTGTCCCAGATAATAGACATCCTCTCCTCAGTGCCGTTGACACCTTCAGGAATCAGACTGAAGTCATCTTTTCCTACAGCTCGCTGGGCGGTGTTAAAGGGACAATGTGAGCTTCCTGTCACTTGAAGATCACCGCTGCATGGAAAGTTACAGAGTACAAGTAGGTAAAAAATTCTTATGTTTTTACACTGTGTTAGATTCCACTTTTACCATGAGAGCAGGGAGTTGAGATAGTCCGGTGTGGTAGGGTCGGGGCTCAGAGGGGGTGAGGTTACGTAGGCTGCGGCCTTGGCCCAGTTCTTGCTCCAGTAGTGTGAACCGTCAGTTCCCAAGCTAGCAGTGATTGGCTCTCCGTAGACAACAGTACCTGGAGGATTGGTACAAACAAAAAACTAAGCATGTTTGGAGGTTACAATGTCATTTGTACATTGTGTAGTTGTTTCTAATTCCAATAATAAATTTGCAGTGATGTACATATTTTTTTCTTTGTCCAGTGATTTCACAAACTCCAAAGGTGAGTTTGATCTTTGTGCAAATTCAAGCGCTTCATGTTGAAGAACTAAATACCTTGGATCAGCTGTTATAAAAGATTCTTCCTTTAATCAATAATTTATTATCTGATGTTTTAAACCTACAATACAGCGTACCAATGTATCACATGTTTCATCAGAATCTGAAGTTTAAGTCATGGTGATTTTTGTTTCACTCAGAAGACCCGGTATGTTAGTCCAATAGTGACTTTTGAATTACAAGTAAACTCCAATGAAGTGTAAAAACTGTCCCAAAAGTTGACAAAATTGTGCTGTTTTTTAGTAAAAACCGATGAATATTGATTAAAACAAAAAAATTTGTTGATTTTACACACAAGTTTATATTGTATGTAACGCAAAAGTGACAAAACACAATTTTTTGCGGATGGTCATCAAACTACTGAATGTTAACCCATTTTACATCATTTAAAAAAAGTGGTTTCTTACATGCGCTTTTGAAACACTCTTAAGAAAGTTTTTGGTGGAAAAATTGGGACTTTAAAATTAGATCTTGCTTTTTTTTTTTATTTTTTATTAACATGCCTTTTTGTCAAAAAATAGGAGGTGAAAGACTTTAAACTTTGAGTATAACTAAGAGGTTAATAATTTCGTTCGTTTATCTTAAAATTGTTTAATTTTTAGAATATTTTATGTGAAATACTGTGACAAATCAATTTTCCAAATGAAAAGTTTTAATGACAAGTTTGACTTTACAGGCAGCCATGTTGCTACGTAAAGGCATGCACAGAATGTATTTGGACAAGGCATGCATGTGTGCATGTGCTCCAGTTATGTGCACCTTGGTATATTTGACTCTTGTTTTTCTACATTTCTGCTGAGTATAAAAAAAAGAAAGAAAAGTTTAGTTTGGTTCTCACCCCTCTTCCTGGCCTGGGCAATGACATCTGCAGCACTCTTGCTCATCACCTTGGTAACGTAGAGGGGGCAGTTGGTCTGATTGGCTACAGTCACAGAGCGGTTAACAGCCTCCGCCTCCACCTATAAAACAAAGCGGCTCGACTGAGATATAGCGCACATAAACAATGGAAAAGAAAGATTTATCTGACTCTTCCTCCATCCCATGAAATGAAAACCTGCACCGGTCTTCTTTCTTTCAACATATTTTCATACTGTTGCAAATAAAAGATAGCGGTAGTAAATCTGGTAGCATGGAGGGTGAACGAGGGTGGAGGAGGGTGCAGTAAAATGCTTGTTTCTGAAGTTTTAGAGAAAAATAACAAACTGTCTCAGAAGTTTGGGAATAGAAACTTTTACCTCTGAATGTCAAAGAAAAAAAGTAAATTTGAGCTAAATGAATCCCTAAAAGTTTATTCAATGTAAAAACAAGACTAAAGCTGCTCAAAGTCCAAACGTTAAATTTCCTTTTCCATTTTGTTTTGTTTAGTCCTAAAAATATCTGAAGGGAATATTTTTAGCATTTAAAGCTTAGCAAAACTATATTTTTAGAAAATTGCAAATGACAAATCAAATGTTCCAGGACAAAGAAAGAAATCTTTTTTCTATTGAATAAAAAACTTTTTGTTACGTTTTCCACTTTTCCAGAAGGTTCTATTTATCCCGCGATGAAATCGTTACTAACACTATTAGTCACAACAAAAAAAGAGTTCAGCGGAACATTGAGAATGAACATGGAGTAAAACGCTGGAAGGAATAACAAAGAAAGAGGGTTTTATTTCAACAGATCTCCTGAAGCTGAACATCACTTTCTAATCTGCTTTTTACATCTTGTGTTGGCAAATAACTCATTCACGTTGGAATATTTTCCTCTTATCTTTCAACACTTGAGAGCCAAAAGAGGAAGTCATTTGCCAAAACGTAATGTTTCCTTTCAGTGTTCCCGAACATTGAAGAGCTGTAAATGTTGGCGAGGTTTTACTCCTCCGAAAACAAAATGTGGAAATAAGCTTAGCTCAGATTTATGAAGCAATTGGTTAGCATCTTCAAAATGTATAACCTGTGCTCACCTCTTCAGGACGGCTGAGGACGTGTCCTTCAGGTCCGGTGATTCCCTGCTCCAAAATCCTCCGCTGCTCCTAGACACACAAACAGAAACAGGCTTTCGTGGGAAATGAGTCATGTGCAGGTGCTCACATGTTCTTCATGAGCAGCCTTGGCAGTGAAATCTCAGCATGGTCGTGACCCCTATGAATATTCATCTTCATCTGTTTACTATTAAGAGCTCAAGTTTTGTCATGACTGGAGAAAGTGATTCATCGCCGGCTTTTTGTCCAGCATGTTGGCGACAGGCAGCACCACGAGGCTCTTTAATCTTAAGCCTATTTTTTTTTTCCATCTAAAGCTGAAATCCAGCAGAATATGTTGCTTGTTTGTCTCTGCATCAAAACTTATTCTGGTCATTTTAATTCATGACGTACCTCAGCAACGATGTCCCCGTTTTCAGCGTGAACCTGAGCGATGGCTCCCAAGTCCCGAATCACGCTGAAAACCTCGTACAGCTGCAACAAAAATGGACATATTTTATAGGTTTGTTTGTTAGTGTAGATTTAAATATCTTTTTCTGCCAACCCCACCCAACCTGACGAGTTTGATGGGAAGATTTAGAACCCGACTAAGCTTATTATTGCAGAAAATTGAGATAATGTTATGGAATATTAGGAATTTCCTGGTAAATGGATTTGAAAGAAATGTGTATTATTACATTAGAACTAGATAATGGATTTATGACGGAACTAACCCAATAAAGCAAGAGAAAAAATGTAATTACATTTCCACTAAACAATAAGGATTTCTTCATCAAACAGCACAGTAACCTTTGGCCACATTCATTAAGAGTTTATTTCATTGTTGGAAGGTGAAACAAGCAGAAAGATATATGTATACAGTATATATATATATATATATATACATATATATATAAAGAAATTTTCTCCATTATTGTAATTTTCGGACTATAAGGCGCACTTAAAATTCTTTCATTTTCACAAAAGTAGAGATCATAGTATGATAAATATGGTAGTTTAAACAAAAAAAGACCAAAAGCTGCTTTATCTTATACTGTTTCTTACATTTTTTTTCTTTTTTTTTAGATTCAACAATTGGCACCTTAAGAAAATCCAGAAAAGCCCATCTACATAAGAAATAAATACTGTGAAAGACCTTCGCTGAAAGGAGGTTAGCTGTTAACAGCCTGAATCAACTTGCTAAGATTCCGCTTAACAAAATCAGTGGAAGAATTTGTGTGTGATTGAAGATTTTAAGCAAAGAAGACATTTCCAAGCATGGCGGTGGAAGCATCATGGTCTGCACTTGTACTTCTTGTAAATTTTTTTAAGAGTTAAAAACTATTATGGTTCTCATGGTGGGCTTGCAGCAAGGTCGGGGGTTCAAATCCCGGAGTGGGGGCGAGGCTTTAAACACTGGCCTTTCTGTGTGGAGTTTGAATGTTCTCCCCATGTATGAGTGGGTTTTCACCGGGTACTCTGGTTTCCTTTCCACCTTTCTAATACATGTGTTAAGATAATTGACCACTACAAAATTGCACCTAGTGATGTGTGGATGACTATCTGTGAGTGTGGCCCCGCAACAGACCGGCAACCAGTTCGGGCTGTGCCCTTTTTTCTCGCCTGAAATAGGCCCAGCTAGGCCCTGGCACCCCCGTCACCCGTTAAGAAATTAGCGGTTTGGGGGAAGAAACAAAAATATATTATATAAACCTTTTCTAAATTAGCATATGTTGTGGAAGAAACTAAGAACATCTACTCTAAAACTGCCTGTTTTCCAAAAAAAAAAAAAACGGGAGGAGAGAATGAAAGTTTCTGAAAAAAAAGGAAGCAAGCATCCAAAAACATTTTTTGTACCCTTCACATTTTACTGCAATTGTGCAGTTGGAAAATAAAAAAAAGACTTGATTTTCACATGGTGTTTCCATGTCTGCCGCGCGGCGCTTCTTCCTGCAATTTATTTTTTTTTTTTACTATAAAACTCCAATATGAGAGAAAATGATGAACATTCCTCACACAGGTGCAAAGAAAGGCAGAACTGCTTCAAAGCTGCTTTCAAGTGGGATCAATTTATTTCCACTATGAGTCAGAATGAGATATGCAAGTAAAAATGGCTTTCATTAGAGTTCGGTCTCCAAAGATAAACACTCACACTGCCAAGATGAGACAAAGTCTGACCGAGATGAATCCAACTCTGCATCGTTCCAGTATTTATTGGTCCAAATGGCAAAACTTTGGACTTAATTATTTTATGTAAATAGTTTTTCTCAATAGTCATTCTAGAATTAATTTTCTTTTCAACATTACTAAAACTATTTGAGGCAGCACAGTGGCACAGTTGTTAGCACAGTGGCCTCACAGCAAGATGGGAGGGGTTTAAGTTTCGGGTGGGGATGAGGCTTGGAACACTGGCCTTTCTGTGTGGAGTTTGTATGTTCTCCCCATATATGCGTGGGTTTCCTCTAGGTGGAGCATGGCAAACCCATACCCGCAGGCCACATGCAGCTTGTTAAATGTTTTAATCCGGCCCGCCAAACATAAAAAAATTAAATAAATAAAACTTGGTAATGTTTTATTTCTCCTGCGATTCTGCGTCTCCTCACTAGATGGCACACTCTGAATATATTGGCTTTGTTGAGAGAACAACAACACTGCTCCCATTATGAGTGGGTCTCTGTGATGCGCACGTTGTCAAAATAAACACTGCACGCAGATATGGAAAGCCATCCGGCCCAATACACGCACATAAACAAGCGTGTTAGATGTTAAAACAAGCAAAATGTTACATCAAGCACTTAGATTTCATCCTAGCGCCGCTAAATGCACGTTTTTAAGCGCTTATCGCATTAGGTTTTAGACATAGCACCGCTAGATTTGAGATTTAACGCTCTTGGTGTAACATTTACCGTGCTTGTTTAAAATCTAGCGCGCCATTCTATTGGTTTATTCTAGCGGTTACCAAAGCATACCATCCATCTGCTCTTGTTCCGGCCCCCTGGTCAAATGTTAGAACTCAATGTGGCCCACGAACCAAAAAGTTTGCCCACCCCTGCTTTAGGTACTCTGGTTTCCTGCCACTCTCCAAAAACACACACGTTAGGTTCATTGGCCGCTTTGAAATTGTCTCTAAGAATGAGTGTGTGTGTGAATCCTTGTGTGTCTGTGGCGACTTGGAGGAGTATCCTGCCTCTCACTTTGAATCAACCGGGAGTGTCTCCGGCACCTCCTCAACCCCGTCAGAGATAAGCGATTCAGAAGATGAATGAATAAAAAAAGTTTGTTTTTCAAGGACTCGAGGTGTTTGCTACTTTTAAGGTTACAGTTAAAGTTCAAAACATTTAAACGTCAAAGCAAAGAGAAAGAAAACCAACCTGAGCGTCCGTTAGCTGGAAAACATCCTTATACGCCAGATAAGCCAGGAACGAGTTGACACCTGAAGGACAGAACAGAAAGAAAGACTAAGTAAGAAAAAAAAACCTGCTGATCGTCCACGTGATTATAAACAAAGCACAAGGCTCTAATTAACATCCCATTAGCAGTTAAAGTGAAAATAAACATGTTCTTAAGATTATTTCAAATGTTCTGCTACTATTTTTGTGACAAGATAAGAAGATTCTTTTTTCACTCGTTCATTACAAGCTCCGATTTGTTTGAAGTGTTGTGCGTTCAATCACCTCTAGAGGTTGATATTTTTCACACTTTTAAATCTTTGCTCGTTTTTCATGTCAATTGATTTCTATTCATCTAAACTTAAGTTGCGGGAGGGAAGTAATCTAAACCACACGTGCGCAAATTGAAATGATTTCAAAATAAGTACTTTGAACTTAATGCGTTTAGTAAAAAAAGTTTAAAAAAAAGTCTTCTGGACAGTTTAATTCTTAATCGAGACGTTTCGACTTCCATCCGGAAATCATTTTCAATCTGAATGAAATGGACTGAAAACTGGATCTATTTATACTAACCTGAGTAAAAGGTAAAAAATAGTAAGGATGGGCTCGACTAATGAGCCTGTGTTACCTATGATGGCCGTGAATGGCTCCTATTGTAGCCACAGACCAGCCATTCACGGCCATCATAGGTAACACAGGCTCATTGGTCGAGCCCTTCTTACTATTTTTTTTACCTTTAACTCAGGTTAGTATAAAAAGATCTAGGTTTCAGTCCATTTCATTCAGATTGAAAATGATTTCCGGATGGAAGTCGAAACGTCTCGATTAAGAATTAAACTGTCCAGAAGACTTTTTTGAAACTTTTTTCTACTATGGATCACTCCTGGATGAATGAGGGACTACACGGACTTAATGCGTTTAGGGCATGGGCCAGACAAAGTGTGGCTCGAAAACCCCCTATGAAGTTACCAAACATGGCCAAGTTGCCCTTGCCCGGACGCGGGTCACCAGGGCCCCCCCTTGGAGCCAGGCCCGAGGGTGGGGCACGAGAGCGAGCGCCTGGTGGCCGGGCTTTTACCCATGAGGCCCAGACAGGCCCAGCCCGAACAGGGGACATGGGCCGCCCTTCCAGCGGACTCACCACCTGCAGGAGGGGCCATAGGGGTCGGGTGAAGGAGGAGATGGGCATAGTACTTTGAACTTAATGTCTGCGTCTGAGGCTGTTGCCCCCGCGACCAGACCCCGGAACAAGCGGAAGATGACGGAACGGAACTTAATGCGTGGATTCAAAGAACTTTTTATGACAATTTAAGAAACGTTGATCTCAATATTTCACAGGAAAAAAAAAATTGTAATATTTTCTTTGTTTCTTTAGGTGTCAGTGTGCACGTGACTGGTTATTTGTCTGTCTGGGAAGCACTGAAAAAAATGGCAACCTGTGTAGTGTTTACCCCACCTCTTGCTTGTTAACTAGCCGGTACAGCAACCAGAAATGATTAAAGTGGTTTAGAAAATAAAAATTACTTCTCTGTTTGTAACTCAATGATTTTTTTTTACTTTTAGTTGAAAACCATTAGGAATGATCTCAAAACACCAAATTCTCTCTCTTTTATTTTTGCAAATTGTTTTTGCAAATTATTTTTAATCTCTTCAAAAATAATTTGTCTGGTTTAAGCTACTGCTTCCTCATCAACTATGTTCATTAAATAAAATTATTTTAAAGAATTATCTCTCCAACATCTGGGCCTCCATCATGTTACTTCTTATTTTCATCTACTCTTTTTTTGTTTGTTTTTTCTCTACAAGATGGAGGCTCTAAGGACAGGATAGTCCTAGCTCTGTTTGGTTTAGTAATTATTTGATTACTATTTATGTTCTTTTTTTTGTTTGTTTTGTTTAACTGTATATGAAAGGCTACAAGGTTTTTGTCACTTGTCAGAAAAAAAAAAAAAAACGACAAAATTGACAAATTTGGACTGCCGACCTGTTCGGGATGTGGCCCAAAAGGAAGTGCCGTTTTTATGTCAATGTGCAACAATAATAATCTTTCAAAGAATATGCTCTAGATTTACTCATTTGAGGTTGTTTTTGCAGCCTCAAATTAGGTTTACGCTGTGTAGTGGACATGTCCAAGGGGGTGGGACTAAGCATGGAGCGAAAGGAGGGAGAAATTCACAATGTCATAGGCAAACTAAATTAAGTTGAATCTACTTTATTGATCCCCAAAGGGAAATTTGAGTGCTGTAGTGAAACAGCTCCATGCCCCTCTCCTATCCTATTTATTTATAAATAAATGTATTTAGGAGCTTTTTTTTGGCAAATATTGCATTTTTAAAAACCAAAAGGTACCATATTTATCTATATATGCTTTGAGATAAGAATTATTATTCCAGGAAAGCAAAGTAACCCCCTCTTTTGATATGACTTTGGGTTGAGCATACCGTGATCCTTCACCAGGCTCTCCATCTCTTCCGCGATTCCTTTGTGCCACTCGGTGATGTCGACGTGCAGTGAGTAGTCGCAGCACGACTTGCTGTCGGCCCATTCTCGCCACTGTTCGAAGGCCGAAACGAGGCTGACGCCAGGTTCAGGAACCACATGGTCAACTGGAGACACAAAGAGTTTAACAGACAAATTCAAAACCAAGTTTGCTTCCCGAAACCAGATACTAAATATTCCCAAATTTGTCCAAGAGCATTTTTTTAAAACCTCATCACACTGCAGGTAGCAGACTATAACTCTGTTGTTATGATCACAACTTCTTTTTTATTAGCTCTCAACCAGATGGAGCAAATTGTTTAATCTAATGAATCCATTTAAACACTTCCTGTCTGAGCAGTGAAAATGGCGCCAGCTGTTCAGCCAGTTCTCCGTTCGGATCTGTTTGACCGTGACTGGCTCTGCCGCAGCCAGCATTCAGCCTGAGGTGACAACAACACGCAGGGAGAGTTTGTTTTGCTACCAGGGAGAGGTACATGAAGCTGCTAAGTCAGCAGAGGGAGGGCTAGCGTGGCAATTAGCTTTCCTTTCCATTACTCTACCCTTTTTTATTACTCAAATTACAGACAGATTTATGTACTATCATTTAACTGGAAAAAAAAAAATCATTGCCATTTATTTGTCATTCAAACAGTTTGATAACTTTGAAAATGGGGTCGAATACAAACAAAGGAAGGTTAGCACATAAATTGACATTTTCCTCATTTTTTAAACCAAAAATTTAAATTGAAATGATTTTATTTTTCGTTCATGAGCTCTTTATTAACTCAATCAATCTTCACAGCAATTGTTAACTGCATAGTGTTGCATTGCTCCACTCAGATGGGACACATTATTTTCATATTTATGATTTCTTGTTAGCAGTTATGTAACCGGGAGTAAAAATGATACTGAAGATTAATAGATGGTACTTTTTTACTCAATACTAACAACAAGGGATAGTAGAAAAAGTTTCAAAAAAGTCTTCTGGACAGTTCAGTTCTTGAACGAGACGTTTCGACTTCCATCCGGAAATCATTTTCAATCTACATTTACACTAGATTCGGAAATCATTTTCAATCTACATTTACACTAGATTGAAAATGATTTCCGGATGGAAGTCGAAACGTCTCGTTCAAGAACTGAACTGTCCAGAAGACTTTTTTGAAACTTTTTCTACTATCGATTACTCCTGGATGAATGAGTGACTACACAGACTTTTTAACAACAAGGGATGCAAAACAGGATGTATGATTAGTAGCGCTAATTAATTATCAAGCCATTCTCTCTCAGACGTTCTGTAAAGGGTAAAAACAGCCGCTGTGCAACAGGTTCCTCCGTTATCTATATGTCTAGATGTTGCGCCAAAGAAACGGAAAACTTTTTTTTGACCTGCAGTTGTTATCGCATCTGTAGCTCTAGTAAACTGTACTGTGTGCTACAGATATTCAAGGAATATAGAAAAAAGAAAGGAATACTGAAAGCTAGCATGAAACATCGATATGTTTAAAGTACAAGACATTGTTCGTGAATATATTAACAGTTTAGATTTATTCAATTCATTGATTGCCCAACTAGGCGTACATTCCTGGGTGTGTAATCCTAGCCCTAACCCTCTTGATTTTTTATTTTATATTTATATAAAATAAATTTATTTATATATTTTTTATATATACTGTATATATATTATATTTATACACATATAAATAATTATATTTATCTTATTTAAAACAAATATATTTTTTCTTTTATGTTTTATTTTTAATTTTATTTTATGTTTTTTATTTTATTATTTGTCTGATTTTTATCATCGTTTGTTTTTTGTGTTGGTTTTAATGAGATGTTGTGTGGTGCAGTAAATTGCCAAGGAAAGCTGTAAAACAATTGCCCTCTGGGGACTAATAAAGTTTTCTGATTCTGATGTACAAATGAACTACATTAATTGATTGAGAAGCTTTGACACTTTGATGCAATAACTAAAATTAACAAAAAATAGCATGTAAATAGAACTCTGCGGGTGCCGCCATCTTGCAAGTTTGAAAACTTACAAACAATGACAAGTGACTAAGTGAAAACCAGCAAGATCCATATCTGTTTGAATCTACAGCCTGTCATTCTGGGGATACGGCTATCCTTACCCCCAGAATGACTGATATTCTGGGGGTACTGATATCCGTACCCCCCATTCTAGGGGTACGGATATCAGTACCCCCAGAATAAACTGTCTGGTAGCAGCACCAGTGAATCTCAGTGTTAGTTCTGTTCGCTACCAGTCAGCCCTATGGACACTGAACACTGCTACGGTATAACAGTCTTTTATAATTAGTTTTTTCTTTTGTTTTTTCTCTTTTTGTCTGTAATGTGTCTAACGATTATTTGCATTACATCATCAATGCAACATCAGCGGAAACTGAACATCTTAATGTACCCTCAAATTTGTCAAGTAATTGAACAAACAACTAAGTTTAGAAATAAAAATGACTACTCCTGTTTGCTGTTGATACAAAGTAACACTTCAGATGCTGAGATTATACTATTTGATAATAACTCACTTATCATGGTGGTTCCCCCTGCCAGCGCCGCCTTGGTGCCCTGGTAAAAGTCATCAGCGGAGGTCATTCCCCGGTCAGGCATCTGGAAACGTGTATGCACATCGATACCCCCAGGCATCAACATCCGACCATGAGCATCGATGGTTTTCACCCCACCTGGAACAATGAGGTTCTCCCCAATTTGTCTGAGAACAGAGAAAATAATCTGACGTGATTAGTAAAAAGTTCCATGTCTTATTTCCCACAATCACCGAGGCATGTGGTTTGTTGTGAAGAACGAGAGTATGACTAACTTAATGACTCCATCCTCCATATAGATGTCAGCGCAGAAGGACTGGTCATCGTTCACAATCTTTGCCCCTTTGATCAGCAGGCGGTCGCTCTGTGAAGCGAAAAAAGAAAAACACTAAGTTTGTAAAGTCTGAAATGGAAGAAATCGGTTGTTCGAGTCAATGGTTAAATTTTACACATGCTTGTAAATATATAGTTATCAAAGTGAGGATCTAGTTTTGCTCATTTGGACATATAATTAGAGGGGTGAGGGGTTTGATGGGTTAGGGTTTTGAGAGTTAGGACCATTGGGTCAGTTGTAAGGGTGTAACAGTACATTCATGCCAAACCATTTCAGTACAAGATGCTTGGTTTGGTGAAGTGCTATGCACAAAGGATTTTGCATCATTTCTGTGTGTTTACAATCCACCACTACATGTGAGGAACGCAGAAGGCTCGGCTCACGGTGAACCAATCACAGACCAGGTTCCTCATGGAGTTCAAAAAGTCTTTCATCCCAAACTATCTGTGCAATCAGGGCTACTGCTAACAACCAATTGGAGCTCGAAGACCCCTAATGGGAACACTTTGGCTTCTTGGTTAAATATTGAAATGGAGAAAGACAGGTGGATAAAAGGAATTGGGTTGATGACACTGCTCAGCTGATGTGGAGTATCTTTATGGGACCACCTTTCAAACATGCCAACTCACCTAAAAGGCACAAGCCCATCACAAAATGTATATGTTGTTTTCTAAAGATTGGAATCACAAGCGGCAAACACCTTCCCACGTGCTGCAATCCACGAGCAATAAAGATAACAGATGTGATTGCTGAATCTAAACTTTTTATTACAAAGGTTTTTTATGTTTCAATAGCATTTAATTTTTTAGAAAATAACAATTTCAGTTTTATAAAGGCAGTTCTTGGTGCGGCCTCAGTTCCACACAAGTTGATCTATTTAAATGTAAGTAACTGTTGCTTGCTGACTAAAGAATGGAGAAAAAAATTCAGAAGTAGTATAATTAAGTTGAATGTTTCTTTTATTTTAAGTGAGAGTAATAAAGGTATCAGTACTCGGTATCGGCGAGTACTAAGAAAAAAGTACTTGGACTCATATCGGTTTTGAAAACGTATCGGTGCAACCCTGGTTAAAGCAAATAGTCAGTTTATTAAACACAAAAACAAACACTCAAATGCTTTTGCACTTTGTTCTGATATTGTAAAGAAAATCAACTGAACCATGACCTCAAAACTGGGGAACGTAATGATTTCTGTGTACCGTTACACCCGAGTCAATTAGCAATGAGAAAGGAAAAAAAATCCCCTAAAAGACGTTGAATGAATTAAACCGTTGTAGGGGATTACTTTAAACTTTAATCAGATGATATCAACTAACTATCAAAGCGCAAATGATGAATTTTCACAAGATCCACTTGCAGAGACTTTTGATTTCACCACTTCTGCTTTCAAAATAAAAATCCCAAATTTGATGACTATGAGTGGGATTAAGACAGTGTCTGAATCCGGACACACCCATGTGGTCAGTTTTTATCGCAGTGACAGACATGAGAAGGGGACCAGTGAGAAAGCTCAGGGCGTGATCAATCATCCACGCCTGCCTGCACCATTTGTGTCAATTTAGAAGAAAGGAGTAAGAAAGAAGGGGTGTGTTAACCTCCCCTGTCTCTCAGTGGAGTCACCCAAGGGACCAGGGCTCTCTAGCTGAAAAATGGAGAGGCAGCTCCGGTCACAAGGACTCCAGTAGCATCCCGGATAACAAAGGCTCCTCTGTTCAAACTACTGCCCAGGCCAGCAGCTCTGGACCAGAGCATGTCTACGCCCCAACTAACGCAGTGCAACCTTACACACTGTTTTCCTCCCTCTTTTTCTGGTGCTCTAAAGTGCTCTTCAAATGGGCGGCACACTACCAATTTCACACCACTTTTATCTAATTGCACGCATACTAGTCAAAGATTTACTCATTGTTACACTATTTTGACAAATGTAGTCCTAAACTTTAATAATGTCTTTCATTCAACAAACAAGCTTATAGGGAGCTAAAGCAAGATGAGCTTAATTAAACTACAATTAGCAGAAGAAAGGTGAACAGAAGTACGATGAGTTGAAATAGCCTTGGAAAAGCTAAAAAAAAACTCAGCTAAAATAAGCTAAGATAAACTATGACAAGCTAAGCTGAATTGAGCTAAGACGTGCTACGAAAAACTGTGATAGCCTAAGTTACGGCAAATTATAAAGAGCTGACACAAGCTTCGATAAGCTAAGACAAACCACGAAATGATTACGTAAGATAATGATGAGTGAAAATAAACTACGAAAAACTGGAAAAGACTACGATAAGCTAAAACAAATCATGAAAAGATGAGACAAGCTTTACTCAGATTATCTAAGATAAACTAAGCTCAAATAAACTACGAGAATGAGTCGAGATGATTTAAAGAAAGACTTCAGGTGCTTTCATTTTCTTGCCAATATGAAGTTAGCATGGACCCAAGTTCCCAGGCTTTAGCAGAACAAATTAGCACATTTAAACAAACCAAACTAAAGATTTTGATTAAAACTCATTCCTTTGGTATAATAAGTACACATTGTGGAAATCTTTGTTTAGCCAATAACCGCAATTTCCCACAAGTCAGACTAAAAACACCTCAGCACATGCCGAAATAATATTTACAGTGAGCTGTGTGATGGCTGTGAAGGGAGGTCACTTTTTCAGGCTCATATAAACAGAGCAAGTCTGATTGTGACATTAGTTTCTGAAACGACCCTGTCTTGCAGAGTTCATAGCCTTCCACCAAAATAATTCTCAGTCCACATCGGAGAGAAGAATCTCACAGCTCTCACACTTCAGCAAGCCTGGAAAATAAACACTGCTTGCATTTCCTGACACACATGTCCTGAATTCAGAATCTACAGGACAACTGCCTACAGTAATTGTTTTACAGTGTGGGGGTTGGGCAGAGGGTCTGTGTGCACTGGACATGTGCCAGACATGACAGTGACCTTTTCCAGTTTGGTAATCTCTCTGAGAGCTCGCAAACAGGATGTGGATGAAGCTCAATGAATTCACTGTTTTCATTCCAGACTACAATGTGTATGCTAAATGATAATGTCGGACAAGACAAATTAAGTAAAAAACGACCATTCTAACAAAATCCCCCCAATGTTTAGGCTGTCAAAAGTAGACTAATACAATAACGGTTATCATATTTTTATCTGATTTACCTTTTTTCTGCATAAAAAATAAACAATTAAAATATTCCCCAGCCCTAAGTGTGAAGCTGTTGACTCATTTCTATCTTAAACCAATGTATCCAGAGATTTTTCTTTCTCTTTTTTCAGACATTTTCTCATGTTTTTTTGGCTGGTGAGCTGCTGGAATATTTTCAGCTGCCACCTCAACCACTTTTAAGCATCTGCTATTTATTCAACCATGCCAACTGGAAGACTGGAATAAGACTCCATATCCTGGCCAGAAGGTTGCCCAACTTGTTAAGTGAGTGTTTTGTGTGTAGCGAATGAAGCGCCTTGACACAGTTGGGATTTGAATTGTGTCCTGCTTTTGAAAATTTAGCAAAAAGTCAACAAATAATCAAAATGTTTTTTTTTCTATTAATAGCGTTGAGAAATTCCAAATGACTCATCTTTAGCCGCCCTTCATATTTTTGGGAGTTGATTGCAGTACAGGAAAACCATCATGCTCAAAAGCTAAGAGAGGCTACAGAGCTACTTAAGCTTTAATTAATAATGCATTCAGACCATCGATCAGCTTGCTCTTAAAAGAAGAAACATGAAATTCAGCATCTTCAAACTAACTAAAGTGGAGTGATAGAGAGTCGAGTTACTAATAGACTGGAATTATAAAGGAAACGAGAATTAAGCTCAGATTTACGGAGTTAGTTTTCACATCAGCCGAGATAGATAGACAGTGTCTGCCAGACCAAGCAGACAACCTGCCGTGTGCTTCTCTGAATGAAAAAAAAAGTTGTAGGAACTTTTGTGAAGTCAGAACGGCACCTGGCCAGACAATCACTGTGTGAGCTCGATTTGCCAGATTCAAAGCACCTTTATAGGTGTTCGCACGGCTACCGTGAAAACACACAAACCAGAAGGAGTTGGCTTCTGAAACCAGCCAGAAAAGGAGAAAATAAAGTAAATCCCAGAACAGATTTACAACTTGGCAACCGACCACGTGCTGATCTGACAGAAAAACATAGAAACAGATATTTGGAGTTTTGGAGGGACTCGGAGCATCAAGATCAATCAATCCAAAAACTTCACCGATGATAAGTTGTTTGTATTTTTTCTGATGGAACTTATAAAAAATCTTTTTTCTTCCAGATTAACCCTGTCCGTGAACTTTTCCTCCTCTCTGCTGAGGACAACTGGTAGCCAGCGGCAATGGGAACTTCTCTCTTCAATATAATCCTCCTCTGTTCACAAGCCGAGTACAACCCTACTCTTCTCTGAGTCTTTCTGAATGGGGGAGTCGGGGTTGGCGGCGGCGAGGAGTACACACAGACACACACAATACTCGTCGTGCTGCTAGATGACAGTGCGGGTGGAGCACCTACATGGAGCCATCACCGCAGAGGAGCTAAGGATGTGCAGAAGCTTCCGGAAGCTAATCCAGAACAGTCTTTTTATAGCAGTTGTCTATTTTTAGCTCGCCTCAGTTCCAACACAAGAACGAACATAAAAAGTGTTCTTCATCATTTTTCATCCACTTTTATTTCTTTTTGATTCTTTAAATATCTGCCAAGCCTCACCGGGCACGATGTCTCCAGATAACATAAAGGGAACAAGCAGCAAAAAATAGCATCAGTCATTTTTGTACCAGTTTTTTCTGTTGCTATTTTTAACTGTTTGCCACTTTTATTCTATAACTCATCCAATCATTTTCTGTATCTTGCTTAACCCATTTGGGGTTGCCAGAGCCTGGCCCGAGAGATGCCAGGCTCTGGCAACCATAAACAGGTTGCTATACAATCCAAGTCATTAGACAAAACTTGCAAGATAAAAATTGACTTCCCCTTCCCTTTTAAGTGCCTGAGCCGTGCCTCAGGTTCCAAGGGGATCATAAGTTACCACCTTGCACAGACAACTTTTCTGAGGGGCGTAAAACTCTGGTCCTCTATGCCCCGTGTCGAAAAAGGTTTTCCATATGTTCTTGCAACTACACAACTAACTCAAGTTGTTAAGTTAATGTTCCAAATTTTAACAGCTTTTGATTTCTCTTTATCTGATTCAGTCGTGTTGAACCAGGAAGTAAAAACTTTGAGAACAGCAGCTCTCAAGGACCAGAGTTTGACACTCCGGGCTGAGCTTAATGGAGAATCTCGATGTCCAGACAAAAAAACCTGCAATGCTTCATTCATATTTAATGACACATCCCTGAGCTCCACCCGTACTATCACATCTGACTCAATCTCCATCTGGGTGACTATTTGAAAAACTATGAGAATGATGAGTTTGAGATGGTTTGTATCAGAAAGTTGTTGCTTTGTTCACTTCTTCAGCTTCTTATATTAGTTTCTATTGCTTTAGACATTCGCTTCCTTCCGATTGTTTCCACAAAGAGGAAGTTCATGTCCATTAAACAACCACATTAGAAAAATCTCATTCTGTCCTGATGGGATGGATGTTCCACGCAGAGAAATCAGCTCTGACTCTGACCCACTTTTTCTTTCAAGCTCCGCACAGGAATAAGCATTCTATCCATTTAGGCCTGCCCACAGCTACGGCTAATCCTCTGAACGCTCCACCAACCAGCTTCTGCTTCTCAGGCTCCGTGTCAATCAGATCAGCCTGAAACGTTCCTAATCATCCTCACAGATCGAGGTTTGCTTTGACAGAACGATGAAATGTGGAGCTTTTTTCACTATAGGAGAAGCTTTGGTTCAATAACGGTTAGATATTATTCCTGTTTTCTCGATATTAAAGGGTAAAGTGTTTGGGCGTTAGCAATTCTTCAGTTTTCCAACTGGCAAAGAAAAGCTTTGGCATGATTTTCAAAAAACAAGCAGAAATTATGAACATTCACCTCATCCTGAACAACATTGTTACTGAATCTACAAACTGCAGTTTGAGATGTTTGGCTGATCAGAAGAATTTCTTTATCGTTAACAACAAGGTTCTGTTGTCCAGGCTGAATCACTGGGGCAAAAGCCCAACCAAGGAAGCCCCGGCTTTGCTAACCCTAGACACATCCTCCAGTTCACCTGGGAGGATCCTGAGGCGTTTCCTCGCCAGCTGTTCCGTGCCTGGAACACCTCACCAGTAAGGTGTCCGGGAAGAATCCCACGCCAGAACCACTTACTGTATCTGATTTCTCTTGACCTGGAGGAGCAATAGCTCTACTCCGAGCTCCTCCCGGATGAGAGAGCTTCTCACTCTATCGCTAAGTGAGAGCCCAGCCATCCTGTGGGGGAAGTTCATTTCGGCTGCTACCCAGCCACACAGGGCTGGTGACTATAGGTGAAAGTGTGAACGTAGATCGACTTGCAAATCATGAGCTTTGCTTTACGGCTCGGCTCTTTTTCACTGATGGAGCATTTCAATAACTGCGGACCCTGCGTTGATCTGCTCCATCCTTTCCCCACCTGTGAACAAGACCCCAAGATACTTAAAGGCCTCCACTAGGGCGGGGCCCTGTCCTTGATCTCCAAGGGTTACTCCACCCTTTTCCGGGCAAGTACCATGATCACGGATTTGGAGATCAGGGGAAAACAAAATTACAGTTTCAGGACACCCAAACAAGACCTACACCCACAAGTTATAGAACCTGTAGACTGAAGACATGCTACCATAACAATGAGTCGTAATGGTAAACACGAGGTTGCAGCTGTATTTTTGGTTCTCCATACCTTAACAGCTGTAAAGATTTTTCTCCTGACCTGATCCGCATCCTCGTGTCAGTTGTTTTTCCCCAAGCAGGAATTCTCTGGTCCTCTAGCTTTGGGAATATTTCAACCCTAGAATGCACTGTGCCTACTGATGCTTGGACAGGTGACATCCCATACATCCTCCCATCATCACACAGCTGAAAGACAAGCATGGCAGGAAATACAGGCCACTGTACCACCCCTTCCTCATTTTTTTCTACTTTCCATTGAACCAGCACCATCCCTGCAGCTCCTGTAAATCCAAGAGGTTGATACACACACATACACACATCCATTCTCCCCCTCTCCTCCTCCACCTAGTGACACAACCACGTGATTTCACCTCCTCTGTAGGGAGATGGTGAAAAAAAAACATACAGCCGGATGCTAGGAGCACATTTGTTCCAGCAGTTGGTGTGCAGGGATGCACACACACACACATACACACACACACACTCACACACATACTTACATTCAGGGTCTAACAAAGAGCGGGCGGCGTGAAATACAAACTGTCACGGACACCACGCGCAAAAAAAACTAGAGCAAACACGTACGCATCTTTAAAGCTGCAACACACACATACACACACACACGCACACACATACACACTTGCTGCAAAGATGCTGCGCCTTTTTTTCTCATGTCACTGCGGGATTTCCCAGTGACATCCCGCACCCACACGCCTCCACGCACTCACTGTGATGCGCGGGATGTTCTTCTTGCCCTGATATCCAGACATGTTCTTCTATTGTGTGCGTGCGTGTGTGTGTGTCAGGCAGATCTGCTGCGAAGGGAATCAAATAGATCCTGAAAAAAAAAAAAAAAGTCTTGAAATGAAAAAGAATGAAGCTTTTCGTCCAGTTCCTGACAGGTTCCTGGCGATGCTTTTCCAGACGGAGTCAGACTGGAGGGAGGAACCGTTAGAGAGCCTCACGGAGCATGCGCATAGCCCCGCCCTGCTCCATTGACAGGAGAGTCACTAATGCCATCAGAAAGAGGAGGGAGGGAGCGAGAGGGAGCCTTGCTGCAAACAGAAACGCCCAGCAGCCATTTTAACGCCAATACTTTTTTTATTCTGTTGCAGGAAAAAGGAAATTTAGTCTGAGATGCAAAAAAAGATATGCTGGATGTTTTCCCAGAATGCATGCTTTATAAATGTTAAACAGGGATTTTGTGCATCATCAACTTTTTGTAGTCTTTTTTCATTGTTGTTCGAATGCCAGATTGTTAGAGCGGTGCAGGACATGTATGAGGGCTGTAAGACAGTGGTGAGGTGTGCTGTAGGTGTGACAGAGGAGTTCAGTGTGGGGGTGGGACTGCACCAGGGATCTGCTCTGAGTCCTTTGATGTTTGCTATGGTGATGGACTGGCTGACAGACGAGGTTAGACAGGAATCCCCATGGACAATGATGTTTGCAGATGACATTGTGATCTGTAGTGAGAGGAGGGAAGAGGTGGAGGAAAAGCTGGAGAGGTGGAGGAAAAGCTGGAGAGGTGGAGGAAAAGCTGGAGAGGTGGAGGTTTGCACTAGAAAGAAGAGGAATGAAGATTAGTCAGAGTAAGACAGAGTACATGTGTGTGAATGAGAGAGATCCAAATGGAAAAGTGAGGTTACAGGGAGAAGAGATAAAGAAGGTGGAAGATTTTAAGTATCTAGGATCAACATTCCAGAGCAATGGAGAGTGTGGAAAACAGGTGAAGAAGCATGTGCAGGCAGGCTGGAACGGGTGGAGAAAAGTATCAGGTGTGATGTGCGACAGATAAGTTTCAGCTAGAACGAAAGGAAAAGTGTACAAAACCGTGGTGAGACCGGCCATGCTGTTTGGTCTAGAGACAGTAGCACTGAGAAAAAGACAGGAAGCAGAGATGGAAGTAGCAGAGATGAAGATGCTGAGGATCTCTCTGGGAGTGACCAGGATGGACAGGATCAGAAATGAGTACATCAGAGGAACAGCACATGTTAGAGGTTTTGGAGTAAAGTCAGAGAGGCAAGACTGAGATGGTTTGGACATGTACAGAGAAGAGAGACCGAATGAACATTGGCAGAAGGATGCTGGATTTGGAACCACCAGGAAAGAGGCCTAGAGGAAGACCAAAGAGGAGGTTCATGGATACAAGACATGAAGATAGTTGGTGTGACTGAAGAGGATGCAGCAGATAGGATTAGATGGAAGAAACTGACTTGCTGTGGCGACCCTTGAAGGGAAATGCTGAAAGAAGAAGAAGTTCGAATGCCAGATTGTTCTTGGCCATGCCTTTTGTCCTCTGCAGCAACAATTTTTAACGGAAAGGAATTTAGTCAACAGTGTGAAAAGAGGAATGAAAAGTTGCAGGTATAGATTGACTTCATTTATCAATAGAGGGAAATTAATTTGTCACATACTGTATGTTCAATTAGCAAACATTTTTGCCAGGCAGGAGGCCTAGATGAAGACCAAAGACGAGATTTATTGAATCAGTGAAGGAGGACATAAAGATAGTTGATGTGAACATAGAGGATGTAGGAGACAGGACTAGATGGAAGAAACTGAGTTGCTATGGCGACCCTGAAAGAGAATGTCGAAAGAAGAAGGGAAAAAAACAAGTTGAACAATTAAAGCATTGAAAGTATTTATTTTATTGCACGGTGGCGTAGTGGTTAGCATGGTGGCCCCACAGCAAAAAGGTCAGGGATTCAATTTCCAGGTGGGTGAGGCTTGAATCACTGGCCTTTCTGTGTGGTGTTTGCATGTCCTACCTGTGTATGTGTGAGTTTGCTCCAGCTACTCTTGTTTCCTCCTACCCTCCAAAAACATACATGTTAGGGGGATTGACCACTGAGAAATTGCTCCTAGGAATGAGTACGTGTGCAGATGGTTGTTTGTGTGTGTGTGGCCTTGCAAAAAGACTGGCGACCTATTCAGGGTGAATCCTGCCTCTTGCCTGAAATGATCTGGGATCACCTCGGGCACTCCCTTCGACCGCATTAGGGATAAGCGATTCAAAAGACAAAACAAAACCTGGGCAGGGGTTGCAGGCATTGGTTTACATTGCATCGATCAGAAAACGCCTTATCCTATCAGTGAACAGAGATAAAAATGGGACATGAACACTAAAAACTAAACTACCTAGAAAAAGGAGGTCAGCCATATTTCCAATAGGCTGAATAAGTAGCTGTTCAGAAGATGACTGAATAAATGCAATTTATTCATTTTTTTAATTAGGACATTGTATATTATTCAATGTCTCAACAATGCATTTACCATAAAAATGCCAGAATTGGCACAGAAGCTAAACTTCATCTGTTGTCATATGGCAGGATACTGTATGTAGAGAATGAATTTTTTAAAAAAAATGAGAGTAGACGAGAGCATAAATACAATGTCCAGATAAGAAAAGGACAAAACAGTAGGAATTCATTTTAGCAAGAAAAAAAAAAAAGAAAGAGTGAAAAAAATCACAAAATTTACAAAAATTAAAAGCAAGCTCCACAAAAATGTATATTTATTTTTCTGACTGCAAGACTGCTTTGTTTTAAGCCGGTTTTTATGGGAAAAACGTGACGTCAGCTATAAATTTTTTTCCATTCATGTGTATTGCAAACCATAACCACGCCCGCGGGGCGCAGATATTTCCGCCCATCGGGTGTGTAATAGGTTATCGTCTCTGTCAGTCTGTTACATGAACCAATCAATTAGCTATAAGCTGACCTATAAATCCCACCCACGCCACGCCCTTTCTTTTCACTGCGGAATTCTGGGAAATAGTCTCCAGCATGTCGCCGGAAGCTAGTTCAGTTGCAAACAACGCTAGTGGCTTTTTAAAAGAGAATTCAGTGACGTCCCTTCTACAGAATCCATTTTCTAAGCGTTCTGAAGAAGAAAAAAGGAGAGTGAAGGAGCTTGGACTGGACACCCCAGATTTGACTGTGCAACAAAACAGTGGATATCGCGGCCGCTTTTATGTGAGAGGATAATGAAGGTCTATGAAAAGTGGCGGTGGCTAACTGGATGAGAAACACTTTTTTTGTTTCCCCTGCTTATTGTTAAGTTCAGCAGCAACTGAAAAGGTGTGTATATATATATATATATATATATATATATATGGATATATATGGATATATATATATGGATATCGATATATGGATAGAGCACGTCTAGGGTCCTTGGAGAAGACACCTAACCCCCGCTTCTCCCACCATTGGCGCCGTTGAAGGGCAGCCTGCTGCGGTGTAAGGAGTGCAGCAAACAAATTTCTCCGGTGAGGGATGAATAGAGTAATTCATTATTTTATTATTATTATTATATCAACAGGGGTGAGTGACTTGAAGCATTGTCTGAAAAGTGCATGATGTTTTTCAGGAAACTGTCAAACTGTTAAAAACTGTCAAACTACACCAATGACCACTGCAGAAGCTGAGAGGTGCTTTTCAACTTTAAAAAGAATAACAACTTTTCTTAGGAACACCATGAGCCAGGACAGACTGAATGCACTGGAAAAAAAACTGATCACAAGTATGTGGGACTTTAATCAGAAGGTGATTGAAAAATTTGCAGAGCAGAAAGGAAGAAGGGCCAAATTTCTGTTCAAGTAGGGTGGATCATATTCGTGTGAAAATAAAACTTTTAAATATTTATTTACTGGCATGTGATATCTTTTATATAATATATCTAAAAAAAAAATTGTGTGTTTGAAAAATGTGCGCCCCCCCAGTTTTTTTTACCACCAGCCGCCACTGATGTGAACACCCAAGTCTTTGTAGACATCTACCCTGTCTATGCCGAATCCTGAGGATGTTCGCGGGTGGAGTATGTTGGTTATTTGTGCAGAAACATGGCCTGGACGGATGGTTGTGTTCATGTTACGGCATTATCTCTGTTCACTGATTGGATAGGACGCATTCCTCATGGTGCAATTTTAAGCTAATACCTGTAACCTAAGACCAGTTGTCAAAGTAAAATAAAATAGAGCAGAGGTACCAAGAGTCGCCTGCCCGTCTAAGGATTTCGTGCAAGATCAATTTTTGGCGGTTTCTTTCATTACTGTTCGGACGCCAGTTTGTCTTTACAAACTTTCTAACATAAGTCAGATTAGCGCTCTTTCAGGACGCTCAAAGATGCTTCACAAACACATTATTCATTCACTCCACAATGGGTGATGGTAAGCTACTGTTGTCGCCACAGCTGCCCTGGGGCAAACTAACAGAAGCAAAGCAGCCATTTTGCACCATTGACCCCTCTGACCATCACTAACCAACCAATCACACACCAGATCCAGACTAGACAACGTGAGTGAAGTGTCTTGCCTAGGGACAGAGTGACAATTCAATCTCAACGGCCGTCCCACTGTTGTACCTGGGGTTCCTGCGGTCTCCCATCCAAGTACAGCCCAGGCCCAGCCTGCTTAGCTTCTGAGGTCTGACGGGATCAGGTATTGATGAGCTGATATGTTAATAGGAAGAGGAAGTGGTTTTGCAGTATGCACATGCTCTGCTCACGCTCAGTCCCAAAAGACGCTACCATTTTTATGCATCTTCACCAAAATTAGAATATGAAAGAATCAGAAAACCTTTACTGATCCCACCACTACCTGCCTGAAAACACACACACTGCAGATATAATAACTTTGCTGTGCTAGCATGATGTGCTTTACACTGAATTTGTGGCATTAAGCAAAATTTACGCTGTGTCATGCACACACCCCGAGGCGGTGCTAAGTGGAGAGTGAGAGGGGGGAGGAATTTATTGAGTCAAAAACATAGAAGTGAAACTGAATTAATGTATTTATAAGCTTTTTCAACAAATATTGCATTTCTGAGCAAACAAAAGGTATTATGTTTATTTATAAATGCCATGCTCCTTTTTAATGCTCTATTTTTTTTATTTCTACTATTTGTACGTGCCTTTTAGGCACGCACATCCGTCTACATAAGCTGCTGAAACGAACAAAAACATAAACATATTTATGCTTATACTTTATACTTTTTATGCTTATACTTTATACTTTATGCTTATACTTTATACTTTATTGATCCCTCACCGGGGAAACTTGTATGCTGCACTACACCGCGGCAGGCTGACGCCAATGGTGGGAGAAACGGGGGGTTAGATGTCTTCTCCAATAATTTATATTTATAATTTATGTATCTGTACATATTTATACAGATATATCTACAGTATAGATTTGTAGTTGTATATATACAGTAACTAGTTCTAAGTATTTTAAGTACTTAGGATCAACAGTCCAGAGCAATGGAGAGTGTGGAAAAGAGGTGAAGAAGCGTGTTCAAGCAGGCTGGAACGGGTGGAGAAAAGTATCAGGTGTGATGTGTGACAGAAGAGTTTCAGCCAAAATGAAAGGAAAAGTGTACAAAACCGTGGTGAGACCGGTCATGCTGTTTGGTCTAGAGACAGTGGCACTGAGAAAAAGACAGGAAACAGAGATGGAGGTAGCAGAGATGAAGATGCTGAGGATCTCTCTGGGAGTGTCCAGGATGGACAGGATCAGAAATGAGTATATCAGAGGAACAGCACATGTTAGAGGTTTTGGAGATAAAGTCAGAGAGGCCAGACTGAGATGGTTTGGACATGTACAGAGGAGAGAGAGAGTACATCGGGAGAAGGATGCTGGATTTGGAACCACCAGGAAAGAAGACTAGAGGAAGACCAAAGAGGAGGTTCATGGATACAATGAAGGAAGACATGAAGATAGTTGGTGTGACCAAAGAAGATGCAGCAGATAGGGTTAGATGGAAGAAACTGACTTGCTGTAGCGCCCTCTGAATAGAAATGCCGAAAGGAGAAGAAGAAGAAGATATAACTAGTTCTAATAAGAATTCCAAGATTCTTCTTAAAATTAAGTCAGTGAATATTATTCACTCATTTTGACCTGTTCATGGCTGAGAATTTCTTTTTTACCAGCGACCGACTCCAGATGAGAACGGCATTCTGGTAAAAGTAGCATCAAAGATCTCTAGTTTAGTTTTCACATCAGATCTGCATCATAAATTTTCATTTCGTTGAAATGCTCACACTTTCATGTTTGAACAAGAAGTTTGGTTCTCAGTAGATTTCCAACACAAAGCATCACATGTGTGGAAAAAAAGGATGGGATAGATTGAGTTGATGAAAAATTCTGTTCCGTTCCGTCATCTTCCGCTTGTTCCGGGGTCGGGTCGCGGGGGTAACAGCCTCAAACGGGTAGCCCAGGCCTCTCTCACCCCGGCTGCATCCTCCAGTTCACCCGGAAGGATCCCAAGTCGTTCCCCGGCCAGCTGTGAGACATAGTCTCTCCAGTGGGTCCGGGGTCTGCCCCTTGGTCTCCTCCCGGTGGGACGTGCCCGAAACACCTCACCCGCTAGGCGCTCGGGGAAGCATCCTGACCAGATGCCTGAACCACCCCATTTGGTTTCTCTCGAACCGGAGGAGGAGCGGCTTGACACCAAGCTCCTCCCAGATGGCAGAGCTCCTCACCCGATCTCTCAGTGAGAGCCCAGCCACCCTGCGGAGGAAGCTCATTTTGGCCGCTTGTACCTGTGATCTCATTCTTTCGGTCACCACCCACAGCTGGTAACCATAGGTGAGGGTTGGAACGTAGATCGACTTGTAAATCGAGAGCTTTGCTTTTCGGCTCAGCTCTTTCTTTACCACAACGGACCGATGTAGCATTCGTCAAATATCAAGAAAAATATTTGACCAAAATATAAAGTAGAGAAGGAGGTGAAGGTCAGAGGTAAGCCAACATTACACCCCAACTGTTTCTGTGATGGACGCAAACGTGCCTAAAGATGTTGCCCAAAAAGACACACGTGAAAAGTTTTAATAAAACATGGACTGAGAATCTCTTGGATAAATAATAAACCTGACCATCCTGTTAGAAATCAGATTTTTTTTGGATTAGACCAGAGATGCTTTTAGAAGAGGATGATGTGACATTTAACTGGAATCGATATGTAAAATGATCCTGAGGTTCAAGACCACCGCCCAAAGCTTTTAGCTTCCTGAGTGCAGCATTTTAAGTAAAGGAAATCCAGCCAGGCAGGACAGTGGCGCAGTGGGTAGCACAGTGGCCTCACAGCAAGAAGGTCATGGGTATGAGTCCCAGGTGGGGACGAGGCTTGGAACACTGTTCTTTCTGTGTGGAGTTTGCATGTTCTCCCCATGTTTGCGTGGGTTTACTTCGGTTTCCTCCCATCCTCCAAAGACATACATGCTAGGTTGATTGGCCGGTGCCAAAATTGCCCCTAGGAATGAATGTGTGTGTGGATGGTTGTTTATGTGTGGCCCCGCGACAGACTGGCGACCTGTTCGGGGTGTACGCTGCCCTTCGCCTTAAATCAGCCGGGATGTCTCAACCTTCCTGAATGAGTTGGGCTAGTGGTGCAACGTGTCTGCATGCGGGTCAGATGGTTATAGTCTCAACTGTAAGCTAGCTTAGGGGGTTCTACCGTTTGAAAGTCTTATAACGGACTGGTGACCTGCTCAGGCTGTACCCCGCCTCTCACCTGTAATCAGCCAAGAGAGGCTATGGCAATGAAAGAGTACCCCTTGTAACCCCAAAAGGGACAGACGGATAAGAAGATGACTGACTGAAATCCAGCCATATGTGGTTGGACCACAAGTTAAAACCTGCAAGTCATCCAAGTCAGAGAGAAACTATTTCTACGACAAGAAAAATTCTCCAAACAGAAAAGAAAAAGGGAAATATCATCCAACTGAAATTCTTCTTTTCTCATCAAATCTGCAGATTTTTTTCTCCATAAAGAAATAAATCAGATTGATTGGGCCACTCCCTCAGGCTGCTCTGCATGCTTGGCCCAATGTCTGCTCTGTATTGGTGCAATGCTTTCTAGGAAATGTAGTCCAGCCAAGTTGTAGGGATTAGCTAAGCTTTTCTTAACTCATCTGGTCTGAATACGATGATGGTTGAGATGGGATTTGATCGCTTAGAGCAGCGCAAAGGGAGAAATGGAAAAAGAAAGAATGAATTAGATTTTTTTTTTTTACCTGAATCTCATCCAGATTCTGTAGCGCTTCCTTCCCAGTGCTCAGCCTGATCTCCACCTTCTTCTGCTGGGAGATGTCGGCCTGCCGGTCTATCACCCTCCCTCCCGTCCTTCCCCGACACGCACCTAAGTCCAGCGTCTTGCTGTCTGCGGATCCTTCCACGGGGCAGAACACACCGCAGAATTTCTGCCTAGATCTGGGACTGTCGGAACCCAGACCCTGAAAGATGTCAGCTACCTCCCCGTTAGTGGACATTTCCTTTTCTTTTCTTCTGATCACAGCTCCTGAGCGGACACCGCCTTCACCGGGTTTCCAACGCGCAGGTGGTCAGTCACACTGTGGCACAAAAGACAGAATTACAGGGAGTGGTGCGTGGAAACACACCCTCACGCCAAATCCTCACCAAAGCCAGAAGCTCCGTCTGATCAGCTGTTCTATTGATCTGCTTACTCTGAGCCGCAAAAAGTCAGAGTTTGGTTTGATCCAAAAAAAAAAAAATCAGCAAAACAAAAAGAGGGATTACCTGTAGCCTGCTGGGGTGTGTGGATCTGTTTTCTCTTGTCCTCCACAGAGCGCAGAAAGGGACACCTGCCTGAGAGTTTGGAGGAGCTCAGGACCACTGACAGTTCCTCAAAGTCACACCCAGTCCAACAATGAAGGTGCTGTTCCTTCAGCACCACATCAAGACACACACACACACACACACACACACACACACACACTTCCTCACACACACCTTCCCCAAATTTAACACACAAAAAGTTCCACTATCTGCAAGTTTTCAAGATTTTTAACCACTTTTTTTCTGTTCTACTGCTTTAAAAATGGTATTTTTGGTATTTTGTGTCCATATTAACAAAATATTCAGCTATAGACAGTTTTTGAAAAGGGTGTGTGAAGGAAGTGTTTGATACCAACGTTAATAATAAATATGATGGCAATAATAATAAAAACTTTATTAATCACTCATTGGGAAATTTGTGTGCTGCATTACACCGCATCAGGCTGCCACAACGGCACCAATGGTGGGAGAAATGGGGGGGTTAGGTGTCTTCTCCAAGGACCCTAGATGTGAACTCAGTGGGAATTGAACCGGCGAACTTACGGTCAACTTCCGGTCCGAGGGTGAATGCTCTACCACTGAGCCACCGCCTCCCTCATACAATTATTTCCATATTAAAAAAAACAAACAAAAAAAACCCAACAACTTAAAGTGGGTTTCTGTTTTACTCATTCATTGCCATAACCTCTAATTACACGTGAGAGACGGGGTACAGCCTGAGCAGGTCACCAGTCTGTTACAAGACTTTCAAAAGGTAGAATTCCCTAGCTTAGAGGTAAGCTGGCTTAGAGTTGAGACTATAACCGTCTGACCCGCAGGCAGACACGTTGCACCACTAGCCCCGCTCATTCAGGAAGGTCCAGACATATCTAATTATCTTGTCCTGTATTTAAATACTACTTAAACATCAGGTTGTTCTTCAAGCCACAAGAAACGTTTGTGAATAAATAACGACAGAAAAAAGAAAGTCCATCTACGTTCCTACCCTCACCTATGGTCACCAGCTGTGGGTGGTGACCGAGAGAATGAGATCTCGGGTACAAGCGGCCGAAATGAGCTTCCTCCGCAGGGTGGCTGGGGTCTCACTCAGAGATCACGTGAGGAGCTCTGCAATCCGGGAGGAGCTCGATGTCGAGCCGCTCCTCCTCCAGGTCGAGAGGAGCCAGATGGGGTGGATTGGGTATCTGGTCAGGATGCCCCCGAGCGCCTTGCGGGCGGGGTGTTTCGGGCACGTCCCACCGGGAAGAGACCAAGGGGCAAACCCCAGACCCGTTCGAGAGACTGTGTCTAACAGCTGGCCGGGGAACGACTTGGGATCCTTCCAGGTGAGCTGGAGGATGCAGCCGGAGAGAGAGAGGCCTGGGCTGCCTGTTTGAGGCTGTTGCCCCCGCGACCCGACCCCGGAACAAGCGGAAGATGACGGTACAGAAAAAGGAAATCTCAACTATGAAGAGTGTGCCATAGCAAGGGTAAAAGAGCAAGAACGGTTATTGTGACAAAACAGTGACTTGGTAATACTGTAGTGGCCTTTTTTATTTTTTAATAGAAAAAGAATAGGGCAGAAGCTTTTTGGAGAAACTATTTGCTATTTGGCAAGCAGGCAAATCAGACTTGCTATGTTCAGTTTCTCTATGCAGTCATAGGAGGCTTGGTTAGGGGCTCAGAAAGCAACCTCGGGAGACAAAGTTGACCACCAAGTCATTGGGATAGAAGAATTAATTTCAAATCTACCACAACTAAGACACCTGAAACATTTTTTGCTCACCCAGAGAGGAGTGGGTAAGAGGGACAATTTGTAAAAGATCTGTAGTAATTAGAGGTATGGAGTATTCTGCGGAATAAACAAGAAAAGAAAAGAATAAGTAGGTGAAACCGGAGGACAGAGCCTCAGTGTACCATTCCTCACTTTGTCACCCAGTAACACAGTTACTACTAGTTTGAATTGAATTGAAAATACTTTATTAACCCCAGAAGGAAAATTTGATGCTATGGTGCTAGCACCTCGATGCCTTCCCGGTCCACTTACACGGTGTAAAAACTGGCTACTGAACGGTTAAAAAACAGTCCATAATGAGTCCATGAAGTCAGGCTTCAATGAAGCACACCAAAGTGGACCCTCCACATTCCTGCTGGGTCAGAACGAGCGTCCCCAGTTCCTCCATCATGCCAGCGAGCGTCCAGATGTTACCCCTGACAACCACAGGGAGGCTGGCCTCAAAGCGCCTCCTTTCTGATCGTCTCCTTCTCAATTCTGTCGGGACGGCATAGACTCCTCCAGCCACGGTGGATCTTGTTCCGAAACGACTCCATAACCAACAGACTAACGGGGAGCCAGCCAGACATTAAAAAAAAAAAAAAAAAAACTCTGTTCCTAGCTGGCCTTTTCCTAAAAGGAATATTCAAGGATGACCTTTCTGCTGCCGAGTCTTCTGCTGCTACTTCAAAGCAACTCAGACCATCTCCACGGTGACCATTATTCACTTTCGGGGATTCAGTCAAGTAGAAAAACTTTAGGATGTGTTGGAACACACAGTTCTCATCATGGATGTGCAGGAACTTTCAGAATCCTGATAGATCTTCTGTTTATCAATCCAAGGCGTCGACAAACCAGGGAGGTCTTGGAGTTTAACATATCCACATCGGGGATTTCTCGCTTTTCTTTCCTGTGGACCTCATTTCCTTCATGGTTCCTCTTTGTGCCTCAAGCCACCGCACCTTTCCATCAGGATGAAGCCCATGAAACTAATTTTACTTAAAACTTTTCTTTGTGCACATTTTTCTTTCTTTAAATTATTGTGTGAAGCTTGTTGAGACAACAGTGTTGTGAATTTGTGTTTTAAAAATAAAACTGAATTGATTCTTATTGAGAAAGTTTTCAATGCATACGTGTGAACGAGGAAGAAGATAGATAGATAGATAGATAGATAAAACTTTATTAATCTCCCGCAGGAGAAATTCTTGTGTCCAGCAGCAACAGAAATCAAGTACTTACTGAATAAATAAAAACAACACACACACGATAAAATAGGACTCTATTCGATTAAATTGCCTGAAAGCTGAAGGAATGAACGACCTCCTAAAGCGCTCAGTCCTGCAGCGCAGTAAGAGGAACTTCTTTCTTTGGGTCGTCTTCTGGGTTGTGATAACATCATGTAGAGGGTGACAGGGGTTATTCAGGATACCCTGCATTAAAGCCCTCATCCTCCCCTCCAAAACAGCGCCCACAGAGTCCACATTTCTCCCCACCACAGATGCACACTTCCTTATCAGTCTGTCCAGCCTATTGCTCTCCCTTGCGGTCAAGCTGTCTCGCCAGTAGACAACCGCAAAGAAAACTACAGTTGCCACGTTGGACTGATAAAAGATGTTCAACTAGTCACCACATACATCAAAAGACTTAAGCCTGCTTTGTCCTTTCTTATGCAGGGCCCAAGCCTGTTTTGACCAGTCAGTTTGCAGTCAAGATGCAAACCCAGATATTTGTAGATTTCAATAACCTCGATGCTTTCAACTGATTTAGAATTACCTCAATCAATAAGAAGCCAGAAAAGTCACAAAGAAATATATGATGGCATTTTATTTTATGTATTTGTTGGGGGCGGGGGTGGGGGGTGGGTTGTGATGCATTCAGAATAAGTAAACTTCCAAATAAATAGAAATCTTTTAAAAAATAAAAAACACAGTTTTCTCTGTTGCTTTGATGCATTTCCCATCAAACTATTCAACCCCCACAATATTTGGTCATCGTGTGTATCATAGCAGTATTTATTCATTGGTTTCAATAAATTGCAAATGCTTTTGGACACGATTCAGTTGCTTCCATGTAATCCTCTTATTTTTATAATACTATTTCCCAATACCGTCAAAATGAACTGACTCCTGAACAGTCCATGTACAAATACGAGTTCTTATTTCATTGTTTGTTTCATTATTGCTGTTTGTCATTGTGTCTAAGTCAATTCAATTTTATTTGTATAGCCCAAAATCACAGAATTTCCGTCTCAATGGGCTTCACAAGAAAAAGAGGAATGTATTAACACAAATACAAGAAAAAGAAAAATAACTAACAAGTGCTAACTAAACAAGACTAGCACATTTATGCACTTAGACGCTCCTTCTCGGTGAGGAAAAACTCCTAAAAAAAAACCATCAGTGGGGAAAAAATAAGAAACCTCGTGGGGATCCACATGAAAGAGAGACCCCTCCCCCGGGATGAGCAACCAATGTGTCAAAGATTATTGTTTAAATATTAGCTTATTCTAATCTGCAGCTAAATATCTAAAAAAGTCAATAGATGTTCTTCATCCTGATGGAAACACAGGGACTCCTCAGCCCGGAGATGTCCAGAACGGGGATGAGTAGATGTTCTTCATCCTGATGGAAACACGGGGACTCCTCAGCCCAAAGATGTCCAGTACGGGGATGAGTAGATGTTCTTCATCCTGATGGAAACACGGGAGACTCCTCAGCCCGGAGATGTCCAGGACGGGGATGAGTAGATGTTCTTCATCCTGATGGAAACACGGGGACTCCTCAGCCCAAAGATGTCCAGTACGGGGATGAGTAGATGTTACCCATAAATGATAAATAAATCATAATAAATAAACAAATTTGATCCAGTAAAATATGACCATCAGGGAACGGAAATATTACTTGTATCTGAACTCAAAAGTTGATTGATTTTGAAAACTTTGATCATGTCAGTAAATTCAGTCAGCTGGGAATCTAACTCCAGAAATGTGCCCAGTAAACTGATCTGGTGTCAGCTCGGCGATGTCTTGATCTCTGCCTGGAAGCTCTGATGTGTCAGCAGAAGAATCAAACACTGAATCACACTGGAGACTCTGAGTTTCTGTCAAGATGAAAGCAGTAACCACATCTGATGTGTCATACTCAGGTTTAAAAACACACAAAGCAGTTAGGATGATGTGGAAAATTGAAACTTTTTAATGGACTCAAGATGTCCACTGGGAAACAACAGATGTACCTGAAAGACGTTCTTACAACATAAAGCCAATGGTGTCAAGTAGTGAAGTAGAACTACTTCGTTACTTTACTCAAGTAGAAAATCTTGTTATCTTTACTTTAACTAAGTAATTTTTTTTGTCTACTTTTTACTTTCACTCACTACTTTTTTATGCAATTATCTGTACTTTTACTTCATTATTTTTATAAAAAAGTAGTCGCTACTTTCGCCATTTTGTCACTGTTAAAAATAAAAAAAAAGTCATTAAAAACCAATCCGGATCAATCGCGCCATTTGATTTGAATGTGTTTGGATGAGGAGAACTAACGCAATCCCAATAATACTTCCTCTTGCTTCATCACTTCAACACATGACACACAGCACGCGCGCATGCATGCACGCACGCACACAAACCCCCCGCACAACCCTGCTGTGTTCCAGGTGTCACGCAGGCTGTATGTGGCACTCCCAACCTTAGAAACTTGTGAAAGACTATTCATTATTACCTCAAAGAACTTTGAAAACTAGCTGCCTTCAAGGCTTAAAAAGCCTTTTGGTTATTTTTTTTATTTATTTATTATTATTTTTTACATTGAGTGTGTTTGTGTCTGCTGAAGTTGGTTAAATTAGGTGATGCAGAGTGAAGCTTGGTAGCTGAAGGGACGTTACATAATGCCCTGCTTATGATAATACATTTGATTGTGTTCATTAATCAATTTCCAATAAAGATTATTAAGAAATAAATGTTTCTGATTCATAAAGTTTCACACCAAAACACTTTCATTTATTATCACATTTTCTGCTCCTTAAAGCATGTGATAATGGTTAAAAATGTGTTCAGACGCTTTTGTTAATAATATTTTTTTTTTTTTTTATGAAAATTACTTTTACTTTTCTACTTTAAGTAGTTTTGACAATAGGTTACTTGTTACTTTTACTTGAGTAAAAACTTGAGTTGATACTTCTACTTTTACTAAAGTAGTTTTTTAACTCGGTATTTATACTTCTACTTGAGTAGAAAATGTTGGTACTTTTGACACCTCTGCATAAAGCTTTCATAAGGAGTTCAGTCTCTAAAGTTTAAGTTATCTGAAATGATCAATTATAATTGTATGTTTTGGTATGAGAAGGCTTGTTCATCCAATTAGAGAACATTTCCACCAGGAGGAAACTTTACTGGAATTATTGCCTCCTAGTGGTAAAGATGGAAATACCATTCAAATTGCACTTCTGACCAATACATATCAAAGTTACACACAGAATGGTGTAAATTTCCGGCATATTCAGAAAATGTGTCACTGTGGATGACATTTATGAGGATGGGTGCAACTGTTTCTTTTAGGTGTACGCAAGGTGTAATCTTGAAAAGTTTGACGGCTGAAAAAAAAGGATACGTAATTTCAATTCTTATTGTGCCAGTGAAAATGAGCTCTAAGCAGAAGGAAGTTTCTGTCTTTGAAAATTCTGAAAATTTTGGTTGTTTCTGCACACCACATTCAGTTAAAAATAAAAACTGATTAGGTTCATCATCACCCTACGGAGGAAGCTCATTTCGGCCGCTTGTACCCGCGATCTCATTCTTTCGGTCACCACCCACAGCTGGTGACCATAGGTGAGGGTTGGAACGTAGATCGACTTGTAAATCGAGAGCTTTGCTTTTTGGTTCAGCTCTCTCTTTACCTCCTCCTCTTGGCTACTCCTCCAGGTCGAGAGGAGCCAGATGGGGTGGTTCGGGCATCTGGTCAGGATGCCCCCCTGAGCGCCTCGCGGGCGAGGTGTTTTGGGCACATTTCACCGGGAGGAGACCAAGGGGCAGACCCCGGACCCGCTGGAGAGACTATGTCTCACAGCTGGCCGGGGAAAGACTTGGGGTCTTTCCGGGTGAGCTGGAGGATACAGACGGGGTGAGAGAGGCCTGGGCTTCCCGTTTGAGGCTGTTCCCCCCACGACTCGACCCCGGAACAAGCGGAAGATGACGGAACGGAAGGTTCATCATCACCTTCAAAGCCCAACACAACCTGGCTCCATCCTATTTCACTGATCCGGTCTCGCTCTCTTTGTTCCTCAGATGTAAATCTTCTGTCCCTACCACCCAGAACTAAACTCCAAATCTGGGGAGACAGGGCCTTTTCTACTGCTGCTTAAAGAGATGGGTTTTAGGATTTTTTTAAAATGTAAAAAGACTCAATCTCAGATGTGCTAGGGCAGCTTGTTCCATAGGGTCTTGCTACATTTAAAAAAATTCTTAAAACCTGCGTTTTAAAACTTCTTTTAACTTTTAAATTATTTTATTGTCCTATATTTTTGCTATGTTTCTTTCTATAGTTTTATATTTTGATTTTGTTCTGTGTAAGCGTCTTTGAGTGTCTATAAAAACGCTATAGAAATTAAATCTATTATTATTCTGCTCAGTAACTTGTTTACTGAGTGTGTTACAACAGGGAAACATGTAAACCCAGCTGGACAGGTCAAATTTTACCCACATGAGTGTGTATGTATGTGGAGAGGCATGAATGTAGGATGGGTCGGCAGGTGGGTTTATAGATGGAAAAATTGACGAAATAATAAACGAAAAGATGGATAGTTGGATGTTTGTATGGATTGCTGGATAGAATGATACCATAGATGCATTGATTGGTATGTGGAATGTTGGATGGATAGTTGGATGATTGAATGAGAAAGGATGGAGGGTTCACCCTTAAAACTAATTTACACTTATATTTTAATTATCATTTTTTCCTTCGGCAAACTCATAATTCTGTTCTTCCACACATGGCTTCAGACTCATAAATATTCATGTTAAAAGAAATTGTGAAAACTGGGGAGTTTCTTTCCAAAACTCCCCTTGATCCAAAGTTTAACGGTTGGACTGCCACAGTGGTCAATTTGACTGCACATCACTTTAATATTCTACTTAGAATAAAAAAAACACAACCTAGGAGGCTGACCTTTTATGACTTTTAATATAAACATGTTTTCTATTTTATCATTTCGTTTTTGTGTTCTAAAAATGAACATTTCAAAATTTATATGTTGTGATGTGGAAGGAGGAGAACCCAAATGCAGGTCTTAAAACAAGGTTTATTAAACCAGGAATCAGCAAAGCTGTAATCAAAGAAGAAGGAACAAAAGGTTATCAAAAAGTCAATCTCAGTTTCAAAGGAAGTCTGCTTGGTCGGGAGTCAGCCAGGGCTGGAAGGCATGAAGACCCGACGAGGAATGCTGCAGAGGCTGCCTTTAAATAGGTAGCAGGAAGAGTAGGTGCAGGTGATCCAATCAGGTGCAGATGGTCCAATCAGCCAGAATTGGGGGAAAGGTGAGATGGTCCCTGGCTCCCTGTGGTGGTGGTTGAGGGAACCACAACATTATAAGCATTTTAAATCTCCTCTAACCAGGGTGGAGCAGCCGGGAGGAAGCGCGCGTTACCGAAACATTTTAGAAAGGTTGAGTGAGATAATATTGAAGAGATACCATGAAGAAAGTAAAAAAATTGTTGTCTGAATAAAGTATGCCATGTTTTGTAGATAAGTCTTGAAAGTTCAGGTTAACATATTGAAATATAGCCTATAGCCAATTTTGAACTAGGACATTTTTGAAGCAGTAGCGCTAAAATGCGGAAAAAGTAGGCTATTGACAAATTAGATCATTTTACTTTGGTGTTTGGTTTTTTATTCTAGGTTTTAGAAATATTTAACATTTTATCATTATTATTACTTTAAAAAATGAGTAGCGTAAAAGTTCCGTTCCGTCATCTTCCGCTTGTTCCGGGCTCGGATCGCGGGGGCAACAGCCTCAAACGGGCAGCCCAGGCCTCTCTCACCCCGGCTGCATCCTCTAGCTCACCCGGAAGGATCCCAAGTCATTCCCCGGCCAGCCGTGAGACATAGTCTCTCCAGTGGGTCCGGGGTCTGCCCCTTGGTCTCCTCCCGGTGGGACATGCCCGAAACACCTCGCCTGCGAGGCGCTCGGGCGAACCACCCCATCTGGCTCCTCTCGACCTGGAGGAGGAGCGGCTCGACACCGAGCTTCTCCCGGATGGCAGAGATCCTCACCCGATCTCTGAGTGAGAGCTCAGCCACCCTGCGAAGGAAGCTCATTTCGGCCGCTTGTACCCGCGAAAAAGTTTATTTACGCAATATAGCAGTCCAAAACATAATTACATAAGCGGTTAGATCGACGGTTATGGCGCTTGCAGGTAGTTTTAAAACGCGGTGGTCCTAATGTTAAGCATCAAATGAGACTCTAAAATGAACAACTAAACACCAGCAGCCATCTTCTTCCATTCTTTTGTTAAATGCTTGTAAATCAACCACATAGGAGCAACTCATCTCATCTACACGTGCTAGGTAGAGGAACATCTATCGATCCATCTGTGTATACAGTATGTAGTGCGTCCGGATCAGTCCATTCTTTTTCTGTATCGATCCTTCAGATATTGCAGTAGAAACTTTTGCTTATGTCAGTATTTCAGAATGTTGCAGACTTGACAGTTTTTCTTCTCCCTATGTCTCTGCTCGCCATCCTTTAATCCGTCTGCTTTCATCATATCGCTGTTGTTCAAATGGATTGATGTTCTTCTCCTCCTGAGCCACCCATAGTTCCTGATATCAGGTAAATGTTCGTATAGAAACTGGGGTGACTTGAGTCACTTTCTAAGGGAAAATAATGGAGTCAGTATAGAGACTGAAGTGAGATGAGCAGCACAACGTGTTTTTGTCACAGATGCTACACCTTCTAACTTTGTCTTACTCATTTTACAAGAACAATAGAGAAATCTTTTAGACACAAAAGTAAAGGATTACTCTATTCATCCCTCACCGGGAAAATTTGTGTGCTGCACTCCTTACACCGCAGCAGGCTGCCCACGATGGCACCAATGGTGGGAGAAACGGGGGTTAGGTGTCTTCTCCGAGGACCCTAGACGGGCTCTCTGTGGGATGCAAACCCGCGAACTTCCGGTCTGCAGGCGAACGCTCTAACCATTGAGCTGCCGTCTCCCTCGTCAAAATAAAAGTCTAGAGCTATGAAGAGTGTGGAAAAGAGGTGAAGAAGCGTGTGCAGACAGGCTGGAATGGGTGGAGAAAAGTATCAGGTTTGATGTGTGAAAGAAAAATTTCAGCTAAAATGAACGGAAAGGTGGACAAAACCGTGGTGAGACCGGCCATGCTGTTTGGTCTTGAGACAGTGGCACTGAGGAAAAGACAGGAAGCAGAGATGGATGTAGCAGAGATGAAGATGCTGAGGATGTCTCTGGGAGTGACCAGGATGGACAGGATCAGAAATGAGTACATCAGAGGAACAGCACATGTTAGAGGTTTTGGGGATAAAGTCAGAGAGCCCAGACTAAGATGGTTTGGACATGTGCAGAGGAGAGAGAGAGAGTACATCGGAAGAAGGATACTGGGTTTGGAACCACCAGGAAAGAGACCTAGAGGAAGACCAAAGAGGAGGTTCATGGATACAGTGAAGGAAGACATGAAGATAGTTGGTGTGACTGAAGAGGATGCAGCAGATAGGGTTAGATGGAAGAAACTGACTTGCTGTGGCGACCCCTAAAGGGTTGTTTCAAATAGTTTTTTATGCTTTTTTTTTACCAGATTGATGGACCAGACTTTATTTTGCTGATTATGTTTGTCTGAAAAACAAGCTGGTGAGTCAAATCGCCATGGCAACTAGTAATAATCTACCCCAGAGATGTGATTTCTGGTCACAAAAAAAGGGTAAAATCTAAACGACAAATGAAACTGATCCGACTACACAGGCAGAGGCTTTCTGATATGGAAAATGTTTCAGCCGCTCAAACCATGCTGGCCTGGTTTTCATAACAACCTGATGGGTTGCAAATGGATTTCTGTTCCCGTTCCCTTTCCTAAAGAACCGTGTGTGTGTGTGCGTGTGCTTGGATGGGTGGCAGCTTTGTGGGAGGCTCCAATAAAGCCTGTCACAGGACGAGTGTGTAAAGTGAAAAATGTTGCCCAAATGCCCGGACTGTGTCCTGATCCCACCCCACCGAGTAGAACAAAGGCTCATAGCAGGGGCCGAAGAAAGTGTTAGATAATCTGAGGGGAAAGCTGGCGGCATGCCCGGGAAACAGTTGGAAGAAGAGTGTGTGTGCAGTAAAGGGCACGGCCCTGGCATCCAGAGCAGATGTAGGTTAGGAGAGACGACTAGATGCTCTCATCGACTAAACGGGTAATTAGATACTGCTAGGGAATCTAGTAGAAGATAGAAGCTATCATAGCCACAAACCCCTCAGGGACACCCCAGCATGACTTCCAACCAAGGGGATCAAACCTGCAACTCTCTGGTTACAAGATGGCCACTCTATGTATTGAGCCATGCCTTGCAATAAAATTTATGTGTGCTTCGGGCATCAAAATGGCTAGCCACGGCCCTGCCTGTAAGCTTAGTGAGAACAAAAGACAAACTGGAGGGGAGAGGAAGAAAGGACATACAATAAATACAGAAGGGAGGGACAATGAGACACAGGTAAGACACATTGGGAAGGAGCAGATGATCATCTGGAAGAAGAAAGACAACAGGAAGGAGAGTAAACGACAAAAATACCAGGTTACACCTGAAACCCTGATCATTTACATAAAATAAAATGAATTACTCTATTCATCCCTCACCGGGGAAATTTGTGTGCTGAACTCCTTCCACCGCAGCAGGCTGCCCTTCAACGGCGCCAATGGTAGGAGAAGCGGGGGTTAGGTGTCTTCTCCAAGGACCCTAGACGTGCTCTCTGTGGGACGCGAACCCGCGAACTTCCGGTCTGCGTGCGAACGCTCTAACCATTGAGTTGCCGTCTCCTCCCATTACATGAAAATAAAGGTGCAGGTGGAAAGAGGAGGAGCCAGTTGCAGACAGAAAACATGGTTTATTTTAAAGTTGGCAGTCCATAATTACTGTGGAAAAATAAACAAAGTGTCAGTGGCATGGTAAATAGTAGGGGTGGGCGTATCGACCCTAATATTGATGATATCGATACCAATGCAAGTATTGATACTGATTGATACTCACACTAAAATATCGATACTTTGGTTGAAGTTTTACCCCCCGCACTTTGCTTCCGTTTTTTTTTTTTGTTTTTTTTTTTTCAAAAAGACAACCTAACTTATCTGTCTGCAAAATATGTGTAAATGCTGTATGTTGCCTCTGTATGCTAAAGCGAGGCGGCCCCGCCCCCTCTCTCCTCTCTTTCGGTTTTACTTGTCATGACTCAGCGACTCGGAGCCAGGAAATAAAAATAAAAAACGCAAGTCGGTAAAAGTAGAGAGTAATGGAAGGAAAAAAGACAAGTAGCGTGTGACTGTACTTTGAGGCTACCTGCACCATTTACAGAAAGGCTGTTAAATATAGAGGTAACACTACAAATTAAAGAATCACCCCAAAGAAAAACTTCAGAAACTGCGAGTGAAGAAGAAAATCCTGCCCCCTTCTGTTTCCCAGAGGCAGCGCTCATTAACAGAGATGCTCCAATTTTAATTGTAAAAGTACAACATAATCATTTTAACATTAGTTAACATTTGTTTGCAACTGGACACTTCTATCGATCTACCTACCAACCTGTGTTTATACATAATTGGTCATATATACTATGACCCTAACCCTTGATGCAAAAATATCATTTAAAAAAATTTAAATATCGGTATCGATATCGGTATTGGTATCGGCGATATCGGTCTGGTCTTTACTTGATATCGGATCGATACCAAAACTTGCGGTGTCGCGCACACCCCTAGTAAATAGTTATTGCAGGAATGTGTTTTTGATCAGGTAACCAGGGAGACCTGACTGGAAGGGATCGTAAGACCCAACAGAAAAGTCAGGGATGGTTCCCCTTAAATAGTTGGCAGGGTGCACAGGTAAGTGGAATCAGGAATCACCCAGGTGATTCTAATCAGATCGTTGAGAAACACCCATGGCTCTATTTGGCTGCAGAGGAGGGCTTAGTTTATTCTATATGAAATGTTTTTGTGTTGGGTTTTTAGGTCTATTAGTCCCTGGCAAAAGAAAATTTTAAATTTTGTTTTCTCTCCTGGTTAAATAAATATTTTTTAATCATTTTAGGTAAAATTGTTGTCTATTTTTATATGTCATCACATCTCGTTTTTCACATCTGTATTTTCTTCAGAATAATTTTAAATAAAATTGCAAACAAGGAACGTTCGTCCGTCGTCTTCTGCTTATCCGGGGTTGGGTTGCGAGGGCAACAGCCTCAGAGGGGAAGCCCAGGCTTCTCTCACCCCGGCTGCATCCTCCAGCTCACCCGGAAGTAGTGATGGGGGAAATGAGATCTCATGAGATGATGAGATCTCCCTGCTTAATGATTCAAAAAGTGGTCCAGTAATGAGATCTCATAGTGCTGCCATCTGCTGGTACTCTGTATACATTACTGCGGCACCCAAATCTCCCTTTGGGGATAAATAAAGTATTTTTAATAAAGTTCAATTACAACATTTTCAACTTACACTAAATATTTATAAAGGCTTGTATAAAATTATTCTTGGATAACCATGACCATCTTCTCTACGCACTTCTGGACAAACAGCGGACCTCCTTCTCCAAGAGGCTCAGACAGCTCCACTCAAAACCCACTCCGTACCAGAGGTCTTTCTTTCCCTACGTGGTCAAACTATACGACTCACTGAAAGTCAGCAGATAACTGGTTGTTCCTGTAACACACAAATTCTCCATGTGGGATCATTAAAACCAGGTCCTGTTGGCTCCATCGGACCACGATCTCCAGCTCTCCCTGGATTCATTTGCTGCAGAGTGAGAAGCGGACGGGATGGGAATTAGCGCCTCCAAATCCGAGACCATGGTCCTCGCCTGGAAAAGTGTGGAATGCCCCCTGCAAGTCAGGGACAGGGTCCTGCCCCAAGTGGAGGAGTTTAAGTATCTCGGGGTCTTGTTCACGAGTGGGGGAAGGATGGAACGGGAAATCGACAGGTGGATCGGTGCGGCATCAGCAATAACTAGGACGCTGCATCGGTCCGTCGTGGTAAAAAGAGAGCTGAGCCGAAAAACAAAGCTCTGGATTTATAAGTCGATCTAAGTTCCAACCCTCACCATGGTAACCAGGATCTACGTTCCTACCCTCACCATGGTAACCACGATCTACGTTCCTACCCTCACCATAGTAACCAGGATCTACGTTCCTACTCTCACCATGGTAACCAGGATCTACGTTCCTACCCTCACCATAGTAACCAGGATCTACGTTCCTACCCTCACCATGGTAACCAGGATCTACGTTCCTACCCTCACCATGGTAACCAGGATCTACGTTCCTACCCTCACCATTGTAACCAGGATCTACGTTCCTACCCTCACCATGGTAACCAGGATCTACGTTCCTACTCTCATCATGGAAACCAGGATCTACGTTCCTACTCTCACCATGGTAACCAGGGTCTACGTTCCTATCCTCACCATGGAAACCAGGATCTACGTTCCTACCCTCACCATGGTAACCAGGATCTACGTTCCTACCTTCACCATGGAAACCAGGATCTACGTTCCCATCCCCACCTATGGTCACCAGCTGTGGGTGGTGACTTAAAGAATGAGATCGCGGATACAAGCGGCCGAAATGAGCTTCCTCCGCAGGGCGGCTGGGCTCTCACTCAGAGATCGGGTGAGGAGCTCTGCCATCCGGGAGGAGCTTGGTGTCGAGCAGCTCCTCCTCCAGGTCAAGAGGAGCCAGATGGGGTGGTTTGGGCATCTGGTCAAGATGCCCTCCGAGCGCCTCGCTGGTGAGGTGTTTCCGGCACGTCCCACCGGGAGGAGACCAAGGGGCAGACCCTGGACCCGCTCGAGAGACTATGTCTCACAGCTGGCCGGGGAACGACTTGGGATCCTTCCGGGTGAGCTGGAGGATGCAGCCGGGGTGAGAGAGGCCTGGGATTCCCATCTGAGGCTTTTGCCTCTGCGAGTTGGACAGTAAAATCCAGGAGAAAGCCAAGAAGATGGACATGGACATCTGCAGAACTGCAGATGTTTGCAGGACTTCCGGATGAATGGAAGATGACGGAACGGATCATTAAAGTATTTTCTGATTCTCTGATCACATAAATAATAAAACATTTCACACAATTCTGTTTGATTTTGATTTAAAAATACAACAAAAACAAAGGGTTTTTGGACTCAGCCAGTGTACATACCTGCCTTCCTACTTTTTCTGCAGTTTCTTGTGCGATAAGCAGCATTACTTATGTTACACACACAAAAGACTATACACAGACTTCAGAAAGTTGTGATGTTTAATAAATATTTCTGTAAAATTCATACTGGCGATATACTGATTGAGGAACAGAAACTGACACGTTCCGTCATCTTCCGCTTGTTCCGGGGTCGGGTCGCAGGGGCAACAGCCTCAAACGGGCAGCCCAGGCCTCTCTCTCCCCGGCTGCATCCACTAGCTCACCTGGAAGGATCCCAAGTCTTTCCCCGGCCAGCTGTGAGACATAGTCTCTCCAGCGGGTCCGGGATCTGCCCCTTGGTCTCCTTCCAGTGGGACGTGCCCGAAACACCTCGCCCGCGAGGCGCTCGGGGGGCATCCTGACCAGATGCCCGAACCACCCCATCTGGCTCCTCTCGACCTGGAGGAGGAGCGGCTCGACACCGAGCTCATCCCGGATGGCAGAGCTCCTCACCCGATCTCTGAGTGAGAGCCCAGCCACCCTGCAGAGGAAGCTCATTTCGGCCGCTTGTTTTCCAGGATCATGTTCTTTTCGGTCACCACCCACAGCTGGTGACCATAGGTCAGGAGGGGAACGTAAATAGAGAGCTTTGCTTTTCGGCTCAGGTCTCTCTTTACCACGACGGACCAATGCAGCGTCCTAGTTATTGCTGATGCTGCACCGATCCGCCTGTCGATCTCCCGCTCCATCCTTCCCCCACTCGTGAACAAGACCCCGAGATACTTAAACTCCTCCACTTGGGGCAGGACTCTGTCTCTGACCCGCAGGGGGCATTCCACCCTTTTCCAGGCGAGGACCATGGTCTCGGATTTGGAGGCGCTAATTCCCATCCCGGCCGCTTCACACATTTGCTGCCAAACGAGGAACAAAAGATGTAAAACAAACAGATAAGTTGATCATTTAGTTAAAAATTCACAAAAATGAAAGAGGCGGAGCTTCATTCAATTGAACTTTAATAACAAAATTTTTATCAGTTGTACATTTCAGTGGGAAATAATCCGAAAAATGCATTCAAATGTGACTCCGCCCACACCTATTCTAACCTGCTATTAGCCACTGTGGGGACGTCTATGTCCCCCTGTGCGTGCACATCCTCGGCCATCAGTGAAAACCATTCAAGTACAAACTATGTTACACAGGCGGAAGTAAGGGGTTGTCGTGACGACAAACCCTTACCTCACTACTTCACCTCCCCTGGAACATCCCATTATTGTTTCTTCATGGCATTTGGCAAATGAGTAGGAGGGCAGGGCTAACGGAGGAGAGGGAGGATAAAAGGGGCATGGCACTAACCTGCTCCAATCTACTGGACACCCTGTTGTACAAGTTGGTGTTGCTTGGCAACATACAAAACTTTAAGAACTTTTTTTGGGTTTTACTTGTGCCACGAAAATGGCAGAATTTAAAAAAACAAAAAAAGGGTCGCAAATTTTTTCTGACATTAGCTTGACGCAAAATTTAAATAAAAATAGTGAATTAGTTAAAGAAAAATAAATAAAATAATAATAATAATAATGTAATTAATAATTTTTAGGAAAAAGGCTTCTCTTTTGGTTTAAAGAAAAAAAAAAAAATTCAGCCTGCGTAGCCACACTGGCTTTGGTCAAACCCAATTCTGGTTTACAAGGGGCTACTGGTCCAGGTGGCACAATGTGTTTGGCGCAGGAACACAAGTTTCCTGTAACCAAAAAAAAAAAAAAAAACACTTTGCGGAAGCGTTCGGTTTGGCTCTATTCTCTCCCTTTAAAATCCCACCCAGAATTCTCCTCATACCCGAACTGGGTCAACGAACCATTTTGGTGAACGCGAACAAAAACAATTCAAAGGTGCAGAAAAAGACAGATATCTACATCTAAAAGAGGAAAAGAAGGGGGAGGGGAGAAAGGCTGATGAGAAAACTTTAGATCTCGGGATGGAAGAAGGAAAAATGGAGCAGGCGGGAACAAGAGGAGAGGACAGCGTAACTTTCTCCGGCCGCCAATTCTCAGGCACGATTCCCTCAGCTTCAGAAGGAGCTGGCGGAGGGCGTGGTCAGCTTCTTCCCGATATACACACTGTAGAGGAGAACAAAGCAGGATAGAAATAAGTCTTCATATGGTCAGATGAAAACACAAGCCTGTCATCAAATTTAAAAAATGTCTAAAACTTTCTTTCATATTTAAACGTTTTAAAACATGCGAGTCATGTCGGATGCAGCAGCTGCTCCACATTCATTTTCCTCCTATCTGCAGTGAATATAGCTCCCCCTGTTGGCCATTATGTTTAACTGAAATATAAACCCCTTATTTAACACAGGGAAGGCTTATTTGTGACCAGGGGCGGATCCAAGAGGGGGGCATGCCCCTTTTTTTGGTCCACAAAAAAAAAAAAGTGTTCTTACTACTTTAAATTTTATAAACCAAAATGCAGAAAAGTTACTTATTTTTCAAACTGTTCTGGAGGGGAAATGCCCCCATTATAATATTTGATGGAGATTTGAGGTTTTGAGGTTGAAAAATTTATCGGATCCAAGAGGGGGGCATGCCCCTTTTTTTGGTCAACAAAAAAAGAAAAAGAAGTGTTCTTACTACTTTAATTATTAAAATATGCTAAATACGAACCAAAATGCGGAAAAATTACTTATTTTTCAAACTGTTCTGGAGGGGAATGCCCCCAAACCCCTATACTGGCAAGCACCACAGGTGCTTGTTTTGTCTATGACCTCACGTCCCCCCTTCAAAAAATCCTGGATTCGCCCCTGGTGACCCTCCAGCAAAGAACTCAACGCATGGAGCAAAGATCATGAACTGAATGAGCGTAAAAAATCCTTTTAAATTTTATAAAAATATGAAAAAAAGACAATATTTGATGGAGATTTGAGGTTGAAAAATTTATCAGATCCAACAGGGGGGCATGCCCCTTTTTTTGTCCACAAAAAAAAAAAAAAAAGTGTTCTTACTACTTTAATTGTTAAAATATACTAAATATGAACCAAAATGCAGGGAAATTACTTATTTTTCAAAATGTTCTGGAGGGGAATGCCCCCAGACCCTTCTATACTGGCAAGCACCATAGGTGCTTGTTTTGTCTATGACCTCACGCCCCCCCTTTCAAAAAATCCTGGATTCGCCCCTGGTGACCCTCCAGCAAAAAACCTGAACGCATGGATCAAAGATCATTAATTGAATTAGCATAAAAAATTCTTTCAAATTTTATAAAAATATGAGAAAAAGACAATATTTGATGGAGATTTGGGGTTGAAAAATTTATCAGATCCAAGAGGGGGGCATGCCCCTTTTTTTTGCCCACAAAAAAAAAAAAAAAAGTGTTCTTACTACTTTAATTATTAAAATATGCTAAATATGAACCAAAATGCAGAAAAAATACTTATTTTTCAAACTGTTCTGGAGGGGAATGCTCCCAAACCCCTATACTGGCAAGCACCATAGGTGCTTGTTTTGTTTATGACCTCATGCCCCCCCCCTTTAGAAAATCCTGGATTCGCCCCTGGTGACCCTCCAGCAAAAAACCTGAATGCATGGAGCAAAGATCATGAATTGAATGAGCATAAAAAATTCTTTCAAATTTTATAAAAATATGAGAAAAAGACAATATTTGATGGAGATTTGAGGTTTTGAGGTTCCAAAATTTATCACTTCAGAACTTTTTTGTTGAGAAAAATGGCCTAAAAAATATATTAAAATCAACTTCTTACCCAGTCGCATCTATTTTCAAGCAAATAGAATGAAATTAACAACATAAATTAACCATAGTTTGAAAAATATATTGAGAAGATGTGTAAAAAAAAATTAATCAGGAAAATATCACAGAGATGAATTTTAATTTAAATTTTTCAACATGGTCCGCCTTTCCCCGAAACCTGACTTTGAAAAGTTCATTTCATCCCATTTCCAATCAAAAATTTATGGAAGTTAATATTTTCACGGCACATAAAACAAATAAAGTATTTTATAATTGACAATGAGGGCTGGAGTTGCGTCCCATTTTAATTCTGCCACGACCGTGACCCCTTTTTTAGGGCAGCAGCTCAAAATCATCGGCACGGCTGTGAATTGCGGTAACAAAAAATAATCCCTGAATTTTTTATTGAATTAATCCCCATCAATGAAATTATTTGCAGCATTTTTTACCATTTCAACATGGCTGTGCAAAGATTTCCCATAAAAATCTGATAAATTATCACCAACATTTGTGTTTAAATTCAGCAAAATTGCGCAAATTCAATTCGACCGACTAAAAAGAAAAAGACAATCATTTTCTTTAAAGAACATTTTTAATTTCTCTTAATTAAACTAGTGTGACAAATTAATTTTTTCTGTACTGATTATTGGTGATGTATGTCAGCAGTGTGTCTGTGCGCTCACCCCAACCCAATCGCCAGGATGTGGGATAGAAGCAAGGATGGGATGAAGACTTTTAGGAAGTCGGCGGAGAAGATGCCTCCCTTCTTCATCGCACCGGTCTTCCGCATGCTGAGGGTCACTGGGCGTCGGGAGTGACGGAAGTGATAATCTCTGCAAACAGAAGCACAACCAAACATCTGTCAGATGGAGCACTGCCTCTCCTGCAAGCATCGGAGTTTCAATCATTTGCTACCAAAAGAGCACTTTGCATGTGCAGACATGCCGGTGTCGTGTCGAGATCTGTGACCATCGAGATCCACGATTTTGTGATTCTGTGAAGGTCCAGAGCGCGTCATGCCCCTCCCCCTCGCTTCCAGATGATCTAAGCATCAAGATCTGCGACATGGCATGACAACCAAACACCGTCCCCATGCTGCTGCCCCCTTCCCTACAGCGCCTACCCCTACCCCTTCCCAAAGGAACTCCAACCGCTAGACATCGGCGTGAACCGGCCGTTCAAAGTAAAGCTCCGAGCGGCGTGAGAGCGATGGATGACCAGAGGAGACCACAGCTTCACGAAGGGTGGAAGGCAGAGCCGGGCGAGTTACGCCACAGCTTGCCAGTGTATTGTAGCTGCTTGGGCTAACGTGTCTGCTGGCACTGTTGTCCGAGCTTTCACAAAAGCAGGCATCATTTCAGAGGAGCCGCATGGTACAGAAAGTGACTCTGACATAGAAGAAAGTGAACCTGCTATGTTAGATATAGTGCAGCTGTTAGATTCTGAAACAGAGGATGAGGACTTTGATGGATTTGATAAATGACTATATGACGACTGTAACTAATATTTAAATAAAACCAACCAAACTCAGATTTACTCCCGATCTATTTTTAAATACGCACACTTGTCTGCTTGTGTGTGTGTTGTTGTAAGGCAGACGTACGTAGTAGAGGATATGTATATAAACCCGCACCCTATCATCAGGTGCACCTTATGTGTGTTAAATACAAAGCACACAAAACCTCTCTAGGTTGACAAAAAAAATGTTCTTACTACTTTAATTACTGTAAACTTCAGTTAAAATATGCACCAAAATGCAGAAAAATTACTTATTTTTCAAAAAGGTTCAGGGGGTGAGGGGGACGACCCCTGAAGGGAAATGCCTAAAGAAGAAGAAACTATTGTTTGCAGGTATAATAGTCGTAGCATCATCTGACGCATTAATGTACCAGCCGAAGTGTGTAAGCTAAAGATAATAATAAATGAGTAAATATAAACGTGTTTTTTCTAGCATTCTATCACAATAGAACCATGTCGGATAAACATATTTATCTGTAGAGTTAGGCTACCGTCTGGATCGGTAACAATTTACCAAAGACAAGAGCAATAAAGGTTTCATAAAACGCATTTAATGTGATCTCGTCATGTCTCAAGTGGAATAAAGTTTAAACAAAGTTGTTTCCGTTGTTTAGAACCTATTGCTTTTATGTCGCACATCTCGACAGTTAAACCTGTAGAACCTAATCTCTCACATCTCGTGATGGGTCGCAGATCTAGACAAGACCTCACTTTTTGGAAGTCTGAACGATGGGGGCCACAGATCTCCACGGATCTGTGGAAATCTCCACAGATCTCAGATGTTTCCTTTAACCGGGACAACCAGTTACAGGTTGTCCCGGACAACCAGGACAACCTGTAACTGGTTGTCCCGGTTACAGCAACAAATGGATGTTTACCAAATCAGGACTTACTTCGGTGGAATGTTTTCCGGGCGACTTGACCAGTCAGGGAACCAATCTTGATATCGCAGTACAATGTCATTATCGCTCTCCTTGTCCGGGACCGACTCCTCCTCTGACTAATGCAACAAAAAATAAAAAAAAAACTCACAGGACCTGAGGTGGACAAACTCAAGAAAAAACACTCATTGTGCCACTTGTTTCCGTAGAAACTACAGACAGAGCTTCTAGTTGCTATGGCAATAGACTTGGGGTGATCTTACTTGGCTGTCTCTTGTATTAGTCGATTCCGCATCAAACACAATGAGTCCGTCATTCTGGGGGGAGTGAGGACGTGGGGGGCTGAGTGGAAAGAAAAAAAAAAAACAATAGGAGAAATAGAAATTTGTTATCAACCATAAAAAAAAAATACTAACAGAGATAAAAGTGTAAAACTTCAAAAGAAAGTTGTTTGTAGTTCATCATCAAACAGGTTTTTCTCCACTTGCAGGTGTGGATCAAAGAACCCAGATGATAATATTTGAAAACATTTGAAAATAAACCGTCCGTTCCGTCATCTTCTGCTTGTTCCAGGGTTGGGTCGAGGGGGCAACAGCCTCAAACGGGTAGCCCAGGCCTCTCTCACCCTGGCTGCATCCTCTAGCTCACCCGGAAGGATCCCGAGTCATTCCCCGGCCAGCTGTGAGACATAGTCTCTCCAGCGGGTCCGGGGTCTGCCCCTGGGTCTCCTTCCGGTGGGACGTGCCCGAAACGCCTCACCCGCGAGGCGCTCGGGGGGAATCCTGACCAGATGCCCGAACCACTCCATCTGGCTCCTCTCGACCTGGTGGAGGAGCGGCTCGACACCGAGCTCCTCAGCCGGTCTCTGAGTGAGAGCCCAGCTACCCTGCGGAGGAAGCTCATTTCGGCCGCTTGTACCCGCGATCTCATTCTTTCGGTCACCACCCACAGCTGGTGACCATAGGTGAGGGTTGGAACGTAGATCGACTTGTAAATCGAGAGCTTTGCTTTTTGGCTCAGCTCTCTCTTTACCACGACGGACCGATGCAGCGTCCTAGTTATTGCTGATGCTGCACCGACCCGACCCTTTTTTTCAATATTTTGAAGACAGTTGGTGAGCAAAACTCTTAGAAAAAATGCTGCCCCAAGTGGAGGAGTTTAAGTATCTCGGGGTCTTGTTCACGAGTGGAGGAAGGATGGAGCGGGAGATCGACAGGCAGATCGGTGCAGCATCAGCAATAACTAGGACGCTGCATCGGTCCGTCGTGGTAAAGAGAGAGCTGAGCCGAAAAGCAAAGCTCTTGATTTACAAGTCGATCTACGTTCCTACCCTCACCTATGGTAACCAGCTGTGGGTGGTGACTGAGTCTGAGGCTGTTGCCCCCGCAACCTGACCCCGGATAAGTGGAAGACGACAGAACGGAAGCTTACAGTGGTTTTGATAAATCTCATTTTTGTGTAACGTAAGCAATGCTGTGGTGATTAGCAAAAAGGCTTGCTCACCTTACAATCTAGGCTCCTCATATTTTAGATGGAAGTTCTCTCTTACATTTTAAAACCTGGCACCTTCTGACTAAATTTGAAGATATATGGTTGAAATCGGGCCTAAAATCACTCTAAAAATGTAAGTATTTAACGTTTAAAACATCCAACCATCACAATGGTCTGAATTATTAGTCTTACTTAAACAGCAAGAAAAAAGATTTTAGTCAGGAATGAACTAAAATGTAATTCTAACAAATGTTTTACAGCTAGAAACGACTTCATTAAGAATCCCTGGATATTATGAAACTTTAACTTCTGTTCCGTCATCTTCCGCTTGTTCCGGGGTTGGGTCGCGGGGTAACAGCCTCAAACGGGCAGCCCAGGCCTCTCTCACCCCGGCTGCATCCTCTAGCTCACCCAGAAGGATCCCAAGTTGCTCCCCGCCAGCTGTGAGACATAGTCTCTCCAGCGGGTCCGACCTGGAGGAGGAGCGGCTCGACACCTAGCTCCTCCCAAATGGCAGAGCTCCTCAGCCGATCTCTGAGTGAGAGACCAGCCACCCTGCGGAGGAAGCTCATTTCGGCCACTTGTATACGTGATCTCATTCTCTCGGTCACCACCCACAGCTGGTGATCATAGGTGAGGGTTGGAATGTAGATCGACTTGTAAATCGAGAGCTTTGCTTTTCGGCTCAGCTCTCTCTTTACCACAACGGACCGATGCAGCGTCCTAGTTATTGCTGATGCCGCACCGATCCGCCTGTCGATCTCCCGCTCCATCCTTCCCCCACTCGTGAACAAGACCCCGAGATACTTAAACTCCTCCACTTGGGGCAGCATTTTTTCTAAGAGTTTTGCTCACCAACTGTCTTCAAAATATTGAAAAAAAGGGTCGGATCGGTGCGGCATCTGCAATAACTAGGACGCTGCATCGGTCCGTCATGGTAAAGAGAGAGCTGAGCCGAAAAGCAAAGCTCTCGATTTACAAGTCGATCTACGTTCCAACCCTCACCTATGATCACCAGCTGTGGGTGGTGACCAAAAGAATGAGATCGCGGATACAAGCGGCCGAAATGAGCTTCCTCCGCAGGGTGGCTGGGCTCTCACTCAGAGATCGGGTGAGGAGCTCTGCCATCTGAGAGGAGCTCGGTGTCAAGCCGCTCCTCCTCCAGGTCGAGAAAAGTCAGATGGGGTGGTTCGGGCATCTGGTCAGGATGCCCCCCGAGCGCCTCGCTGGTGAGGTGTTTTGGGGCACGTCCCACCGGGAGGAGACCAAGGGGCAGACCCCGGACCTGCTGGAGAGACTATGTCTCACAGCTGGCTGAGGAACAACTCAGAATTTTTCCGGGAGAGCTGGAGGAGGCACCTGGGGTCAGAAAAGCCTAGGCTTGCTGTCTGAGGCTGTTGCCCCCACGACCCGGCCCCGGATAAGTGGAAGACGACAGAACGGAAGCTTACAGTGGTTTTGATAAATCTCATTTTTGTGTAACGTAAGCAATGCTGTGGTGATTAGCAAAAAGGCTTGCTCACCTTACAATCTAGGCTCCTCATATTTTAGATGGAAGTTCTCTCTTACATTTTAAAACCTGGCACCTTCTGACTAAATTTGAAGATATATGGTTGAAATCGGGCCTAAAATCACTCTAAAAATGTAAGTATTTAACGTTTAAAACATCCAACCATCACAATGGTCTGAATTATTAGTCTTACTTAAACAGCAAGAAAAAAGATTTTAGTCAGGAATGAACTAAAATGTAATTCTAACAAATGTTTTACAGCTAGAAACGACCTCATTAAGAATCCCTGGATATTATGAAACTTTAACTTCTGTTCCGTCATCTTCTGCTTGTTCCGGGGTCGGGTCGCGGGGTAACAGCCTCAAGCGGGAATCCCAGGCCTCTCTCACCCCAGCTGCATCCTCCAGCTCACCCGGAAAGATCCCAAGTCGTTCCCCGGCCAGCTGTGAGACATAGTCTCTCCAGCGGGTCTGGGGTCTGCCTCTTGGTCTCCTCCCGGTGGGACGTGCCCAAAACGCCTCACCCGCGAGGCGCTCGGGGGGCATCCTGACCAGAAGCCTGAACCACCCCATCTGGCTCCTCTCGACCTGGAGGAGGAGCGGCTCGACACCGAGCTCCTCCCGGATGGCAGAGCTCCTCACCCGATCTCTGAGTGAGAGCCCAGCTACCCTGCGGAGGAAGCTCATTTCGGCCGCTTGTATCCGCGATCTCATTCTTTCGGTCACCACCCACAGCTGGTGACCATAGGTGAGGGTTGGAACGCAGATCGACTTGTAAATCGAGAGCTTTATTTTTTGGCTCAGCTCTCTCTTTACCATGACGGACCGATGCAGCGTCCTAGTTATTGCAGATGCCGCACCGATCCGACCCTATTTTTCAATATTTTGAAGACAGTTGGTGAGCAAAACTCTTAGAAAAAATGCTGCCCCAAGTGGAGGAGTTTAAGTATCTCGGGGTCTTGTTCACGAGTGGAGGAAGGATGGAGCGGGAGATCGACAGGCAGATCGGTGCAGCATCAGCAATAACTAGGACGCTGCATCGGTCCGTCGTGGTAAAGAGAGAGCTGAGCCGAAAAGCAAAGCTCTCGATTTACAAGTCGATCTACGTTCCAACCCTCACCTATGATCACCAGCTGTGGGTGGTGACCGAAAGAATGAGCTCGCGGGTACTAGCGGCCAAAATGAGCTTCCTCCGCAGGTTGGCTGAGATCGGGTGAGGAGCTCTGCCATCTGAGAGGAGCTCGGTGTCAAGCCGCTCCTCATTCAGGTCGAGAGAAGCCAGATTGGGTGGTTCGGGCATCTGGTCAGGATGCCTCTCGAGCGCCTTGCTGGTGAGGTGTTTTGGGGCATGTCCCACCGGGAGGAGATCAAGAGGCAGACCCCGGACCCGCTGGAGAGACTATGTCCTACAGCTGGCCGGGGAACGACTTGGGATCCTTCTGGGTGAGCTAGAGGATGCAGCCGGGGGGAGAGAAGCCTGGGCTACCCGTTTGAGGCTGTTGCCCCCGCGACCCGACCCCGGATAAGCGGAAGATGACCATCCAAATGGTCTGAATTATTAGTCTTACTTAAACAGCAAGAAAAAAGATTTTAGTCAGGAATGAACTAAAATGTAATTCTAACAAATGTTTTACAGCTAGAAACGACCTCATTAAGAATCCCTGGATATTATGAAACTTTAACTATCTGTTTTTTTTTTACACAATATTTTTCATCTTAGAAGTGTTACAATTAAATGATTGTTTCAGTTGTAAACAGCAGTCATACTTTTTCCTGGAATGTTTCATTCGTTTCATTTTTTGTCTACTTCGGTAATTTAAATACTAATAATCAGTTTTTTTTTTAATTTGTCCCACGTAAGCGGTTTCTTCCTCTCTTGTGTTACCTCAGCAACTTCAACAAGACCGTTACTGTAGTTTCATTAACCAAGCAATTATTTATCATTAACCAACTTCTAACAGACCTTCTTCTTCTTTTGGCATTTCCCTTCAGGGGTCGCCACAGCAAGTCAGTTTCCTCCATCTAACCCTATCTGCTGCATCCTCTTTGGTCACACCAACTATCTTCATGTCTTCCTTCACTGTATCCATGAACCTCCTCTTTGGTCTTCCTCTAGTCCTCTTTCCTGGTGGTTCCAAATCCAGCATCCTTCTTCTGATGTACCTCTGCACATATCCAAACCATCTCAGTCTGGCCTTTCTCACTTTATCTCCAAAACCTCTAACATGTGCTGTTCCTCTGATCCTGTCCATCCTGGTCACTCCCAGAGAGATCCTCAGCATCTTCATCTCTGTTTCCTGTCTTTTCCTCTGTGCCACTGTCTCTAGACCAAACAGCATGGCTGGTCTCACCACGGTTTTGTACACTTTTTCTTTCATTTTAGCTGAAACTCTTCTATCACACATCACACCTGATACTTTCCTCCACCCGTTCCAGCCTGCCTGCACACGCTTCTTCACCTCTTTTCCACACTCTCCATTGCTCTGGACTGTTGATCCTAGATACTTAAAATCTTTCATCTTCTTTATTTCTTCTCCCTGTAACCTCACTTTTCCATTTGGATCCCTCTCATTCACACACATAGTCTGTCTTACTAATCACCTCAATAATTTCAAAAGAAAAGTTTCTTTAATAATCTTAAATTAGATGATTAAAATTAAAGGCCTATTTACTTAAGACTAGTTTCAGTTACAGACATAATTTCTAATAACCCCTAGTGTTGGATTATTGTGCCTTGCAAATGAGCATTTTTGTAAAAAAAAAAAAAAACAAAACAAAAAACGTTTTGTTCTTTTACGGTCATTCCGACCATTTTTGGATACATCTAATCTTGTTTCAATCTGCGATTCAGGATTTTATTTTAGCATTTTTTTTATTTTTAGTGTTTCTTTTTTTTTTTTAGAGCTACCAAAGCTACCTTAGCAAAACTGAGTTTGGTTGTGCTTTATTTAAGTAGTAACGATACTAAACAAGCACATTACCGGTAATAGTCTTTATTCAAATCCGTCAAAGTCCTCATCCTCTGTTTCGGAATCGAACAGCTGCGCAAAATCCAACAGAGCAGGTCCACTTCGCTCCTCGCTGTCAAAGTCACTGTCTGTACTGTGCAGCTCCTCAGAAATGATACCAGCTTTTGCGAAAGCTCGGATAACAGTACCAGCAGACACGTTAGTCCAAGCATCTACAATCCATTGGCAAACTGCAGCATAACTCGCCCGGCGCTGCCTTCCACCCTTCGTGAAACTGTGGTCTCCTTCGGTCATCCATCGCTCCCATGCCGCTCACACTTCACTCCTTAACGTTCTCATGCGTTTTCTTTTAGGTCCGCTTTTTCTCACACACAAGGCGCACCGCACGAAAAGGTGCGCCGCTCATTTTGAAGAAAATTTGAGACTTTTAGGTGCGCCTTATGGCCGTGAAATTACGGTACTTAAAATAAAGTGCTTTCGTATTGTTTTGTTTCAATTCAAAACCATCACATGAAAATGTAAATTTTTCAACTGTGTATTTTGAGAAGTAAATTATTTACAACTTTCATATTTGTTAACAGATCAGTCTTGTTTCGACACTCAAACATTTAAATATGCAATTAATAATAAAAACAAAAAAAAACAGCTCATTTGTTGTCAGAATGATCTCCTTTTTTTTTTTATTTATTTTCCTAAAGTTTTACTAATCTTATCCTTACAGTAAATCCGGTTTTCACTTCTGTGCTCATTTTGTCAGTTTTGTGTTTTTTTTTATCATATTTGTGTCCAAAAGTATCTCTGTGTTGAAGTGTTTGTGGTTTTTGTTTAAAACAATGTATCAAGACAGACCGTTTTTACCCAAACACCTCCAAAGGCGACTCATTTTCAGTAAGTGGCTGATAAAACACTTTTTATCAAGCGCTATCATGAGGTTTGGAGATAACGTGTCAGCAGGACGTGAGTTTGAAACTTTTGTAACTTTAATAAAAACTGTGTCAGTACTTTTTTTTTGTTTGTTTTTTTCGGAAATGTGAATTTTTTTTGGGAAGTTTAATCATTTCAGAAGCTCTTTTTTCTTTATGAATCTATTTAATTTTTGTGCCGTTTCTTTAACTCAAATTGAACACATTTAACCCTATAAAGCCCACCCAAAGAAATAAATGTCAGAAAATTCTAAATTTTTGGAAAAATAATTAAATAATAATAATATTAAAAATAATAAATTAATAATTAATTGATCATTATTAATTAATTAATTAATAATAATAAAAAATTGCGTGTCAACTATGATACATGGGCTTTATAGGGTTAAGAGAAGTGTTATGGTTAGAATCGGAGAAATACTGGAATATAAAATATGTTATCTTCTTTGTACAAAAACATTTGTCAACAATTAAAATGATCAATTTCAAGACATACAAGACTTAAAATGTTGCTATTGTCGGACAGAAAGAATAAACAACTTCCATTAGGTTTATTATTCGGGCCTTTTTTATTTTGAAAAGTCACTTTTTTAAAGAAAGAGTAAAGAGAGAGCTGAGCCGAAAAGCAAAGCTCTCGATTTATAAGTCGATCTACGTTCCAACCCTCACCTATGGTCAGTGGTGGAACGTAACGAAGTAAATGTACTTTGTTCCTGTACTTAAGTAGAAAAATTGTGTATCTGTACTTTACTTAAGTAAAATTTAAGACCGGTACTTTTACTTCACTACAATTTTAGAGCAAATATCTGTACTTTTACTTCGCTATTTTTTTAAAAGTGTGTTTTACATTTTTTGTTACATTTTCGTTCAGAAATTTGTAAAATACACAGGGTTTTTTTTTTAGCGCATCTTGAAGCTGCATCGTCAAAATCAAAAGAAGCAGTTGATCGGGAGAAGAAGTAATGAATCGAGAAACATTTTTCGCATTCATTCAGCGCCAAAAACCTAACATCAAATACAAATTAAAAAGAGTCAGAAGATCGTTGTTCGTTGTGTTTACTTCTAAATAAAAAGTTGAGCCATCATTACACAGAGCAGGGGCGGATCTAGAATTTTCCAAAGGGGGTGGGGCTTTGGCAAAGCCAATATATAGTGACTAGGGGCCTCCCGCCCAAAACATTTTAAAAAACAAGTGTCATTTTCCTCCATTTTGGTGGCCCATTCACTGGCCCTTCTAGCGGATAGCTTGACTTGTCCCCTTTCCTTTTATTTTATTTATTTATTTTTTTTGTGGACCAAAAGAGGCGGGAGAGAGGAGGGGTCACACCCCTGCAGAGTATTTATCCTGGTTACCATGGTGACACCCTATAGCACAACAAATAACATTTGAATTATGATCGAATACTTTTACTTTTTACTTAAAAAGTACAATTTACACCAAATACTTTTGTACTTTTACTTAAGTAGATTTTTTTATTGGTACTTTTACTTAAGTAAATTTTTGCCTAAGTATCTGTACTTTTACTTAAGTACAAAAAGTGAGTACTTCATCCACCACTGCCTATGGTCACCAGCTGTGGGTGGTGCCCGAAAGAATGAGATTGCGGGTACAAGCGGCCGAAATGAGCTTCCCCCGCAGGGTGGCTTGGCTCTCACTCAGAGATCGGGTGAGGAGCTCTGCCATTCGGGAGAAGCTTGGTGCCAAGCTGCTCCTCCTCCAGGTCGAGAGAAGCCAGATGGGGTGGATCGGGCATCTGGTCATGATGCCTCTCGAGCGCCTCGCTGGTGAGGTGTTTCGGGCACGTCCCACCGGGAGGAGACCAAGGGGCAGACCTCGGACCCGCTAGAGAGACTATGTCTCACAGCTGGCCAGGGAATGACTTGGGATCCTTCCAGGTGAGCTGGAGGATGCAGCCGGGGTGAGAGAGGCCTGAGCTTCTTGTCTGAGGCCGTTGCCCCTGCGACCCGACCCCAGATAAGTGGAAGACGATGAAATGAAACAGAACTATAAAAGTAGATAAACTAGGTTTTGAGGCATTGGTTTTATTCATATTCGAGACACTTATAGGCGACTAGAGAGAATCGTTCAACATTTTTTTGTTGGGTTTGTTAGGGTGCATCCAAATTTTTTTTATAAAAAAATTGTATCTTAGCTTGAAATAGATTAAAAAAAACACTTATGTAGAAAACCTTGCAATGTCGATTACAAGATCTTTTAAATAAACATCAAAGCACTGCTGCTCTTACCTGTCGCAGGAGGAGTTGCTACGACTCGACTCATGCTGGGCGTCCAACAGGATCCTCTCCATATCGCCATTGTGGATCGAGGAAGAGGACGGGACGTGCTCTAATGCCCCCACGGCCTCTTCACACAACAAAATAGGAGAGTATAGCCTTGACTCAGACATTGGCGACGAAGGGATTTGCTGAGCTAATTCCACCCACGATCCTGTGAAAAGCAGAAAAAAAACGCGATTTTGTTGTGTTCCTTCTTTAGCTTTTTGAAGAGATTTGATGTGCATGAGAGAGAGAAGGAAGCAGTCATGAGGAAGCAAGATTCCTCATGACCGCTCTAGAGACTTTTAGTTCTACAGAATCCTCTAGAGAAAAATCTCACCAACAGAATCATTTGGAACTCGGTTTAGAGCAGATTAAACCTCTAACGCACACTACTGTAGATCTGCTTGAAGAACTTGGCCGGATATCAGCTGCTGGGTGTTCCGATTTGACACATTTTTGTTAATTTGTATCAATAAACCAAGAAAGTTAAGAATGGAAAGAAAAATGTATCATTTCTAAAAAAAAAACCAACCAAACAAACAAAAAAAACTGTGTATAAAAACAAACCAAAAACATTGTCGATACAAAGTAGGGCTGCAACTAACGATTATTTTGGTGATCGATTAATCTGGCGATTAATGGCTCGATTAATCGGGTAAAATTGGCAGCTTAATAAAAAATAGTTTTTTGGCATTTTATTGAATGTAGTTATGCAAAACACAACTCATAACCACTTAAAAAACACGTTGGGCTCATTCTAATAAGTAAAAATGTTAATCTTTCTGTGAAATAAAGAGGGAGAATATTACCATTTCTACAGCAAATATAAAATAATAAATCTACTTACTGTACACAGTAAAGCTAAATCACGAGCACCCATAAAATGTGTTTTATAGTACTGGCTAAAAAAACATAAAATGTAAACTGTTGACCATCCAGGATCACATTTAAAAACAAGAAATCGTTAACAGTTTTAGATTTGCAAATTTAACCTTGTTCAGAGGTATAGAACCAAACAAAAATGGCCTAGGTTAACATGAGTAAAAATACACAAAAACAATCAAGTTGTGTAATATTAGGTGCAGTTGACAGCAAAAACGTTCTAAACGATTAATCGATGACTAAATTAGTCGACAACTATTCCAATAATCGATTATAATCGATTCATTCGATTAGTTGTTTCAGCCCTAATACAAAGCGTTTATTTAGCGGTTTATTTTTTTTAAATAGTTACGTATTACTAATCCCCTACAGCAGAGATAGCGTGATCTGGTCCACTCTGTTACTCTATTACATTTCAAAATCAAAACAATAAAATGAAAAAAAGTTTGTAGAAAAGGCTGAGAAGATGTCATAAGTGGGAACCAAAAGAGATGCCTTGAGTTTGTCAGTTAACTCTGAAATCTAAGAGCTATTTATTGCTGTGATGAGAGGGTAGTAAATGCTGGCCAGTGTATGTGCTGTGCTTGGAGACCTTGACAGGAATATAAAACTCTCTCCAGGTTTGTACGTGAGCTCCAGCATGGACTGGCAGCTGGAAAGGCAGAGTATGCGGGAGCTGGGTTACAAATATAAAGAGGTGGGGGGGGCGAGTTAGTCACAGGGTGGGGATGAAATTCTCCACTGTCCCTCATCATAGATGATCAAAACACTTCTCCTTTCTCTCGTCATCAGAATAAATATAGAGTAACACCTCCTAAGCATGGGGAGGAGTCACACAACACCATAAAAGTACGTAAACACCAGGTTCACATAATCAGGCAACGGGCCAGTTGTTCGCAATATCCCGATGTTAGATTCAGGACTGGTGGTACGGATTATCCAGCGGAGGACAGACCGAGCTGCTGTCCACACAGCCCATTGTTATCACTGCATGGATTAAAGCTGCGTGGCTGTTGATGCTACCGAACATTCTGGTCTCACAAACATTATTATTAGTTGGATGGGTATCTCTTGCTTGGATAAGATGGCTTCTATCCATAATCATTTTTTCACGACACGTCACAATCTGACTTTTAAAAAACAAAATTTCGTATAGTTTATTAACCAGTGAGGAATGGCTTTAAATCGGGCTCAACTTTGGAAGAGTTTTGCTTTAAGATCTACAAGAAGTGTTTTATTTTATTCTCAAACATAATGATTAACAACAGAATCTGATCAAACAAGCACTTGTTGCTTTTAAACTCCAATAAGAAAAATAAAAGAATCCACTGAGCAGCTATGGACTCTGGGATTTGTTATCATTTGTGAGCCATTTATAGAAAGGGGAAGTTTGTGATTGTAGCATTACGATTAGGGCTGAAACAGTTAATCGATTTAATTGATTATAATCAATTATCAAATTAGTTGTCGACTAATTTGGTCATCGATTAATCGCCTAAAAGTTTTTAGAGTCAACTGCACTTAACCCTATAAAGCCCACATATCATATTTGATACGCAATTTTTTATTATTAATTAATTAATTATTTTTATTATTTAATTATTTTTCCAAAAAATTAGAATTTTCTGACATTTATTTCTTTGGGTGGGCTTTATAGGGTTAAATTGGTCTCCATGTGGGGCAGTAGAGAGCAAATTGACGATGCGAGCTACCAAAATAGGAGGAGAAGAAGATAGCAGCCAATCATTGGCCTTCATTTCACCCCGCCTCATGTGATCAGGCAGATCCAACAAGATGGCGGAAAGAAAAACAAAATTATCCAAAGTTTGGATCATTTTCCGCTAAATTTGAAAAAGACTCGCGTTAATACACAAAGTTTGCGAAACGGACACGTTTTGGAACAGAAGCATAACGACGCTGCACGAACATCTGAAAAAAAAAAACATATCGGACTCTAAGCGGGAGACGGCAAACCGGAGCGATACACGATGTTTTTCTAATAAAAACAATTTCAAAGGTCGCAAAATACACTTTTTATTGTCTGCAAATAAACAAAAACAACCCAACATGGACTATTTTCTGTGGAAAACAGTTGTACTCCGCAGCAGAGCGCTTCACTCAGGGACTCTTATTAAGACTGACAAGTAGAGTGTTTTTTTTTTTTTTTTAAAGATTGCTAAATTCATTACAGGATACAAGACCCCCTCCTCTACACCGCAAATCACATTTTTTCCCTCAAAAAAAAAAAAAGAGTGCTATTAGTTGGGCACCCGTTTACCGATTAGTAGATCTGTGTTTGTAATATTATAAGTGGTAAAGATGGTCATTTTATTTATTAAAGTTACTATTTTTACAGTAGAGATGGTGTTTTTTGTTGTTTTTTTGCACTAATACCATACAACTTGAATGTTTTTGTATATTTTTTCTCATGTTAATCTGGGGCCTTTTTTTATGTACGATACTACTGAACAACGTTAAGTTTGCAAATCCAGAAGTGTTAAAGGTTTCTTATTTTCAAATGTGATCCAACAGTTTACATTTGATATTTTATTAGCCAGTACTACTAAAGCACATTTTATGGGTGCTTATGATTTACTTTTACTGTATACAGTAAGTAGATTTATTATTTTCTAGAAATGATAATATTCTACCTCTTTATTTGACAGAAAGCGTAACATTTGCTCTTACTGTAATAAACCCAACGTGTTGTTTATGTGGTTATGAGTTGTGTTTTACACAATTACATTCTATAATATGCCGAAAAAGTCATATTTATTAAATTGGCATTTTATCCGATTAATCGAGTAATCGGAACAACAACCGTCAGATTAATCGATTACCAAAATAATCGTCAGATTAATCGATTACCAAAATAATCGTTAGTTGCAGCCCTAATTACGATTAAGTGAAGACAGATAGCAGTAAAACAAACCTGTAACGCTTTCTACATCATCTTCATTCTTGAAACGTCAGTCTCCTTGCGGCTGTGCCCATAAATAGTGTGCCAAGTCATGTAAACCCCCTCAACCCCCATTACCTAGAAAAACTTACCCCATCAGTCCTGAGTCAGTGCAGCACAATAACAAACAAGCCTGTCTTCACGTCTTCACTAACAGATACAAACCAGATTACAAGTAACCATCCTCACACATGATGAGGATCACGGTGAGCCATCCTCACGATACTGATTATTGATATTCACTGATGTTACAAAAATATTTACTTCAAATCATCACAATTTTATTAAAGCAACAAATGTGTTTTTAAACATGTGGATTTAATTTACTTTTACAATTTATAAACAAAACTTTTAAAAACAGAAATGTTTTCAAGCTTCTGGAAAACATTGACCACGTGGATACAGATTTTCTCATTTCAATGCAAAACTAAACTCCCCCGTCAGTGAGTGAGTGAGTAAACATGGAACAAATAGTTCTTCTCCTTCCTTTGACTTAGATTTGTTTAAAAAAATGCTGATCTAACATCATTTATTGACTTAAAACAACAGATTATTTTCCGCACTCTCTCCCGGGTTTAGATCAGCTTTCTAAACCGATAAAAAGGATTGATGAATGCGATCGGAGGAGATTAACTCACCGTTCAATCCGTAGTTTACGTGATTAATGGAAGATCCGTGGGACATTATGGCAAAAGGCGGGTTTCAGGTCGCGGTCTTATCTACACACATTCAAACGTGTGAGACGAAAAATACAAAGCTAGCCAAGCTAACAGATTTTCTGGTTGCAGGCAGGATCCGCCTCCATGAATCCGGTTGCTGACCGGAAACAGGAAATAGTCAGCATTCAAAACAAAAAAAAAACTTCTAAAATTTAATTGAATTAAATATACTTTATTTAAAGAGAAAACTTTTACGTTTTTACAAGGTGTATATTTTTATTTAGAAAGTGTTATTTATTTATAAATAATGTTTATAAACAAACCAATTTATAAAATGAAACTTGGTGGAAATTGGGGTGTTTGCACTGCAGCACAAAAAATATCACAAAAATATCCCTTTAGGATTAATAAAGTATTTTCAATTCAATTTATACATAAGCACCCCCCCCAGAAAAAAAAAAAAATATTACTACCTGCCAAAAAGTAGCAGTAAAAAAAAAACAAACAAAAAAAAAAAAACAAACAAAAACTATCCACACTTTAAAATTGTGTTTTCATCTTGTGATATTAATATTTAAAGTTTCCTGCAAATTCTTAACTCATTTTTGTGTTCAACTAAAAAAAGTAGTTAAAAAAGATCCATCTGTCATGATGTGGAGCTGAGGCCAAAAATATACCCTTGACACAACAGACAGGCTCAGATGAAAAATCACAAGCAGATTTATTAGATTGATAAAAAGTCCAAAAAAGAAGACAAAAACAGATTAATTAGGCAGGTTCTGATGTAGGAGCTGGAGCCAAAAACTGGATAACAAGTCAAGCATGATAAACAAACGATCTGACGAAGAGTGTGTCAAGAGTGTGTTCCATTTATGCTGCAGCAGATGAGTAGATTACTTTCAGGTGTGTCTTGTTGCACACAAACAGACAAGTTGTATGTGTGTGGAGCCCAGAAGTGTCAACATTTTCTACTCAAGTAGAAGTATAAATACCGAGTTAAAAAACTACTTTAGTAAAAGTAGAAGTATCAACTCAAGTTTTCTACTTAAGTAAAAGTAAAAAGTAACCTATTTTAAAACTTAAAAAGTAAAAGTAATTTTCAGAAAAAGGAATTTTATTAACAAAAGTGTGTGAACATATTTTTAACTATCATCACATGCTTTAAGGAGCAGAAAATATGACGATAAATGAAAGTGTTGTGAAACTTTATGAATCAGAAACATTTATTTCTTAATAACCTTTATTGGAAATCGATTAACGAACACAATCAAATGTATTATCATAAGCAGGGCATTATGTAACGTCCCTTCAGCTACCAAGCTTCACTCTGCATCACCTAATTTAACCAACTTCAGTTGACACAAACACACTCAATGTAAAAATAAATAAATAAATAAATAAAATGACCAAAAGGCTTTTTCAAGCCCTGAAGGCAGCTAGTTTTTAAAGTTCTTTGATGATATACTTTTTTTCACAAGTTGCTAAGGTTGGGAGTGCCACATATAGTCTGCGCAGCATTGCCAGGTGGGAGGTGTTGGATTATCGTACTAATGACGTAAAATTATCGTATTTTACAAAAAAATGATCATACACCCAGTAATACCACGCCACTGACAAAATAACACCCTCTACATGCACCCGCGAGGCAGTGGGAGTGAAGGAAATACACAGGAGTCAAAATCCTTGGATTCTGTTTCTAAAATTTAAAGAACTGCAAAAATAAAAATAATAACCAGGGAAATAAGAGTTTAAGAAACCCAGAAAGAAATCAGTTGGGGGCGGGACTTAAGAGACAGTTCCGTTCTGTTCCGTCATCTTCCGCTTTTCCGGGGTCGGGTCGCAGGGGCAACAGCCTCAAACGGGCAGCCCAGGCCTCTCTCCCCCCGGCTGCATCCTCCAGCTCACCCGGAAGGATCCCAAGTCTTTCCCCGGCCAGCTGTGAGACATAGTCTCTCCAGCGGGTCCGGGGTCTGCCCCTTGGTCTCCTCCCGGTGGGATGTGCCCGAAACACCTCGCCCGCAAGGCGCTCGGGGGGCATCCTGACCAGATGCCCGAACCACCCCATCTGGCTCCTCTCGACCTGGAGGAGGAGCGGCTCGACACCGAGCTCCTCCAGGATGGCAGAGCTCCTCACCCGATCTCTGAGTGAGAGCCCAGCCACCCTGCGGAGGAAGCTCATTTCAGCCGCTTTTACCCACGATCTCATTCTTTAGGTGAGGGTAGGAATGTAGATCGACTTGTAAATTGAGAGCTTTGCTTTTCGGCTCAGCTCTCTCTTTACCACGACGGACCGATGCAGCGTCCTAGTTATTGCTGACGCCGCACCGATCCGCCTGTCGATCTCCCGCTCCATCTTTCCCCCACTCGTGAACAAGATCCCGAGATACTTAAACTCCTCCACTTGGGGCAGGACCCTGTCCCTGACCCGCAGGGGGCATTCCACCCTTTTTCTCCTCCTTGAGCCACCACCTTATCGCGGTGGAGGGGTTTGCGTGCCCCAATGATCCTAGGAGCTATGTTGTCCGGGGCTTAATGCCACTGGTAGGGTCACCCAAGGCAAACAGGTCCTAGGTGAGGGGCCAAACAAAGCGTGGCTCGAAAACCCCCTATGAAGTTACCAAACATGGCCAAGTTGCCCTTGCCCGGACGCGGGTCACCGGGACCCCCCCTTGGAGCCAGGCCCGAGGGTGGGGCATGAGAGCGAGCGAGTGGTGGCCGGGCTTTTACCCATCGGGCCCGGCCGGGCTCAGCCCGAACAGGGGACATGGGCCGCCCTTCCAGCTGACTCACCACCTGCAGGAGGGGCCATAGGGGTCGGGTGAAGGAGGAGATGGGTGGCAGCCGACGACGGGGACCCTGGCAGTCAGATCCTCGGCTGCATAAGTTAGACTTAAGAGACAGTATATACAAATTTATATTCTACATATATGTACAGTATATAAAGGTTGTTTTTTTTTTGTTAACCCCAACATCTACATTATACAAAATCTAAGCGATGTGTAGTTTTAATCTCCTCAGTCAGTCTTTATAAACTAATCAATAACATTTTGGATGCTTTTAAGCACAAATACTTCATCCACTACTATTTATGGATTAATCAGTTCAATTAGCTTTTTTTCTAAAGATAAAATAGTGCGTCACAGATCAAAATTATTTTTATAAAAATACCATCTACAACATTTTCAGCAAAGACGTTTAAAATGACCGCAGACTGAAAATTATAAAAAAAAAAAAAAAAATTGTTGCTGTTGTTTTTTAAAACTGATAATGCAATCAAAAGTTCAGTATTTCAGCATCAGAAGAACGCTTTGATTTCCGAGCCCCAACAGGTCTCAAACACGGAAAACACGTTCCTGCGCTTTATAATTTTGTGGGCGGGGCTACTCACCCAAAGTATGCAAACGCTAACCAGAATGATTGACTGGACCTAACAGCCAATCATTGATCTGTTCCTTTGTTTGATGCATTCAGGGTTCATAAAAAAAATCCGGATAGGTTTTTAATGACTTTTATCTTTATTTTTATCGGTGACAAAATGGTGAAAGTAGCGACTACTTTTCATAAAAATAACGAAGGAAAAGTGCAGATAATTGCATAAAAAAGTAGTGAGTAAAAGTAAAAAGTAGACAAAAAAATAATTACTTCATTAAAGTAAAGATAACGAGATTTTCTACTTGAGTAAGGTAACGAAGTAGTCTTACTTCGCTACTTGACACCTCTGGTGGAGCCACACACATACAACCATCCACACTCATTCCTAGGGGCAATTTGGCACCGGCAATCAACCTGCCATGCATGTCTTTGGAGGGTGGGAGGAAACCGGAGTACCCGGGGGAAACCCACGCAGAAACGGGGAGAACATACAAACTCCACACAAACTCCAAGCCTCGTCCCCACCCGGGACTCGAACCCACAACCTTCTTACTGTGAGACCACTGAGCTACCCACTGCACCACCGTGCTGCCCTTGTAACAATATTTTCCATCAATTTGAGCAAAAACTAAAATGCAATCATATTTCTTTTTTTTTCAGTGTAATTGTCTGAAAGAGTCTTATGTGTTGTTCTTACTCATGAGTCCTGTTTTATTATATATGTATGTTGTTTTTATTTATTTAGTATGTACTTGATTTCTGTTGCTGCTGGACACCAGAATTTTTCCTGTGGGAAATTAAAAAAAGTTTTTATCTTATCTTTTTCTACTTGATGGTGAGTCTTTGGTTGTTGTGATCCCGTACCGTTCTCCAGCGCTCTTTCAACACCTGCAGTATATCCTGGTTTCCATGGTGAGGGTAAGAACGTATATCCTGTTTACCATGTTGAGGGTAGGAATGTAGATCCTGGTTACCATGGTGAGGGTAGGAACGTAGATCCTGGTTACCATGGTGAGGGTAGGAACGTAGATCCTGGTTGCCATGCTGAGGGAAGGAACGTAGATCCTGGTTTCCATAGGTGAGGGTAAGAATGTAGATCCTAGTTACCATGGTGAGGATAGGAACGTAGATCCTGGTTTCCATGCTGAGGGTAGGAACGTAGATCCTGGTTACCATGGTGAGGGTAGGAACGTAGATCCTGGTTACCATGTTGAGGGTAGGAATGTAGATCTTGGTTACCATGGTGAGGGTAAGAACATAGATCCTGGTTACCATATTGAGGGTAAGAACGTAGATCCCGGTTTCCATAGGTGAGGGTAGGAAAGTATATCCTGGTTACCATAGTGAGGGTAGGAACGTAGATCCTGGTTACCATGTTGAAGGTAGGAACGTAGATCCTGGTTACCATGATGAGGGTAAGAATGTAGATTTTGGTTACCATGGTGAGGGTAAGAACGTAGATCCTGGTTATCATGGTGAGGGTAGGAATGTAGATCCTGGTTTCCATGGTGAGGGTAGGAACATAGATCCTGGTTTCCATAGGTGAGGGTATGAACGTAGATCCTGGGTACCATGGTGAGGGTAGGATCGTAGATCCTGGTTACCATGGTGAGGTTAGGAACGTAGATCCTGGATACCATGGTGAGGGTAGGAACGTACATCCTGGTTAACATGGTGAGGGTAGGAACGTAGATCCTGTTTACCATGATGAGGGTAGGTACAGAGATCCTGGTTACCATAGGTGAGGGTAGGAACGTAGACCCTGGTTACCATGGTGAGGGTAGGAACGTAGACCCTGGTTACCAGGATGACGGTAGGAACGTAGATCCTGGTTACCATGGTGAGGGTAGGAACGTAGATCCTGGTTACCATGGTGAGGGTAGGAACGTAGATCCTGGTTTCCATGGTTAGGGTAGGAACGTAGATCCTGGTTACCATGGTGAGGGTAGGAACGTAGATCCTGGTTACCATGGTGAGGGTAGGAACGTAGATCCTGGTTACCATGTTGAGGGTAGGAATGTAGATCTTGGTTACCATGGTGAGGGTAAGAACGTAGATCCTGGTTACCATATTGAGGGTAGGAACGTAGATCCCGGTTTCCATAGGTGAGGTTAGGAACAGAGATCCTGGTTACCATGGTGAGGGTAGGAACGTAGATCCTGGTTACCATTGTGAGGGTAGGAACAAAGAACCTGGTTACCATTGTGAGGGTAGGAACGTAGATCCTGGTTTCCATGGTGAGTGTAGGAACGTAGATCCTGGTTACCATGGTGAAGGTAGGAACGTAGATCCTGGTTACCACGGTGAGGGTAGGAACGTAGATCCTGTTTACCATGGTGAGGGTAGGAACGTAGATCCTGGTTTCCATGGTTAGGGTAGGAACGTATATCCTGGTTACCATGGTGAGGGTAGGAACGTAGATCCTGGTTACCATATTGAGGGTAAGAACGTAGATCCCGGTTTCCATAGGTGAGGGTAGGAAAGTATATCCTGGTTACCATAGTGAGGGTAGGAACGTAGATCCTGGTTACCATGTTGAAGGTAGGAACGTAGATCCTGGTTACCATGATGAGGGTAAGAATGTAGATTTTGGTTACCATGGTGAGGGTAAGAACGTAGATCCTGGTTATCATGGTGAGGGTAGGAATGTAGATCCTGGTTTCCATGGTGAGGGTAGGAACATAGATCCTGGTTTCCATAGGTGAGGGTATGAACGTAGATCCTGGGTACCATGGTGAGGGTAGGATCGTAGATCCTGGTTACCATGGTGAGGTTAGGAACGTAGATCCTGGATACCATGGTGAGGGTAGGAACGTACATCCTGGTTAACATGGTGAGGGTAGGAACGTAGATCCTGTTTACCATGATGAGGGTAGGTACAGAGATCCTGGTTACCATAGGTGAGGGTAGGAACGTAGACCCTGGTTACCATGGTGAGGGTAGGAACGTAGACCCTGGTTACCAGGATGACGGTAGGAACGTAGATCCTGGTTACCATGGTGAGGGTAGGAACGTAGATCCTGGTTACCATGGTGAGGGTAGGAACGTAGATCCTGGTTTCCATGGTTAGGGTAGGAACGTAGATCCTGGTTACCATGGTGAGGGTAGGAAAGTAGATCCTGGTTACCATGGTGAGGGTAGGAACGTAGATCCTGGTTACCATGTTGAGGGTAGGAATGTAGATCTTGGTTACCATGGTGAGGGTAAGAACGTAGATCCTGGTTACCATACTGAGGGTAGGAACGTAGATCCCGGTTTCCATAGGTGAGGGTAGGAACAGATATCCTGGTTACCATGGTGAGGGTAGGAACGTAGATCCTGGTTACCATTGTGAGGGTAGGAACAAAGAACCTGGTTACCATTGTGAGGGTAGGAACGTAGATCCTGGTTTCCATGGTGAGTGTAGGAACGTAGATCCTGGTTACCATGGTGAAGGTAGGAACGTAGATCCTGGTTACCACGGTGAGGGTAGGAACGTAGATCCTGTTTACCATGGTGAGGGTAGGAACGTAGATCCTGGTTTCCATGGTTAGGGTAGGAACGTATATCCTGGTTACCATGGTGAGGGTAGGAACGTAGATCCTGGTTACCAAGTTGAGGGTAGGAACGTAGATCCTGGTCACCATGGTGAGGGTAGGAACGTAGATCCTGGTTACCATGGTGAGTGTAGGAACGTAGATCCTGGTTACCAAGTTGAGGGTAGGAACATAGATCCTGGTTACCACGGTGAGGGTAGGAACGTAGATCCTGGTTACCATAGGTGAGGGTAGGAACGTAGATCCTGCTTACCATGGTGAGGGTAGGAACGTAGATCCTGGTTTCCATAGGTGAGGGTAGGAACGTAGATCCTGGTTACCATGGTGAGGGTAGGAACGTAGATCCTGGTTACCATGGTGAGGGTAGGAACGTAGATCCTGGTTTCCATGGTTAGGGTAGGAACTTAGATCCTGGTTACCATGGTGAGGGTAGGAACGTAGATCCTGGTTACCATGGTGAGGGTAGGAACGTAGATCCTGGTTACCATGTTGAGGGTAGGAATGTAGATCTTGGTTACCATGGTGAGGGTAAGAACGTAGATCCTGTTTACCATATTGAGGGTAGGAACGTAGATCCCGGTTTCCATAGGTGAGGGTAGGAACAGATATCCTGGTTACCATGGTGAGGGTAGGAACGTAGATCCTGGTTACCATTGTGAGGGTAGGAACAAAGAACCTGGTTACCATTGTGAGGGTAGGAACGTAGATCCTGGTTTCCATGGTGAGTGTAGGAACGTAGATCCTGGTTACCATGGTGAAGGTAGGAACGTAGATCCTGGTTACCACGGTGAGGGTAGGAACGTAGATCCTGTTTACCATGGTGAGGGTAGGAACGTAGATCCTGGTTTCCATGGTTAGGGTAGGAACGTATATCCTGGTTACCATGGTGAGGGTAGGAACGTAGATCCTGGTTACCATGGTGAGTGTAGGAACGTAGATCCTGGTTACCAAGTTGAGGGTAGGAACATAGATCCTGGTTACCATAGGTGAGGGTAGGAACGTAGATCCTGGTTACCATGGTGAGGATAGGAACGTAGATCCTGGTTTTCATGCTTAGGGTAGGAACGTAGATCCTGGTTACCATGGTGAGGGTAGGAACGTAGATCCTGGTTTCCATGGTTAGGGCAGGAACGTAGATCCTGGTTACCATGGTGAGGGTAGGAACGTAGATCCTGGTTACCATGGTAAGGGTAGGAACGTAGATCCTGGTTACCATGTTGAGGGTAGGAATGTAGGTCTTGGTTACCATGGTGATGGTAACAACGTAGATCCTGGTTACCATGGTGAGGGTAGGAACGTAGATCCTGGTTACCATGGTGAGGGTTGGAACGTAGCTCCTGGTTACCATATTGAGGGTAGGAACGTAGATCCTGGTTACCATGTTGAGGGTAAGAACATAGATCCTGGTTACCACGGTGAGGGTAGGAACGTAGACCCTGGTTACCACGGTGAGGGTAGGAACGTAGATCCTGGTTAGCATGGTGACGTAGGAACATAGATCCTGGTTACCATGGTGAGGGTAGGAACGTAGATCCTGGTTTCCATGGTTAGGGCAGGAACGTAGATCCTGGTTACCATGGAGAGGGTAGGAACGTAGATCCTGGTTACCATGGTGAGGGTAGGAACGTAGATCCTGGTTACCATGTTGAGGGTAGGAATGTAGATCTTGGTTACCATGGTGATGGTAACAACGTAGATCCTGGTTACCATGGTGAGGGTAGGAACGTAGATCCTGGTTTCCATGTTGAGGGTAGGAATGTAGATCTTGGTTACCATGGTGAGGGTAAGAACATAGATCCTGGTTACCATGTTGAGGGTAAGAACGTAGATCCCGGTTTCCATAGGTGAGGGTAGGAAAGTATATCCTGGTTACCATAGTGAGGGTAGGAACGTAGATCCTGGTTACCATGTTGAAGGTAGGAACGTAGATCCTGGTTACCATGATGAGGGTAGGAATGTAGATCTTGGTTACCATGGTGAGGGTAAGAACATAGATCCTGGTTACCATATTGAGGGTAAGAACGTAGATCCCGGTTTCCATAGGTGAGGGTAGGAAAGTATATCCTGGTTACCATAGTGAGGGTAGGAACGTAGATCCTGGTTACCATGTTGAAGGTAGGAACGTAGATCCTGGTTACCATGATGAGGGTAAGAATGTAGATTTTGGTTACCATGGTGAGGGTAAGAACGTAGATCCTGGTTATCATGGTGAGGGTAGGAATGTAGATCCTGGTTTCCATGGTGAGGGTAGGAACATAGATCCTGGTTTCCATAGGTGAGGGTATGAACGTAGATCCTGGGTACCATGGTGAGGGTAGGATCGTAGATCCTGGTTACCATGGTGAGGTTAGGAACGTAGATCCTGGATACCATGGTGAGGGTAGGAACGTACATCCTGGTTAACATGGTGAGGGTAGGAACGTAGATCCTGTTTACCATGATGAGGGTAGGTACAGAGATCCTGGTTACCATAGGTGAGGGTAGGAACGTAGACCCTGGTTACCATGGTGAGGGTAGGAACGTAGACCCTGGTTACCAGGATGACGGTAGGAACGTAGATCCTGGTTACCATGGTGAGGGTAGGAACGTAGATCCTGGTTACCATGGTGAGGGTAGGAACGTAGATCCTGGTTTCCATGGTTAGGGTAGGAACGTAGATCCTGGTTACCATGGTGAGGGTAGGAACGTAGATCCTGGTTACCATGGTGAGGGTAGGAACGTAGATCCTGGTTACCATGTTGAGGGTAGGAATGTAGATCTTGGTTACCATGGTGAGGGTAAGAACGTAGATCCTGGTTACCATATTGAGGGTAGGAACGTAGATCCCGGTTTCCATAGGTGAGGGTAGGAACAGATATCCTGGTTACCATGGTGAGGGTAGGAACGTAGATCCTGGTTACCATTGTGAGGGTAGGAACAAAGAACCTGGTTACCATTGTGAGGGTAGGAACGTAGATCCTGGTTTCCATGGTGAGTGTAGGAACGTAGATCCTGGTTACCATGGTGAAGGTAGGAACGTAGATCCTGGTTACCACGGTGAGGGTAGGAACGTAGATCCTGTTTACCATGGTGAGGGTAGGAACGTAGATCCTGGTTTCCATGGTTAGGGTAGGAACGTATATCCTGGTTACCATGGTGAGGGTAGGAACGTAGATCCTGGTTACCATATTGAGGGTAAGAACGTAGATCCCGGTTTCCATAGGTGAGGGTAGGAAAGTATATCCTGGTTACCATAGTGAGGGTAGGAACGTAGATCCTGGTTACCATGTTGAAGGTAGGAACGTAGATCCTGGTTACCATGATGAGGGTAAGAATGTAGATTTTGGTTACCATGGTGAGGGTAAGAACGTAGATCCTGGTTATCATGGTGAGGGTAGGAATGTAGATCCTGGTTTCCATGGTGAGGGTAGGAACATAGATCCTGGTTTCCATAGGTGAGGGTATGAACGTAGATCCTGGGTACCATGGTGAGGGTAGGATCGTAGATCCTGGTTACCATGGTGAGGTTAGGAACGTAGATCCTGGATACCATGGTGAGGGTAGGAACGTACATCCTGGTTAACATGGTGAGGGTAGGAACGTAGATCCTGTTTACCATGATGAGGGTAGGTACAGAGATCCTGGTTACCATAGGTGAGGGTAGGAACGTAGACCCTGGTTACCATGGTGAGGGTAGGAACGTAGACCCTGGTTACCAGGATGACGGTAGGAACGTAGATCCTGGTTACCATGGTGAGGGTAGGAACGTAGATCCTGGTTACCATGGTGAGGGTAGGAACGTAGATCCTGGTTTCCATGGTTAGGGTAGGAACGTAGATCCTGGTTACCATGGTGAGGGTAGGAAAGTAGATCCTGGTTACCATGGTGAGGGTAGGAACGTAGATCCTGGTTACCATGTTGAGGGTAGGAATGTAGATCTTGGTTACCATGGTGAGGGTAAGAACGTAGATCCTGGTTACCATACTGAGGGTAGGAACGTAGATCCTGGTTACCATGTTGAGGGTAGGAATGTAGATCTTGGTTACCATGGTGAGGGTAAGAACGTAGATCCTGGTTACCATATTGAGGGTAGGAACAGATATCCTGGTTACCATGGTGAGGGTAGGAACGTAGATCCTGGTTACCATTGTGAGGGTAGGAACGTAGATCCTGGTTACCATGGTGAGGGTAGGAACGTAGATCCTGGTTTCCATGGTTAGGGCAGGAACGTAGATCCTGGTTACCATGGTGAGGGTAGGAACGTAGATCCTGGTTACCATGGTGAGGGTAGGAACGTAGATCCTGGTTACCATGTTGAGGGTAGGAATGTAGATCTTGGTTACCATGGTGAGGGTAAGAACGTAGATCCTGGTTACCATATTGAGGGTAGGAACAGATATCCTGGTTACCATGGTGAGGGTAGGAACGTAGATCCTGGTTACCATTGTGAGGGTAGGAACAAAGAACCTGGTTACCATTGTGAGGGTAGGAACGTAGATCCTGGTTTCCATGGTGAGTGTAGGAACGTAGATCCTGGTTACCATGGTGAAGGTAGGAACGTAGATCCTGGTTACCACGGTGAGGGTAGGAACGTAGATCCTGTTTACCATGGTGAGGGTAGGAACGTAGATCCTGGTTTCCATGGTTAGGGTAGGAACGTATATCCTGGTTACCATGGTGAGGGTAGGAACGTAGATCCTGGTTACCATGGTGAGTGTAGGAACGTAGATCCTGGTTACCAAGTTGAGGGTAGGAACATAGATCCTGGTTACCACGGTGAGGGTAGGAACGTAGATCCTGGTTACCATAGGTGAGGGTAGGTACGTAGATCCTGGTTAGCATGGTGAGGGTAGGAACGTAGATCCTGGTTTCCATGGTTAGGGTAGGAACGTAGATCCTGGTTACCATGGTGAGGGTAGGAACGTAGATCCTGCTTACCATGGTGAGGGTAGGAACGTAGATCCTGGTTTCCATAGGTGAGGGTAGGAACGTAGATCCTGGTTACCATGGTGAGGGTAGGAACGTAGATCCTGGTTACCATGGTGAGGGTAGGAATGTAGATCCTGGTTTTCATGGTTAGGGTAGGAACTTAGATCCTGGTTACCATGGTGAGGGTAGGAACGTAGATCCTGGTTACCATGGTGAGGGTAGGAACGTAGATCCTGGTTACCATGTTGAGGGTAGGAATGTAGATCTTGGTTACCATGGTGAGGGTAAGAACGTAGATCCTGGTTACCATATTGAGGGTAGGAACGTAGATCCCGGTTTCCATAGGTGAGGGTAGGAACAGATATCCTGGTTACCATGGTGAGGGTAGGAACGTAGATCCTGGTTACCATTGTGAGGGTAGGAACAAAGAACCTGGTTACCATTGTGAGGGTAGGAACGTAGATCCTGGTTTCCATGGTGAGTGTAGGAACGTAGATCCTGGTTACCATGGTGAAGGTAGGAACGTAGATCCTGGTTACCACGGTGAGGGTAGGAACGTAGATCCTGTTTACCATGGTGAGGGTAGGAACGTAGATCCTGGTTTCCATGGTTAGGGTAGGAACGTATATCCTGGTTACCATGGTGAGGGTAGGAACGTAGATCCTAGTTACCATGGTGAGTGTAGGAACGTAGATCCTGGTTACCAAGTTGAGGGTAGGAACATAGATCCTGGTTACCACGGTGAGGGTAGGAACGTAGATCCTGGTTACCATAGGTGAGGGTAGAAACGTAGATCCTGGTTAGCATGGTGAGGGTAGGAACGTAGATCCTGGTTTCCATGGTTAGGGTAGGAACGTAGATCCTGGTTACCATGGTGAGGGTAGGAACATAGATCCTGGTTACCATAGGTGAGGGTAGGAACGTAGATCCTGGTTACCATGGTGAGGATAGGAACGTAGATCCTGGTTTTCATGCTTAGGGTAGGAACGTAGATCCTGGTTACCATGGTGAGGGTAGGAACGTAGATCCTGGTTTCCATGGTTAGGGCAGGAACGTAGATCCTGGTTACCATGGTGAGGGTAGGAACGTAGATCCTGGTTACCATGGTAAGGGTAGGAACGTAGATCCTGGTTACCATGTTGAGGGTAGGAATGTAGATCTTGGTTACCATGGTGATGGTAACAACGTAGATCCTGGTTACCATGGTGAGGGTAGGAACGTAGATCCTGGTTACCATGGTGAGGGTTGGAACGTAGCTCCTGGTTACCATATTGAGGGTAGGAACGTAGATCCTGGTTACCATGTTGAGGGTAAGAACATAGATCCTGGTTACCACGGTGAGGGTAGGAACGTAGATCCTGGTTAGCATGGTGAGGTAGGAACATAGATCCTGGTTACCATGGTGAGGGTAGGAACGTAGATCCTGGTTTCCATGGTTAGGGCAGGAACGTAGATCCTGGTTACCATGGTGAGGGTAGGAACGTAGATCCTGGTTACCATGGTGAGGGTAGGAACGTAGATCCTGGTTACCATGTTGAGGGTAGGAATGTAGATCTTGGTTACCATGGTGATGGTAACAACGTAGATCCTGGTTACCATGGTGAGGGTAGGAACGTAGATCCTGGTTACCATGGTGAGGGTTGGAACGTAGCTCCTGGTTACCATATTGAGGGTAGGAACGTAGATCCTGGTTACCATGTTGAGGGTAAGAACATAGATCCTGGTTACCTTGGTGAGGGTAGGAACGTAGATCCTGGTTACCACGGTGAGAGTAGGAACGTAGATCCTGGTTACCATTGTGAGGGTAGGAACGTAGATCCTGGTTACCATGTTGAGGGTAAGAACATAGAACCTGGTTACCATGGTGAGGGTAGGAACGTAGATCCTGGTTACCACGGTGAGAGTAGGAACGTAGATCCTGGTTACCATTGTGAGGGTAGGAACGTAGATCCTGGTTACCATGGTGAGGGTAGGAACGTAGATCCTGGTTACCATGGTGAGGGTAAGAACGTAGATCGACTTGTCAATCCAGAGCTTTGTTTTTCGTCATAGCTCTTTCTTTACCACGACGGACCGATGCAGCGTCCTAGTTATTTCTGATGCTGCACCGATCCACCTGTCGATTTCCTGCTGCATCTTTCCCCCATTCGTGAACAAGACCCCGAGATACTTAAACTCCTCCACTAGGGGTTGGACCCTGTCCCTGACCCGCAGGGGGCATTCCACCGTTTTGCGTGCGAGGACCATGGTCTCGGATTTGGAGGCGCTAATTCCCATCCCGTCCGCTTCTCACTCTGCAGCAAATGAATCCAGGGAGAGCTGGAGATCGTGGTCCGATGGAGCCAACAGGACCTGGTTTTAATGATCCCACATGGAGAATTTGTGTGTTACAGGAACAACCAGTTATCTGCTGACTTTCAGTGAGTCGTATAGTTTGACCACGTAGGGAAAGAAAGACCTCTGGTACGGAGTGGGTTTTGAGTGGAGCTGTCTGAGCCTCTTGGAGAAGGAGGTCCGCTGTTTGTCCAGAAGTGCGTAGAGAAGATGGTCATGGTTATCCAAGAATAATTTTATACAAGCCTTTATAAATATTTAGTGTAAGTTGAAAATGTTGTAATTGAACTTTATTAAAAATACTTTATTTATTCCCAAAGGGAGATTTGAGTGCCGCAGTAATGTATACAGAGTACCAGCAGATAGCAGCACTATGAGATCTCATTACTGGACCACTTTTTGAATCATTAAGCAGGGAGATCTCATCATCTCATGAGATCTCATTTCCCCCATCACTACTTCCGGGTGAGCTGGAGGATGCAGCCGGGGTGAGAGAAGCCTGGGCTTCCCGTCTGAGGCTGTTGCCCTCGCAACCCAGCCCCGGATAAGCGGAAGACGACGGAACGAATGTTGCTTGTTTGCAATTTTATTTAAAATTATTCTGAAGAAAATACAGATGTGAAAAACGAGATGTGATGACATATAAAAATAGACAATAATTTTATCTAAAATTATTAAAAAATATTTATTTAACCAGGAGAGAAAACAAAATTTAAAATTTTCTTTTGCCAGGGACTAATAGACCTAACAACCCAACACAAAAACATTTCATATAGAATAAACTAAGCCCTCCTCTGGAGACAAATAGAGCCATGAGTGTTTCTCAACGATCTGATTAGGATCACCTGGGTGATTCCTGATTCCACTTACCTGTGCACCCTGCCAACTATTTAAGGGGAACCATCCCTGACTTTCCTGTTGGGTCTTACAATCCCTTCCAGCCAGGTCTCCCTGGTTACCTGATCAAAAACACATTCCTGCAATAACTATTTACCAGGGGTGTGTGCGATACCGCAAGCTTTGGTATCAATCCGATACCAAGTAAACACCAGACCGATATCGCCGATACAAATACCGATATTTAATTTTTTTTAAATGATATTTTTGCATCAAGGGTTTGGGTCATATACAGTGGTGGTCAAAAGTTTACATACACTTGTAAAGAACATAATGTCATGGCTGTCTTGAGTTTCCAGTTATTTCAACAACTCTGATTTTTCTCTGATATAGTGATTGGAACAGATCCTTCTTTGTCACAAAAAACATTCATGAAGTTTGATTCTTTTATGACTTTATTATGGGTAAACTGAAAATGTGACAAAATCAGCTGGGTCAAAAATATACATACAGCAACATGAATGAGCAATTTTGGAGACTTAGAAAGTTGTTTCAATGACATGAGCTTCATAGCATGACCTCTTAACTTCTTGTGAGTGATTATGAGTGACTACAGCTGGTGACTTCTCTGAGGCCATTTAAAAAGGGCTCATTGGATAAAAACACCCACAAACGCTACAATGGGAAAGTCAAAGGAGCTCAGCACAGATTTGAAAAAGAGAATCATTGACTTGAACAAGTCAGGAAAGTCACTTGGACCCATTTCAAAGCAGCTGCAGGTTCCAAGAGCAAAAGTGCAAACAATTGTTTGTAAGTATAAAGTGCATGGCACTGTTTTGTCACTGCCACGATCAGGAAGAAAACGCAAGCTGTCACCTGCTGCTGGGAGAAAACTGGTCAGGAGGGTGAAGAGTCAACCCAGGAGCACCAAAAAGCAGATCTGCCAAGAATTAGAAGCTGCTGGAACACAGGTGTCAGTGTCCACAGTCAAGCGTGTTTTGCATCGCCATGGACTGAGAGGTTGCCGTGCAAGAAGGAAGTCCTTGCTCCAAAAGCGGCACCTTAAGGCTCGACTAAAGTTTGCTGCTGATCACATGGACAAAGATAAGACCTTCTGGAGGAAAGTTCTGTGGTCAGATGAAACAAAAATTGAGCTGTTTGGCCACAATGCCCAGCAATATGTTTGGAGGAGAAAAGGTGAGGCCTTTAACCCCAAGAACACCATGCCTACCATCAAGCACGGTGGTGGTAGTGTTATGCTGTGGGCCTGTTTTGCTGCCAATGGAACTGGTGCTTTACAGAGAGTCAATGGGACAATGAAGAAGGAGGATTACCTTCAAATTCTTCAAGAAAACCTGAAGTCATCAGCCCGAAGGTTGGGTCTTGGGCGCAGTTGGGTGTTCCAACAGGACAATGACCCCAAACACACATCAAAAGTGGTAATGGAATGGCTAAATTAGGCTAGAATTAAGGTTTTAGAATGGCCTTCCCAAAGTCCTGACTTAAATCCCATTGAGAACATGTGGATAATGCTGAAGAAACAAGTCCATGTCAGAAAGCCAACAAATTTAACTGAACTGCACCAATTCTGTCAAGAGGAGTGGTCAAAGATTCAACCAGAAACTTGCCAGAAGCTTGTGGATGGCTACCAAAAGCGCCTAATTGAAGTAAAAATGGCCAAAGGACATGTAACCAAATATTAGCATTGCTGTATGTATATTTTTGACCCTGCTGATTTCGTCACATTTTCAGTTTACCCATAATAAAGTCATAAAAGAATCAAACTTCATGAATGTTTTTTGTGACAAAGAAGGATCTGTTCCAATCACTATATCAGAGAAAAATCAGAGTTGTTGGAAATAACTGGAAACTCAAGACAGCCATGACATTATGTTCTTTACAAGTGTATGTAAACTTTTGACCACCACTGTATATTGTATGACCAAGTATATGTAGATACACAGATTGGTAGGTAGATCGATAGAAGTGTCCAGTTGCACACAAACAAATGTTAACTAATGTTAAAAATGATTATGTTGTACTGTCACAATTAAAATTGAAGCGTCGCTGTTAACGAGCGCTGCTTGTGGGAAAAAGAAGGGGTCAGGGTTTTCTCCTTCACTCGCAGTTTCTGAAGTTTTTCCTTGGAGTGATTCTTTAATTTTTAGTGTTACCACTATATTTAACAGCCTTTCTGCACATGGTGCTCAAAGTACAGCCACACGCTACTTCTCTTTTTTCCATCTCTCTCTACTTTTACCAACTTCCGTTTTTTTTTTTTTTTTTTTTCCTGGCCCCGAGTCGCTGAGTCATGACAAGTCAAAGCGAAAGAGAGGAGAAAGGGGCCTCTTTTTAGCATACAGGTGCGACACAGCATTTACGCATATTTCTCAGACAGATAAGTTAGGTAGTCTTTTTGATAAAAAAAAAAAAAAATGGAAGCAAGGTGCAGGGGGTAAAACTTCAACCAAAATATCGATATTTTAGTGTGAGTATCAATCAATATCAATACCAGCGTTGGTATCGATATTTTCAATACTAGGATCGATACGCCCACCCCTACTATTTACCACGCCACTGACTCTTTGTTTATTTTACCACAGTAATTATGGACTGCCAACTTTAAAATAAACCATGTTTTCTGTCTGCAACTGGCTCCTCCTCTTTCCACCTGCAATCCGCTCTGTGACACTCATAATTAAAAGATTACATTTCCATGTCTTACAGAAGGGAGTCAAACTACCAATCAAATTGAAATGAATTCAAAGAAAATGCTGAATTTGATTACCGAAAAAAAAATAGTTAAAGAAGCCTTCAAAGTGACGTAAAAAAATAAGATTAAGTAAGATTAATATTCACTTTGAAAACGTCTAAGTGATAATGAGTTCATATCATTCATATTTTAGAGGGGCTTTGTGTCACAACCTGGAAGATGTGGTTTGGGTGAGGGAAGTCTGGGTTTCCTTGCTAAGGCGGTTTGCCCCTACAACCTGTTTCCAATTAAGTTGCAAGAATACGTTATAATTTAAGAATTTAAAGTCATCATAGCATCTTTATTTTCATGTAAGCGGAAGAGACGGCAGCTCAGTGGTTAGAGCGTTCGCACGCGGACCGGAAGTTGGCGGGTTTGCGTCCAACAGAGAGCACGTCTAGGGTTCTTGGAGAAGACACCTAACCCCCGCTTCTCCCACCATTGGCGCCGTTGAAGGGCAGCCTGTAGATGATCATCTGCTCCTTCCCAATGTGTCTCACCTGTGTCTCATTGTCCCTCCTTTAAGTTTTTATTGTGCGTCTTTTCCTCCACTTCCCTCCAGTTTGTCTTTTGTTCTCACTAAGCTTACAGGCAGGGCCGTGGCTAGCCATTTTGATGTACGAAGCACAGATTTTATTGCAAGGCGTGGCTCAATACATAGAGTGGCCATCTTTTAACCAGAGGGTTGCAGGTTTGATCCCCTTGGTTGGAAGTCATTCTGGGATGTCCCTGAAGGGTTTGTGGTTATGATAGCTTCTATCTTCTACTAGATTCCCTAGCAGAATCTAATTACCCATTTAGAGTCGATGAGAGCATCTAGCCGTCTCTGAATAAATATAAGTATAGTAAAAATAGTTTTACTGCTCCTCATCTCAGACGATGAGGTCTGTGTGTCTCTGTGTGTGTGTGTGTGTGTGTGTGTGTGTGTGTGTGTGTGTGTGTGTGTGTGTGTGTGTGTGTGTGTGTGTGTGTGTGTGTGTGTGTGTGAAGTGCTGGATGGTGAAGATGAGGTGTGTAGATTACTTTTTTGTAAGTGTCTGAACGAAGATGTGCAGACGGGTAGTTCACACACAATATAAAATTTAATTATACCTATTATAATATCTTATAAAATATTCTATAAATCGTTATGATGAGGGTGCGGAAGGATGAGGAATCTAAATAATAATGTGTCATACACTTCTATCACCACTAAGTGGCAGTATAATCACCTCTTATGTGGACAGCAGGACCTTGTAGAGAAATAGTGTGTTTTGTGGTCTAGACAACCCAAAATGTGTTGTCCACAACTGTGGACGCCTGATCCTAGGAGGTTAAAATGTAAAATGATTTAAAAATGGTTTTACTGCATACTCCATTGCTCTGGACTGTTGATCCTAGATACTTAAAATCTTCCACCTTCTTTATCTCATCATAATCTCATTCTTTATCTCATCATTTTCAACCTGATAATAAACACCTGTGGTCATAGCAAATGAGCGGTGCGCCCCATTGTGCAGTACGCCTTATGTTTGTTTGCAGAAAGTGACGTTTCCAGCAGGCGTCATTATTCAGGCAAATGAAAAGGGCTGGATGGACGAGAAAATAATGAGATAAAGAATGAGATAATGATGAGATAAAGAAGGTGGAAGATTTTAAGTACTTAGGATCAACAGTCCAGAGCAATGGAGAGTGTGGAAAAGAGGTGAAGAAGCGTGTTCAGGCAGGCTGGAACAGGTGGAGGAAAGTATCAGGTGTGATGTGTGACAGAAGAGTTTCAGCTAGAATGAAAGGGAAAGTGTACAAAACCGTAGTGAGACCGGCCATGCTGTTTGGCCTAGAAACAGTAGCACTGAGGAAAAGACAGGAAGCAGAGATGGATGTAGCAGAGATGAAGATGCTGAGGATCTCTCTGGGCGTGACCAGGATGGACAGGATTAGAAATGAGTACATCAGGGGAACAGCACATGTTAGAGGTTTTGGGGCTAAAATTCAAGAGGCAAGACTGAGATGGTTTGGGCACATACAGAGGAGAGAGAGAGAGTACATAGGAAGAAGGATGCTGGATTTGGAACCACCAGGAAAGAGGACTAGAGGAAGGCCAAAGAGGAGGTTCATGGATACAGGAGAACACTACGCTTGCTGTGATTCCAGGAGGTCTGTCAAAACAACTCCAAAAGCTGTACATCGGCGTGAACCGGCCGTTCAAAGTAAAGCTCCGAGCGGTGTGGGTGCGATGGATGACCAGAGAAGACCACAGCTTCACGAAGGGTGGAAGACAGCGCCGGGTGAGTCACGACAAAGTTTGCCAGTGGATTGTAGATGCTTGGGCTAACGTGTCTGCTGGCACCATTGTCCGTGCTTTCGCAAAAGCCAACATCATTTCCGAGGAGCCGCACGGTACAGAAAGTGACTCTCACTGCGAGGCGAGAGAAACTACTATGTTGGATTTAGTGCAGCTGTTCGATTCCAAAACAAAGGATGAGAACTTGGATGGATTTGATAAATGACTTTATGACGACTGTAACTAATATTTAAATAAAGACAACCAAACTCAGTTTTGCTCCTGATCCATTTTTAACCTCCTAAGACCCGAACTCCTGCATGGTATCCTTTAATAATTTCTTTTTGTTATTTGGGATGATTGGGACCTGATGAGTCTAAAATCATAAATACTTTTTCTACATTATGTAGTTGTTGTAGTTATAATGTTGTAGTTATTATGCAGTTGAGCACAAGGCAGCCATCTTGAATCTAAATAATAATGTGTCATACACTTCTATCACCACTAAGTGGCAGTATAATGACCTCTTATGTGGACAGCAGGACCTTGTAGAGAAATAGTGTGTTTTTTGGTCTAGATAACCCAAAATGTGTTGTCCAAAAATGTGGACGCTTGTTCCTAGAAGGTTAAAATGTAAAATGATTTAAAAATAGTTTTACTGCTCTTCATCTCAGACGATGAGGTCTGTGTGCATGTGTGTCTCTGTGTGTGTGTGAAGTGCTGGATGGTGAAGATGAGGTGTGTAGATTACTTTTTTGTAAGTGTCTAAACGAAGATGTGCAGATGGGTAGTTCACACACAATATAACATATCTTTCTACTTATCATAATATCTTATAAAATATTCTATAAATCGTTATGATGAGGGTGCGGAAGGATGAGGACACAATTGCTGGACAACAAAACAATAATTGTTTAACTAAAGGAGTCCAGCGAAGCTGTAAAAAAACAGGCACATGATTAAAAAAAGGGAATGTCGCTTGGTCATTGTTCAAAATCTCACACTTAAAATTCAAGGATATCCCTAGTTAAGCAGGAAGGAAGACCAGGCTTAGAGGAGGGAAGACCCGACGAAGAAGTCAGGAGAGACTGTCATTAAATAGACAGCAGGTAAACAATCCACAGTTGTTAGCAGCAGATAAATGACCACAGGTGTTTATTATCAGGTTGGAATCTGGGAGAGGGAGGATGGTTCAGGGCTTCCTTTGGGGTAGGCGTGGAAAAAACCACAGTACCCCGACCTTCTACCACCACCCCCAGGTGGTCTCGGTTTGTCGGGGTTGGAAGCATGGGAGTACTTGAGTAGATTGCTGTCCAGGACGGCTGAACAAATGGTTTCATATTTAATCAGCATTCCTCTTTCAGTTACACTCACAATTATATACACAGGAACAGATTTGTCTCTTTCATAGCAATATGTTGCGTTTTAAGAAATTTCTCATTACTGTAAACAAATTAAAGTACAGACATTTCATTTTGACCAACAGTGACCATTTCTGTTACTTTTCAAACTTTAAATCTTAGTGTCGTAATAGATTTTAATAAAGTTCCGTTCCGTCATCTTCCGCTTGTTCCGGGGTCGGGTCGCGGGGGCAACAGCCTTAAACGGGCAGCCAAGGCCTCTCTCACCCGGCTGCATTCTCCAGCTCACCTGGAAGGATCCCAAGTCGCTCCCCGGCCAGCTGTGAGACATAGTCTCTCCAGCGAGTGCGGGGTCTGCCCCTTGGTCTCCTCCCGGTGGGACGTGCTCAAAACACCTCGCCTGCGAGGCTCTCGGGGGGCATCCTGACCAGATGCCCGAACCACCCCACCTGGCTCCTCTCGACCTGGAGGAGGAGCCGCTCGAAACCGAGCTCCTGGCAGAGCTCCTCACCCGATATCTGAGTGAGAGCCCGGCCACCCTGCAGAGGAAGCTCATTTCGACCGCTTGTACCCGCGATCTCATTCTTTCGGTCACCACCCACAGCTGGTGACCATAGGTGAGGGTTGGAACGTAGATCCAACGCCTGGCTTTCTATCTCATTCATTGTTCTCTATTGTCTGTTTATTTAGATTTACACTGCTAGTTGGTACAATACAATTCACATGTTGTCCACCTCTCTCCCTCCTCTCTGGGAGAGAGCCCCATTCAGGACTCTGCGTTCCTGTCCTGGGCATGGCCACACCGAGGAGACCTCCGCGCATCTTCATCCCTGCTCCATCAGGATGAAATCCATCTGCTCATCCCCGTCCAGGGCATCGCTGGGCTGAGGAGTCCCCTGTGTTTCCATCAGGATGAAGAACGTCTATAGACTTCTTTAGATATTTAGCTGTAGAGTAGAATAAGCTAATATTTAAACAATAATCTTTGACACATTGTTTGCTCGTCCCGGGGGAGGGATCTCTCTTTCATGTGTATCCCCATGAGGTTTCTTATTTTTTCCCCACTGATGGGTTTTTTAGGAGTTTTTCCTCACCGAAAAGGAGAGTCTAAGTGCATAAATGTGCTAGTCTTGTTTAGTTAGCATTTGTTAGTTATTTTTCTTGCTGTGTATTTGTGTTAATACATTCCTCTTTTTCTTGTGAAGCCCATTGAGACGGAAATTCTGTGATTTTGGGCTGTACAAATAAAATTGAATTGAATTGAATAGATCGACTTGTAAATCGACATGCTTTTCGGCTCAGCTCTCTCTTTACCACGACGGACCGATGCAGCGTCCTAGTTATTGCTGATGCCGCACCGATCCGCCTGTCGATCTCCCGCTCCATCCTTCCCCCACTCGTGAACAAGACCCCGGGATACTTAAACTCTTCCACTTGGGGCAGGACCCTTTCCCTGACCCGCAGGGGGCATTCCACTCTTTTACGGGCGAGGACCATGGTCTCAGATTTGGAGGCGCTAATTCCCATCCCGGCCGCTTCACACTCGGCAGCAAATCGATCCAGTGAGACCTGGAGATCACGGTCCAATGAAGCCAACAGGACCACATCATCCGCAAAAAGCAGAGAACCGATCCTGAGGTCACTAGACCGGATCCCTCCAACGCCTCAGAAAAAAATTGTAATGACAAACATGTACTGTATTTTCACAACCATAAGGTGCATATAAAAGTTTTATTCAAAATGAGCGGTGCGCCCCATCGTGCAGTGCGCCCTATATGTGTTTGCAGAAAGTGACGTTTCCAGCAGGCGTCATTATTCAGGCAAATGAAAAGGGCTGGATGGACGAGAAAATGATGAAAGATTGGCTGAGGCAGATGTACGTACAGTATGTGGGGAGACCGTATGTATTTTTCCACGCATCACCATTGCTTCTGATTTTTTACTCTATGCGTGCTAATCTCATCGCCGACGTGAAAAACAAGTAAAGCAGGAGAACACTACGCTTGCTGTGATTCTAGGAGGTCTGACAATACAACTCCAACCGCTGGACATCGACGTGAACCGGCCGTTCAAAGTAAAGCTCCAAGCGGTGTGGGTGCGATGGATGACCAGAGAAGACCACAGCTTCACGAAGGGTGGAAGGTAGCGCCGGGCGAGTCACGCCAAAGTTTGCCAGTGAATTGTAGATGCTTGGGCAAACATGTCTGCTGGCACTGTTATCCGAGCTTTCGCAAAAGCCGGCATCATTTCCGAGGAGCCGCACGGTACAGAAAGTGACTCTCACTGCGAGGCGAGAGAAATTACTATGTTGGATTTAGTGCAGCTGTTCGATTCCAAAACAAAGGATGAGGACTTGGATGGATTTGATAAATGACTTTATGATGACTTCAGTTGAGCCAGTGTACATACAGTACCTGCCTTCCTTAGGTGATACTTTTTCTGTAGTTTCTTGTGCGATCAGCAGCAATACTTATGTTACACACACATAACCATCCAATTAAAAAGAAAGAAATACAAACACCATTCGTGCAACAAAACAAGCAAATGTAATTAGTAAATATAATCATTTTTAGAGAACAATTACAAATAAAACATATGCAAGTACTGTAATCAAAATCTAAAAAAAAATATAGCTAAACAAGTTTTTCATATTTTATAAATAAAAGTGCAGAAAAAAAAACAGGAATGCTGGATGTCACCATTACCGCAAAGTGTGGTACACTACCCCCAGGTATTTTTTTTGAAAATATAAATCTTCTTGTGCATTGTCACCGCAAAACTTCTGTCTATTGGACTTGAGGCTACGTGAAGTATTTTTTTGTTTAAGTCTACACTATTTACGTTGATTTTGTTTGTCTCGCTGTTCAGACTGCCAAGCATCTCGTCAGTCATCGTTTTTGAGCAAGTCGCCTCCGTCACATCATTCTCCTGAGTAGGTCGGTTAAATAGTCGGAGAGTGTTGTTATAAGAACCCGTCAACACGATTCTGGTGGGATGCAGAACAAGGAAAAGTGAAAGAAGTTTTGACAAAAATACCTTTGGAATTTTCTTTGTATTAAACAAGAGTGACAAAGGTGTGTTTATACCTATCATTGTACCTCCAGCAGCATTCGAACTTGTGATCGATGTAGTCTTTATTGCCCAGGAACCTGCTCGCCAAGTTTTCATGAACCTGTTGTTATATAAGAAATTGCAAGTCAGACCGCTGCTGTCAGACTGGAGCACCCTCTCACTTCTTGGTAGTTCCAGTTCAGCAAACCGTGCATATGGTGCCACTTGGTGGCTGATATGCCACACTACCTGAAATCGCTCAAAGCTGAGGCCACAGTTTTGGAATGTTTCTGGCAAGATGTTATTCAGAAACAGATTAGAAGCAGATTACCTTTAAACATGGATGGAAACAATACATGCAAAATTCCAAGTTCTAAATGCTGTGAATGACTAACCAGAAACAACAGAACAATGCTTGCAAAACACACATTAAACCAATTTTTTGTTTACAGAAGAGAGCTCTACGTATTATCAGTGGGAGTGGTTACAGAGCGCACACAAATCCAATATTTATCCAGTTAAAAACATTAAAATTCAACGAATTGTAAGAATATAACCTTCTCAAAACTATGTATAAAGCTCATCAAGGGGTGTTACCGTATAGATTAAAAAAAACAATTCAAAAAAAGAGAAAGTCTGCATAATTTAAGAGGAACTGATCTATTTGTTAAATCACAGTTTTGAACCAAACCAAAACAAAGGTGTGTTTCAATTCAAGGTGTTAATCTGTGGAACAACCTGGACAGAAAAAAATAAATCATGTAAGTCCATTCATTCGTTTAAGAAAAGTGTGAAACAATTGTTAATTGATAAATAAGTGTAGCAGAAAACCCTTTTTTGTTTGTTGTTGTTGTTTTTTATGTCATGCATCACCCTGATTATATATAATTTCTGTTGCTAAGGGGCAGATTTTATAAGCTTTGCTTCTTTCTGTACCCTTTCATTCAATTTTTTTTTTTTTTTTTTACTGAAAACCTTTTTTTAAGATGCGTTTGTTCTTTTGTTTTGAATGAAATTAAACAATAAATAAAAATAATAACTCAAATTCTAACTTAAAGTTACTTTTAATTTTTTCAATAGGATGTGATGCCCGCTGCATCCAAATGATGTAAAAGAATTTTTTTTTGTGATTTAAAAAACTGAACCTTTTTTTAATTTAACAAAATATTGCCAAAATAATTATTTCTAACTTTTCCAAGAATCAACAGAAAACCTTTTTTTTTGTGACCAGCTTTTGCATAATATACCATACTATCTTCTTACCGCACAGAAAGTAGGTGGCTAATTTTAGTTAAAAGTCCCATCACATGCAGAAGAAATATTTTCTCATTGTATCTTATACACATAAACAACCCCAATTGGGCTTTTGGTTAAAAATAAAAACTAATACAACTGCTTCCTCTGCATCTGTGTGAGCTATCACATTGGGCTCCCACCGGCTTTCGTAGTTATTTTTTAAAGAAAACTGAAGTTCAACTAATTCGACTGGCAGGTAGCTATTCTTGACAAAAAGGAACATCACCACAAAACAACTAAATCGGACATAAATTTTACCGTGTCCGAAAGATGAGCAAGAAAACAACACCAGTTAAAAATAAAAAAAATAAAAAATAATATGAAAAGAATTACTCTATTCATCCCTCACCGGGGAAATTTGTGTGCTGCACTCCTTACACCGCAGCAGGCTGCCCTTTGACGGCGCCAATGGTGGGAGAAGCGGAGGTTAGGTGTCTTCTCCAAGGACCCTAGACGTGCTCTCTGTGGGACGCAAACCCGCAAACCTCCGGTCGGCGCGCAAACACACTGGTCCTCCTCTGGTCATCCATCGCACCCACATCGCTCGCAGTCTTACTTTGAACGGCCGGTTCACGCTGATGTCCAGCGGTTGGAGTTCCTTTGTCAGACCTCATGGAATCACAGTAAGCGTAGTGTTCATCTTCTTCACTTGTTTTTTCACAACACACATGGAGCGCACAGAACAATAGGGCGCACCACTCATTTAGAAGAAAATCTAAGATTTTTATATGCGCCTTATGGTTGTGAAAATACGGTAATTTTAGAAGGTTGAAAAAACTCTGAAAAGTTGACTTTGCATGAGATGGGTCTTATTTCGGTCACAGTGCAACCTCACATCAATGAAATAAAGAAAACAACCATATTCCAGCAAAGGACCGAAAAGGTAACGGCTGAAGCAAACGCTTATTACGCCGACCCTTTTTTTTTTTTTTTTATGTCATAATAAAAGCAAAAAGACATAAGTAAATACTAAGTCATCATAATTGTTATAACACATAACATAATAATATCATAATACATCATAACATAATCATAACACATCATAACATATAACATAATCATAACACATATTCGTAACACATAATCATAATCATAACACATCATAATTGTTTACTTTTTATAGAAGCTTGAATTTAACCATCAAGACTTGCATATTTTTTAAGTATTAATAACTTAAATTTCTTTTTTAAACATAAAAGATTTAAACACAATTTAAGTTCATCATTACAATTATTCCAAAGATCCACACCTTTAATAGAAATACAGAATTTTTTAACATTTGTTCTAAATTTATTTTTAATGAACACATAAAACAAATGAAAATTGATTAGAAATTTCAGATCCCCTAAATCCAACATGAAGACATTACATTTAACAGACCGTAGGGCTGAGGATGTAGATCTCGGTCTGTGGTGTGTAAAGAAATGAAAACGCTTGGATTGTCCTCACCTTGTAAGTTTCTACAGGACTGGTCTCCATTTTCACGTCCCAAATCTTTAACGTCATGATGTCTCTGGTCATTATGTACTGGCCACTGTGGCTGAACTTGACATCAGAAATTGATGGTGATAATCCCGAATAAAAATCACCATCTGACTTTCCGAACCCTGGTTAAGATGAAAGAAGAGGGATCCATAAAGCAAATCTTAGCTTTTTGACTACACAGTAAAATCTAAAGAAATTCATAAGACGCGGATGTACGCTTAGAATGCTGGTCACACAGAGCAGCAGCTCTCATGTCACACAGCCGGGTGATTCCTTTGTTGCTGCTGTGGACAAACATGTTGCACAGAAGAGGATTAAATTCTGAGACAGTTATATTCTCAGTTCGGTCTCTTAGGTTGGATACTTCAAAGTCGACAATATCTGAAGAGGACAAAATTAAAAGCGACATTGGCACATGTTAGCAGAAGAAATTTGGAGTAAAAAAAAAAAAAAAATTCTAGCGTTGAGTTCAAGGTTACTGAATGTGTGGTCAGTAATTTCCAGGTTCCACAGGTTGATACGTAGACGGTCAGCGGAGAGGAAGGTCTCATTGTCACTATTTACACTAATTGAATTGATGTGTGTTGTGTGGGCGTGGGCAAACACCTTGCGAAGACTGGCCTTGACCTGTGATCAGGACGAAACAGGAATTATCTCAATAAAAAACACACAAGAACTTTGATGTGAGTGAAAACTTAATTTGCATGTGATTGGCAAACGTGATGTGTTGTGACTGACCTCTCCATCATCCTCTTTCAAATTTGAAGCCTCAGTTCTTATTTTCCTCTCATATATCTTCCACAACTTGATCGTTCTATCTACATGAATAGGAAATAAATTTTTCTATTCAACTGAATCATCAAACCAAAACTCTGTTGCAAAACTTTTGCTACTTCACACTGTCTTCAGGATTTCTAAGATGTGATGAATGCTAGATATGAGTAGTAGATACAGTCTGTACTGTTAGCGATTTACCATTAGTGGAAAGCAAAAGCCTTGAGGCGCTCATCTGAGGAAGCCAACAAACTCTCTTGATATTTGCTTCAATCCTATTGCCATGGTCATACTCATGTTCATGGCTCTGAAAAGAGCTGTAACGCGAATATGTTTTTTCTAGTTGAAGAGGATTTGAGCTCTGGTTGGGGCCAGGAAAGAAAAGTTAACATCAGGCAAAAGTCTTTCTTCATCACAACACATGGAACAGAAAGCATGCAGATATGTTCTGGTAGTTTGGGGTATTTACCTCTGGATTTTGCCCGTAAATAGACACATACCCATTCTTGTCTGCAATGGTCAGCAGCTCCCCTGTGTGGTTAAACACCACACAGGATATCTTTGTTTCTAAAATGAAAGAATAAATAAAAAAAATTGATAAATATTTTTACAGAACAAGTGAATATGCTCTGCAAACGCCCAGTCCCTCCCCCCAAGTACTACTATCCCTCCCACCAAAGTCAGTCAGTCATCTTCTTATCCATCTGTCCCTTTCGGGGTTGTGGGGGTTGCCGGAGCCCATCCCGGCTGATTTAAGGCGAGGGGCAGGGTACACCCCGAACAGGTTGCCAGTCTGTCGCGGGGCCACACACATATATAACCATTCACACACACACTCATTCCTTGGGGCAATTTGGCACCGGCCAATCAACCTAGCATGCATGTCTTTGGAGGGTGGGAGGAAACCGGAGTACCCGGTACGCAAACACGGGGGGACAATGTGTATAAATCTATCAGGAAAGGACAATGTTCCAAGCCTCGTCCCCACCCGGGACTCGAACCCACGACCTTCTTGCTGTGAGGCCACTGTGCTACCCACTGCGCCACCGTGCTGCCCCTCCCACCAAAGTGAGAATCTAAAAGAATTCCCCTGGCTGTACTGATTTGATGTGCTTTACACAAGTGTTGGGCAGAAATAAAATAAATACAACTTTGAGGATGTCAAATATATAGATATATTTTTCATTCATGTGTGTGTGAAAGAGTGTGAATGAAAGTGTGTGAAAAAGTAGGTGTGAAAATGTGAGAGTGAAAGTGTGTGTGAATGTGTGTGAGTGCTAAAGTGTGTGAAAATGTGTGTGTGAAAATGTATGTGTGTGAAAGTGTATGTGTGTGAAAGTGTGTGTGAGAAAGTGTGTGACAGTTTTTGTCTGTGGCGGTTTTGGCTGTGCAGTCATGGGCGGGGCGACTCCTGGTGTGGATCGATCCCCAGTTATTATTTCCTCACGGCATCATGCCAGATGCTTTTGATTTGATAACAAACAGGTATCGGAATCCCCAGTCATCGCTAAAAAAGACACATCTTTCGGATGTACAGCAGCATGTAGTAGAAAAAGTTTCAAAAAAGTCTTCTGGACAGTTCAGTTCTTGAACGAGACGTTTCAACTTCCATCCGGAAATCATTTTCAATCTGAATGAAATGGACTGGAAACTGGATTTAATTTAAACTAACCTGAGTAAAAGGTAAAAAAATAGTAAGGCAGGGCTCGACCAATGAGCCTGTGTTACCTATGATGGCCGTGAATGGCTCCTATTGTAGCCACAGACCAGTAAATGACCCTATTATAAAATGCTAAAAGCCTAGTGAAAAGAAATTCCTGATAACGAGAGACGTGAAACTGGGTCACGAGGTGTCATCTTTAGTCCATGGCTTCAAAAGGCTGCTGTAAATCCCGGGCAAAACGTATCTAACGCCTCCACTCCGATTCAGTGAGGGATTTTCTTTCATCACAAAGATGGCTTCCTTCACCCCTCTTTCAAACCATCCTTTCTCTCTACTTAGAATCTTCACCTCGCTGTCCTCAAAAGTGTGTTTGGTGGATGTAGCAGCATGTCCATAAAAAAAACAAAACAAAAACTGCTAGTGTTTACTTGTTGTTTACAAAATGTTTGTCAGAAAATCAGCTTTAACGCACTATGACCAAATAAAACTAGAATGTACAAGCTAGCTAATGCTAATAATTTCCTTAGTTTCATTGATTTATTCAGAAAATCAGTCTACGCACCATTTTTAATTTTTTCAGGTTTACCCGCTCTGAACTGTGGTGTTTTATTTCCACACGCTTCCAGATTTTCTGCCATCTTTTCTCCTGTGTTCAAAAGCACTTAGCTGTTTTAATTTTTAGTCGTTACTGGATCTAACCGGTTAACTGATATTAAGCCTTACGACTTCACAACTGTAGCAAAGTCGTACATTTGCTGCTACAGTTGCGCAAAGTGCAACTGTAGCAGGATTCCACAGTTGCGCAAAGTTCACATTGCGCATTTGCAATCACGTGACTTTGTGACGCAATTTCAGACGCGCGACGCCATTTTGGACGTTAATAAGAAACGTCTTTGCCTTGAGTATGCAGTGAATTGTCAGGAGAATTGTTTGGTTGTGTATTGTTTGGTATGTGATTGGGGTTGAATGAAGTACAATCTATATATTTAATGTTTTATTAGCTGTCCAACAACTTTCCTACAGTCATTTCTGTGAGCAAAATTAACGAGGAGAAGGCATCTATTCACTAGGACACAGTTGCAGATTATTGTCAGACCACAATATTACACTCTACAGCATCTGTTTACAATAAATATAACGTTGTGTATAAATCTATCAGGAATTTTGGTAATTACAGCTTTGAGATCCACTTAACTCCTGAAGCTCATTGTCTGTAGTACTGAGTCACCAGAGGTGTTTTTGTGTTTTGCTTGTGTGAATAATTTAAAATAATCGCTAAAAATCAGGAACAAAAAAAATGATTGATTTAACGTTCAGTGTGTACTTTGTAATAAAAATAATGGATTTTTCATTTCACAAATAAATCCATCTGAAATTCAGAAAGAATGTCATTTTTCCCAAATGAAATGTGCTGAGTTCTTTGTTTATTATTAATGTCAGTAAGAGAAGAAAATGACGTTCCGTTCCGTCATCTTCCGCTTATTCCGGGGTCGGGTCGCGGGGGCAACAGCCTCAAGCGGGCAGCCCAGGCCTCTCTCTCCCCGGCTGCATCCTCTAGCTCACCTGGAAGGATCCCAAGTCGTTCCCAGGCCAGCTGTGAGACATAGTCTCTCCAGCGGGTCCGGGGTCTGCCACTTGGTCTCCTCCCGGTGGACGTGGCCGAAACACCTCACCTGCGAGGCGCTTGGGGGGCATCCTGACTAGATGCCCGACATCTGGAAAGAAAATGACGTGATCATGGTAATTGTAATGTCGAACATTAAAAGACTATTGTTTTCCACTATTTGCTAGATATTCAGTCACTTAACATTACAAATACTGAGAATGTGATGGATAAGGTTTGAATGCCGTCTCTACGAAGTATAATGCTAAAAAACAAAAAGTGCATTTTATGAGTTCATAGTTTTGTTTAAAAGAGCCACAAAGTCAAGTTTAGGACTGAGTGGTAAACAGAATTGGGCATCTCATTCTGTGATGAGTGGTGGTCTCGTGCACTCAGGGGAATCAAGTCTTGTTCTTCCAGAGCGAGACTTCAACTAATACAATTTAAGTTGGTCCACACATTACAATAAAACCAAACTTTCCCAGATCTACCCTGATGTTTCAGATTCATGTGATCGGTGTTCAAAAAACCCCTGTAATTTAAAAAATATGTTTAGGTTCCATACAAGACAAGAAGGATGTGGCAACTCTTTTTTCACATAAGCTAAAAAAGAGCTAAATAAATTGAAAGGATGAACCATCAAATGTATTTTATTCCTGCACAAAAAATTGATCAAACGAGACCTGTTAACACAGTCATGTGATATTTATGTGTACCTGTACATTGGTAAAACAAAGTATGCAATCCAAATTGAGTGGGGTGACAAGTTTGCCATCATGACCAGCATTGAATGGGATGGCTAACTCCTCACCATGAGTATCACCTGAAAGCAAAGAAGCATAATTTGAAGTTATCAATAAGTTAAACATAAATTTTATTATTCCATTTCACACAAAAAACGAGCATACATTTGCAAAAACTCAACCATCATCATCTCTGCCTCTGGTTATGGTCAAAATATTCTTTTTCCCTACCGACGCCTTCAAATTATGTGGTCCTAGCTCTTTTGCCCTGCAAAAAAAAACAAAAAACAAAAAACAAGTTTATTACTGGAACATAGAAAAAGAAATATACTTTATTCATCCCTCAATGGGAAAATTTGTGTGCTGCATTGTACCGCAGCAGACTGCTATGACGGTGCCAATGGTGGGAGAAACGGGGCTGAGGTGGCTTCCCCAGGTATAACCAGACATGAGCTTAGTGGATTCGATACCCCAAATTTTCGGAGAACTTCCGGTCCAAGGGCTAATGTTCTACCGCTGAGCTATCGCCTCCCCCCTAAAACATATTAAGACATACTAAAAACATACTAAGAAGAATGAATAATTTTGAGAGATGGAGAGATAAAGTGGCGTGACCCCAAATTGTTATCTATAATGTCCACTGGCATGTAAAAAGTACCTTCGATTTAGATCCACCTTATTTTGAAGGCACATGTTTCAGTGTCCTTCCCACTGCATCACCTATTTACAAATCTGTTGTCTTAGGATGGACTTTGAGCCACGCACTTAATTAATCCCAACACATTTCAACTGATTTTCTATTAAAGAGAGTGACTGTGTGGAAACCCCTCCTTTTAAAAGACTTTTAAAAATCATTAGAAGAACCTTAAAATCAATCATGTAACGCTCAGGGAGCCAATGCAGGGATTTTAAAACTGGTGCAATGTGTTCCCACCTCCTGGTCTTTGTCAGAACTCAGATTACTTAGTTCTAAAGTAGTTGCAAGCTATAAATACTCTTTGTAGGGAGTCCATCTGTGAGAGTGCAGGACATTAAAATAATCTATTCCACTAAAAATAAAAGCATGCATCAGATCCTCCAGGCTGGGAAGAGAGAGAAATAGACTCTGTTTTTTTAAGATTAAAAAATCCCATCTTTGTGATCTTTTTTACATGTGGTATAAAATTCTGCTTAGAGTCAAAAAGAACGCCCAAGTTGTTCAATGCCCAACCTTCTCAAGGAGAAGGTCTAAAACGGTGTCATTTGAGTAAAATCATCTCTCGCTTGTCTTCAAGACCAACATTTAAAACTTAAACGTTGTCCTGGTTGAGCTGTAAGAAACTCTCCATACATGGTGTTAAGATACATTTTAAAAGAAAATCAACAGGTTCTGGGTCATCAGGTGTCGTGGCAATGTAAAGCTGTGTATCATCATCATTGTTGTGAGAACCAACACCGTGCCTTCTGATGACATCCCCAAGTAGCAACATGTACAAATTAAAAAGTATCAAAAAAGTAAAAAAGGTATTAAAAAGTAAGACAAGTAAAATTGAACCTTGGGGAACCCCACATTCAATTTTAGGCATTCTTGAGAAGCATTTATTCATACTTATACAAAAACCGTCAGTGAGATAGGAGTAAAATAATTTGAGAACAGAACAATTTATCTGAATGAGTGTGTGTGGATGGTTGTATGTGTGTAGCCCCGCAACAGACTGGCGACCTGTTTGGGGTGTACTCTGCCCTTTGCCTTCAACTGGTCGGGGTGGGCTCCGGGACGCCCCGCAACCTCGAAAGGGATAGACGGATAAGAAGATGACTGACTGACAATTTATCTGAAAGATACCAGTTTGTTCATGTAAATGATTAGTCATCTACTTCTACCAAAGTTAGTTTTGGCGTCCCTCCGGGTTCAGTTTTTTGGACCTATTCTGTTCATGTTCTACATGCTGCCCCTGGGAAACATAATCGGAAAACACAGTATTAATTTTCACTGTTATGCAGATGATACACAATTGTACTTATCAGTTAAACCTGACCAGAGTGACCATATAGAAAAACTTAATACCTGTATCAGGGACATAAAAACTTGGATGACAATCATTTATCTCTTCATATACTCTGATAAGACTGAGGTCATTATAGCAGGTCCCAAAAATCTGAGAGACGTTTTACCGACCAAGCAGTCTTCCTTGACAAAGTAACTGTGTCCTCCGGGCTTACAATTAAAAGCTCATATAGCGCAGGCTTGTAAGACTGCATGTTTTCAGCTTTGCAACATTTCTAGAAACCGAAGTATCTTATCTAAAAGTGATGCTGAAAAACTCATCTATGCATTTGTTACATCAAGGCTAGCGGCATGGCCTACATCTTCCCTAAAAAGTCTTCAGCTTGTTCAACATGCAGCAGCAAGACTATTAGCAGGAACTAACAGAAGAGAACACATTACTCCCGTGCTAGCATCTCTCTGCTGGCTTCCAATTGAGTTTAGAATCAAATTCAAAACACTCCTACTAACTTACAGGGCCCTAAACGGCATGACTCTATCCTACATTAGTGAACTTACAGTACCTTATCAACCAAGCAGAATATTTCACAAAATGCAGGGCTGTTAGTGGTTCCAAGGATTTCTAAAAGTACAGTTGTAGTTAGAACCTATAGCCACCAAGCTCCAGTTTTATGGAATAAGCTCCCAGCTCAAGTGAGAGAGGCATACGCTATTCCTACATTTAAAGGTAGGCTTAAAGCATTATTTTTTGAACAAGCTTATCACCCCTATTACCCCTTACTACCTAAGCCTTTTTTGAAGACAAATTTTCAAAAAATGCCTGTCCATGGTCAATTTGATTTTTGTACCCCTATAAAGGTAACATTTGACAGAATAATTTTACATATAATTTAGTCGTGTGTATTACTGAAAAAGACAAAATTAAGATGAAACACACACAAAAAAGATGTTTTTTTGCCTTGACTAAAAGAAACAAACTTGTTTTATAATGAATAACTATTTGGAATGTTCCAAGCATGTGTTTTTACTTCCTGAAATCAAAATACAACATGTTAAAATTATCTCTGCAAAGTTTGAAAGTGATTAGATGAAGTTTTAGAGAATTAGAGAAATTTTAGTATCAAGAAATCAGACCAGTTTGACACATCTGATGCCATTTACATTTCTGTTATTTGTTTCTTTACCTTACTGATGCTGTGGAAAAGATGGATGAAGTCCTTCTTTAAAGTTTCAGACTGTTGGAATTTGAGGTCATTTGTACCAGAATGAACGATTGTGGAAGCAAATGGATGTTGCAAAGACAGTCAATGTGTTGAAGTGGTGATGTCCTTAGAAACAGCTCCTGGTTTGCAGAAAGTGAGGCTGTTAGCCACCCGAACATGGCAGACCAGAGAATTTCCAATAATCAAAGTGCTGGGGTCCCTGATTAAGGAGATCTGCAAGTTTCAACTGCAAAGCTAACTTATGGGGTGGTGGTTTGCACTGCATCTAGAAGCGTCTTGATGTTCTTTGGGGTGGTAGGAGGCATGCTATTGGTCCCTACAGCGGCAGGAGGAGTGATGCTGGTGGTCCCCACGGCAGCTGGGGCCGTGGTGGTGGTAAGCCCCACTGTCTGTAGGGCAGCAGGAGTCGTGATGGTGGTCCCTGCAGCAGCAGGAGTGGTGGTGGTCCCCAGAGCAGAACATGCAGGATACGCGTTGTGATGGGCAGGGTCGCGGTGGGCTTCAGCAGGGCCCTCTTCATGCAGCCCTTAGAAGTTCCCTGCCCCTCCCAGGGAATAAAGTGACCAGGGTCTGACCAGGACCTGAAGACGAGGCGCGTTGCTGGCTGGATGACGCAGGGGGGACACCCCTGCCTGCCTAGAGTGAAGTGGACAGGACGTCCAAGCACTTGGAGAGCGCTAAATTTAAATCACTTTGTAAATGAGAATAATGCATTGTATTTATGTAGTGCTTTTCAGGACTCTCAAAGACGCTTCACACATATGCATTATTCATTCACTCCATACCAGATGATGGTAAGTTACTGTTGTAGCCACAGCTGTCCTGGGGCAAACTGACAGAAGCATAGCTGCCATTTTGCGCCATCGACCCTTCTGACCATCACCAACCAATCGCACACACACCATTCAGACAAGGCAATGTGGGTGAAGTGTCTGGCCCAGGGACACAATGGCAATTTTAGTCTCTACGACCATCCCACTGTGGCACCTGGGGTTCCGGTGGTTTCCCATCCAAGTACAGCCCAGGCCCAGCAAGCTTAGCTCCTGAGGTCTGACGGGATCAGGCATTGACATGTTATGCGCTGATGATCAGCGCATCCAGGCGATCCTTTCCCATCTATTCCTTCAGGCTGTACAGTTTGCACAGGGCTGGCAATCCTATGGCTCGGATGAAAGCTTGAACATGTTGCTCTTGTATCTTCTTCCCGAAGCTGAAACTGTAGTTGCACCTATAAAAGGCAGTACAAAGCATTTTTAATCTGATAACTTAATAAAGAGTAGCAATCAGTTGGAAATTTTGATGCAAGCATAGAGTTTTAATCACCATCGCCATTACCATTCAGGACAGAGCTTTGAGGTACTTTTTATGTACTTTTTATAGGTACTTTAATCAGCCATTACTTTTGAATTGTTGATTAACATAATTATTAAAAAAAAAAAAAAACAACTAATGAAATAGGGCTGGACAAAAATTATGGTACCCATAACTCAAAATTTTGTTGCACAACCTTTTGAGGCAATCACTGCAATTAAATGATTTCTGTATTTGTTAATGAGCGTTCTGCAGCTGTCAACAGGTATTTTGGCCCACTCTTCATGAGCAAACAGCTCCAGTTGTCTCAGGTTTGATGAGTGTCTTCTCCAAATGGCATGTTTCAGCTCGTTCCACGTGTGTTCAATGGTATTCAGATCTGGGCTAATGGAAGGCCACTTTAGAATAGTCCAACGCTTTTCTCTCAGCCATTCTTGGGTGTTTTTGGCTGTGTGTTTGGATCGTTGTCTTGTTGGAAGACCCATGACCTGCTACTGAGACCAAGCTTTCTGACACGAGGCAGCACATTTCTTTCCAGAATGCCTTGATAGTCTTCAGATTTCATTTTACCTTGCACACTTTCAAGACACCCTGTGTCAGATGCAGCAAAGCAGCCCCAAAACATTACTGAGCCTCCTCCATGTTTCACTGTAGGGACAATGTTCTTTTCTTCGTATGCTTGGTTTTTTGAGTCTATGAACATGGAGTTGATTGCCTTACTAAAGAGCTCCAGCTTGGTCTCATCTGTCCAAAGGACATTCTCCCAGAAGCTTTGTGGCTTGTCAACATGCATTTTCGCAAATTCCAGTCTCGCTTTTTTATTATTTTTTTTTCAGCAGTGGTGTCCTCCTTGGTCGTCTACCATGAAGTCCACTTTGGCTCAAACAACGACGAATGTTGCAATCTGACACTGATGTACCTTGGCCCTGGAGTTCACCTTTAATTTCTTTGGAGGTTGTTCTGAGCTCTTTGGATACAATTCGAACAATCCGTCTCTTCAATCTGTCATCAATTTTCCTCTTGCGGCCACGTCCGGGGAGGTTGGCTACTGTCCCGTGGGTCTTGAACTTCTGAATAATATGAGCCACAGTTGTCACAGGAACTTCAAGCTGTTTAGAGATGGTCTTATAGCCTTTACCTTTAAGATGTTTATTTATAAAAAAAATTCGGATGTCCTGGGACAATTCTCTCCTTTGCATTCTGTTGTCCATGTTCAGTGTGGTACACACCTTTTCACCAAACAGCAGAGTGACTACTTGTCTCCCTTTAAATAGGCAGACTGACTGATTATGGGTCTGGAAACACTTGTGATGTCAATTAAAGGACACACCCAAGTTAATTATGTCACTCTGGTCAAATAGTTTTTAATCTTTTATAGAGGTACCACCATTTTTGTCCAGGCCTGTTTCATTAGTTTGTTTTTTTAAATAATTATGTTAATCAACAATTCAAAAGTGATGGCTGATTTTGATTGTTTGATTTTCAATACATTTTTATTTATTATTACTTCTGCAAATTTCAAGTGATTTCAGTGACCATTGTGGGTTTTTCCGTCTTTAACTGGAAGTACCAACAATTTTGTCCACGTGTGTAGTTTACCAACAACAAATTTGCCAGGCATCTGGCAACGATGCACAAGGTGGAAATTAAAAGTTTGTTGTCAACTTATCACAACAAGTATTAGACATTTTCATGCGGCAAATGAAATTCATTCATACTCTAGCTTACTAACTAGCCCATGCTTCTTGTTCTTGCAGTAATGTTAAAAAGTTGAAGTTTGCTTAAATTAACAAGGTACTTACGTTACTTTAACATAAATGCAAATGAAAATAAATGTTTAGCATGGATCTTAGTGTCAGCATAGATGCAAATGTTGGCATAGATGTTAACGTTAGTGTGGATGCTAAGCTTAAATAAGCCTGGCTGACCCTGGCCTTGCGGCCATGCTCACTTCAAACAGCAGCACTGATTAAATGTTTAAGTTAGAAACAGTCAATGTTGCTGTACAACAACATAAAACTTTATGAAATGCTCTCTCAATATTCCTTTTGCATTTTAAACCTAATTGAAATGTTTTATAAGACACAAACAAGCTGTTAGCAGTGTGATGTTAGCTAGTAAACAGCTAGCTTGCTCAATGTAGATCAACGACTTCTTCAATGTAGATCAAACGACTTCTTCAATGTAGATCAAACGACTTCCTGTTTCCATCAGGATGAAGAACATCTACTCATCCCCGTCCTGGACATCTCCGGGCTGAGGAGTCCCCCAGTGTTTCCATCAATATGAAGAACATCTACTCATCCCCGTTCTGGACATCTCCGGGCTGAGGAGTCTCCCGTGTTTCCATCAGGATGAAGAACATCTATTGACTTCTTTAGATATTTAGCTGTAGATTAGATTAAGCTAATATTTAAACAATAATCTTTGACACATTGTTTGCTCGTCCCGGGGGAGGGATCTCTCTTTCACGTGGATCCCCATGAGGTTTCTTATTTTTTTCCCACTGATGGGTTTTTTAGGAGTTTTTCCTCACCGAGAAGGAGAGTCTAAGTGTATAAATGTGCTAGTCTTGTTTAGTTAGCATTTGTTAGTTGTTTTTCTTGCTGTGTATCTGTGTTAATACGTTCCTCTTTTTCTTGTGAAGCCCATTGAGACGGACATTCTGTGATTTTGGGCTATATAAATAAAATTGAATTGAATTGAATTGAAATTGAATTGAAAAGTTCCAATAAGAATTTCCAATAAGATTTAACATGCTGTCTTGTGAATGCGCAACTAGGGAACTTATAGCAACAAGTTGCAGCCTGCATGTTAACATGTAAAGACTGTGTGCTTACTATTTAGCCTGCTGGATAGCGTACCTTTTGGTGCTACTTGCTTGATAGTCAGCCAAAAACATATCAGATAGGAGTCTAAAGTCTATTGGAACACAAGTAAGTTTTCTGTTTTATTTTATAAAGCTAGGCAAGGCAAGTCTATTTGTATAGCACAATTTAAACAAAATGTAATTCAAAGTGCTTCACAAGAGGGAAAAAAATGCATTAAAATCACAAAACATAGAATCAAAAAGTTTAAAAAATAAATAAATAAATAAAATACTTCATAAGCTTAGTGACTCTCCAGAAACACTGTATGCTTGTTTACTTTGAAGTATTACTTGTGTATGCCACTTTGATTTGTAAATGGTGATGGCATTCAATAAAAAAATAAAATTATTTTGGGATTTGGACAACAAACCTGAAGATGTTGATCAACTCTGTCTTTAAAGCTGCTCTATAATTGAAAAGTTCAAATATTAACTACGGTTTAAAGCATTCAGAAAAAAAAGCAATAGAATGCAAAAGTTATCCTTTTTTTTTTTTTTTTTTTGCTTTTTTTCACTCTGATATATTTAAAAGACATCACATCCCTATCTTCCACACTTTTTAGTAGTTGTAGAATTCAAATTCTGGAAAAAAAGGTTGAGTTTTTTTTTGTTAAATGAAGTTCAGAGATTCTTCAAGAGACTTAATACAACGAAAAGTTTATTATTTTCTTCTAAACAAACAGTTAACTATACATATACGCAAATGCTGCTGATAAAAGAGTCAGCATGGTTCACCCAAGGGAAGAACAGACTTAATAGAAATGTTCCCTAAAACAAAAAATAAAATAAATAAGTCTTTCACATATTATATAAGTAAAAGTGATTTAGTGACGATTAGTCGCATGAGTTTTCTCTGCAGAGATAAAAAAAAAATCTCTGACGCTGGATGTCACAATAACAGTATAACACAGTTTTAAAAAAAAACTTTTTTCTTTGAGACTTTTTTTTCTAAAAATCTCTAAAAAACATTGCTTTTAGCCAACATGTCATTCTTTTGAATTAATTTTTTTTTTATGCCCAACAATTTAAAACACAGGCTTCTATTTTTTTTTTTTTTTTAACAATTAAAAAAAAAAGAATAAACTGACAAATCAAAAAAAAAAAAAGACACTCAAGGATACAAGGTGGGTACAAGGTGTGGGACACTACAACCTGTTAATTGCTTTAGTCAAGGTGTATGGAAACACCTTGAGGTGTCCCTATTGCAATGACCATTTCTTTTGGGTGTGAAGTCATGTGTACAATCTGTTTGTTGAAGTTTATGTTATCCTCATTTATTTCGTCGCTCATGCGCAGCTTCAGGTCCACCTTGGAGTTTTCACGACTATATTCCATCAAATGACTCTCCATATCGATGCGATCAAACACGTGAATGAAATTATTGAATGAACCCGTCATTACAACTCTGATGGGAGGTAGGAAAAGAAAAGTGAGGGAAGTTTTTGCAAATGTACCTTTCAAATTTTCTTTAGAGTAAACACGAGTGAGGCAGGTGTGTTTGTACCTATCATTGCTGCTCCAGCAGCATTCGAACTTGTTTGCGAGTAACTTGTCCTCATCCACCAAGTCCAAATTGCTCCTTATGTAGTCACAAACCTGTTTTTGGGGAGAAATCGTAAGTCAGACCTCTGCTGTCAGACTGGAACACATTCTCAGTTTTTGTTATTCCAATTCAGCAAATCGTGTATACAGTGCCACGTGGTGGCCAGTATGCTGCACTACCTGAAATACCCAAAGCTATTACCACAGTTTTAGAAAGTTTCTGGCAAGATGTAACACAAAAACAGACTAGAAGCAGGTTACTTTTAACCGCTTATCCATGGTAAATTCTGACTTAAAGTTACTTTTAATTTTTTCAATTGGAACTTACGCCGGCTGCATCCAAATGATGTGAGACTGTTTGTTATAAATGTAAAGAAACCAAAAACTTTTTTTTACATTTGAACAAAGATTTGCTTAAAGAATTATTTCTGACCTCTCCAAGGATCAACAGAAGAACTTATTTTTGGACATGGCAAGGATTGTTTATTGTTTATTATGGATCCCCATTAGCACAGTCCAGCTGACACTATTCTTCCTGGGGTCCTTAAAATAATAACATTTGAACTATAGATTTACATTCTATAGAGTATGTCAATGATCGACATTTCCACAATTTACATGAATGTCTGTCTATTCATTACAATAAGTATGCAAACACAAACACTTACATGTAGATTCACATATACATTACATATACACATACCTCATGTGAAATATCAATCTCAACTAAACCTATATTCACAAATTAAAGCAAAACATACTTCCCAATCTGTGGCTTTATTTGTTGACACTAATAAAACTAAAGTGCATAAAGTCTGTGAATTAAAACTCGTAATTCATGTATGTCCTAAAAAGTGTTTTAGTAATCTTTTTTTAATTTTCTTCCAGCATTATTTTCTTTGGAAGCATGTTCCATTTGTGCATTGCACTATAGTTAAAAGTTTGTTTTATGCAATTTGATTTGGCTTTTGGTAAAATAAAATTTCTTGTACATGCATGCCTGGTGTTAAAATTGTGTTTTTCTCTCAAAAGTTTTATTACCATATTTTCACGACCAAAAGGTGCAGCGTATTAAAAGGTGCAGTCCCAGTTTTGTGTGCTCTGTATTTAATACCCCATAAGGCACATCTGATGATAGGGTGCGGGTTATACTGTATATACTGTACATGGGTGGAGACGGTGGCCGCGTGGTTAGAGCGTTCGCCCGCGGACCGGAAGGTCGTGGGTTCGCGTACCACGGAGAGCATGTCTAGGGTCTTTGGAGAAGACACCTAACCCCTGCTTCTCCCACCATTGATGCCGTTGAAGGGCAGCCTGCTGCGGTGTAAGGAGTACAGCAAACAAATTTCCCTGGTGAGGGATGAATAGAGTAATTTATTTATTTATTTTTATATCCTCTACCACATCTGCCTTACAACAACACACTCAAGCAAACAAGTGTGCATATTTAAAAATAGATTGGGAGCAAAACTGAGTTTTTTATTATTATTATTAAAGTATTAGTTTCAGTCATCAAATAGTCATTTATCAAATCCATCCAAGTCCACATGCTCTGTTTCGCAATCTAACAGGGGCGCTAAATCCAACATAGTAGGTTCACTTTCTTCGCTGTCAGAGTCACTTTCTGTACCATGTGGCTCCTCGGAAATGATGGCTGCTTTTGCGAAAGCTCGGACAACAGTGCCAGCAGACACGTTAGCCCAAGCATCTACAATCCACTGGCAACCTGTGGCGTAACTTGCCCAGCGCTGCCCTCCACCCTTCGTGAAGCTGTGGTCTCCTCTGGTCTGCCATTGCTCCCACGCCGCTAGGAGCCTTACTTTGAATGTCCGGTTCACGCCGATGTCCAGCGGTTGGAGTTCCTTTGTCGGACCTCCCGGAATCACAGTAAGCGTAGTGTTTATCTGCTTCACTTGTTTTTTTTCACAACACACATAGAGCGCACTACACGATAGAGTGCACCACTCATTTTGAAGAAAATCTAAGACTTTTATATGCACCTTATGGTCGTGAAGATACAGTAATTATCTGAGGACACTTAGATTCAAGATAATTACTAAAAAAGGATAAACATAGAATATGAAAGTCTATCCTGCACTGAGAGCCATTTCAGACTATCAAGCATAACTTTTGAGCTCGCTTCATAATTGCATATTAATACCACCCGTGCTTCCCTGTTTTGTATTACCTGTTGCTTTTATATCTGGGCTAACTTGGCACTTGATCGCACAGACATGTAGTAATCTAACTGAGATAAAAACGAATGCCTGAATAATTTGTTGAATGGATTTTTGTGTGAGAAACTGTATCGCGCCAACCATCTCCATGTCTCACTTCACTGTATCCATGAACCCCCTCTTTGGATCAAGAGGTGTTTTTAGAATTGGTGACCAGCTTGTACCATCCTTTTTACCACACAGCAAGCAGACTGGTAGTAGGTGGCATATTTTATTTGATGGTCCCATCTCATGCAGAAGAAATATTTTCTCATTATATCCTATGTACATAAACAACCACAATTTGGCTAGAAATAGAAACAGTAGTAGTTATTGATCCTTCCAAATGAGCTGCCAGACTGTGCACCCACAACCTTCGGTAGTTATTTTTTAGTAGAATAAAGTTCACCTTATTCGACTGGCAGGTAGCTTATCTCAACAAGGCAGCACATCACCACAGAATATTGGAATTGGATAACGACTTTAAAGTGTATCAAAGACAAGCAAGGTGACAGTACCAGTTAAACTTAGACTCTTTTTTTTTTAATTCATGTGGCGTGGAATCAGCGGGAATAGCAGTGAGGGTGGCCAGAGCATGTGAAATGCCTCTTACTATGTAAAACACGAAATCAAGATCGCTAGTGTGTCATTAATGTAACAACTGCTTGTTGGTTGTCAAGTGGGGGTGGATAGAAATACTAAAACAATTTGTTTAACACTCAGAGTCTAAGCTTTGTTAGTTTACACTAAAAAACTAAACAGAATTCTTTACATTGGATCAAATGAACCTCACCTATTGTTTTTTAAATGATAGTGCTCAAGTGACCACAATTAGGGGAAAGATGGCTCAGTGTATAGGGCGAACGTCCTATAACTGGAGGGTTGCCGCCAGGAGTTCATGCCAAGTTGTACTCGAGCAAGACACCAAACCCCAATTGCTCCTGATGTTGGTTTTCACCTTGTATGGAAGCATTCCCATCAGATATGAATGTGTATGTGTGACTGGGTGAATGTGATCTACCCTGTAAAGCGCATTGAGTGCCGACACAGGTGGAAAAGCTCTACATAAGTAGAGTCCATTTACCATTACCATTTACAATGGCAAATATTAAGGACTGGGTTTTTTAGTAATTCAAATTTGCTGGAAATGAGTCCTATTTTTCTTAGGTGATGGGAACATGTTCAAATGCTGATTGTCAGACTCCTGCTCTTTGTTTAAGCTTGAGGCATGTTGAACTCTGGTTTACAGTGCCTTTAGAAAGTATTTACAGTGACTCATTTTTACCACATTTTGTATGTTACAACCTTATTCTAAAACGAATTAAACTGATTTATTATTATTTTGATTAATAATACATGTACTCTGTCTTACTCTTCTTTCTAGTGCAACCCTCCACCTCTCCAGCTTTTGCTCCACCTCTACCCTCCTCTCACTTCAGATCACAATGTCATCTGCAAACATCATTGTCCATGGCGATTCCTGTCCAACTTCATCTGTCAGCCTGTCCATCACCATGGCAAACAGCAAAGGACTCAGAGAAGATCCCTGGTGCAGTTCTACCCCCACTCTGAACTTTGTGTTCAGCAGTATAGAGTTCAGCAGTATGGTTTTACTGCTACTTTGTCAGCAGTAAAACCATACTGCTGCTCACAAATTCTTTTTTCAGACCTTAGCCTAGCTTCAACAACTTTTTCACATAACTTGATTGTATGACTGATCAGTTTTATTCCTTTGTAATTACCACAACGCTGCACATCTCCCTTGTTCTTAAAAATAGGAACCAGCACACTTCTCCTCCATTCATAAGGCATCTTCTAACTTTCTAACTCAACCCAGTCAGAAACTCTATTGCCACCTCACCTAAACGGTTCCATCCTTCTACAGGAATATATATCATCAGTACCGAGAGCCTTTCCACTCCTCACCCACTTCAGTGCCCTCTTTATTTCTTCCTTGGTAATCCTAGCTACTTTCCACTCCAATATGGTAACACTTTCTACTTTTGTTCTATTTCATTTTCTTCATTCATCAACTCTTCAAAGTCCTCTTTCCATCTACCCATCACGTTACTGGCATCTGTCAAGACATCCATTCCTGTCTTTAATCACCCTAACTTGCTGCACATCCTTCCCATCTCTCTGTCTTGCCAATCTGTGTAGGTCCATCTCTCCGTCTTTGCTGTTGATTCTAGTGTACAAGTCATCATAGTTTACTTGTTTTGCAACAATTATGTTTTTCTCTAATCAAATAATTTGCAGAGTTGATTTTTCTTTGTAATTGACATCCCCATATTTCAGCACAGTAACTTAAATATGGTCAAATGTGAGAATTGTACAAGATGAATAATGATTTTTATTGAGAAAATATTTTGATTTCTGCTGAACTTTGTGCAGTTAATAAATAGATAAATGAATTAATGAATTAATAGCAGTAGCGACTAATAAAGGAAGTTTAGATCTGCAGATAAGTGTTTATGGTGATAGTCAGACGTGACTACTAATTTTATGTTGTAATCATAGAGGTCTCCCCCTAAGTTTCTGATCCCACCTTGATGCCTTGCTGAATGTCTAACCTCCCCCAAAATAGTTGAAATAAGATGTTTCTACTCTCTAGTGCACCTGGTGTTCCAGATAACAGAGAAACCCAGCAGAACACAGGATTATTGTTACACTATGATGAGAAACTAAAATGTTCAGATTTTAATGATCAACTAATAATGTTTGCCAAATACTGCTGTTTAATAATCAAAGCCCTGCCCCCGGTAGACTAGCAAACTGATGTTAAACAGATGTTTTACCCCTATAAGAGACATAAATTATTCAGAAATAATACTAATTAACTTTTGTGACCTTCACTCATCAGACAGGCAGAGAGACCAGGTCTTTTTGTTACTAAATCAGCTACAAAAGATCATTTGGGGAGCGTAAATTTGAATGTGCTGTGATGACAGAAACATAAATAATTGAATTTAAAACTGGTTAGCAGAATTTGCAGAGCCTCATGCAGTACTGGGAGTTTGGGAATTTTTATGGGACATGAGATCACCACATGTACAGAAAGCCCAAGTGTGATTTCAAACTGTAACTATAGTGAGCCACGGGCTTAGCCATGTCTCAACAGGGGGAGGGGGGCGCGGGTGAAGGCTGAGAATAGTAGGGCAGGTATTTCACATTACCAAAGGTCTACACACCAATTTTAAACATTTTTGTAGAAGTTGTATCACATGTTGTAGACAATACGCAAGGAAATGTCAGACCACAGAGAGAAAGATGCCCAATTGGCACTTACCCGTTTGAGATCATTCACTTAGATTTCATTGAATTGAGTAGAAGTGGTCCCTACACGAACTGTTTGGTAATAGTTGATTCTTTGACCAAATGGGTTGAGCTGGTGCCATCCAACAAACTCAGCCCCTTTTGGATCTTATGTACACTGAACACTTCCCCCTGAACTCTGTTCTACAATGGACCCCAGCAGCAGATGCGGCCTTCGATGTTTTAAAACACCTCATCACCTCTTGAGGTGATCTGAGTCTACCAAACTACTCCACCCTCTTTGTCCAGATAGTGGATTGTGAACAGGGATTCATGACTTCCCTGCTACTCCAGCCCTATGGCTCGAAACTAAAACCGGTGGCCTATTACTCAAAGGAACTTGATCCAGTTGCTGCTGCACTCCTCCCATGTGTCCAAAACATCTGTGCTGCAGCCATGGCAGTACAAGCCCCAGCTGAGTTAGTTTTATTTCATCCCCTCACTCTCCAAGTGACTCATGCTGTTGATGTTCTCCTTACACAAACAAAGATGTCCTTCCTGTCTCCTGCGCGCCACCTCAAAATCACAGCCACCCTTTTGTCACAACCTCACCTTACCATCAAACGTTGCAACACGCTCAATCCTGCCACCCTACTCCCTAATGCTGAGGACGGTGATCCACACAGCTGCCAAGAGAGAACAGACACATGCTGTAAACCTAGACCCGATTTACATGATACACCCCTGCCGCATGGGGATGTTGTTTTTGTAGATGGCTCCGCCTCCAAATCTCCGGATGGCACCAACAACACTGGTTATGCTGTTGTCTCCCAAGACCAGACCCTCACATGTGGCAAACTCCCTGGTAACTGGTCAGCTCAGGCTGCTGAACTCGTTGCACTCACAGTAGCATGTAAACTCTACCATGACGGGGACGTCACCATTTACACTGACAGTCAATATGCACCCTCCACATTTTTGCTGCACACTGGGCCAGAAGGGGGATGAAGACTTCTTCGGGAACACCCGTTCAACATGCTCGGTTACTCATTGAGCTCCTTTCTGCTGTGCTCATACCGCGGACTATCTCTGTTTGTAAATGTAAAGCACATACCAGAGACACTGATCCCATTTCTCTAGGTAACGCCAAGGCTGATGCGGCTGCTAAGGGGGCAGCCTCCGCTCCTACACAGATCCTCGCCTCCACCAGTCAACAATCACACCCCGACCCACCAACCATCATCCCCCTACAAGTACTGCGAGACATGCAGCATCATGCCCCGGCCTCTGAAACAGAACAGTGGACTACAACCGGGGCTACCTCTAACCCCGACGGACTCTTTAAACCTTGCCTCCCCAGGAGCCTATTCTCTGCTGTAGCTTGAGCCACAACGACCTACGGGGGTAGCAGTGGAAGTCCGTTTCGAAGAGGCGGGTAGCCACCAGGGGCCAGCGTCTCAAAACGGTGAAGAAATCAGCTGAACTGCACCCTGTTTATGGTTGGCTTATTTTGTCTTTTGCCAGATACATTTCCTGGTTGCTCTGTGTCTCCAGTTTCTCTCACAACCCATAGACATTTTTGGGACTCCTGAAACCGGGCGACCGAATTAATTAATTAATTGGTTGATTGATTCATTTGTTCATTCATACATTTTATTTAAAAGCGCCTTTCTAGAGGACGAATAAAGAGGATTGAGGACCGAATGGCTTTGGACTAAAGCCTCACCCCCCATGGTGGGGTATTTGCTGTGATTGGTGATTCTTGTTGCGCTTACATCCCTGATGACAGCTCCACCATTTTGGATGCCATGCAGACTATGAGGAACCTTCGCCGAGCCATGTCCCAAGACTCTGTACCTGCTCCTGGTTGGCTTGACTGACTCCTGGTCCCAATTTCTCCCGAAGGCCATCCTACCCTTCGTTGGCCTTTTAGTGTTTCTGCTCCTCTGCTCCTGTTGCGTCATGCCTGTGGCAGAATGAACTGACTGCAGAATATTTCTGACCCAGGTCTACCAATACAATCTGCTCCCCACTCAAGACTTGGATTTCCATGACCTTGCCACCGCCTCTCTCTAAGCCCCTTACCCCTATTCCAGGAACATGTGCTAGAAACCTCTGTTCTTGGGTCACTCATTTGGACTGTTTGCACAATAGGTGCATTCTCAGGGTGCCTGGCTTCCTGACCTTGACCCTGCACCGTGGTCTCCCCACCAACAGGCACCCGCGGGAGTTTACCCGTTGTGGCGCCCCCAGTCAGGTTTTTCTTAAAGTCACCCTGTTGTTCTGTTTTTAATGATGATGTATCTTAAAGCTAATTTAATTGTGCTATTTCTGATGCTCAAAACTCACAACAGGGGGGGAATGTGAGATAAGCTCAATTATGAAGTACAAAGTATTTGTGTGTTTTTCACATCAGACATAACCATGTGTTTAACTTCTGCTTTTAATATTAGAATGATCTAATAACCAACATTTCAGCTAAGTCTCTCCCACATACTTTTCACACGCTTGCTTATCATACTCCGGGACATTCAAGGCCACTGCTGGCTGCTCCTGTTATCTTAGTAAGGAGGGGAAGAGACGGTGGAGACGGTGGAGACGGTGGCCGCGTGGTTAGCGCGTTCGCTCGCGGACCGGAAGGTCGCGGGTTCGCGTCCCACGGAGAGCACGTCTAGGGTCCTTGGAGAAGACACCTAGTCCCCACTTCTCCCACCATTGGCGCCGTTGAAGGGCAGCCTGCTGCGGTGTAAGGAGTGCAGCAAACAAATTTCCCCGGTGAGGGATGAATAGAGTAATTCAAAATAATCAAAAAAAAAAAAAAGAGGGGAAGGTGAGCAGAGAGTTTTAGGACCAGCGAGCGTAAGGGCGCTCGTTCTCCTTCTCTCCTCTTTCTCGGCTGGGAAAGACTATTGATATCTCTGTTTTGTGAATTTTTTATTGTTGGCTTTGATTCTGAAACTACTATCTTGAATAAAAGTCTTTTTTGGACTTAACAGCCTTTCCACTCCTCATCCACTTCAGTGCCCTCTTTATTTCTTCCTTGGTAATCCTAGCTACTTTCCACTCCAATATGGTAACACTTTCTACTTTTGTTCTATTTCATTTTCTTCATTCATCAACTCTTCAAAGTCCTCTTTCCATCTACCCATCACATTACTGGCATCTGTCAAGACATCCATTCCTGTCTTTAATCACCCTAACTTGCTGCACATCCTTCCCATCTCTCTGTCTTGCCAATCTGTGTAGGTCCATCTCTCCGTCTTTGCTGTTGATTCTAGTGTACAAGTCATCATAGTTTACTTGTTTTGCCTTTACATGACGACTTTTTATTATTAAAACTTTCCTACTCTAGATTTGTCAGAGTTTATCTGAGTTTTTACTGGTTTTGCTCTGGTCGAAAGTTTTTCTTTTTATTATTATTTCCGCAAAACAGTGTGTGCACATTCACCGAGCATGCAAGTGGTGTCATGTTGTTTAAAATGAAGAATTATGTGGATGAGATTTATAACAGTGATTTTTAGATTTAAAAAAAACCCTATACCCCATACACTGAGTAACTCTGGAAAGATAGAATCTTACTGAAGTAAAAGTCTTCTTGAAGGAGAATGGGGTACTTAGAGAAGAATTCATATTAAAATCTTTGTTGATGAACCACTAATTGTTCGCGGGGTGTTTTTTCTAGACAAAAAAAGTTGTGGGCTTTGGTCTTCTAGTGTTCAAAACGGCTGATTCATTCTTAAAAAAACACTTTACAGTCACATACATCACACTTAGAAAGATTTAAAAAACTGAAAAGTTGATTTTGTATGAGATGGTCTTTTGAAACAAATGAAAATTTATTAGAATTTAAGATCCCTCCAAATCCATCATGAAGATATCACATTGAACACACAGTGGGGAAGAGGATTCAGATCCCGGTGTGTGGTGTGAAATAAAAAGAAAAGAATAGGCTTGTCCTCACCTGGAAAGTTTGTACTGGACTGGTCTCCATGTTAACGTCCCAAATCTTCAGTGTCATGATGTCTCTGGTCATTATATAGCGGCCACAATGACTGAACTTTGCATCGGAGATTGATGACAAAAATTTGAGAAAAAAATCATCATCTGGCCCTCCGAACTCTGGTTAAAATGAAATAAGATTGATTGCAAATCAAATCTTATGATTCTGAGTACACAGGGAACTCTAACAAAATGTTTAAGAAGCAAACTCACGCTTAGAATGCTGGTCGCACAAAGCAGCGGCTCTCATGTCACACAGCCGGGTCACTCCTCTGTTGCTGCTGTGAAAAAACGTGTTGCACTGGTTGGGATGAAATTCAGAGACATTGATCTTTTCGGGTGGGTTCCCCACCCTGGATGCTCTGAAATCAACAATATCTAAGGAGGACAAAGTTAAAAAAGACAACGGCTCATGCCAGCAGAAATTGGAGTGTAAAACAAACTGACATTGAGTTTAAGGATACTAAATGTTCGGTCTGTGACTTCCAGGTTCCACAGGTTGACACGAACGTTGTCAGCGGAGAGGAAGGTCTCATTGTCGCAGTTGATAGAGATCGAGTTGATTGCTCTGTAGTGGGCGTGGGCAAACACCTTGCAAGGACCCCCCTTGACCTGTGATCAGGGAAAAACAGGATTCATCTTAATAAACAAACACAACAGAACTTTGACATGAGTAAAAACTTAGGGTTTGCATGTGATTGACAAACGTGACGTGTTGTGACTGACCTGCACTGGGGTGGTATTTGAATCTCCACCCCTGTCTTCCAAATTAGAAGCCTCAGTTCTAATGTTTCGCTCATGGATTTTGCACAACTTGATGGAATTTTCTGCATGAATAAAAAATGAACTTTTCTAATCAACTGAGTCATAAAAAAGAACTTTTACAAAATATTTTATCTTTGTTTGCTACTTCACACTGTTTTTAGAATTTTTAAGATGTGATGAATTCTAGATATTATTAGTAAGTACAGACTATCCTGTTAGGGATTTACCATTAGTCGTGAGTAGAAGCCTTGAGGAGCTCATCTGAGGTAGCCAGCGAATTCTCTTGATTGCCGCCTTCAGCACATTGCTACCCAAACTGTCAAAATTGTAGCTGTGGCTCTGAAAGCCACTGTATGGCCTGTAGTCTTGCAAATTCTAAGATGGAAGCCGGGAAGGAAGTTAACATCTGGCTAAAGCAATTTTTTCATCAGAACATATGGAACCGAAATCATGCAGATTTGTTCTGATGGTGTGAGGTTCTTACCGCTGATTTCTTACGGTAAATGAAAACTCGGCCATACACGTCTCCGGCCGCCAGCAGCTCCCCAGAGTGGTTGAACTCCACACAGGATACGTTTATATCTAAAATTAAAGAATACATTTAAAAAATAAATAATTCTGCAGATGTAGTGAACACGCTCTGCTAACGCCCAGTCTCTCCCCTCAGGTATTACTCTTCCTCCCACCAAAGTGACACTCTAAAAGACTTACGCTTGCTGTGTTAACTTGATGCGCTTTACTTTGTATTTGTGGCCTCAAACAAGAATTATGCTGTGTCGTGCATGCTCCTAGCATACAGAACTTGGCAAGCAGCGAGAGGAGGGAGAAATCCAGTGTCAAAATGTGAAGTGAAATTAAATTAATGTATTTAAAACTTTTTTGGTGGGAAAAAAGTTTTCTAAACTAAGAAAGGGTACCATGTTTCTCAGTCTTCACTCTAAACATGGCCAAATTTGTTTTAAAACTTAAAACTTTCAATTTCTTTCTTTTGTTTGTTTTTCCAAACCTTCTTCTACTCCTTTCGGCATTTCCCTTCAGGGGTCACCACAGCAAGTCAGTTTCTTTCATCTAACCGTATCTGCCACATTCTCTTCGGTCACACCAACTATCTTCATGTCTTTCTTCACTGTATCCATGAACCTCCTCTTTGGACTTCCTCTAGACCTCTTTCCTGGTGGTTCCAAACCCAGCATCCTTCTGCAAATGTTCTCTCCCTCTCTCCTCTGCACATGTCCAAACCATCTCAGTCTGGCCTCTCTGATTTTATGACCGAAACGTCTAACATGAGCTGTTCCTCTATCATACTCATTTCTGATCTTGTCCATTCCGGTCACTCCCAGAGAGATCCCCAGCATCTTCATCTCTGCTACTTACATCTCTGTTTCCTCTCTTTTCCTCAGTGCTACTGTTTCTAGACCAAACAGCATGGCTGGTCTCAAAACGGTTTTGTACACTTTTGCTTCCATTTTAGCTAAAATTCTTCTATCACACATCACACTTGCAACTTTTCTCCACCCGTTCCAGCCTGCCTGCACGCACTTCGTCACCTCTTTTCCACAATTTCCATTGCTTTGGATTGTTGATACTAAGTACTTAAAATCTTCCACATTCTTTATCTCCTCTCTTTTTTCATTTGGATTCCTCTGCTTCACACATGTACTCTGTCTTACTCTGACTAATCTTCATTCCTCTTCTTTCTAGTGCAAACCTCCACTTCTCCAGCTTTTCCTCCACCACTACCCTCCTCTCACTACAGATCACAATCTCATCTACAAACGTCATTGTCCATGGAGATTCCTGTCTAACCTCGTCTGTCAGCCTGTCCATCACCACGGCAAACAGCAAAGGGATCAGAGCAGATTCCTAGTGGAGACCCACCCCCACACTGAACTTCTCTGTCTCAACCATAGCACACCTCACCTCTGTCTTACAGCTCCCATATACAGTATATCCTGTACTGTTATAATATACTCCTCTGTCACACCAGACTTCCTCATACAATACCTCAGTTTTTCTCTTTCCATCTACCTATCACGTTACTGGCATCTGTCAAGAGACATCCATTCCTGTCTTTAATCACTCTAACTTGCTGCATCTCTCCGTCTTTGCTGTTGAGCCTTGCGTACAAGTTATCATAGTTTACTTATTTTGCATTTATATGATGACTTCTTATTATTAGAATAAAACTTTCCTACTCTAGATCTGGCAGAGATCACTACAGATCACAATGTCATCTGCAAACATCACTATCCATGGGGATTCCTGTCTAACCTCGTCTGTCAACCTATCCATCACCATAGCAAACAGCAATGGACTCAGGGAAGATCCCTGGTGCAGTCCCACCCCCACACTGAACTCCTCTATCAAACCTACAGCACACCTCACCACTGTCTTACAGTCCTCATACTTGTCCTTCACCACTCTAACATACTTCTCTGTTACACCAGACTTCCTCATACAATACCATAGTTCTTCTCTAGGTACCCTGTCATAAGCTTTCTCTAGATCTACAAAGACACAGTGTAACTCCCTCTGACCTTCCCTGTACTTCTCAATCAGCATCCTCAAGGCAAATACTGCATCTCTAGTGCTCTTTTTAGGCATAAAACCATACTGCTGCTCACAAATTCTTACTTTAGACCTTAGCGTAGCTACGACAACTTTTTCCCATAACTTCATCGTATGACTGATCAGTTTTATTCCTCTGTAGCTACCACAACTCCACGCATCTCCCTTGTTGTTAAAAATAGGAACCAACACACTTCTCCATTCATCAGGCATCTTCTCACTTTCTAATTTTCTGTTAAACAGTCTAGTCAGAAACTCTGCTGCCACCTCACATAAACAAATCCCACACTTCTAAAGGAATATCATTAGAATCGAGAGCCTTTCCACCCGTCATCCTCTTCAGTGCCCTCTTTATTTCCTCCTTACTAATTTTAGCTACTTTCCACTCCAATATGGTAACACCTTCTACTCTTTGTTCTCTTTCATTTTCTTCATTCTTTCGACTCTTCAAAGTACTCTTTCCATCGTCCCATCACATTACTGGGATTCTTCTGCATTTCTCTCCTGGATACCAAACCTGCCCATCACCTCCTCATCATCTGTGTTTCCCACATCAACGTGGCCATCGAAGTCTGCTCCACTAAAAACTCTCTCACTTCTAGGGATGCTCTCTCACTTCTAATCACCACATAAAGGTCTGACCACAGTTTCTCTTTCTCCTCAATCTCACATCTTACCTGTGGTGCACAACCACAAACAACGTTGAACAAGTACCACCTTAGTTTAAAACTAAAACACGCTCTCTTAAACAACTAGCCCGTAGGCTAGAAAGAGAATGGTGGCTAGGAGTAATCTCGGAAGGCCTGGAAGTGTAGCCTCTTAAATTATAAAAAATCTTTGTGTAAAGCTAGAAACCAGTACTTTTTCACTTTATTAGTGGAAAATGAAAATAGTCTCAGGTTTGTTTTTAGCAGTATAGCTAGGCTGACAAGCAGTAGCAACACAGTAGAGCCTTTTATCCCAAATGAAAGACAAAGTGTAAAAAACTGTGGTGAGATCGGCTATGTTGTTTGGTCTAGAGACAGTGGTACTAAGGAAAAGACAGGAAACAGAGATGGAGGTAGCAGAGATGAAGATGCTGATGATCTCTCTGGGAGTGACCAGGATGGACAGGATTACAAATTAGTATAGCAGAGGAACAACACATGTTAGATATTTTGGAGACAAAGTCAGAGAGGCCAGACTGAGATGGTTTGGACATGTGCAGAGGAGAGAGAGAGTACATCGGCAGAAAGATGCTGCGTTTGGAACCACCAGGAAAGAGGCTTAGAGGAAGATCAAAGAGGAGTAACCGAAGAAGATGCAGCAGATAGGGTTAGATGGAAGAAACTGACTTGGTGTGGCGACCCCTGAGGGGAAATGCCGAAAGGACAAAAAGAAGAAGTTGGTAATGTATAATTCACATGTTGTCTACCTCTTTCTTTATCCTCTTTGGGAGAGAGCTTTTTTTCAGATTCCTGATGGATCATCTGCGTTCCTGTCCTGGGCCTGGCCATACCGAAGAGTACCCCGCACTTGACTTACCATCCCATCTCCATCAGGATTAACCCGTCTACTCATCTCTGTCCTGAGCGTAGTCAGGCTGAGGAGGCCTCTGTGTTTGATCTATCATCCCGTTTCCATCAGGATGAAGAACATTTACTGCCTTCTTCAGATATCAAGCTCTAGAGTAGAATAAGCTAATATTTACACAATAGTCTTAGACATACTAAATGCTCTTCCCAGGGATGGATCTCTCTGTCGTGTGGATACCCATGGGGTTTCTTATTTTCCCCACTGATAGTATTTAGGATTTTTTCCTGACTGTGAAGGAGAGTCCAAGGGCAGGAACGTTTAGCTTCCGGTTTTTAGTTAGCTTTTAGCTGTGTATGTGTTCAAACATTCTTCTTTTTTTTTTTTTTTGTACTTTTTAAATCTGCCATGTGAAGCAAGTTGTGACTAAAACAATTGAGATTTTGGGCTATACAAATAAAATTGAATTGAATCAGACATTGACAGACTAGTATGGCCACAAATATTTGCTTGTATATGTGTCTGTGAGTATATTTGTGAGGTGAAGTCTGCGTGTGAGTGTACGTGTGTGTATGCGTGTGTGTTTGGGAGTGTGTAACAATAATACGTAGGTTAAAAAAAGAGAGAGAAAGAGAGAGAAAGAATAAAATAAAAAAAAAGTAGTACTTAATTCAGAAAGTAAATATCTGACTGAAATTTTGACTACTTTTTACTACTTACGTTGTAGTAAAACCAAAGAAAGATAATGAACAACCGTTTCGGAATCACCATTCAGAGCTGACGTGTGTAAATGAGACACTTGTTACGAACGTTTAGCAGTATGTCCATAAATAATTGCACCATGTTTACTTGTTGTTAGTCTTAACCTTGACAAAATGGCCGCTATAAATTTTTGTTGCTCTGTGTAATGTCGCAGAAAATCAGCTTTCAAACATATTCACTGAATAAAACTAGAAACTACTCACATATACGACGTACAATCAGGTGTACAAGCTAGCGAATGCTAATCATCTCGGCTACATGTATTTTTTCGGAAAGCTATGCTACGCACCGATACGAGGTGTTCTCGGGGGATTCTCCGCTCTGGTTTCCGGGATTTCTCCTTCACATACTCCAAGATTTTCAGCCATCTTTTCGTCTGAATGCCGTTGAAAAGTAGTAAGCGGGTTTTTTCAAACTCAAAATTGTTAGTACTACTCTGGCGGTTGGACTTTTTGACGGATTGATCATGCGCACATAAAGTTACGTCAGTGTTGCGTTTAAATAAAATGGGAAATACAACACTTCCACATTTAAATAAGATATTAGGAGTTGTGTTCACTGGATTCCGTGTGCGTACTTGGTTGTGCTCTAAAACAAATTGAGGGGGTCGGACACAACCAGCCTCTTGACCAGGATTCTCTTGGAAAAGTGATCCAAGAGTCTCAATGAGTTTTATTCATAATTAAAGAAATCATTTAACCCTCGTCTTAAGTTAGCTTTGTGTTATCATCCTTCATGTTAGTGGGTCGGTTTTGACCCGTATTTTAAATCAGCTATAAAATACACTGGAATAAAAAAAGTATATCATCCAATTTGTTTCTCAACTCTTGGTTATCTTGTTAGGCTTTCTTATCCATAAAATTGTTGGCTTTAATACTTTTGGTGTGGGCTTTTGGGCCTTCTTTTGTCAGCATACCCCTTGACTTAAAAAAAAAAAAAAAGTGTAAAATGGACCTCAGGAGAATCCTATCACTTAAAAAAAAAGATTGTTGTAATATCTAAGTACTACTGAGGAGCATAGAAAACATCTCTTAAATTAATTTAGTTTATTTATTTTTTAATTTTAATTTTAATAACTAAAGTAACATCTATTGTGTTACGGGTCAATTTCGACCCATACATATTTCCACCAAGAAAAGGCAAACAATTATTTTTCAGCAATAGAACTTAATTATAAAATTAAAAAAAAAGAAGAAGAAAGAAAAACAGCAGTTTATGAAACAAAATATAGATTTGTATGGTCCAATGAATAATAATCAATCAAGAAAATCAAACGAACACAAATAAACTACTAGTTCCAAAACAAATGCAAAACTCAATCAGAGGAAAAGCCTTTGTGTGCAAGAACATACTTGTGTGTTCTTTGCAAAGATATTTTCTTGCAGTTGAAACACAATACAGTGGTCTTTCTGTCCTTACTGCTTGGGCAGACCTGACACCTCTTCCTTTTCGAATCAGGTGGCCTATCTGTGGTTGGGGCTGTTCTGGTTGGTGTTGAGGTAGGGCTGGCTAATGAGGACGCTGATGCAGATTCACTCTGTGTTGCTGATGATGTGGATGGAGTGATGGGTGAGCTCTGCAGCTGTCTGACAAAGGCTTCAGCTTCTGAGTCTATGGGCTTCCGTTCCCTTCGCTCTATAAGTGGCTTGACAAGGGATTTTCCCCAACTCCTCAAGAAACATCCTCCTCTTGTTTTTTTTGTTTTTTTTTTGGTTGAGTTCCATCCTTGGTGGACGTGGCTTCACAATACAAATGCATTACATGCAGACACACCAAGGATGTTGTAAAACACAACCATGGGCCATCTTCTGGTCATTCACTGGCATGTGTAAGTGGCTGTCAGGTTGTCCACTCCTCCTTTGTTTTTGCTGTAGTCTTTGATAATTATGGACTTTTTGTCACTTTCTGAGGATACAGCTGCGTGTTTGTGAAGAGTAGACATCGGTGTCACATTCCGGTTTCTTTTTGGACAGTATGAGACAACAGTGGTGGTGTCTGTAAAAGCAAACTTTGAAGAAAATTGAGCCCTGCCGTTCACCTGCAAGATTTCAGCAGGCAACTCAGGTTGATTTTTTTTCACTGTTCCCACCATGGTAAGTTTCCTCTTGAGAAGTTTTTGAGGAAGAGACGCGATCCATGGAGCTGCAGGTCGTGTCCTTTTTCCAGAGCAAGGGGATCAACTCAGATCTGGAACAGATCGAGGCTTGCCATCCACTTCCGACGAAAAACAACGCGATGCCAGCGGTGATACTGAGGTTTGTAAACTGGAAAAACAAAACAGCTTTACTGAAACAAGGTCGCAAATTAAAAGGTTCAGGTTTTCCTGAACGAACATCTAACTAAACGAAATACAGAGATTGCAAGAAAGGCCAGAAATTTAAAGAAACCACAAAAAATTCAACATATATGGGTCACAAACTGTAAAATCTTCATTAAACTCAACGGGTCACCAGAGGAAGCTCGAGTGTTGGTGGTAAAGAGTAAAGAGGGACTCGACAAATACCTGTGACTGTCTGAAGGAGTAAAAAAATCACAAATACTCAGTCCTATGATGCAGCCAGAAGGACCCAACCTGACACCAAATACAGTAAGAATGGATTCTGATGATTCAAAATATGAAAACCTTCAGTTAAATATGTTTGACTATGCCAAGTATAAACTGCAAAATGTACAGAATGACCACGATCCTGACAACAATTTTTACACAGAAATACAGAAGGACTGTGAAAATTATGCAAATGAGCAATTTGATATGCATTTAAGTACCAAAGAATATCTATCAATTATACATTTCAACTGCAGAAGCCTTTACTCTAATTTCTCTAAAATTTTAAAACAAATAAAAAATAAATTTACAGCAATAGCAATTTCAGAAACATGGCTGTGTGAGGAGCAGTGGTCTCTCTATGAGATTGAAGGCTATAACATGTTCTTCACAAGTAGAAACAGTCAAAAAGGTGGAGGTGTGGCTGTGTATATTGATCAAAACCTGAACAGTAAAAAGATCAGTAACATGTCTTTAGTCATTGATAAACTCATGGAATGTTTTTCAATAGAAAATTAAATAGAAAAGTTAAGAAATTTAATATTAAGTTGTATATATAGAAAACCTGGATCATGTGTTAATACTTTTAGAGAAACAATGATGGAACTGTATGAAGGTTTAAATGACAGGAAAATGATTTTCGTCTGTGGTGATTTTAATATTGATTTGTTGAACCCTTCTGAATCATCTGCTGTCACTGAGTTTATAAATACAAAGTATAGTTTATGTTTATATCCATCTATATTAAGACCAACTCGAATCGCAAGCAACAGTGCAACACTGATTGACAATATATTTACAATGTTTTTGAAAGTGATTTAAAAAGTAGACTCATAATAACTGACATAACAGACCACCTACTTGTCTTCTTGGTTAAAAAATGGTTCTAAAATCACATCATGAAACAAAAACTGTTATAATAACTAGACAAAAAACTCAAGAAACAATCAATCAATTTAAAATGGATCTAAGAAAACATATCTGAGATGATGTATTTGTAGACAATCTGAATGACGCAAAGGAAACCTTTCTCAAAACCTTTTGCTTTTTTTTATGATAAAAACTGTCCTTTAGTTAATAAAATAGTCAGCAATAAATCTGAGGAAAAACTGTGGCTTACTGCAGGGATTCAAAGAGCCTGCAAGAAAAAGAATAAACTGTACCAAAAATTCTTGATAAAAAGAACAAAAGAGGCTGAATGCACTTATAAAACATACAAGAATAATTTAATAAAGATCATAAGAACGAGTAAAAAAGAGTATTACAACTCAACCTTAGAAAATAATAAAAATAACACCAAAAATACATGTAGCATCCTAAACAAAACTATTAGAAATGGGAACAAGAGGGCCAGTTTTCCTACACAAATTATGACAAATGGAAGACTCGTTAATCAACCAAAAGAAATTGCAAGTGAATTCAATAATTATTTCAGCAAAATTGGTTCTGACTTAGAGAAAAAAATTCCAAAATCCAATCTCGTAAATGATTTAATTTATAATATACCTCTGCAAAACAAAACTATATTTTTACAATGTTCAAATGAGCATAAAATACTTCAAACTGTCAAAGACTTCCAGAGCAAGAAGTCAGCTGATTGGAATGGGCTGGACATGTCACTGTTAAAAGACATCATTGATTGTGTGGTAATTCCAATTACCTATATTTTCAACATGTCTTTACAATCAGGTGTTTTTCCAGATGGTATGAAGAGGGCAAAAGTCATACCCATATACAAGTCTGGTGATAAACAAGAATTTACAAATTACAGGCCCATTTCCATTTTATCACAGTTTGCAAAAATATTGGAGAAATTATTCCACAAACGTTTATACAATTTTCTACAAAAACACAACCTGCTGTGTGAAGAGCAATATGGTTTCAGACCCAAAAGGACCACCACCCTAGCATTGATAGACTTGGCTGAAAACACATCAACTGTTGATAAATTGTTGATAAAAAACAATTTACCATCGGTGGGTTTCTAGATTTAACAAAAGCTTTCGATACAGTCAGTCATAAGCTACTACTTGAAAAACTGTGTCGATATGGGATCAGAGGTGTGGCATATCTTTGGATCAAAAGCTATTCAGAAAACCGATCTCATTATGTCCACATTAATGGACATGATTCAGAGCTTCAATCAGTGACCTGTGGTCTCCCCCAGGAGTCTGTGTTGAGCCCTTTGTTGTTTATTTTATATCTTAATGATATATGTTTGATTTCCAAAACTCTGCAACTAATACTGTATGCAGATGATACTAATGTACTCCGTTGTGGTGAAGATTTAGAAACACTAATATGTGAAATGGAAAAAGAATTAAAATGATCAAAAAGTTAGTTTGACTCAAACAAACTGACTTTAAATCTAAAAAACCCCAAAATGTATTATTTTTGCAAACCGTCCTTTTAAGGTCGAGATAGAGTATGTAACTGAAATCAAATTTCTAGGAATTAAGATACAAAAAAACTTGAGTTAGAAAAGTCATATAAATTTTATAAAAACTAAACAATGCAAGACGGTAGCAATTATTAACAAAGCTAAAGATTTCCTAAACAAAAAAAGCACTTTATATTTTGTACTGCACCCTGTTTCTTCCTCACATCACGTACGGCTCTGAGAAGTGGGGCAACACATATCAAACAAATACCACTTGTCACCATCATTCAAATACCTTAATTCAAAAAAGAGCAATAAGAACTGTAAATAAAGCCAATTACAGGGCACAAACAAATCAACTGTTTATTAAAAAAAAAAAAAAGGCATTCAAATTTAAGGATTTGGTTGAGCTAAAAATTGCACAAATTATGTTTAAAATAAAAAATAATCATCTACCCAATTCAATTCAAAAGTTTATTCACAAGAGGGATACTGTGTATAATTTCAGAGGATGTAATGTGTTTAAAAAGATGACTGTAAGAACAAATGTAAAACAACATTGTATTTCATTTGTTGGTGTAAATCTTTGGAATAACCTGGATAAAGAGTTAAAAGAATGTAAAACATTTCAACAGTTCAGCACTGTATACAAGAAAAATATTATAAATTCATACGTAGAAAAAGAGCACTAAAGCTGAACACTTTAATTTTATGTAAACTGCTGTACATGTGGATTTTTTTTATTTTTAAAGAGTCAGCAGATCAGTTAGACATAGTTTTCAATGAGTTAGGGGCAGGCATCATAAGCTTCGGCTTCAGCCTACTCCTTTTCAGACCTTGTATTTAATGTTTTTTTTTCGTTCTGTAAGAAAATGTTTAAATGTCTGGAAAAAAAAACAAAAAACTACTGCTACTACTACTACTACTACACTACTACTACAGTTTATTAAGTCTGTTGGCGTCACTGGCTGCGATGCTGCTCCCCCAGCAGATGACAGAGAAGAAACAAGGTGCTGGCCTCTATAGACAGATAGATGATCTCCAGGATCTTGCTGCACACATTGAAGGACTTCAGCTTCTTTCGAAAGACAGCTGCAGGTCTTCTTGTACACAGTAGTACTGTTGCTCCTCCAGCTCAGTCTGCTGTCGATGGTCACTCTCAGGTATCTGTACTCATCCACCCCATCCACATCCCTACCCAGAATGCAGAGTGGCTGCCTGGCAGTCCTCTTCTTCCGGAAGTCAATCAGCATCTCCCTGGTCTTATCTACATTGAGCAGCAGGTGATTCTCTCCAGACCGCTTCATAAATCCGTCCACCACCCTCCTGTACTCCTCATCCTGTCCACCACTTATACGTACACCTCACAACTGCAGAGTCATCAGAGAATTTCTGTAAGTGGCATGACTGTGAGTTGTGCTGGAAGTCTGAGGTGTACAAGGTGAAGAGCAATGGAGAGTGCACAGTGCCCTGTGGGGCTCCCACACCACTAAGAACCACATCAGACAGGACTTTGCCCAGCCAGATGAACTGTGGCCTGTCTGTTTGGTAATCAGTGATCCAGGAGACGGCGGGCGCACCAGCACCCATTGGCCGCAGCTTATCACTCAGTAATGAAGGTGGGATGGTGTTAAAGGCACTAGAGAAATCAAAGAAGGTGATTCTCACCATGCCTCCACCACCATCCAGATGTGAATGAGCTCACTGCAGCAGATGGATGACGGCATCTTCAACTCGCAGGTGCGGCCGATAGGCAAACTGCAGAGGTTTAGAGAGGAATTCACCAGCGGTCCTCTGTGAGCCAACACCAGCCCTCCAGCACCTTCACCACATGAGATGTGAGGGCAACTGGAAGGAAATCCCTGATGTGAGATGAAGATGGTATCTTGGGTAAAACCTCACAAGGGATTTTTATATTTAAAAAAAACCCTTTATTTCACCCTCTGAGTAACTCTGGAGTACAGGTTTTCTACAGCAGTAGAAGTCCACCTGAATGGGGATGGGGTACTTAGAAAAGAGTTCACATTAAACACACATTTAACTAGACAAATATTTAAATACTGCAGATGACAAAGCCAGAACAGTACAAACATGGGAAGACCAGACTTAATATAATGTTCCCCGAAAGAAAAATTAAATTAAACAAGTTTCATACACATTAGAGAAGTAAAAGTGCAGAATTTAAAAATTTGATGACGATTAGCCAGAGTAAAAAAAGAGTATGTGTGGGAATGAGAAGGACTCAAATGAAGGAGTGATGTTACAGGGAGAAGAGATAAAGACAGAGGAAGATTTAAAGTACTTAGGATCAACAGTCCAGAGCAATGGAGAGCTAAAATGTAAGGAAAAGTGTACAAAACCGTGGTGAGACCGGCGATGCTGTTTGGTCCCGAAACAGTGGTCTGAGGAAACAGGAAGTAGCGATGAAGCGGAAATGAAAATGCTAAAGATCTCTCTGGGTGTGACCAGGAATGAGTATATCAGAGATAAAGTCAGCGAGGCCAGACTGAGATGGTTTGACCATGTACAGATGAGAGAGAGGAAGTACATCAGAGAAGGACATAAAAAAAAAAAATTAGTGAGACCGAAGAGGATGCAGAGGCAGAATTAGATGGAAGCAACTGACTTACGACCATTGAAATAAATGCTGAAAGGAGAAGAAGTAAAAGTGCAGAGAGAAAAAATTCCTTTATTCAATGTATTTCAAAACACCATCAGGTGTTCTTAGCGCAAATAGGTCATCTTTTGGATGTGATGTCATATGAGAGATCTTTTTGTTGAAATCCAAACTTTCCACAGTTGTGTGACCACAGTTTTGAAACATTTCTGGCAAGCTGTTATACAAAAACAGACTACAACCAGATTACTTTTAACCGCCAATGGAAAGTAAGCATGCATATTCCCAAGTTCTACATGCGGTGAATAACACATAAACAACAGAACAATGCAAACTCTGACTTAGTTACTATTATTTTTATTTTTTTTGACGGCTGCATTCAAATGATGTAAATGAATGTTTTATATGAATTTAAAGAAAATAATAATCTTTGGACATGATATGGATCAAGAGTTTTTTTAGGATTGGTGAGAAGCTTTTTGCGTAATCTACCGTACCGTCTTTTTACTGCAAGGGGAGCAGCCTGATAACAGATGGCAGATTTTAGTTTAAGGTCCCATCTCATGCAGAAAAAATATTTTCTCATTGTATCCTATGCACATAACTCCTAACACTGTTGTTGCCCACATGCACATTGAAATCTCTCTGGAGGACAATTGAGTCTCTAAGGGAGGCATCCACCATGACTGCCCCCAAAGACTCCAGATAGGGAAGGTAATTTAATAATTCCAGCACAAATAACTTCAAATTCCAGCAGTCTGAAACTCTAAAGGACTTCCATCTTATTCACTGCATCAGCAAGGTAAATAATGTATTATCTCTGGATGACTTTCATCCCCCCGTTTTGGTGACATTAAATTCAGCATTAAATCAGTACAACAACTTCATATCTGGCTCAAAGGACTTTGTCTATCTAACAACATTCCATATTTGGACAATTTTACAACTTTTTACTATAGACCAAACCTATTCAAACCAGACCGTCTTCACCTCAACCATACAGGGCCACAGCTTCTATTCACAAACTTCCACCTCACGACTTCACCAACACACACGCTCAGTCAAACCTTCCTTTGCTCAAAATATTCTGTTACATGTCACAAACAGGGCCCAGACACACCTCAGGTCACATCCACATAGACCAGACCTGGGCAAATTAAGGCCCGCGGGCCACATCCGGCCCTTGGTACGCCTCTGTCCGGCCGCGTGAGGCCTAATCATAAACACCATAAATTAAACTTTTTTAAAAAACTTTTATTTTGAAATTTTATTTTATTTTGAAAAGCGTTACGTCGCTACGTATGCACGCATGCAGAGTTCTCAAGGTGATTTCAAAACTCTTGAGAGTGAAATGCACATGGTTTCTTCTCCCTTCAACTGCAGTGTGGATGATGCACCAAGTGAAGTTCAGATGGAACTCATTGATCTGCAGTCTGACACACATCTGGCAGATTACTTCAAGTCAGTCTCACTGCTGGACTTTTACTCCGCTCTCAAAGAGGAGAACTTTCCACACCTGAGGAGGCATGCTCAGAGGATCCTAGTCCTCTTTGGATCTACCTATCAATGTGAACAGACATTCTCAGTTATGAAGTTCAACAAATCCAAACACAGATCCTCTATGGCTGATGACCACCTCTCAGCTGTCCTTCACATAGCCACTTGAGACATTCCACCAGATTTCAATGTTCAATCCCAGAACAGACTGGATTATTCTCACTGAAGAGGTAACATGAGGTGGAAAGCATTACAAGTTATTGTTTGTGAAGATTAAGAAGTTAAAAAAATAAATTGCACTGGTTGAATAATTGTTTTTCTTATTTAACCAATAGACCACAGTTTCACATAACCTAATATACATATTTACAGAGTGCTTTATTCTTCTGATTATCAGTACCAGCTATTCAAAATATTTAAGTATTTTACAATGAAAGAAAGTTGGTGGCCCTCTGACACAATTCAGGCTTCTCATGCGGCCCCTGATAAAAATTAATTGCCCACCCCTGACATAGACACACCTCATTTAGATTTTTACATCACATTTTGATATTCTCGTATGTGAAAACCTTTTATAATCCCCCTCATTACTGTTAAGTTTGCCCTTTTTAAACATCCGATTGCGACTGAACAAATCTTTTATTATTGATGATCTGATTTTAGATAAAAAATATTGACTGTCTCTTTTTAACTGAAACCTGGCTTGGTGCAGAGGTACTGTCTGTTCTCACTGAGGATTCAACTCCATTTTTTTATTTTTTTTAACCTGAAGAAGAGATGGTGGTACCGCATCAATTGCTTGTAACACAATCTTAACCAAAGCAATAACTTTTATCGTACTTTCACGACCATTAGGCGCACCGTACGAAAAGGCGCAGTCTCAGTTATGAGCGCCATTGATGTATTTAACACACATATAAGGCGCACCGTACGAAAAGGCGCAGTCTCAGTTACACACCGCCTTACAACAACACACACGCAAGCATGCAAATGTGCGTATTAAAAAATAGATCGGGAGCAAAACTGAGTTTGGTTGTGCTTTATTTAAGTAGTAACGATACTAAACAAGCACATTACCGGTAATAGTCTTTATTCAAATCCGTCAAAGTCCTCATCCTCTGTTTCGGAATCGAACAGCTGCCCAAACCCCAACAGAGCAGGTCCACTTCGCTCCTCGCTGTCAAAGTCACTGTCTGTACTGTGCGGCTCCTCAGAAAGGATACCTGCTTTTGCGAAAGCTCGGATAACAGTACCAGCAGACACGTTAGTCCAAGCATCTACAATCCATTGGCAAACTGTATCATAGCTCGCCCGGCGCCGCCTTCCACCCTTTGTGAAACTGTGGTCTCCTTCGGTCATCCATCGCTCCTACGCCGCTCGCATCCTTAATTTGAACGACCGGTTCACGCCGATGTACAGCGGCTGGAGCTCTTTTGTCAGCCCTCCTGGAATCACAGCAAGCGTAGCACACATCTGCTTCACTTGCTGTTTCACGTCAGTGGTGAGATGAGCACGCATAGAGTCATAAATTAGAAGCGATGGTGATGTGTGGAAAAAAACCACCTGGTCTCCGAACATACACCTGCCCCAGCCACTCTTTCATCATTTGCTCGTCGATTCTCATGTTCCTCCACGTAGCTGATTGCCTTCAGCTTAAACTGAGCGTCATAAGCGTGTCTCTTTGCCATTTTCAGGGTTAAAACAGCCATGTTGTGCATACAGCACATACCTTTTTTATACACAATCCACGCCCACACTTCACTCTTTAACGTTCTCATGCTTTTTCTTTCAGGTCCGCCTCGCCTCACGGGCACCGCTTTTTCTTTTAGGTTCGCCTTTTCTCATACACAAGGTGCACCGCACAAAAGGGCACATAGCTCATTTTTAAGAAAATCTAAGACCTTTATATGCGCCTTATAGTCGTGAAATTACGGTAATCATTATGGGTCATTTAGGCACCCCACATACGTATTTTATGTCACTCTTTATAGACTTCCATAGTCTTCCCCTTGTTTTATACAGGATTTTTAGAGTTATTATTAAGTATTCATATTAAATAGCCTCCCCAAGTGGAGGAGTTTAAGTATCTCGGGGTCTTGTTCACGAGTGGGGGAAGGATAGAGCGGGAGATCGACAGGCAAATTGGTGTGGCATCAGCAATAACTCGGACGCTGCATCGGTCCGTCGTGGTAAAGAGAGAGCTGAGCCAAGATGCAAAGCTCTAGATTTACAAGTCGATCTACGTTCCCACCCTCACCTATGGTCATCAGCTGTGGGTGGTGACCAAAAGAACGAGATTGTGGATACAAGCAGCCGAAATGAGCTTCCTCCGAAGGGTGGCTGAGCTCTCACTCAGAGATCGGGTGAGGAGCTCTGCCATCCGGGAGGAGCTCGGTGTCGAGCCGCTCCTCTTCTTCCGGGTTGAGAGGAGCCAGATGGGGTGGTTCGGGCATCTGGTCAGAAAGGCAGAACCCGGACCGACTGGAGAGACTATGTCTCACAGCTGGCCGCGGAACGACTCGGGATCCTTCCGGGTGAGCAGGAGGATGCAGCCGGGGTGAGAGAAGCCTGGGCTTCCCGTCTGAGGTTGTTGCCCCCGCGACCCAACCCAGTCTCACCGTGGCATAATGCAGAAGTTAAGCAGCTGAAAATGAATTGCAGGAGAGCAGAGAGGAAATGAAGGAAAACTAAATTAACGATTCATTGTGATATTTTAAAGGAGCAACTTAAAGAGTACAATAACACAGTCAAACAAGTCAGGACACTCTATTTTGTTAAATCTTATCACAGAAAAAAAAAACAAAGTTCCTTTTTAAAACAATAGACAATTTAATAAACTCAGATTTGAAAAAGTCCTCCATGACAACATAATATGTGGCAGGGTTTTATGTATTTATGGAAATCTTTTTTGTTCTGTTCCGTCATCTTCCACTTATCCGAGGCCAGGTAAGGGGGCAACAGCCTCAGACGGGAAGACCAGGCTTCTCTCACCCCAGCTGCATCCTCCAGCTCACCTGGAAGGATCCCGAATTGTTCCCCAGCCAGCTGTGAGTCATAAAGTAGTCTCTCCAGCGGGTCTGGGGTCCGCCTCTTGGTCTCCTCCCGGTGGAGACTTTTTTTCAAAGCAGATCTCAGAATAAAATTCTCTGAACGCGTTTTAAAATAAAAAAAAAAAGAAAAACTTTTATTTGTTTAAAAACAGCAAACACCTGGGAAACACCTGACCAGCGAGTCCACCAGCGTGTCCTTGGGGAAAGATGGCTTGGTGGGTAGGGCGACCATCCTATAACCGGAAGGTCGCAGGCTCGATCCCCGCCCAGAGTCCATGCCGAGTTGAATTTGAGCAAGACACCGAACCCCCAGTTGCTTCTGATGATAGTGGTATGCGCCTTGCATAGTAGCTCCCATCATCAGGAATGAATGTGGTAGTATGGAGTAAATGAATAATGCATATGTGAAGCGTCTTTAAATAACTAGAAAAGTGCTACACAAGTTCAATGCATTATTATTATTAAAACACAGGAGCCAAACTCGGTGTGGCAAAAAGTATGCCCACCCAAGCTTGGTGCCTTTCCTGAGGACAACTGCAGAATATAATAGAGTCCATCCTCCTTATAGAGGACTGGTTCCAGAGCATAAACTGTGCATTGAGGTGAGACCAACTATATCTACCGTAGTCGGAAATGCTCAATCTTGCACACCAGCTAGAGATGGTTATCGATACCATCTTATCAATACAAATACTCTTATCAAGGTGCCAGTTATAAATTCAGTACCTTATCAATACTATTATCGATATTTTTTTGTGTAAAAACAAGTACACAAAGACAAACTATACAGAAGCAACCAAACCTTTTATACTGAAATATAATTTAGAGATAAAATATTTATACAGATTAATACAGAATGTTCAAATTTATACAAGATACCTAAAAAAAAAGACTTAGATTTTTTGTACAGTCTTGTGTCTTAATTTGTTTTACATGTATGTCGGTAATTTATCAAAAATAATAAGAGAAAATGAACTTTCAGGCTGTTAACATTGAATTATTTTTACATACTGGTACCTTTATTCATTTTCATTAAAATCCAATGCCCTTATTTTTGATAAACAACACTTTTATTAGATGTGTAACTCCACAATACACACATGTTGATTCAAAGGCATTAGTCCTAAGCCATCGGGGCTAAATTTCAAACTCACTAAAACAAGCGCATTAATTGTTAAACTAAGCGCACTCGATGTTAAATCAAGCACTTATTTTAACATCTAACACTCTTGTTTAAGTGCGTGTATTGGTCCCGATGGCTTTACATATCTTTTTACAAGACTTTGCTGCTCTGCCATTCTCTTGTAACATACATTATTTTCAGTATGGCAGAAAGGGAGACAGACTGTCTTTTGGACACACACACACACAAAAAAAAGTAGTGCGCGCCTTGTCTACTCTCTTGCCCCACCTTTCCACCGATACCGTTAAGAATACCGATAAGTCTGAAAGTTTTCGGTCAGGTAAAAAATGCTAATCTGGTAACGGTGCCAAACTGTATCGGAATGCCATCTCTAGCATCAGCTCTGACTTTTTTGCCACCAGAAAAGGTGACGTTTCACGTCACAAAGAACTAGTATATGGAGCGGAGAGTTGCGCAATTTGCAACAATAATAAAGTTTTTCAACATGGTCAGAATGAGTTGTTTACTTTAAAGACTTTTTCAGGAGTAAAACTGATTTAAGTTATTTTGAAAAATGACTGAGGCATAGTAAAATGTAGAAAAGTAAGGCCCTGTGATTCACAAATTTCCCATGTGTGGGATGATTAAAGTATATTCTGATTACCTTCCAGATGCTTGTTTATTCACAGGTAGCATGCGTTTATGCTACTTTGATTTGTAAATGAACAATTCTAAAACAAACTGGTTCAAAAGCATGCAGACAAAAAAGCACACAAAGTCAAAAGTCATCCTTTATTTTATTTTTTACTTTTATTGTCAAGAGTAAACTTTGATATATTTCTAAAGGCATCACATCTCTATCTTCCACATTTTTTTATATTGTTTGTAGAATTCAAGTCCTGAAAAATGTTTGTTTGGCTTTAATGTTGTTCGCAGTAGTTCAAAGATACTTTAAAAGACTTAATGCCCCGAATAATTTATTGGTTTTTTTTCTTAAATGCAGGCTTAACAATACAAATATCCAAATACTGTCGTTGACAGTGACAGTCCAGTGTCAAACAAAGTTCTCTGGATGTGAAGTGCTGCTCGAGAACTACGATACAACCATGGGAAGACCATACTTAAGAAAACTGTCCTCCTAAAGAAAAAAAATACAATAAAAAGCTTTGTTTCACAACATGGGATTGAACATTTCTGGTAACATTTTAATTTCTTTTACATACAAATATGATAGGCTTTTTCTCAAATCAGCCTGTTGCTGAGCGGACAAAAAAAAGACAAAAAAAGCAAAGATAATGTGCAGACGCAAAAGGAAATACTAAAAAGAAAGGGTACAAGGGTTTAAGAGAGAGAGATAAAAATGCTATTTCATTTTTAACCTATTTGCCCAATCCGAATTTGAGGCACATTAGGCACAGCAAAAACCTCATTTTACCAAAAGTACTGTAACCACATTAAAATCCTGGGTGACACCACTGAAGTGTCGCCATCCTGGGCAAACAACTAGTGTGTTTTATGATTGGGGGCACAAAAGGGAAAAAAAAAGTGTGTCCAAGTTAACATTAAAGGTCAAAAGCTTTTTAAAATGCTGACCATTAGATGGATGAGTTCTTGGAAAAAATATATTTATACGTATATAGTCCCTATTAAAAAATAAATGAATTTAAAAAAAAAACTTCACTATCATGGCACAGGACAAGAAAATGTACTTAGTATATTTAGTTTTTTAGCGAACAATTTAAAAAAAAAAAAAAAAAACAGGTGCCGGTGGTCAAAATTTGTAAGAATTTAAATAAGTTTTTCCCACAGAAAAAAGGTGAAGAGGTGAGGAGAAAAAGAGAAACAACTTGGCACAACATCACTTTAACAGCAAAGTAGACATCGCTCTGCTTCAAACAGACAGTGGGCAGAGAAAGGCCTCTTCAGTCCATGTCTAGAACAAAGTGGCAAAGTCCGGAGGCTGGGAGCGACAGACAGGGATGCTGGCTGTCAGCGATACAGCAGATCTCCCTGGGAGGAAGGTGCAAGACACTACCGTATCTTGCCACAACTCACCCTGTTAATAGGCTCTGTCTTGGAATATGTAGAGGTTGTTAGTTGTTGCCACAGCGATGATGTTGTCCTGTGGATGCCAGGCTGTGTGAAGGATCTTTTTATTGAAGTCCAAACTATCAACACTGATTTCGTCCTTCTTGCGCTTCCCACTGGAGGTCACCTTGCGAGGCTTTAGGACCTGCTGGGGCTTGGAGTTTTCACGACATGCTTCCAGCACAATATCCTGCCGATTAGTGCGGTCAAACATCCGGAAGAAGTTGTTATAGGAACCAGTCATTACCATGCTGGAGGGAGAGAGAGCAAGGGAAAGTTAGTGAAGTTTTGACAAAAATACCTTTGGAATTTTCTTTAAATTAAACACGGGTGAGGCAAGTGTGTTTGTACCTGTCACTACCATTCCAGCAGCATTCGAACTTATCAAAGATGCAGTCGTTCTCATACAGCGAGCACAGCTTGCTTCTCAAGTAGTCGTGGACCTGTAATTATGTAATAAATAATAAGTCAGACCTCTGCTGTCAGACTGGAGCACCCTCTCACTTCTTGGTAATTCTAGTTCAGCAAAACGTGCGTACAGTGCCACATGGTGGCCAATATGCTGCACTACCTGAAATCACTCAAAGCTGTGGTTGCAGTTTTGGGACATTTCTAACAAGGTGTTTTGAAGAAATACATTAAAAGCAGATTACCTAAACCCACAAATGGAAATGATACATGCATAATTGCAAGTTCTACATGCTGTGAAGGGCGGCACAATGGCACAGTGGGTAGCACAGTGGCCTCACGGCAAGAAGGCCGTGGATTCGAGTCCCGGGTGGGGACGAGGCTTGAAACACTGGCCTTTCTGTGTGGAGTTTGCATGTTCTCCTTGTGTACCTGGTTTTCTCCAGGTACTCCAGTTTCCTTCTACCCTCCAAAAACATGCATGATAGGTTGATTGGCCAGTATCAAATTGCCTCTAGGAATGAGTGTGTGTGTGTGTGGCCCTGCGACAGACTGGCGACCTGTTCAGGGTGTACCCTGCCCCTCAACTTTCATCTAAACGTGAAATATTAAATGCCATTTAAAGAGAAATGAGATTATAGAAAATTGGAGCAATGTCTTGCAATCGTGCAACTCAGGTTGCAAGATACTTCTAATAAAATTGTTGCAAGATATTTCTAATGAAATTAGCACTATGCACAAAATAAAAAAACATATTATTTTTATTTAAAAAAAAAAAAAAAAAAGTTGAACAAATTTGAACAAAAAGTTATATGGAGAGTTTTTCGTAACTTCTTGATCTTTCCAAAGATATACAAAATTTTTATTGGTTATGGCAAGGATCAAAAGTTTTCCAAAATTTGTGAGCATCCTACAGTCTCTTTATCACAGGGGCAATTCCCTCACCCTGACTACGTCTTCTAGCTCATCTGGCAGTATCTTAAGGCATTTCATGGCCAACTGGGAAGCAGTCCGTCCAGTCTCTTGGTCACCTCTCAGGTGTGATGCACCCTGAACACTTATCCTACCGAGGTGTCCAAGAGGCATCCTTGTTCAGGTGCTCGAACCACTTCAGCTGGCTTCTCTCGATCCATAGGAGCAATGGCTCTACTTTGAGCTCCTTCCCCTATTTCTAAACAAGAGCCCGGCCACCATGCGATGTGATGGAATGGCCTGGTAGTGTATTTTGCACCTGATATCAACAATTGAATGCTGCTTAATTGTTCATAAATGCCATTGCCATTTGCTATGTCTTCTATAGAAAAAAATCTAACAAAGGTGGCAAAAAATTAAGTTTAAAGTCCCTTCTCATTCAAAATAAACATTTTCTCATTGTACTTCATGCACATTAACAACCACAATCAAGATGGCATCAAGCAATTAGTCACAGTTATTTTCAAATAACAGAATGTGAGAATGTTTTAGTTTTGTGGCAGATCAATCAGTAGCAGGCATAAACAACACAAGACAGGTGGCCTTCCTGAGGAGGAGGAGGCCTTTGATCTGTGGATTTCCAGAAGTTACAAAGATGCTGCATTTGAAATGGTTCCCAATTCCCTCGATGCTGAAGGCATGAGTCCATGTTATAACCTCCAAAAGACTCTAGATCTGATATTTCCAGATGTCCAGCAAGACAACTCTGATGCTGCAATTTTCCCATTGTGGGACAAATAAAGGTTTTCTTGACTTGACTTCAGAGGACAAAAAAAGAGGCTGCATCAGAAAAGGAAGACGGGGAGGAATGTAACCCAGGGCAAGATGAATCATCTTAAATCGAAAAAGAAAGAGCTGAAGCTGAGAGACTTTACTCTTACAAAAAAAAATAGCAAAACACCATGGAAGCATCTGACCAACATGGCAGGGATGCAGAACAAAACATTATTAAATTACCCCAAGAACCCCAAAATGTGCTGTTTTTCATGCCCATATTTCATTGTGTCAACATTCTGCCTGTTTATCACACAGTGATAGAAAAAATAATCCTCTAGAAAAACTTATAATCTAGAATAAAAAAATAATAATCTAGAAGGTTTTTGAAAATGGGGAGACAGCTGGAAAAAGATGGATGAGACTGATCTGTGGGCCTATTGAGGGCTGCAGGTGTTAGCAGGTGTTTATAGATATTGAGGCGAGGCTGCAGCAAGTTTAAGCAGAGAGTGAAAGGCCAGTGCCGCTCAAACTCTTTCATATCTATTCAAGACAGCTATGTTTTGATAACTGTGAGTCATGACCAGTGAGACGTAAGAAAGACAAACTTGAAAGAGGTCAGGGATAAGTGGGAGGAGCGGCTACTCTGTCCAACTCAGGTCCTGGTGTAACAGTAGATGGGCAACTTGTTCCATTTAGAGGTCAGTTAGTTTGATATTCTAATAAAAGTAGTTTATCATGTTTAATTCTATGACAGAATTCTGAGAATGATACAAATAATTGATGTGAATCTCTTTTGTCCAAATGTTTCTGTCCTTTCCAGCAGCACATACTGGGAAGACCAGCAGCGTATGCGATCAAAGTGAGCAGTGACAGTGGGTGGTGCATTTGTGAAAAGATTTCCACTTTATAAAACACATCAAGTTAGTGTCACATATATCATTATTAGGAGGTAAAAAGCTCTAAAAAAAAGTTCATTTACATGAGATGAGCCCTTTCAAAGAAATGAAAATTGATTGGAATTTAAGATCTAACCTATCATGAAGACATAACATTTAACACACAGTGGGGCAGACGATTCAGATCTTGGTTTGTCATGTGTAAAAACTAGAAAATGTTTTGCTCGTCCTCACCTGATAAGTTTCTACTGGCCTGTTCTCCATGTTCAGGTCCCAAATCTTAACCGTCAGATAGTCTCTGGTCATCATGTAACGGCCACTGTGGCTAAACTTGACATCCGAGATTGATGAGATGATTTCGGAAAAGAAAGAACGGTTGCTAGGATCTTCTGGCTCTTCAAACACTGGATAAGATGAAAGAAGAGGGATCCGCAAAGCAAATCTTAGCTTCATGAATCCACAGTTAAATCTAATCAAATTGTTAAGTAGTGGACTCACGCTTAGAATGCTGGTCACATAGAGCAGCGGCTCTCATGTCACACAGCCGGATGGTTCCTTTGCTGCTGCTGTAGACAAAGGTGTTGCACTGATGAGGATGAAACTCTGAAGCAGTGATCACTTCGGTTAATTCCTCCATATTAGGAGGCTTAATGTCAACAATATCTGAGGAGGACAAAGTTAAAGAGGACAGCGGCTCATGCTAGCAGAACAAATTTGGGATGCAAGAAAATTGTTGAGTTTAAGGATACTGAAGCTGCGGTCAGTGATTTCCAGGTGCCACAAGTTGACACGTAGATCATCAGCAGAAAGGTAGGTCTCATTGTCGCTATTGACGGAAATAGAGTTGATATGATATGTGTGGGCATTTGCAAACACCCTGCGAGGACTGGCCTCTACCATAAGGTCCATCGGCATTAAGACAGGTACCTGTGATCAGGCAGAAAAGGGAATCATCTCAAAATCACAATGAAAGAGAAAGAAAAAAAACACAAGGGAGCTTTGGCATGAGTAAAAGCTGAGAAATGCATGTGATTAGCAAACGTGATGTGTTATAACCGACCCGCAGTGTCGTGATAGTATTTGGATCTCTGCATCGTCCATCATCCTCTTTCAAATTATAACCCTCTGGTCTTCTGTCTCGTTCACTGATTTTCCACAATTTGATGGTTTTGTCTGTATGAATAGGAAAAAACACACACTTCAATTGAATAAAAAAAACAAAACTGTGTTGCTAAATGTTTCTTTTTTTTAAACTTCACACTGTATTAGAATTTCTAAGATGTAATGAATCCTAGATATTAATTCCATAGATTCCGGCCTACAAGTCACAACTTTTTTTTATGCGCTTTCAACCCTGCGATTTATGACATGATGTGGCCTCTATACAGATTTTTCTAATGGCTGCCAGGGGTTCTTGAGCAGAAAAGGTAGGGATGAGACGCTGGTGTTGCTGGGTTTTGTATTTGCACCGATGGATCGAAACACGAAGAACAACAAAGAAAAATTCCCATGTGACTTTTTTAACTCATTATTTCCTCCTTTACTCAAGTTTGAACTTCATAATAATTTTGTGCCCTGTGAATGAATACACTAAAGTACCCTGAACATGGAAAATTCTAGATGAAATGCATTTGATGCCATTGGCCAGTAATGGACCAGGCTGATATAAGAGCTACTGCAGTAGTAGCTCTGCAGATTTTACGTGCAATTTTATGTGCAGAGCTACTGCACGTGAAGTAGATTTTGGTCGCGGGGTTCCCATCAAAGTTGAAAAAAGACTTCTTGCAAGGAATTTGGTGCTATGAAAAAAGGTTTATTACAGAAAAATCATGGTAACAAATTGGATGGAGGCCAGACGAAAATGCCACACCGACAGATTGTGAGGTGGTTTCTTAAAGGGCTCTGATGGAAAGTTGCCCATCCTTCTTTATCATATTTGACCAGTTTTAGGCACAAAGAGATCCCTTTTTCTACCATCTGTTTTCAATCAGGCATCCTAGTGGTCATCCTAAAGGTCACCAGTTGAACTTTTGACATGTCTCTCAAACAATTGCAGAGATTCATTTTAGCTTTTGGTTCCACCAAGTCTGGTAACCTTAATTTGAACTCTAAAGCAGAAGTCTCTGTGAATGAAATGTTCATCTGAAATAATCTATATTTTCAGACACTACACACGTAAAATTGATGTTAACAGTGAAAATTTTGGAACGGCAGCGCCAAGAACTGGAGCAATGAAAAGAAACAACAGCTTTTCTTTTTATTTTATTTTTTTCAACCAGCCCTGTTAGTGCTATTCTATTGTTGTGGTGTTGCTGTGTTGCTGTTGCGCTAGACGCACTGTTTGGAAAGCAAAGTCAAGGTCAGTCAGTCAGTCATCTTCTTATCCGTCTGTCCCTTTCGGGGTTGCGGTGGGTGCCAGAGCCCATCCCAGCTGATTTAAGGTGAAGGGCAGAGTACATCCCGAACAGGTCCAAAGTCAAGGTATGTTACTAAAACTTTGAAACCTCTTTCTGTAGACTGTCTTTCTTTGTAAATATCTGATGTTACGATGTGAACACCTGTGGCTTATGAATAGGTGCGGCTTAAGTTTGTACAAAATGTGTTTTTCAAAAATGTAGTGAGACGAGCTTAAACTCAAGTGTGCTCTACAGACCGGAAAATACAATACGAGATACAGGGTGTTCTGTTAGGGATTTACCGTTGGTTGAGAGCAGAAACTGTGCTGCGTTCTTTTGAGGAAGCCAGCGAATCTTGTTGATCTTTTCCTCAATTTCCAAACTCTTCAAGTAGTCGAACTCAGGCTCATGGCTCTGAAAGGTGCTGTAAACATTGTATTCACTTCTGTACTGAGGCTGATTCTTGCTCTGGTAGAAGCCGGAAAAAGTAAAGTTAACACCATGCAAAAGTCATTATTGGAAACAGAAAACATGTAGACATTTGCTGGTGGTGCGGGGCGTATACCTCTGCTTCCTGCTGGAAAATAACAACACGCCCACCCTTGTCTCCAGTGGCGAGTAGCTCCCCTGTGTGGTTAAACTCCACAGTGGATATGATGTCCGCTGGAATGAAAGAAAAAAAAAAAGGAAGGTTACCAATTAAAGTTACATTTCTAACGTAAAGTGTTTTTGAAGCAGCACAGCTTCCTCCCCGTTACATTTTTGTCTAAATACACCCTGATAAGAATAGTAAATTTGCGCTTGCTTTGCTAACTTGATACGCTTTATACTGTATTGGATGCATGTACACTCCGAGGGTGGCAGAAGAGCACAGAGCGAGAAGACGGAGGAATTCACTGTGTCAAAAATGGAAGTGGAAGTCAAATGTAAATGTATAAGCTTTTCTTTTTTTTTTTTTTTTTTTTATAAAATTGCATTTCCATAAACATATACCATGTTTATCCATGTTTGCTGTGAGATAAGAATTTTTATTTTTACAAAGACAGAATACCCCCTATTTAAAAGTGTCATGAACATACGAGTTTCTTCTCAGAGAATCAAAACAGCAGCGTCATCGACATGCGGGTCTGAGATGGAGAGAGAGACATCAGCATGTAGAGCAGACGGAAAATGATCTGTAACCTACTTAACCCTCCCTCCACGCTAAACTCAGGCTGCATTACATCCCTCTCGCCAGCAGCATTGGCTTACTTTAGAAAATAAAACTCACCAACACTTATGAGGCAATTTGTTTAACCCTTTGTTGTTCACTAGAGCAGAAAACACAATGCTGGACTGCACTGCAGTACACAGAGGGCGTGGGAGGACGTAAGGGTGTATGCTAGAGTGTGTTGTCTGATCCATGGTTTCATTATTAATCCATAAACTTTTAATCGAATTATTTGGGGGCGGGGTAGGGCGATCCGCCTCTTTAGATACTATTAAACAAACACGTGATTGATCACATTCATTTGTCCTGCATTCACATTAACCGGCGGACAAATAGAACAAGGAATGGGAGGTCTTATCTCTACTCTTATCAATACTTTTGTGTGCGAAAACAAGGAGGTAAAAGACAAATAAACTCCGTCCCCAAAAACTTTTTGTTTCAGAACACTTTTAAGCAGTTTTTGATTTAACAATTTGTGACTGGTTTGTTCTCTCGACTAAAATATCTTTCATGCCTCAAGCCTTCCCCACTAACTTTGAAATAAGACATTAGGACCGTATGACATTGTGTTACAATAATTACGGACAATACTAATATGTTTTAACACATTTGTTTTAACACTTGATTTAACATAAACTAGAGACAGTGCCACTGAGGAAAAGACAGGAAGCAGAGATTGAGGTGGCAGAGATGAAGATGCTGAGGATCTCTCTGGGAGTGACCAGGATGGACAGGATCAGAAATGACTATATCAGAGGAACAGCACATGTTAGAGGTTTTGGAGATAAAGTCTGAGAGGCCAGGCTTAGATGGTTTGGACATGTACAGAGAAGAGAGACCGAGTACATCGGCAGAAGGATGCTGGGTTTGGAACCACCAGGAAAGAGGACTAGAGGAAGACCAAAGAGGAGGTTCATGGATGCAGTGAAGGAAGACATGAAGATAGTTGGCTTGACCGAAGAGGATACAGCAGATAGGGTTAGATAGAAGAAACTGACTTGCTGTGGCGACCCCTGAAGGGAAATGCCGAAAGGAGAAGAAGAAGAAGTTTTAACATAAATATTTTTCCTCAAGTCTTAGGATTCAAAGAATATGAGTCAATGTGGATCATCTGGTGAACGTGTCAGTCAACTTTAGTAGTACCACCTACCACCACATGCAGACTGTGCCACCCCAATCCAGATAAGCACCTCTTTTCACTCGCCAAAACAAGAAGGGCTGTTTGGTGAGACTCATTCATATTACTCAAAAAACTTTGTTGTAGAAAAAAACAGAAGTTCACTTTCATATGATCTCCATCAATGTTTAAAAAAGTATGAGAGCTCCATTTCCGTGCCACTGCCAGACAAGTCCATTTAACATTCAACAATCTACAATGAAGTACATTATGTTCAGGACTGAAGAAACCGAAAGTGCCACACACAAAGCTGATATGTCTGGCATATTGGTCCAAGAACGGACAAACGTCAGAGGTGAAGACTATCTCGCTGAGCACAGATGTCCTATGAAGACTTCCTTGGATAAGACCCAGGACGTGGCCTGGTTGCAGGTCAAATCTGCTCGCAAGGTACTTGTTGACAACAGACCTTGACTTGAGAAGGCCAAAGAAATTACCGTAATTTCCGGACTATAAGCCACAACTTTTGTCACACGCTTTTCAACCCTGGGGCTTATGCAATGATGCGGCTAATTTATGCTTTTTTTTTAATGCAATTCTTCTAACAGCCGTCAGGGGCGCTCGAGCAGAAAAGGTAAGAGTGAGACAGGTGGAATATACAGTAGACACCAAAAGTTTGGGCACACCTTCTCATTCAAAGAGTTTCCTTTATTTTCATGATAATGAAAATGGTTGATTCACAGTTAAGACATCAAAACTATGAATTAACACATGTGGAATTATAATTTTACCAAAAAAAAAAAAAGGCGGAACAATTGAAGAAATGTCTTATATTGTGCATTCTTCAAAGTAGCCACCTTTTGCTTTGATTATAGCCTTACACACTCTTGGCATTCTCTTGATGAGATTCAAGAGGTGGTCACCGGAAATTGTTTTCTTTTCAGAGGCGTGCTCTGTCAGGTTTAATACGTGGGATTTCTTGCCTTATAAATGTGTCTGGAACCATCACTTGTGTTGTGCAGAAGTCAGGTCTATACACAGTAGATAATCCTACTGATTAGACTCTTAGAATTTATTTTATGGCAAGAAAGAAGCAGCTAAGTGAAGAGAAATGAGTGGTCATCATTACTTTAAGAAATAAAGATCAGTCGGCCCAAAAAACAAAAAGATAAACTTTGAAATTTCCCCCAATTGTGTCACAAAAACCATCAACCGCTACAAAGAAACTGGCTCTCATCAGGACCGCTCCAGGAAAGGAAGATTAAGAGTCAATTTAGCTATGGAGAACGAGTTCATGCGAGTCACCAGCCTCAGAAATAGCAGGTTAACAACAGCCCAGGTTGGAGAACCGGGCAATGCCACACAGAGTTCTAGCAACAGTCACATCTCTAGAACAACTGCCGAGATAAAACTGTCTGAATCAGGCCTTCATGGCAGAATATCTGCTAGGAAACTACTGCTAATGACAGGCTTTGTTTGGAGTGGTCCTTAGCAGTATTTTCCTAGCAGATATTCTACCATGAAGGCCTGATTCAGACAGTTTCCTCTTAGCAGTTGTTCTAGAGACAAGACTGTTGCTCTATATGTGGCATTGCCCGTTTCTCCAATCTGGGCTGTTGTTAACTGTTGTTAACAGGAAGTTTGTGAGTTTTAGTCACACTGAGTTCACGTCTAGGTGTCCTATGGAAAGACACCTAGCCCCCCATTTCTTCCACCATTGGCGCCATCCTGGCAGCCTGCTGCGGTGTAATGCAGCAAACAAATTTTTTCGTTGAGGGATGAATAAAGTATACATTATTATTATTATTATTAAATAGTCATTTTAAAAAAGAAAAAAAATCCACCACCTTCTCAACCGTCTATCCCTTGCGCGGTTGCTGGGAGTGCTGGAGCCCATCCTCGCTGATTCAAGGTGAGGGGCAGGGTACACCTCGAACAGGTTGCCAGTCTGTCGCGGGGCCACACACATACAACCATACACACACGGGCAATCATGTAGTGGTCAATCAACCTAACATGCATGTTTTTGGAGGGTGGGAGGAAACCGGGGAAGGGTACACGGGGAGAACATGCAAACTCCACACAGAAAGGCCAATGTTCCAAGTCTCGTCCTCACCAGGGACTTGAACCAACAAACTTCTTGCTGTGAGGACACTGTGCTACCCACTGCGCCACCGTGCCGCCCAAAGAAAAAAAAAAGGTGCTGTTTTTTTTTTCTTATTATTTATGAGATGAAATTTAACCATCACGTAAAGACAATAAAACTTTGCTAATAGAGGGGGGATATTTGGCTTCTGAATAGTTAGCGAGCGGATCGAGGATCCAGTCCTTCCAGGATTTTGGAGGCATTTTTTAAGATAATTGTAGTTTAAGATGCCCGATTTCGCAAATATTTCTCTAATGTTGCGGTAAAATTTGAAAACCAAAAACCCTATCTGTTTACAACTAAATTAGCTGTTTTTGATGATTTTAAGTACACAAGTAATAGACATGCTAAAAGAAGCAAATACGTAAAACCAAAAAAAAAAAAAACTTTATCGAAAAAAGTGGTGCAAAACCCTGAAATAAAACAGATATGCTTTTTGCTTTTGTGTAAAAACTTTTCATCGTTAACACTTTTTAACTGCTAAACTCAACACTGAACATGGAATTCAATCAAACACCACAGAATTATTTGTTGTTACTTTGTTCCACTTCTTCTCACTTGTTTTTTTCCTCCATTTGTGTTCTTCATAGCTGAAAACCGGGTGTTAGGGTTAGGCAGTTATATCCACTTCTAGCCACTACTGCTTGCTCACATTGACATTGAAGGTGAAATTAATAACCAAACTTATCTGAAACAGGCTTTTAAGACATAGTTCTTATGAAAAGATGTGGTGGTTCAACAAAGTTGCAGATTATCGCAATTTTGGAGTTTGGTTGATAGTTGTGATTGCAAAATTGTGAAATACTAGAGAGACTGATTACTATTTATTTAATTTCAATCAATAAAATAGATCTGGTCCTTTTTACTTCCATGAAAAAATGCCTTTTTGTCTATTTCTAGAGGCACATCAGGTAAGAGCCATTACCAACATGGTGGACATGGTGTCTCATGCCATAGTGTCAAGTCTTTTTCAACTCTCTACAGTATAAGTCGGGTTAAAATGATTTTACATTTCAGAAGATGAAGTTAAATTGGTTAAAACATGCCCTCTAGGGAGTCTTTTTTGTCGCTGCTCCAAACGTTATCTTAATATCAATCAATATTTGATATCAATATTTGATCATATTTGATGATCAATATTTTAACTGTTTCATGTTTTTCTAAATTTCTTTCTGTAGTGTTATATTTTGTTGATGTTTTGTTTTCTATGTAGCGCTTTGGGATTTTTTCTTAAAATGTAAGGCGCATTACAAATAAAATGCATTATTATTATTATTATTATTATTAATTATATAAGCATCTTTGAGTGTCCATAAAAGGGCTATTAAAATAAAAGTTATTATTAATTTTTACACCCGCGGGTCAGACCCAGGGTCCTGCCCCAAGTGGAGGAGTTTAAGTATCTCGGGGTCTTGTTCACAAGTGGGGGAAGGATGGAGCGGGAGATCGACAGGCGGATCGGTGCGGCGTCAGCATTAACTAGGACGCTGCATCGGTCCGTCGTGGTAAAGAGAGAGCTGAGCCGAAAAGCAAAGCTCTCGATTTACAAGTCGATCTACGTTCCAACCCTCACCTATGGTCACCAGCTTTGGGTGGTGACTGAAAGAATGAGATCGCGGGTACAAGCGGCCGAAATGAGCTTCCTCCGCAGGGTGGCTGGGCTCTCACTCAGAGATCGGGTGAGGAGCTCTGCCATCCGGGAGGAGCTCAGTGTCAAGCCGCTCCTCCTCCAGGTCGAGAGGAGCCAGATGGGGTGGTTCGGGCATCTGGTCAGGATGGCCCCCCGAGCGCCTCGCGGGCGAGGTGTTTCGGGCACGTCCCACTGGGAGGAGACCAAGGGGCAGGCCCCGGACCCGCTGGAGAGACTATGTCTCACAGCTGGCCGGCGAACGACTTGGGATCCTTCCAGCTGAGCTAGAGGATGCAGCCGGGGTGAGAGAGGCCTGGGCTACCCGTTTGAGGCTGTTGCCCCCGCGACCCGACCACGGAACAAGCGGAAGATGACGGAACGGAACACCTGTTACATTCAAAGAATGACACAAACGTTATGTTTGAGCTAATGACACCAGACATTCATCTGTCACTAGCTTTAGCCTATTTTTCTGAACCACTCAGCTCTAAAATCTGTCTTAGGGCTGCTTTGTAACCTCGCAGCACGGCGCTAGCTGAAGAGCTGAACACATGACCAACACTTCACGTACCACTCTTTTTGTCTCTGTTTTTTCCCCTATTTAAAAATGTCCTTCACAGATGGTATGAGAACATATTACATTTGAAACATCAGGAGAAAATGTTTCTTTAGTTTCCAATATTCTGATGGAAATGTTAGTAGTGTGTTCTGACATGTTGCTAAATGCTAATCATTCCATCTCACGCAAAATCAACTTTCCATCATCTAATAATGTTGTGTTCACCTTGTATTTGTCACCAAAATGGTTTTTGGAAAAATTCAACATGTTTTGGAAAAAATAGATATATTTCTACCTCTCCTATGTGACAATGAAAAAATGGTTGCTACAGCAAATAACACTTTTGCTACATCAATGACGGTTTTGTATAGAAGGACGCATTGTACAACCCCAATGACTCTCTATGAGTTGGGTAGTTTTATTGAATGCTAGAGGTGGAGCCTGTGCTTTCTCAGGGGCAAAGTGGAATGAGCAATAGTCAGACTTTCACACTTCCTTGTCTGTGATAACTCTATAAAGCAGTAAAATTTTCATGACTACTGAATAATGGATGCTCCAAAACCCAATTTATGACTTTTTATGAGGATAAGATACATTGTTAAAAGACAAGTAAACTCAAGAGGAAAAAAAATTAAATGAAGAAAAGAGATGCTGCAATTATTACACTATCACACACCAACAATGGAGACTGAATTCATCAGATCTAAACAAACTTATCTGGTCCTTAAACAACAAAACAAGCTACTTGCTATCCGTGAAATATGTAACTAGATTGACTTCACTCTTTTTCGTTACCTCTTTAAAACGTCATTTTTTAAATAGCAGCAGAAGAGCGACTAGAATTTTTGTTTTTGTGAGTAAGAGTCACATTCCGTTCCGTCATCTTCCGCTTATCCGGGGCCGGATTGCGGTAGTAACAGCCTCAGACGGTAAGCCGAGGCTTCTCTCACCCCAGCTGCATCCTCCAGCTCACCCTGAAGGATCCCGAGTTGTTTCCCAGCCAGCTGTGAGACATAGTCTCTCCAGCGGGTCCGGGGTCTGCCTCTTGGTCTCCTCCCGGTCGGATCTGTCTGAAACACCTCACCAACAAGGCACTTGAGGGGCATCCTGACCCGATGTCCGAACCCCCCCATCTAGCTTCTGGGGGGAACAGCTCGACACCGAGCTGCTCCTCCTCCCGATCTCTGAGTAAGAGCCCAGCCACCCTGCGGAGGAAGCTCATTTCATCCGTTTGTATCCGCAATCTCCTTCTTTCCTTAGGTGAGGGTGGGAACGTAGATCGACTTGTACATATATTCCATAAATGTTTTTCTCACTGTTGTCTCTCTAATCCTCTGGATCCATTCATTTATTTAATTTACATTTTCAACATCTGGAGAGAAAAAATAATAATTTTTACAGTGCATTAGCTTTTAAAAATTATGCCGAAAATGTAAAATGTACATTTTCATTTAAAAAAAAAGATGTCAGCAAACTGATAAGTGGCATTTTCCACAAGCAATCCTAATCGGTTTGAGTTGGTAAAAACGCAGCTGGTTCCTGTAAACATCCTGTTTGCTTTGAGGTGTTGGGAGACTAAGAAAAGCTGAAACATGCCGGAGTGTAACAAAACATCATAACCGAACCACTGAGCAGTCGTACGGTAAAGCAGATTGAGATTCTTTGCATTCCAAAGACATGCCTATGCTTCTGCAACAACAACAGATTCTTTACCTCGTTAAAGACGCCTAAATTCAGAAATGTATCAGAAGCTTAAGCGTATTTACAAAACATGTGAAACTCCAATCAGAAAGAATAAACTTTGTTTTATTCAATCTTCTAGATGAATAAATATTATTTGTAATACAAGTTAATAAATCCTAAGCAGTGAAAACTTGTACGCAGGATGTAAGATTTTGCAGTTTGCAATGAGAATGTATAACATTTCTACTTGGTTAAAGTGGAAAAAATTATCTTGTCTTACAAAACTGATTGTCAAGCAAAACATGATATTAACCCGAGCAAAGACAATTTTGTTTGTATTTAAGACTTTTGAAGTTGATTTTTTCAGTGAAGTTGCCATTTTTCTTTGATTGTTTTACCCTTAATGTAAAACTCTGGCTACTATGTCTGTCAAACTAAGTTGCAACATTTCAACAAGCTGATTTATCTTCATTGCTAAAGATAAATCAGCAAAATAACAGCCGAACAAGCAAAAAGCTTCTCTCCATCTATAAAAACATTAGACTCCTGTTTTAGCAAAATAATATTTTGCATGTTAGGTTGATTGGCCACCAGAAAATTGGCCCTCGGGAAAGTGTATGTGTGGCCATGCAACAGATTGGTGACCTATTCGGGGTGTACCCTGCCTCTCTCCTGAAATCAGTCAGGACAGACCCTGGTTCGCCCGCAACTCCACCAGGAATAAGCGGTTCAGAAGATGAATGAATGTTTTTCTGTTCATCATTAAGAGTAGGGATAGCTTTGCAAAGAAAGCCAGAAGAAAAATATGATAAGATGATGTAAAAAAAAAGCCATTTATTTTGGGGAAAAGTAATTTGTCTGTTTATATTTGAACAAATGTTTGTGTTTGTGATTATTTCTGTTCCCTATTGATCAACAGAAAAACATTTACAGGCTTTTACAAGATTCAAACATTTTCTATAGTTGCTGAAAAGCTTTTTGCAAAAATAGTGCTAGTGTTTTGCCCGTGCATTTGTTTGAACCATTTTCTGTTTTTCTGATGACTACAAGTGACTTCAAGATTCAAGGTTAGCTTCCTTAATAACACACAAAGACTTTATGTAAAAGGTTAGAAACTCCGCCTTCCAGCTACTTGCCCAACTTTCAATGGGCTGTCTGTTTACAGGACGCACTGTTACGGATCAGAGCATTTTGCATGTTTATTAAGATGATAGTTGTTTCACTAGCATAACAAACTGGGCCATTTGTAAGAAAAAGAAAAAAACATAAAAACTACTCCCCATTTCCGAGCTTAGTCTTTTGCTTTCTGGTTGTTCGATTAGCCATCATCTCATCATCATGGCAACTAAATAATCAAATTTTCAAAGTAGTCATTTTTACCCATGACTTTCCCTTTTCATGGTGTACTGACTAAAACTCTCCTAAAACTCAGGAGATAGACATTTTCCATCCATGATATCCATGATATCTTCTTTCAAAATGAGATTGGGTGCAGACCTCATAGAAACCATACTTACTTTGGGTAACCATACATTAGATAATATCTTTGTTGGCTTTTTCATCAAGCAAACATTTAACTTTAACTTACATCTAATAAAATAAAAACTCCATGACAGAAAATAACTAACAACCATTCAAATAAATGTTTATTATTCCACAACTGATTGTAGAATCAGTCTAACCTCACAGCATTGGGTTTTGTTGGCTCTATTGTGGAGGATATTTTTTTGCTCACTTCTTTCTGGTCAGGACCGGACGTGACGTATGTAATGAGCCTGAACAGTCCGTGTAGTTCGAAAAACAGAGCGTAAAAACAAACTTTTCCCATCTGCATCACAGCATCCATGTCTTTCCCATGAATAAACTTCCTAAACAATTTCTTTACATTCTGAATCTTTCCAATTATTGCCAACATGGACTCTGATCTTTTTTCAGCTACCAAACTACAAACATAGCCTGGATGGATGCTTGTCTACCCAACACGGCATTCTTTCTGCTAGTTGATTAGGTAGGACATTTTCCAATTGCTGCAAGTGTACGCTAATGCCCACAAATGAGGCGGGCAAATAATTAAATTAAGTTTGGCTTAAAAAAAAAAACTATACTACTGTACTGTGTCAGGCAAGGTGGCATTAAATTGTAATACAACTGCTTTTTAGACTTTATTTATCTGTTTCAATTAAATTAATTAGATATAATTATTGTTAGTCCTACCTTCTGCTACATCATCATCAATAGCACCTTTAACCTGGGCAAAGCACCATTGTAGGTCACCTCCAGGTCCTGCAAGAAAAAATATAAAAGTAATTAAAAAATAAAAAGATCAGGACAGGCTGGTTTTAAAATGTACAGATGGCAAATCTCTTGCATAACAGTGCAAACTATGTGGGTTTTTTTTTTTACCGTCTACTACACACAAGCATCCACACACCTGGATACCTACAGAACCAGTTCTACTGGAAGAAATAAACGTGCAGCTATTCTGAATGAACTACTCACAACAGTAAGGGCAGGGGGCAAAGCAGGGTTGTAAGACTCCATTTGAGAGGGAAACTTTATTTTAATACATTTTTTAAAAAACAGAAACTAACTTTCCTTTAAAAATATTAAGAAAGCAATAAGTATCCAAAAGTTCAACCAGCTACTGTATCAATCAGGTGTCTCAATGGAACAGAAACTAATGGCAGAATTTCTCATTAATGGCTTTAAACATATGCAAATTTTGTTTACTCAGAGAATTTCTTCAGGATAATTTTTTCTTGGGCATAGTTTGTCACTTTTGTAATTCAAAAAAATCTATTTCAAACTGCACACCCTATCAAACACTGCCTAAAATATATTTAACTACAACCAGCACCAGCTTTATTCAAAACACAAATTTAAATAATAGGAATTTATCTGTTTTTGTATCCTAGAGACATTTAAAAAAACAAATATATATTTCTAATATTTTGGACATTGGGCCTGCGTGTGAGCAATGTCAAAGTTTGAAGCTAGCTAAAGCTAACTCGCTTCTTTGACAAGCCCTTTTTTTAAAAGCCCCTCTAAGACTTTCATTCTTCATAAATTAATTTCCCGGTCACCAGGAAATGGTTTAAAACAGCTTTATTTAAAATTTGAGCGGAACTATAAAACGAAGCTTGTCCAATTAGGTGTTAGAGAATAGTAAACAAAGATAGTTTGAACTATTACTGTCATCGTATTTTCCAGACAAACTGGTTAACAAGCTGATGTTGCTAAAAGGTTTTAAAGGCTTTAGCTTGCTGGGTTCATCAGTTCAACCATGCTTGATGGGCGATGACACTTGAGTTTGCTAGCTGAGATTAGCTTTAAGGTTAGCTAGCAAGCATTAGCCGCTCCTTTAGCTTCAATCTGTCAATCATCGCTTCCAGACTTCATCTCCATCCACTTCAAAAAGCTGGAAAACACACACGCGTGCATGTGTGCGCACTTAACAAGCGTGCCTTCATTCAATCATTACCTGCCATGACGAGACAGACAGTGGAGCTTGTCTCAGTCAGTCACGATCCTGCCTCCCACTCCCACGCGCTGATTCGTGGGATCTGAACTTTTCTTCGCCGCTCACTATCTGCTGTTTGTTTGCGCAAATCCCTCGTGTGCAAACCTTAAATCATGGGCCCCTAGTGCGTCGCTATTCTGTCTGTTTTTACTCCTCTTCTCTTAGATTTCCCGCTCCTCTCGCAGTCTGCGTGTTTTCCACCGGCTACTTCGCATCCCACAAGTCAGGCAGTTGTTCCCCACCCCACTAGATTCTCTTCCGCGCGTACAGAGGAATGGAGGGGGTGGGAGTGGAGCAGGTAGTGCATTTTCATGCTGCTGCTCAGGGGTGAGTCTAAAACACTTTGAAGGGGGGGCTGGATCACGCCTAAAATCATTTTAATACCCAATAAAAAATCAAGGGAGGGATCATGGGAGTGGATTTTGAGAGGGCATTGAATTATGTCCATAGGCGACTCTTGTGGGGGTGCTCCAAGAGTATGGGCTCAGAGTCCTTTTCACAGGTTGTATCTGTGTGACCGGTACCAGATGTTGGTTAAGATGCCTCCTGTGGCATCTCACCAGGAAGACAACCAGAGGCAGACCAGGGACCCGCTGGAGAGATCTCTCTCAATTGCAGTGGGAACACCTTGGGATCCTACAGGGCGAGTCGGAGGATGTGGTAGGGGTGAGGGAAGCCTGGGCTTCCTGGCTGAGGCTGTTGGCCTAGCAATCCAGTCCCTGACAAAATGGAAGACAACATAACAGAACCGTACAAAAAGTTGTTGTTCCCACCATATTTTTTTAATAACCATCATAATCTGGGGGGGCTCCTACCACATTTTCTAATATGGTAGAAAATGTAAGATTAAGTAAGATTAATATTCACTTTAGTGACAATGGGTATCTTTAATTAATGTGATGTGCTGAAAAAAAGACATCTAACATCCATGGTGTGAGAATCTTGTTCCAGCCTGTTTACACAGACTCCAAGCTGCTCAAGGACAAGCAAAGATACATTTTACAAACTCTAACTCTGACAATACAGCCTCTGTCCGGCAAGAGTGCAGGTGCAAGATAAGGACATGTTTAGTTTGCTCAAACAGGAGCCTTTCAAGCTGCTCCTGATTTGAGCAAACATTTATTAATGATCAGCCTATCAAACATAATGATTAGATTAGAATTACTTTATTGATCCCACACTTGGGAAATTTGGGTGTTACAGCAGCAAACAAGAAAGAAAAGACAGTATATATACAAGAAGGAAAACAAAAAAATAATCAAATATTAAAATAATAAACTAGAAGGAACAATGTGACAAAACATTGAGGTCAACACGAACCGAAAGTGCATTAAGATGCAAAAAAAAGTGACATAAGAAGCAGAAAGTGACAAACAGTGATGAACCACATGAGCATGAACCAGTTATTTGTTATTCTGTGAGTTATTATAAAGTGTTATTGTTCCGTTCCGTCATCTTCCGCTTGTTCCGGGGTCGGGTCGTGGGGGCAACAGCCTCAAACGGGCAGCCCAGGCCTCTCTCTCCCCGACTGCATCCTCTAGCTCACCTGGAAGGATCCCAAGTCGTTCCCCGGCCAGCTGTGAGACATAGTCTCTCCAGCGGGTCTGGGGTCTGCCCCTTGTTCTCCTCCCGGTGGGACGTGCCCAAAACACCCCGCCCGCGAGGCGCTCGGGGGGCATCCTGACCAGATGCCCTCACCACCCCATCTGGCTCCTCTCGACCTGGAGGAGGAGCGGCTCGACACCGAGCTCCTCCCGGATGGCAGAGCTCCTCACCCGATCTCTGAGTGAGAGCCCAGCCACCCTGCGGAGGAAGCTCATTTCGGCCGCTTGTACCCGCAAGCTCATTCTTTCGGTCACCACCCACAGCTGGGGACCATAGGTGAGGGTAGGAACGTAGATCGACTTGTAAATCGAGAGCTTTGCTTTTCGGCTCAGCTCTCTCTTTACCACGACGGACCGATGCAGCATCCTAGTTATTGCTGACGCCGCACCGATCTGCCTGTCGATCTCCCGCTCCATGCTTCCCCCACTCGTGAACAAAACCAAAAGAACAAGAATAAAAGATTTCCGGTACCGGGCGGCTTTTGATCGGAGCTGTCTGAGCCTCTTGGAGAAGGAGCTCCGCTGCTTGTCCAGAAGTGGGTAGAGAGGATGGTCAGGGTTGTCCATGATGGATAAAAGTTTATTCAGTGACCTCCTCTCCACCACTGCTTCGAGTGTGTCCTGTTGGCAGCCAATGGAAGAGCCAGCCTTTCTTATCAGTTTATTAAGTCTGTTGGCGTCACTGGCTGCAATGTTCAGCAAGTGTTCAGCCCAACCAAATTTGCATAGCCTATCACATTCAGCATAACAACGAAAAGGCCCACCCTGACAACGGGGATTCTTAAAATGTACAGTGGTGGTCAAAAGTTTACATACACTTGTAAAGAACATAATGTCATGGCTGTCTTGAGTTTCCAGTTATTTCAACAACTCTGATTTTTCTCTGATATAGTGATTGGAACAGATCCTTCTTTGTCACAAAAAACATTCATGAAGTTTGATTCTTTTATGACTTTATTATGGGTAAACTGAAAATGTGACGAAATCAGCTGGGTCAAAAATATACATACAGCAATGCTAATATTTGGTTACATGTCCTTTGGCCATTTTTACTTCAATTAGGCGCTTTTGGTAGCCATCCACAAGCTTCTGGCAATATTCTGGTTGAATCTTTGACCACTCCTCTTGACAGAATTGGTGCAGTTCAGTTAAATTTGTTGGCTTTCTGACATGGACTTGTTTCTTCAGCATTATCCACATGTTCTCAATGGGATTTAAGTCAGGACTTTGGGAAGGCCATTCTAAAACCTTAATTCTAGCCTGATTTAGCCATTCCATTACCACTTTTGATGTGTGTTTGGGGTCATTGTCCTGTTGGAACACCCAACTGTGCCCAAGACCCAACCTTCGGGCTGATGACTTCAGGTTTTCTTGAAGAATTTGAAGGTAATCCTCCTTCTTCATTGTCCCATTGACTCTCTGTAAAGCACCAGTTCCATTGGCAGCAAAACAGGCCCACAGCATAATACTACCACCACAGTGCTTGATGGTAGGCATGGTGTTCTTGGGGTTAAAGGCCTCACCTTTTCTCCTCCAAACATATTGCTGGGCATTGTGGCCAAACAGCTCAATTTTTGTTTCATCTGACCACAGAACTTTGTCCATGTGATCAGCAGCAAACTTTAGTCGAGCCTTAACGTGCCGCTTTTGGAGCAAGGGCTTCCTTCTTGCACGGCAACCTCTCAGTCCATGGCGATGCAAAACACGCTTGACTGTGGACACTGACACCTGTGTTCCAGCAGCTTCTAATTCTTGGCAGATCTGCTTTTTGGTGCTCCTGGGTTGACTCTTCACCCTCCTGACCAGTTTTCTCTCAGCAGCAGGTGACAGCTTGCGTTTTCTTCTTGATCGTGGCAGTGACAAAACAGTGCCATGCACTTTATACTTACAAACAATTGTTTGCACTGTTGCTCTTGGAACCTGCAGCTGCTTTGAAATGGCTCCAAGTGACTTTCCTGACTTGTTCAAGTCAATGATTCTCTTTTTCAAATCTGTGCTGAGCTCCTTTGACTTTCCCATTGTAGCGTTTGTGGGTGTTTTTATCCAATGAGCCCTTTTTAAATGGCCTCAGAGAAGTCACCAGCTGTAGTCACTCATAATCACTCACAAGAAGTTAAGAGGTCATGCTATGAAGCTCATGTCATTGACACAACTTTCTAAGTCTCCAAAATTGCTCATTCATGTTGCTGTATGTATATTTTTGACCCAGCTGATTTCGTCACATTTTCAGTTTACCCATAATAAAGTCATAAAAGAATCAAACTTCATGAATGTTTTTTGTGACAAAGAAGGATCTGTTCCAATCACTATATCAGAGAAAAATCAGAGTTGTTGAAATAACTGGAAACTCAAGACAGCCATGACATTATGTTCTTTACAAGTGTATGTAAACTTTTGACCACCACTGTGTGTGTGGGGTAAAATTGTTTAATTTCTGCTGATCAAACTTTGGTTTGCCATAAAGTTCCAATGGTGCAGTATTTAACCTTTTTTTAATTTTATTAAATTAAATTTTTCTCTTCTCATTTGTGTGACATCTTATTAAGAAAATTCCACAATTGTCATCACCTCTGGATGGTGACCGTAGAAAAAGAACCCATACACAGCTGACCAAGCTTTATCCTGCAGGGTGGCCGGGCTCTTGCTCAGAGATAGGGTGAGAGGCTCTGCCAGTCAGGAGGGACTCAGAACAAACCCATTAGTCCCCGTGTTGAAAGAAACCAGATGAGGTGGTTCATGTAATTGGTAAGAAATCCTCCCGTGGTAAGTGGCTGCCTCTGTAAATTAATAAAACAACGGACTGGATTAACACGTTAATTTTCCCAGACCTAATATATGTGTCTGTATGTATACATCCACACACACACATACTGTATACGTACTTCTTCTTCTTCTTTCGGCTTTTCCCTTTAGGGGTCGCCACAGCAAGTCAGTTTCTTCTATCTAACCCCATCTGCTGTATCTTCTTTGGTCACACCAACTATCTTCATGTCTTCCTTCACTGTATCCATGAACCTTCTCTTTGGCCTTCCTCTAGTCCTCTTTCCTGGTGGTTCCAAATCCAGCATCCTTCTTCCTATGTACTCTCTCTCTCTCCTCTACACATGCCCAAACCAGCTCAGTCTTGCCTCTCTAACTTTATCCCCAAAACCTCTAACATGTGCTGTTCCTCTGATGTACTCATTTCTAATCCTGTCCATCCTGGTCACTCCCAGAGAGATCCTCAGCATCTTCATCTCTGCTACCTCCATCTCTGCTTCCTGTCTTTTCTTCAGTGCTACTGTTTCTAGACCAAACAGCATGGCCGGTCTCACCACGGTTTTGTACACTTTCCCTTTCATTCTAGTTGAAACTCTTCTGTCGCACATCACACCTGATACTTTCCTCCACCCGTTCCAGCCTGCCTGAACACGCTTCTTCACCTCTTTTCCACACTCTCCATTGCTCTGGACTGTTGATCCTAGTTACTTAAAATCTTCCACCTTCTTTACCTCTTCTTCCTGTAACCTCACTTTTCCATTTAGATCCCTCTCATTCACACACATGTACTCTGTTTTACTCTGACTAATCTTCATTCCTCTTCTTTCTAGTGCACATATATATATATCCAGACACGTGACATGGCAAAACATAAGCCATATTTACACAAAAAATGGGCATTAAATTTTGAACATACACATACAGTAGGTAGTAGATAGTGGCACAACCGGTCCAAGATGGCAGCCTCATTTCTCAGGTTACACTGCCAGAGTTCAGTGTACACTTTATGTCTATGGTAGCGAGGATGGGTGATGTTTTGGCTTCCGTACTGAGGCTTCTGTTCTCACTCCAGATGAGTGGCAAGAAAACAATATTGATAATCTAATTCCAATTTATCCTCATCATTTGCTTTTTCCAAGCTACATTGCTACACACTCTCTAATTTGACCTAATATTTTTATTCAGGTTAGAATGATGGTTCATTCTTCTGTCTGTAGTAGGACATCAAGTGAAAATTTATCAAATATAGCTTAGGTATTTATGTTGTCCTTATTGCACCATAAACACGTACTAAATATCCATTTTTAAGTTTCCCCTTAGTTGTCAAGTTTGGAATCACGCCTGCTTCTGAAATGTAGTCAGCTACATTATTTGTCTCTCACATACAGTAGTTACACATACATTAATACTAGTTTTCTTTCATATTCAATGTGTTTGTTTTTGGTCAAAATTGCAATTTGTATCTATTTTTGCTTTCAAAAGTACATTCTTTCATGTTTAAAAGAGAAAGAAAATAAATACTGTTATATATTTGTATAAATCCCATCAGAAAAATGTATTATTTTAGCAAAAAAAAAAAGAAAGCACAAGTTAAGGTGCTGTGTGAGAGTAAAATAGCAATATTTATTGGGACTTGAGACCTTGAGATATTTATGTACTTTTGTTGGAGTATAAATTTTATCTCTAATTCCAAAGCGTTGATTCTAAATCAGCAATAGTCAGAAAACACTACGGAGCTTAAAGAAGCAGTTGAGAGGAAGGAACCTTGGTCAAACTTAGTTTAACAAAGAAACAAATGTAGTGTAACAAAGAAGTCACTCAGTCAGTCATCTTCTTATCCGTTTGTCCCTTTCAGGGTTGCGGGAAGTGCCGGAGCCCATCCCGGCCAATTTAAGGCAAAGGGCAGAGTACACCCCGAACAGGTCGCCACACACATTCATTTTTAGGGGCAATTTCAGCACCGGCCATTCAACCTAGCATGAATGTCTTTGGAGGGTGGCAAGAAACCAGAGTGCTTGGAGGAAACCCACACAAACACAGGAAGAACATACAAACTCCACACAGAAAGGCCAGTGTTCCAAGCCTCGTCCCCACCCTGGACTTGAACCCATGACCTTCTTGCTGTGAGGCTACTGTGCTACCCACTGCGCCACCGTGCTGTCTTAACAAAGAAGCGTAACAAAGAAATTAAACTAGCTCAATTTCTCCTCTGCTATAGAAATATTAAGAAGGTATTGAAGGTAAAGCAAAAAAATCTAAACCTCTGTTTCTTGTTCTCATAACAAGACAGGAGGGATACCAGGCTTTTATTTTGAGGGGTGGTATCAACAGCAGTCCCAGGCTAGCTTTGGCTCTCAGACTGTCCGTCGGGGCAGAAATAGCTTTTGACCCCCTGTGCGAGGCCCACTGTCAGTGACCAGAGCAAGTCCACTGGTTAAATTACTGCTAAGTGGTGCCACCATGAAAGTCTGTTAAACTCAACTGCTTTTTAGCCTCTAAAATATGATCTTAGCATAGCTTGGCACAGAAATAACATGTTGTAGAAGCAGGACCAAATTTTCAAATGCAAAGACCCCTCATTCACTTTAAATAAATGAGAAAATACTTCATTATTTAACTTTGAGTGCGCTAACATAGCTCAAAATCAGTCTCCAAAATCTCCAAAACATTCAATCATGCGACTGCCTCTTTCAATACAAGTTAGAATTTTGTATTTCTAGTGAGTCATGCTTGCTGAAAAGAATTCACTGTGTTGGTAGATTCAGGAGAGACTGAAGGGCTCGCAGGATGTCTCCACTGCACAAACACGCAGGCCTTGACTTGGGAAAGCAATAGCATCACCACCCACACGGACACGTCAGATCTTTTATCTCCCTCAGAGGAAGCATGCCCACTGAAAGGAGACAAAAAACAGTCTTTCTGCACTGCAGCCGACTCAGATATAAGAAAATTTGAGGGATATTATCAAATGACCTGTTTAAAAAAAAAATTGTGATGTGTCTTTGCAAAATTTATGCTGAGTCGGAGTGAAGCTATCGAAACTGTCAACGGAAACATCTTATTAAAGTTACGGAAGCTGTCAGTTCATTCTCAGACGATCCTTCCCAAACTACTCCGTCTGTCGGTAATTTTATATTTTATAATTGACACATCCAAAGACAAGATCCACCTCAATCTAAAACAGTAATCGTATGACTAACCTATTTGCTGGACCAAATCTTACCTTTTAATGCAGAGACAGCCAGCAAAAATGAAACCAAGCAAATAAAAGAAGAGGAAAAAATTTGAGATTTAAGTAAAGTTTGTGGGGGGTTTTTTATGTGACAACAGGCAGTGTCAGTTGCATTCACATCTTTAGGAATACTCTGAGTGCCCATGTTTCACTTCTTGCAAATTTAGTTGTTTCTTGTGCACTTTTTGGATCAACTGGGAAAGCCTGCTCTCAGGAGCTGAGTGAATTCAAGAAGGAAACTGTAACAGGAGGCCATCTGGTGCCACAAATCCAGTTGAGATATTTTTTGGCTCCTAAGCACTCCACAGTCATCTGTATTGTAAAAGCTTGAAATTGTTTGGGAAAGATGGCAACTACGCCACCAAGTGGTCAGTCATCTAAACTGATGAGTAGGGTCAATAAATGTTAAAGAGTGAGAAAAGGTCTCTAACACTCTGGAAAATCATGTGTTGCTTACTTTATAACTTCATGTGGCTTAAGAATAATGCAGAGGGAGGTTTATGGGAGCAGTTTCTATTGTTTTCAGCTATAGAAATCCCTAAGTGTAAAGCAAAGCATCAGGTGCAGGAGTAGCCACTGTAGGACTCAGGAGCAGGGGCGTTGTACCTTCTGAAGTAATGATTAGTGCTTCTTCATGGAAATCAGATGGGCTCTGTAGAATATCTGAAGAAAGACACAAAGAGTGAAACATACTGTACCATGTCAATGTAGTACCAGTCACTACAGTACTCAAATGGAAATGTAAAGTGTGTTATAAATAAAATGTATTATTATTATTATGTATGACGTCACAAAAAGACAAACTAGTGTTAATTATATTTCAGTCATTATTAAAAAATAATTAATTAGTATTTATAAAAAGTATGCCAAACGGACTTTCTGTTCACTTTCTCAGCTTTTCTAATTGCTGTAGTGCTTCCAAATTTGTTTTCGCGTTGAAGCATTTGACCAAACACATTTCATTCAGCATTTTTTGCCAGATAAATTAAAATCTTTCTAAGGTTTGAACTGTGTTTGGGTGATAATTCCAAGAAGCCTTTTTAAATTTGGATTTTGGCATGCCACATGTTGGAAATGGTGTGTTGTTGTGAGGTCAAAGATCTTCTGTACTTAATTTGTTTCATACTGCTCTCCACGGGGTGGGTTTGTCAAAGAGAAGTAAACTAATCTCCATCTATGAGATGAGAGATGAGATGCAATGAAAGTTTCTTTATTTATTCCTGAAGAAAAATTATTTGCAACCACAAAGTTAGGTTTATTCTAAAATTATACCAACAAGAAAAGACATCAGCATGGATCTTGGCAGAACAAAAGCAGCTGAGCATTAGTCTTGGAAAGGGTGTAAAACCCTTGTTTATGACACACGCTTACACCAAAATTACGTAGTATGTACACCAACTTCTCAACAAATTGATTGATTTATGAAGGTGGCAGAGTGCCTAGAGTGCATTTTATAACTTTAAGGTAAGTCAAAAGCTGCGGGTTGACGTAAACCCAGGCCATATGGAATAGACAACACTTGTGGAGAAAAGCTGAAGTGAACTGAGAAAAGTAAAATGAAGCATTCGAAGCAGCGATGAAACATATAAAAAGCACATATGAATGCCTGTCAAAAGAAAAATCGGACCACACCACAGAAAAGATGGTTAATTATGAAACATGCACATTGTCAATTACCCCATTTGAGCCTGTGTACCCACTTCTCTGTGATATTTCATATTCTACACATAAAGAAAATAATCTCATCAATACATCAGTTTGGGAAATTCTTTGACTGCCTCCTGTGGCTGACGTGGATTCCCTGAGCACGGCTATGGTGAGGTTTTATTGGCAGATTTTTACATTAAAGCTCCCTATTACAATGAAAACCCATCCTACCCATAAATCTACTGGTTTTATTTTATCGTATGCACAATTCACCCCATCAACACAAACAACGCTACGAAGAAGATAGATGTTTATGGCTAGTTTTCTGACCACGCATGAGTAACTTGTAGTAAAATGTTAAATGGCGGCCATCGCCTCGAACTGCACCCATCTTCTTCTTCTTCTTTCGGCATTTCCCTTCAGGGGTCGCCACAGAAAGTCAGTTTCTTCCATCCAACCCTATCTGCTGCATCCTCTTCAGTCACACCAACTATCTTCATGTCTTCCTTCACTGCGTCCATGAACCTCCTCTTTGGTCTTCCTCTAGTTCTCTTTCCTGGTGGTTCCAAATCCAGCATCCTTCTTCCGATGTACTCTCTCTCTCTCCTCTGCACATGTCCAAACCATCTCAGTCTTGCCTCTCGAACTTTATCCCTAAAACCTCTAACATGTGCTGTTCCTCTGATATACTTATTTCTAATGCTAACTTTGTCTTTTTACCATGTCACTCCCTAGTAGATAGATGTCAGATTCTTTTGTCATTCTCCTTTTGTGTACTATCCATCTGTTTCTGCACCATAATAATTTGAGTCTTCAACCTTAAATCTGTCTTGTTCTCCAGTTGAGGAGAGATGGAGCGGGAGATCGACAGGTGGATCGGTACGGCGTCAGCAATAACTAGGACGCTGCATCGGTCCGTCGTGGTAAAGAGAGAGCTAAGCCGAAAAGCAAAGCTCTCGATTTACAAGTCGATCTACGTTCCTACCCTCACCTATGGTCACCAGCTGTGGGTGGTGACCGAAAGAATGAGATCGCGGGTACAAGCGGCCGAAATGAGCTTCCTCCGCAGGGTGGCTGGGCTCTCACTCAGAGATCGGGTGAGGAGCTCTACCATCCGGGAGGAGCTCGGTGTCGAGCCGTTCCTCCTCCAGGTCGAGAGGAGCCAGATGGGGTGGTTCGGGCATCTGTTCAGGATGCCCCCGAGCGCCTCGCAGGCGAGGTGTTTCGGGCACGTCCCACCGGGAGGAGAACAAGGGGCAGACCCCAGACCCGCTGGAGGGACTATGTCTCACAGCTGGCCGGGGAACGACTTGGGATCCTTCCGGGTGAGCTGGAAGATGCAGCCAGGGAGAGAGAGGCCTGGGCTACCCGTTTGAGGATGTTACCCCGCGACCCGACCCCGGAACAAGCGGAAGATGACGGAACGGAACGAACCTTAAATCTTGTTTAGATAGCTCATCTTTAAGTGTAAATTTTTATTTGGGCTTCTTTAGCACGGTGGAGGAAGGTTAGAATTAGGGCAGAAAAATATAACACAAAAACAAATATTAATTGGCATAAAAGTATAGCTTGCTACCAAAAGCAAAATTTTATCTGAAGTGAATGGGATTTTTTTACAAAGAGATTGAACCAGAATCTATATTTGATATAGAGGCAAATGAAACATAAAGACAGATGGAAAATTGAAAATTATTTTCTTCTTTGCTGATGAAATTTTAAAGAGAAGACAGGAAATGGCAGTCATTATCTCTGCCTGAAGACTGAAACGTTAGACTCTGTCATTATACCGTTAATCTTAGTTCATTTTAGTGATGCTTAAAAAAAAAAAACCCTGAGGTTGTGAAATTTATCAACACAAAGCAAGGAGTGTTCAAACTTCTCTTCAGGAATTACAGGTTTAGTCATGTATTAGAATCCAAGTTAGAATCCCATAGTCTTTCATGGCCACACCGAGATACGAGCAAGGCCCTCAGATGAGAAGAAAGCAGGGAAACTTCATGAGAATGAAATATATCTGAGTTAAAAATTGCTTAACTCAAAAAGGCTGTACATATGATTTAAAAAACCCAACAACAACCAAATCAGGTTCTGACTTTTCAGGATGGTTACAACAATCATTGTGATTGGTGATAAACAACTCAACTCTTAAAGTGCATGTGTGACAAATAAACACAAAACAGATGAAGGTATGTAATAATTAATAATGCCAAGTTAAACAAAGATAAATAGTTTTCCACTACTTTTGGGTGATTTGCTGCCAACTTCAACCCTTGACACACTTATCAGGCGTGACAAAATGAGAGTCATATGGGTGGACCTATGTAGCTAAGCAAAGCGAGAGGATCTTTGTTTCCAGGATAGCCATATTGAATTTATATTTTATTAAATTCTGGTGGAATTTTACTGAAATGCCAATTACTGGTGGAAGGTTATTTCAGTGTGTCAGGAGGATATATTTTGGTATTTTTTTTCCCAAAAGATGCAAAGCTGAGGAAAAGTGAGCAAATTCATCAAACCAGGGCTCACTTAAAGCCCACTCATAGCTTGTCCCTATGTTGCCAACATTTTTCCCAGGATTATAAACTTTCTACCCCTTCACTCATAGAGCAAATAGGAATGGAAATCCACAAAAAAGAAAACTGAAACCAGAACCAGTGTGCACTTCTTCTTCTCCTTTCGGCATTTCCCTTCAGGGGTCCCCACAGCAAGTCAGTTTCTTCCATCCCACCCTACCTGCTAAATCCTCTTCGGTCACGTCAAATGTCTTCATGTCTTCCTTCACTGTATCCATGAACCTCTCCTTTGGTCTTCTTCTAGGCCTCTTTCCTGGTGGTTCCAAACCCAGCATCCTTCTGCCAATGTACTCGCTCTTTCTTCTCTGCAGATGTCCAAACCGTCTCAGTCTGGCCTCTCTGACTTTATCTCCAAAACCTCTAACATGTGCTGTTCCTCTGATCCTGTCCATTCTGGTCACTCCCAGAGACATCCTCAGCATCTTCATCTCTGCTACTTCCATCTCTGTTTCCTGCCTTTTCCTCAGTGCCACTGTCTCTAGACCAAATAGCTAAACAGCTAGACCCAGTGCCCACTATGTTGCATCAAACCTTTGCCAGCCGAGCACAAACTCTAACAAGGACAGTGGCAGGGAAGCTTCATTATTTGTAGTATGCAGGTGATACAGATACTGTATCATTTTAAAATTTCTATACTGTACTTATTTGTATTCATTTTGAAAGAGCTTCACTGCCAGTTTACAAAGAGTCTGTTTTGGGTGGCTTGGCTAGCTCGACACCGCTAGAGTGCGATGCAAGATCGAGGGCACAGTGTCAACTATATGAGCCATTTGATTCTCATTATGTCGCACCTGAGAAGTGTGTCATGGGTTAAATTTTGCTGCAAAAAATTAAAAATACCTAATCTTGGCATGAATAAATATTTAATATTTCCATCGGTTTTAAGTATAATTTTCACACTGTCACATACACACTATAATACCAAAATTATTTGCTCACCTGCCTTGACTCATACCATGAACTGAAGTAGAAGGGGCCCGCTCCAAACTGTTCCTACAAGGTTGGGAGCATGGAATTGTCCAAAATGTTTTGGTATCCTGAAGCATTTAAAGTTCCTTTCAAATGAACTAAGGGGCCAAGCTCAGCTCCTGAAAAACCACCCCAGACCATGATTCCTCCTGCACCAAATTTCACAGTTGGTAAAATGCAATCTGAAATGTACCGTTATCCTCGTAACCTCAAAACCCAGACTCGCCCACCAGATTGCCAGACGGAAAAGCATGATTCATCACTCCAGAGAACGCATTTCCACTGCTCCAGAGGCCAATAGTGGCTTGCTTTACATCAATGGTGATGTGTGACTTGACTGCAGCTGCTCAGCTAAGGGAACCCATTCCAAGAAGCTCTCTGCGTACTGTATTTGGACTAATCTGAGGGTCACATGAAGTTTTGGGTTTTTTTTTCTGTAGCAAATGACTGTGCAGAAAGTTGGCGGCCTCTTTGCACCATGCGATTCAGCATCCATTGACCCCTCTCCATCACTTTACGAAGCATACCACATCATGCCTTTTTTTGTGTGTTATGGTAAAGCTGATGGTTGACTGTTGAATATTTAGGAGCAAGAAAATTTGACAACTGGATTTGTTACACAGGGGGCATCCTATGACAGTTCCATGCTGGATTCCACGGAGCTCCTGAGAGCAGCTCATTCTTTCACATTCTTTCACAGTCTACATGCCTAGGTGCTTGATTTTTACACCTGTGGCCAGGCCAAAGGATTAGGACACCTGATTGTGATCATTTGAATGGGTGAGCGAATACTCTTGGGAATAAAGTGTACTTTATCAAGTGCAGAGAAAAATATATAACAAAGGATGACTTCTTTGGTGGTTACTCAAGATTAACAAAACAAGAACCCAAAGCCAATATTTACCAAGTCAGAACCTAATTGAGAAATATTGTTTTTTTAAGAACAAAAGAGTTGAAGTCGAAATATACATAAAGCGAAAAGAACACAGCTATTCAATACACATTACATTCAACATTTAGCACAACAACCTTTTGCTTTAGACTGGAATTGTCATTGTTTTGACAATTTGTTGTTACTAAATGAACACAATGAGGATTATGGTGGCTTTTAACTGATCTATTTTACAAATCTTCATTAATTTCAAATGTCTCTCTGAACCAAATAAATCCTAAACCTAAACAAGGGATTGTTAACTCTTTTAAAAAATAACAGGAGTTCCACTGAGAGACCTACAATCAACTTATAAAGAGCAAATAGTGAAGAAAGCTAAATGTATCCTGGGTCAACCTCAGCACCTTTTACACGATGACTTTATTTTAATGCCTTCAAGACGTCGGTTTTATGTCCCTGCAAGGTCAACGAACCATTTTTTTATATTATTTTGTGCCCTTGGCAATTAAATTCTTAAATTCTTAAGTTAGTCTTGGTTTACATGGAGGGTTTTAACTGGATGTTTGTATGGGGTTTCTTAACTGGACTGTGTGTTTTTATTTTCTGTTTTTTATTTTTTTTTATTATTTATCTGATTTTTATCATCTATTGTTTTTGTGTTGATTTTAATGAGATGTGGTGTGGTGCAGTAAATTGCCAAAGAAAGCTGTAAAACAACTGCCCTCTGGGACTAATAAAGTTTTCTGATTCTAACATGTTAACTCCATGTCACATTTATTTTGTGAAGAAAATTAGACAAACAATGTTGCTTCTTCCACGTTTGGCCACCAGAGGATGACCAAGATTTGACTTCCTTTTTAATCATTTTCTACTGTAAACATTGTTTTTTTTTTTTTCACTCCAGTTGCAAAGAAAAGAAACAGTCTTTTGACGATAATATCAACGTATTTGCTTTACTAACAGTTTATAACAACAGTGCATCCATTTGTCGACTTGCTTTGAAATACGCAGTAGAAATATTCATACATGATGCACATAAAAAACTCTGGCATGTACAGGCATTGTGGAGCTTTATAGTCCAGATTAATTGGGGTTGAGGAGCTTAGTAGCATGCTTTCTTGCTTTTGTAAAAGTTCAGTCTCCAACTTTATCTGATTGTTAAATTCCTAAGCATCTCATATCATGACTGATCATTTTGGAAATATTGCTCAATGCTGAAACAACAAACACAACAAAACATTTCTGTTCAATACAATAAGATTCTTGTGGAACTCCGAAGGTAGCTGACATGTATCAACAGGCTTTGTGGAACGCAGCTTTGGTGGTTGCCTAATCAAAAAACAAATACAACTTGGGAGGAGTTTGCAGAAGCCACAGAGAACAATTTCGAGATGACTTCTAGGAATTTTCTTTCCAGTGACACAGTGGACCACAGTGTATTATTGAAAGAAGGTCTGATCCACTTCTGGTGAGAATTGGACTCTGCCAAGGCTACCTCTTGTCACCTACTCTTTTCATTACAGTGGTCAGAATTTTAGGAGGTTCCAAAGTGGTCGAGGGATTCAGTTAGGAGGCCTCAGAGTTTCTCTTTTTCTTGGTCATGTGCTCCATGGTCCTCAACCGCAAAAAGAGAAGAATGTCCTCCATAAGTCAGGAATAGGGACGGGCCCCAAGTGGAAGAGGTCTTATTCACTACAATTCATATTCATGTTGCCTAACCTACGACCCAACCGACCCACCCATAGAACAAGATTACAAATACAAGCTGCACAATAGCTGGTTTCTTAGCGACAGGTTGAGGAACTCTTCCGTCCAGGAGGAGATCAAAGAACTGCAGTTTCTCCTCTGAATTAGCAAGATAATGGGGTTTTGGTAACTCCTAAAAAATACTTTAGCTTCCGATGATACACTGAATTCCAAATTATTCCGCAGATGAGATTTTTTTTTGCAGAGATTTCTCCAGAACTACAAGCCTCTGGAGGATCCTACACACTTTCTGTTTGGGGCTTTGTAGTGTCATTGTAGCAGCTGCTCTCTTACTCTGACATATTTGTCTGGAAGAATCTTTCCTCATCATGCCTTTATTTGCACGGCACAGCTTGGGCTCTAAATCAGGCACAAATCTCTTTAAACGTTTATTTTTCTGTGAAAATTTTTATAGTTTTTTCCATCTACTTCCTGCTTTCCACATGTCTCACGTGTGGGATCAATAAAGTACTTATGATTCTGATTATGAGCGTGATGGGGGGAATGTCCACCCCTAACATGTTGCCAGTCTGATGCAGGACTATGTTTTCAACAAATCCAACAAACTGTTTCAATTAAATTTTTGACATTTTAAGTGGTGAAAACAGCACAATGAACAAATCAGTCATCAGTCAGTCATCTTCTCATCCATCTATCCCTTTCGGGGTTGCGAGGGGTGCCGGAGCCCATCCTGGCCAATTTAAGGTGAAGAGCAGAGTACACCCCGAACAGGTCGCCAGTCCGTCACGGGGCCACACACATACAACCATTCACACACACACTCATTCCTAGGGGCAATTTGCCACCGGCCAATCAACCTAGCATGCATGTCTTTGGAGGGTGGGAGGAAACCGGAGTACCCGGGGGAAACCCACGCAAACACGGGGAGAACATGCAAACTCCACACAGAAAGGACAGTGTTCCAAGCCTCGTCCTCACCCAGAACTTGAACCCACAGCCTTCTTGCTGTGAGGCCACTGTGCTACCCACTGCCAATGAACAAATCTTCAATCATTTTTTTTTTTTTTAAAGTATGGCACTTTATAATAATTACACCCACGTAAAAAATGGGGTTCTGCTAAAACAGCCCATGTATGGTGATCCATTCACATGTCATACATCCAGAATAAAAGCGTCAGGAAAAAATGTTGCAATCCAAGTTGTGGAGACATTAAATGTCTGTCAGATAAAGAGATTGGGGCATGCAGAGCAGAAGGGGGAGGGTGGAAAAGGGAGTGTCCCACCCCAGGCCCGCAGCAGCTCTCTGCTGCCAACTCTCCGTTCCTGCTGCTGCTTTAAAGCTTTACCCGCTACTCATTCAGCTCTACATCGGTCCATCAAGATTTCCAACACCTCTATCTGTCAGGTAGGATTAAAGGAAATATCTAACCTTCTATTTGTGTTTAAATATAAATCCCGGTGCACAGATTAGCGGACTTTAATCTCTACTAATGCTGCGTTCGTTCCATATCCGCTGAAGAAGCTGCATCGGAACCGCTTCACAAGGTCTCTTCTGGTTAAATCTGATTTTGTCAGCAATCAATTATTTTATTTGTTTTAACATGACTGTAATCATGCTTTTTGTTCAGTTTGCATCGATTGACAGTTTTCAAACGAGCAGCTGTAATTGAAACTGTTGTTACTGTTCTGATGAGAAATGCAGACTCAAACCGCACTGCATTAAAAAAATAAAAAGACTCAACAGAGAGGTTGTACTCATTTCAACAGATCCTCTGATCTGCGTTGCCACGGTGAGGAGAGAAATAATTGGAGTGTTTTTGAGGAAGTTTAGTCATAACATCCTGTAACTAACTGCTTATTACATCCAATATGGAACAAGTGAGGCATCATAGGAAAAAAAATGAAAGACTTTTACAGGATTATGTTTTAATAACATCTCAGACATTAGTCAGCAAATATTTGTTGGTGAGGATTTAAATGAATGGGTAGGGTCCGTTTCGTCATCTTCCGCTTATTCCGGGGTCGGGTCGCGGGGGCAACAGCCTCAAACGGGTAGCCCAGGCCTCTCTCACCCCGGCTGTATCCTCCAGCTCCCAAGTCGTTCCCCGGCCAGCTGTAAAACATAGTCTCTCCAGCGGGTCCGGGGTCTGCCCCTTGGTCTCCTCCCGGTGGGACGTGCCCGAAACACCCCGCCCGTGAGGCGCTCGGGGGGGCATCCTGACCAGAGTCCCGAACCACCCCATGTGGCTCCTCTCGACCTGGAGGAGGAGCAGCTCGACACCGAGCTCCTCCCGGATGGCAGAGCTCCTCACCCGATCTCTGAGTGAGAGTCCAGCCACCCTGTGGAGGAAGCTCATTTCGGCCGCTTGTACCCGCGATCTCATTATTTCGGTCACCACCCACAGCTGGTGACTGTAGGTGAGGGTTGGAACGTAGGGTCTTTACATCTAAATAGATTAATACATAACTACTCATTTTTTTGTAGATCGTCAGTTTTCAGTGTTATTAAAAAACCACTAAGCAGTGACATCAAACTCTGTTGGCTTGTGGTCTTGTTTGCAGGTCAGATGATTTCTGGATTATTATAATGAAATATTCCAGGAGAAATATTCTGGAGTTTCAATGAAGATAATTTTTATATAGTTAAAGTCACAAGAGTTAAAAAGTTTACGTATTTGTTTTTATAAAATCCTGCAGAATCTTAAACTATGGTAAGCTTTTAACCAAGAAAACGTCTTTTTATTTGAAATGAGTGACCTCTTTGTTTTCTGTTTCCTCTCTTTGACACTCCTTTTATTTCATTTTCATATCATTTTGAGATTATTATCTCCGTTAAAGGTCCACCCTCTTTTTAGTCACACATTCAAACGAGGGCGACATGATAGTCGATTTTCCAATATGTCAACGATTAAACCTTTCGACTTTTCAAATTATATTTTGACTTCTAATCTGTGTGATATTTTTATCAAGAAAATTTTGAAACATTTTGTTCAGAGAACGTGTTTACTTTGATCATGAGATTAAGAATGCGTTTAGTAAAAACGTTAGGACATTATTCCCACATCAAAAACAAACTTGAAGTGGTTTTTGTATTTCATTCATACATATTTCGTTTGTGAGTTCTCCCGTCCAATTTTGGATACTATTCAAACACCAGATTATTCTTGGCCATGGATTTCATTCTCTGCCACAGCCACATTCAAACATATGCTTGGTCTCTCCATTCAGGTACTGCTGTCCTTCCCTTCACGTTTATTTAAATTCCCCTAAATGAAAAAACAAAAATAAATGTGCGCTAGCTTCCCTAACTTGATGTGCTTTGCACTTTGTTTGTGGCCTCAAATGAGATTTACACTGTGTAGTGCACACACCCAGAGAGCGGACCTAAGCATTGTCACAGTGTCAAGAACGGAGATTAAATCGAATAAATGCATTTGTAAGTGTTTTCTACGTCGAATATTTTAATTAAAAGTCGACAAAAGATGCTATGTTTATCTACATATGCTATAAAATGAGAATTACTACCCCACAAAATCCCAATGTGCCCTCTTTCAGCTAAACCACCTCTGTTTGGCAGTTCTGCTGAAGTAAGGATTTAGTCGGACAAAACCAGGAAGAGAGATAATCCATTGAGCCAGCCATTTTCTAAATCGCTTCATCCAATGCAGGTTCTGGAGGCCGTCCCATATAAAAAGCACATGAAGAGCAGGGTACTCTCTGGCCACAAAAAGACAGACAATGTAGCAATCTTCTTCTCAGCTAAGACTCAAACCACTATGCAGTGTTTTTCAGTCTACTTCAGGGATCACATCAAGAACTTTGTTACTGATCTTTCTATTTATGAATAGTTTGTGTAATAAACTATTTGTTGCATTATTACCAACATTGATTTCCAAACATTAAACATAAAATATTTAGCTGTTTCATTAATTCTACAGGAGTTCTAATGATGTTTTATGCCACAAAACTCTTGACACAGAGTCTCTTTCACATCGTTTCCAAATTCTTGCCAACCACTTCCTATTAACCACTGAAAAACTTCACCAAACTCTTCGAACTTTGATGTAACAGCACAGCACAGTTGTGCTGTTAGAGACACCAAGCTGTTAGAGTCCGTCCGTCTCAGCTTTTGAAAAGTACACATAGAAAAATGGGACTTTGAAATACTTTTACCGTATTTTCCGCACTATAAGGCGCACCTAAAAACCTTAAATTTTCTCTAAAGTCCACGATGCGCCTTTTAACCCGGAGCGCCTTATATATGGATTAATATTGAGCAACAACGGGTGTCGCAACTGCGGTAAGCAGCCGCCGACTCCATTTCCCCCGTAGAAGAAGTACTGCACGGTGCATGCTGGGATATATGAAACGGCGTCTCATTTCCATTTGTGTGTTTGTGTAAAGACCCAGAAATGGCTCCTACCAAGACACACTGTTGCACCGCAGAGTTTAAACTCAAGGCGATCGGTCACGCAGTAGAACACGGGAATAGAGCCGCAGCGAGAAGGTTTAACATTAACGAATCAATGGTGAGGAAGTGGAGGAAGCAAGAGGATGCGCTGCGCCATGTAAACAAGACTAAACAAAGTTTCCGCGGGAACAAAGCGAGATGGCCACAGTTAGAGCACAAAGTTGAACAGCCTTTACTGTAGCGCCTCATAATGCGGTACGCCTTATATATGGAAAAAGTTTTTAAAAATGTCATTTATTGAAGGTGCGCCTTATAATGCAGTGCGCCTTATAGTGCAGAAAAGACGGTACTTGTTTGGAATGCCTTTAACCTTGACAATAGCTAAAAATCTTTTGGACATAAATGCGACTTGACGCAAAAAAAACATTCCTCAGAGATTTAGACTCATATCAGCATGATAGCATCAAGATTGGTTACCTTCACATAGAATTTTTTTTCCACCACATCCACAGAGATTTTTCTTGGTCAGTCTAACCCTGCCTGTGGAAAAAACCCAACCCCCACATACTCATCACAGTTACAGCTGCCATACAGTTAGAACAATGGAGCATTTTACACACTGTAGGTACTTCAATGACTTGAAGAATTTGGATGAAAGAAATGGGCCACAGAATATTTAAATCTGTTAATTATTTCTGGGCTACTTTTCTCTTATCCTTCATAAATATCTTTAAGCCAGGGAGACAGTTTACAGGGTCATAAACATTCATTTTGTTTCTCTCCTGTCTGCAATGTATGAACAGATGTAGAGGTAGCTGTTTGTTTTTGTGCAGAGCATTATCTGACATGTACTGATCAAGAGTTTCTCAACCATCCTCAAGAGCCTGAGTGGCAAAGCTGGAAAAAATGAGTCATCAGAAGGCCCTAAAAACGGAATCTCTCCTTTTCCCTTTTTTGACTTGGAAAGTAATGCCAGTCATGCTGTTAAAAGCCTAGCAGCCCAGCCTCTCTCAGATAGCTTTGCATTGCTGTGGACAAATTGCAAAGTATCTCTGATTATTTCATTTCTTATATCATTTTAGAAGTTTGTGCGCAGCAAAGTTTTCATTCAGTTGCCAAATAAAGACAGACACAACAGTAAGGTTGTTTGGAAAGTGGGGGAGGGGACAAAGCTTATGAGGTTAACATTGCGTGTTCACTCTGTTTGCTAGCAGAGAAGAGGGGTGGAGGGCAGGCCTGCCAGCAGGGGTTGGAGGGGATCTAAAGAATTAAAGAATACACCCGGCTATGTCGAGGTTTGAGACAGGGTGTCGACACAAATTCATTTTCCCTGCTTGTCTGTGAAGAGGCTCTGACCACAAATCATGTGACTTGTTCTATTTACGCTCTCAGCTGCCTGATAGTTGAGTCAGACAAACTCCATCTGAGTCATTTCATCCAACCAGGATCTTTCACTCGTTGACAAAGTTAGAAGTATTTGTCTTGAGATACGCTTTCTGATAAACTCGTACAGAAAAATTCATTTGTAAAAATAAGCAATTGTTTCATTATGTATTGCTGAGAAAGAACCGAAGAGTCAGGTTTAGTAGTTACTGTGCAGAACTTGACACACTGGAAGAGACAACAATCATTATGGTGAAACTACCCATGGGACCCAGTTCCCAATTAAAAGAACATAATTGCTGTGTAGACTTAGTTTAATGAGTCTACATCCCCACTGTTTTTATTCTTCTAATGAACACAAAGTTATCGCATCCTTCAGAAGTTGTAGATTTCCCGACAATGCTTGGGAATCAACGTTGCTGTATTTTCTACTAAAATTAGTTTGAATTCCTCTTAAACTCAGGTTAGAGGTTTTGCTTTATCTAAATGCCTTTAAAGCCCAGGAGCGCCTCATCCTATCTCTAAAGAAAATGACCATCCTGCAGAAAAAACTCACTTTGACTGCTTAGTTTTTGATCTTGTTCTTTTGGTCACAATTCACAACCGATGAGCATTTAAGGTGTGGCATGTGATGGAGATGTAGTGGTAAGAACAGAGATCCATAAGCCAATTTGATCCAGCCTTTTGAGGGAAGGAAGAGTAGGGAAGAGAGGCAGAGCTTTTCTGTTGGACAACCTGGGCAGGTTCAGGGTCCTTGGCAAGCACGGCGAGAGACACCAGCCGGGGGAGAAAACAACAGATGAACTAACAAATAAATGAAAGACACTAAAGTTTATATAACATGGGGAAAATGAGGCACCGGTGCAAACATTAGGGAGTAGTTGGGATTGGGATTCTGAGAAATTAAGGCAAAAGGCAGAACAAAAGGGATGGAGAAAGGGCCAAAAGGGATGAGGAACATGACAAAGTGAGAATAGGGACAGCCTTGGGTATAGGAGAGCCCAGACTCCAGACTCTCCTACCTCATAGTAAAATGTGTTGTTGGAATTGAGGAGGTATTCAAAGTATTCCTTCCACCAACACTCAACATTCGAGTGGAGGTCAGTGGTTCACCATTCCCAATATATTTGTTAGGCAGTGACTTGCTTAGCTTGGCATGCAAAAGAGGTTGCTTGGTTACATCAAAACATGGGGACATAGCCTGCTGCGGTGTAAGGAGTGCAGCACACAAATTTCCCCGATGAGGGATGAATAGAGTAATTCATTTTTTTATTTTTTTTTTATTTTTTAAACAAACATTGTTATCGGATCAATAAAACCGAGAAACAAAGTCAAATTTGGTGTAGATTTGAACAGTTTGTCATTTCTAATAAACTGCAGAAAACAAACAGTGAAACACCTCGAGTTCAACCATTAACCAGAAACTTAGAAAATATCCCCACTCGATATCATAGCAGAGGCTATAATTTGATTGTTTAGGAGGCAGTGAGGGGGAGTGGTAGAGCGTTCACCCTTGGACCGGAAGTTCTCGGGTCTGATTCCCACCGAGTTCACATCTAGGGTCCTGGAGAAGACACCTAACCCCCCGTTCTCCCACGATTGGCACCATCATGGCAGCCTGCTGTGGTGTAATGCAGCACACAAATTTCCCCGGCGAGGGATCCATAAAGTATACATTATTATGATTAAAATTGCAACAATAAACTGCATCTTGCAGACAGTTTTTGAGCGATATGGAAAATAAACTTAATCCTAAGTTTTACTTTTTTAAAGTTGAATTAAAAATACGCAAAAAATTTTCATTATTTGATCTGATTCATTGTTCAGTTTTGACTGTTACAAGGTCTTTTCACATCTGATGAGAGAATAACACCAGCTGCTGAGGTCAAATATTTTCAGATGATTAAAAAAATACTTATAAAAATAAGTTTTAACTCGGACAAAAAAAAATAGCTTGTAGAATTGCAGAGGTGTGATCATGGTTGGTCACAATCAAGAGCCACAGGGACCAGGACTGCTTGATTGGGGCAATAGTGATAACTAAGACTATTTTTGATTAAAATTAAGACCATGATTCTTCAAGATCAGTTATTAGCTTTGAAAATATCAAAGGCTTTCAAACAATACTACTATCTTAAATCCCTGGTTGATTACTGTGATAATCAAACTTTGAGTCTTTTTGAGTCTCAACAAAAGACATACCTGTGCAAGTATGTCACTAGCTGCATATCGAGGAATGAAACTAATACAGTTTGAAGGAATGTTGAAGCAGCACAGTAGGCTCTTGTTAAGAAAGTGAAAATTAAGCCAAAGAACATGTGCTATAAAAGAAGCTATGAAAAGATTTCAGTCTTTCACTTTAACATATCGCTTGGGGATTTTTTCTTTAAATATAAGGAGCGTTATAAATAAAATGTATGATAATTATTCTCGAAGAGAGCTGGACGGCACTGAGCCCAGTGGTTACATAACAGAGCAGTGTAAAGGAAAGGGGGAAAAAACCCACACTGGTGAACTGGTTCTGTGAGCTAAATTCCCCTTCTCGGGTTCGGAGTAGATTCCTCCCATGTTTGTGGGCAAACATTTACAGAAGAATGGCTGATTCTTGGTGGAGTGTGGATGGTTATTCATGCAACTTGCAAGGCAGTATTTCCACGCAAATTCTGTGTGTTTTTTCTTTTAAAACAACATGAACTCTTATTTATGCAACTTTAAAACTTATAAACTTGAGCTTTTTGAGTTTATAAGTTCAGATAAAAATCTTCCTGAAGGTTCGTTTTTTTAACAAACCAGAATGAACTTAGAGAACTACTTCTCTTCTGAACAAGAAGAAGTCAAAACCAAGGCATCGAACTCTTAAAGCCTTGCCCTATAAACGTGTGACCTTGACTTAAAACTTAATCAGTTCATGTACAGTTGGTACTGTGGGCAGTTTCTCTAAAATCCCTTTAGTGGTCAGTTTCTTCCATCTAACCCTATCTGCTGCATCTTCTTCGGTCACGCCAACTATCTTCATGTCTTCCTTCACTGTATCCATGAACCTCTTCTTTGGTCTTCCTCTAGCCCTCTTTCCTGGTGGTTCCAAACACAGCAATCCTTCTGCCGATGTACTCAATCTCTCTCCTCTGTACATGTCCAAACCATCTCAGTCTGGCCTCTCGGACTTTATCTCCCAAACCTCTAACATGTGCTGGTCCCTTGATGTACTCATTTCTGATCCTATCCATCCTGGTCACTCCCAGAGAGATCCTCAGCATCTTCATCTCTGCTACCTCCATCTCTGTTTCCTGTCTTTTCCTCAGTGCCACTGTCTCTAGACCAAACAGCATGGCCGGTCTCTCCACGGTTTTGTACACTTTCCCTTTCATCGTAGCTGAAACGCTTCTATCACACATCACACCTGATACTTTTCTCCACCCGTACTAGCTTGCCTGCAAATGCAGCTTCACCTCTTTTCCACACTCTCCATTGCTCTGGACTGTTGATCCTAAGTATTTAAAATCTTCCACCTTCTTTATCTCTTTCCCCTGTACCTTCACTTTTCCATTTGGATCCCTCTCATTCACACACATGTACTCTGTTTCACTCTGACTAATCTTCATTCTTCTTCTTTCTAGTGCAAACCTCCACCTCTCCAGCTTTTCCTCCACCTCTTCCCTCCTCTCACTACAGATCACAATGTCATCTGTAATTTATAATAATCATAATATATTTGTCTGTCATACTTTTGCTGTATTGCACCGCAACAGACAGCCATGACGCCGCCAATGGTGGGAGTAACTTGGGTTTAGGTGTCTTCTCCAGCGGCACTTAGGCATGGGCTCATTTGGAATTTAATTGGCAACTTTTCGGTTCAAAGATGGCGATTCTACCACTGAGAAATAGTATTACGAAAGAGTGGATGCTCATTTTATGGGCGGAGACATTGTATCAATAGCTTAACTAGGAGTCTGAAGGGAAGTTCTTATCCAACTGAGAGAAGTCAAACCAGTCTTGTAATTTGCATTGCGTGATGTCACAATCCAAAACTATACTGCAATAAAATCCCTATGGGAGTCAAAAAAAGATTTGGTTGTTGAACAGGAAGCTATGTACAAAAGCACATCTCACAAACATCGTGCGTGTCTAGCATTCATATTTTTCTCCAATAGAGATTACCTCCATCTGTGACCATGGATTACTGACATAAAAGAGAATGTCGCTCATGGCCATCGGCTAGTTAGAAAATAAATAACAAACTGTGGTCGCAAGATGAAAGGTGAGCTTGTGCAAACAATTAGCTTTGAGCTACCATCACAATTTGATTTAGATGACATAATAGACATATTAGACATAATAGAACTGATTAGGTTAAACATACCTCTAGAAACTTCAACTCTTTCTTAAGTATAGGAAATTCTGGTTTGAACATACATAAAAGTTCCAAAATAATTAAGAAAAAGAAGAATTAAGAAACATGCAATTACGTGCACATTTGTAACAATTATGTAACAATCACTTCTTATTAAACTGCTAAAATATGATGGCGGTTCACTTTTTCTTTTTGGTTTGACCATTATGTAGAGCAGAAAATCAAATCTGTGAATCCCGCTTTTTTTTTTTTTTTGGTAAGTTTGTTAAACGTACGATGTAGTTTGTGGGATTGTACAATAGAAAATTCAGCCTCTGTCAAAGGAATCTCACAAATCCACTCCTGCTACTAAGAACCCCTCAGGTTGTAATCCAGTACAACAAAAACACCTACTTGAAACTGTTGGGTAGGCGGCATGTGTCATCTCTGCTGATAGAGGCAGCTGAAGTGGCTGCTGGTCCCTGAAAGTCTGAATCTGAGTATTTGTCATTAGAGGGATGGCTGAATGTTCAGTGTCCAGTGTGAAGCTTCATAAGCTGTAGTTCTTGCAATTTTCTTTGTTTAGTACCTGGATATATTTTTTTATTGTTCATACAAAGATATACAGTAAGTAATAGTTTTCATTCTTAAAAAAAGTTTTTTAAAAGGTTTTATGCGAAATCAACTTTTTGAGGGTTTCTTGTTGAAAATGTGTTAGTTTTCCTAACAAGACTGTTGGGAATCTGTCCGGAGAAAGTTATGCTGTGTAGATGTGAGAAACATTTAGGAAAAACAGGTGGACTTTGATGTCGGTCAGTTTGCAGTAAAACTTGAAAGTACTTGTAAAAAGACTTGATGCTTGCAGATGTTCAGTCTAAGGTTCCAGACATACAGATTTAGATGCTGTGATAACATCAAAAGTTGAAGCAAATTTTCTTTTATATAAAACCCCTATAACTATTTTCTATTTGCATCTCGACAGTTGGCAGGATTTCCTCTTCTGCTCTATAGAGGAAATACTTGCCGCGCTGGGCAACAGTGACTCACTGTCCTGTGTATTAATAACTAGCTAAAACCATAAAGTTTATCTTCACTTCCATGACAACAGACTCAGCCTGTAGGGAGTGGCTCAGTAGTCTCCGGGACAAATCACTCACCATCAGGGCGTCCCCTTCTCTCTTTAGGAAGTCCTTCAACAATCAGCTGTTCATTTTTCTTCAGGCAGGATGGCAGCGCACCACCCCGAGTTTGAGCGAGCTGGACAGAAACCCGGCCTTCAGGTGTGGAGGGTGGAGAACTTTGACTTGGTTCCAGTTCCTGAGAATCTCTACGGAGGGTTTTACACCGGAGATGCATATCTGATCCTGAACACCATCAAACAGCGTTCAGGACACCTGCAATACGACCTTCACTTCTGGCTGGGTGGGTAAAGAGAGGGGCAAAACATGTCTCATTTGTTTAGTTTTGCCTTTAGAGGCATTTGTGTTTTACAAAAATACAAAATGTTAGTTTTTGTTGGACTACCCTCTGCATATAAAACTCATATGTCTAGACATGTGTACATTATAAAATGATTGAATTGTTTTATTATAATACATTTCTGGTCCCATTATTTTCATTTGATTAGATAATTTAGTTTCTATATTTGCATTTCAGGTCCTCAGAGTTGGGTTTGGGACGCCTTTACTACTTAGCAGCAATGTTTTTTTTTTTAAAAAATAGCAATCAAGACAGTACAGAACAAAGGCTCATGGGCAATGTAGTTTAAGGTGTCATAGTGTTCCATACAGTGCACAAACACACAATAATAATCAATAAAACAAAAATAATCTAAGAAATCTGCTCTCATTTTTTTAAAGCCCAGACTTTCTTAGAAAATCCAGGGAAGTGATCAAGGCCTGCAGGCATGAAATGTTTCTGTGTGAAGGAGACACGCCTTCACATCCTCACAAAGCTTCTGAATGTGCTCATTTAGATTCTAGAGAGCAAAAAGAAATTGCTTACTATTTTCTGATTTTCTGTTTTTTAGGATAAGAATTCATCCCTATCTGTGTACGTTACCATTGACAGCAGTAAGCTTAGGTTTCTTTCCAGCCGACACACAAATTTACTAACTTTTGAATAATTCCTTGACAAACTGGAACGCTACTGCTAATCTGGACTTTTCATGGAAATAAATATTTTCCCAAACATGATTTAAATCTATTTGAATTGATAATGAATTAATAATTTTCTTCAGCTAAAATCTGCTTGACCAAACTTAACTTAATCCAACAAACTTTAATAAATAAAATACATTCAGGATTTTTTTTTTTTTGCTTATTTTGTCCATAAGTTACGTAAAATACTTACGTCTAGATAATTACTTAACTTTGAAACAAATGCATTGCAGCCAATTAAATCATGATAATAAGACTTATTTCTACTTTAAAGTAAATTTCAGAATCAGTGTTCTCATTTGTTTTTAAATCCTTTATTTAAACCAACACAAATTAAGAAAGAAATCTTGTCTACAGTCCAATGACTGTAAAAAGGCTTTTTTGAGGATTTAATTAGCATGTGTATAACAAAAATTTAGGATTATTTATGAATTATTGGTTAATTAAGTCATTATATACTACAGCTTTCACATGATACACAGCGATTAGAACCCATATGAATTTGTAATGGGTTTTTAGGACAGTGGGACACCGCTCCAAACACATCACTTCCAAATCTCTGTTGGTTTGGCTGCACTCATCATCAAGGAGAGCTAACGAGATTATCTGTGTTTTATCTGGTGCAGGTGATTTTTGCACGCAGGATGAAAGCGGCTCGGCAGCCATTTTTACGGTCCAAATGGATGATTTCTTGGGGGGTAAACCCATCCAGTACCGCGAAGTGCAAGGACACGAGTCCAAAACTTTTCTGGGCTACTTCAAGTCTGGAATTAAATACATGGTAAGATTTTCCAGTGTGCATGAAAGAGTCTTGTTGCTGTTTTGTAACTCACCTTCAATATGATGTGTCCAGAAAGGAGGCGTTGCATCTGGATTCAAGCATGTTGTCACTAACGAGGTGACAGTGCAGCGGGTGCTTCAGATCAAGGGTCGCCGTGTCGTTAGGGCAACTGAAGTAGCTGTCAGCTGGGACAGCTTCAACCAGGGAGACTGTTTCATTCTCGACCTGGGAGATGTAAGTGTGATGGAACAAGATTATTTTCACATGAGTGTCATCCATTTATCTGACTCTGTTCTCTATGACTCCTCGACAGGAGATTTACCAGTGGTGTGGTTCCGAGAGCAACCGCTTCGAGAAACTGAAGGCCACTCAGGTTGCCAAGGGCATACGTGACAACGAGCGGAGTGGGAGAGCTCGAGTTTATGTCTGCGACGAGGGGGTGGAGAGAGAGAAGATGTTAGAAGTGAGACCTGTGAACTACAACAACAAATGAAGTTACACCCTGAGGCTAAGTAATCACAACATCGTCTCCTCCTCCAGGTTCTTGGTCCCAAACCTGATCTGCCACCTGGTGCCTCTGATGACATCAAAGCCGATGCTTCAAACAGGAAGATGGCCAAACTCTACAAGGTGAGAAAATAAGACAATTTAGTAGGTACTGTACATATGGGACGGTAAACTCATTTTGAATACAAATGAAGATGGTTTGAGCTTTGTGACATCATCCTTCAAAATTCAGTTCAGTTCAGATTTAGATTTATTCTTTTGGTCATACATAAAATCACAACAATAATACAGATTGCAACAAAGAAACAAACAGACCAAAGAAAAGGAATAGGCTGAAGCATAGCTTATATGTGCCTATCCCTAGACGTCTGTATACATTTAACTGAACAGCATTTCTACAATCAAACAAAAATTAGATTTACAAAGGACACATCTCCAATCAAACAGAAAACCACAATAAACTTTATATTATCATCTTTTCATTGTTTTTTTTTAACTTACTTATAATCACTAATACTTTTATATTTAAGATGATGTTTAAATTTTAGGATAGAAGAGCATATTTTAAATTCATCACTGAGTTCATTCCATAATTTTACTCCAACAACAGAAACACATCTTGATTTTTACCAAGGTTCTTACTTTAACACGTTCAAAAATATAACATCCTCGTAAATTATGATAACCAACTCTAAATTAAAAAAAAAAAACTTTGTATACTTTTTGGAACTAAGTTATTTTTAACTTTGTGCATAATCTGTAATATTCTAATAATTACCATATCTTGTAGTTTTAAACAGTTATGAAAATGAAGGGATAATAATTTTGGTTATTCTGAATCAGAAGATTAAATAAAGCGTTTTCATACCGCATGTGACAAAAAATACAGTCGAGCCCAAAATTATTAATTAATCTCACAAAATCTGGTTTGAAGACCTGGTGTTGTAATATTTCTTATCTCACAGCGTGTACAGATAAACAAGGTACCATTTGTTAGCCCAGGAATGAGATTTTTGCCAGGAGAAAGCTTGTAAATACATTCATTTGGTTTTACAACTTTGTTTTAAAACTGTGAATTCCTCCCTTCTCTGGCTCAATACTTTGCCCCGCCCCATTTGTATTGTCATTTTGGGGCATTTCCATAAAAATGGCACCAGCTGTTAGACCAAACATGAGCAGAGAACATGCACTGCTGCAAAAATGCTTCCTGTTAACATTAGAATGTAGGCATGGTAAAGAACAAAATCCATGGCCAATAAATATCATGCATTTGAATAGTATCCGAATACTGTAAAAAAGTCATGAATGAAGTAGAAAACCCTTTCAGGTACTGTATGTTCTTTAATTTTTTAAAACTAAATATGTCTACGACAGTAATAAAAATAATTACTGATTAACATAACTCTAGTTCAAACTTGGTGTTAGTTCACCAAATCTTTATGTGAAACCTGGGAGAAATGAGGTGTCATAGTTGCCATTGCGGATCAGGTATGTTACAGTAAAAAATGTTCTAGAGGTGATTAAGCAGCTCACTGCCGATGTCTCTGTCTATTCTGTAGGTGTCCAATGCCAGCGGCAACATGTCCATCGCTCTGGTGGCTGCAGAAAACCCCTTTGCCCAAAGCGCCTTGGAGTCTGGTGACTGTTTCATTCTGGACCACGGTTCAGACGGCAAGATCTTCGTATGGAAAGGTCTGTGAAAAAATGACCTGATAGATTTTCCAAAAGACCTAAAAGTTGATGCTCCCAAAGGACTGTTCAATCAGTTGCAGACATGATTATTTACCTATGCTCTTCTATTAAAATGTCTCAGGTAAAGACGCCAACATGGACGAGCGAAAGACAGCAATGAAGGCTGCAGATGAGTTCATCAAAAAGATGGGATACCCCAAACATACACAGGTCCAGATCCTGCCAGAGATGGGTGAGACGCCCCTCTTCAAGCAGTTCTTCAAAAATTGGCGGGATAAAGATCAGACGGAGGGTCTGGGCGTGGCGTATATTGCCAACAGCATTGCCAAGATCGAGAAGGTGGCTTTTGACGCAGCCAGTCTACACGAGTCCTCCTCCATGGCTGCCCAGCATGGGATGGTGGATGACGGCAGCGGAGACAAACAGGTTGGGGTTTATTTGTGTGATTGCCCCGTTCGACAAGAGGAAAACTTCTGCTGGATAAGTGTTTATCTGAACTTTATTTTGTCAGATCTGGCGTATTGAGGGGTCAGATAAAGTTCCTGTGGATCCATCCACACATGGACAGTTTTATGGTGGAGACAGTTACATTATTCTGTATAACTACAGCCACGGAGGACGCCAGGGACACATCATCTACATGTGGTATGAAAATGCATATTTGGTCCTTATAACTGTGCAACTATGTACCTTAATTAATGATTAAGCGTTCAGAAATCCAGTAAACTGTTAATAAATGTTGATTTTTATACACATTAAAATCTCCAAGTAAATTTGAAGGCATGAAGTGAAAAACATGAAGTGCGAAAATGACATTTTGCTGAAGCGTACAACTATTGATATTGTTTTAGATCCGTTATCATTTTTATGGCTCTAAGATATTATATAGACACCCACTAAGCCAGACAGCCGTTCACCAAAAATTCACAAAAAAACAAAGCTAAGAAAATAAACTCTTTGACTACTTTGTAAAAAATGAACACACACAAGCAGTCATTACTCTGACACACTAGCTTAAAAGGGCTAGTTAGTACAGGTGCTCTAACTACCTAAACAAAGCTTTAGAAAACGGTTTCATAAGGTTTCTAAAAAAAAAAAAAAAACTATATTTTGAGCAAATCAAAAGTCACAAGCAGTCATTGCTCTGACATGCTAGCTCAAACTAGCTAGTTGGGACAGGTGCTAGGATTAGCCAAACATAGCTTTAGCTGCTCTAAGCCTGTGAATTAAAGAGGTTTTTAAAGAATGAAGAATAGGTAAGAGAGATTTTTTTTTTTCATTTGTGAATGCATTGTGTTTAAACTTAGTGAGCTCTGACTTCTGAGTTTGCTTTGTTTTCCAGGCAGGGGATGGACTCCAGTCAGGATGAAATCGGGGCCTGTGCAATCCTCAGTGCCCAGCTGGATGATGAGCTTGGAGGCGGTCCTGTGCAGGTAAAAATAATTATTTTATCCTTTTGCTTTCTTTTATTTCCCATCTCATTCAAAATAAACTTTATACAAGGTTCTACTTTCTAATGTTAATATGTGGACCTTGTGTTAGTCACCAAAGTTTTTTTTTTTTTTTTAATTGTTCAGCAATTATTGAAAATAAAACTTGAGAATTTCTGAGCCCTTCCAATGCTAGGAAAAATAAGTTTGCTACATTAATGTGGTCTTTGTGGGAGGTCGATATTAAGAGACTCAGTTCTGATCATTCTGTGGATTTAAGCCACGGATTTAATAATTTTTTGGATCAGCAAAAGAAAATAAAAGAGTGGCGTCACCGCAGTGTTTCACTTAGTTCCTTACATCCTAGTAATACGTTATAATGTCAAATGCCTCACGTTTTTACAATATAACACGTAATGACATAAAAAGATTTTCATGTTTACAACATAATATCATGTTATAACGTGAAACACATCACAATTCTACAATCAATGAAAATCAACAAATTATATTATAATGGAAGGCAGCTTTGCACACCCATTTTTGGCAACTTTTTTTTTTTTTTTTGCTGAAGAGGATATTCTAACGTGTCTTAAGCTCTCTTACCAAGCTTGAAGTGTTGACACTGTCTTATGGCTTTTTTGTAGGACAGTGAATTTCTCACTTAAAGCCATGCTTTCTGGACTAGACTGAGTATTTGGGTGTAATGTATAAGTAACATCTGATCCCGACCAGAAAGCATTCATTGGTTAATTAAACAAAATGCCCACCCTTGGTAGACCGGGCAAACCCCAATGCAGTGTGGTTAGACAGTCAGATGAGCAAGCTGAAATGTGCGGGCAATTGAATAACATGGGACGTTCAAGTTCCTTGGTTTCTGCACTTACTATGAACACAGTGTGCGTCAACTGAAGGTGGGCAATACTTTTCTTCTCCCTAAATCAATCATCAGTCATCAGATCATCTACATTCCCAACCGAAAATGTCAATCCGAACAACGGTAACGATCGTGAGCGAGTGGTGAATGATCCGTTTCACCACTACGTGTTACCTGCATCCATGACGCTTATTGTGCAGCTGGAAGCATTTCACACATGCTGACCCATGTTCCTCCTGTTCCCCCTCTCTATGGTGAGTTAGGTATAGGATGGGTGATTACAAATTTCAGAGACAGAGTCTTTGCTTTCTCAGGGTGGGTTTGGCTTTGAGCAATAGTCAGGGTTTCACACTTCCTGGTGTGTGTTGAAACACCTTAAATCAGTATTGTGTAATGGACGTTAGAGAGCCAGTTTTGTGGTTGTTTATGTGCAAAAGACACAAAGAGAAAATAATTATTTTGCATGAGATGGGGCTTTTAATCTTACATGTATACTTCCATCCGTGTTCTCCTTGGGCTAACTCAGAGCAGCTGCTTCTTGTTTTTTTGCTTTCTTACATTTTTCCTCTTGACGCTCTCCTCTCCTTCATGGCTTCCCTGCTGCTGCCTCTTTCCTCTTTGGTTTCTGTGTCTTCAGGTTGTTGGTGCTCCCATAACCACTCAGGTATTTGCCTTTACTCCCCGCTCCTCATTCATGCTTGCAAACTGACTCCCATGACTTTTAATTTGGCTCTATCGGATTTACAGTGAGGTCAACTCCGTCCAACGCAAACAGGACATTCCAGTGTGTCCTGTCCTCAAATCTGTTTCCCACATTTAGTCAACATCATAGCAAATTTGTCAGCCTGTGATTATCAGCTATACACAACAGCAGGGCGGTGAAATATTTGTGGAGGTGTTTATAAAATCCCAATCAGTAGGTGGTGCAAAAGCTTTCAATTTTTGTGAGTCCGCCTCACTCTGAATCTGCAACCCTAAAGCCATGCATGACATTTTTCCCCCCAAACTCATTTTTTACTTTGAGTGGAAGTCACGTGTGTTAAAATTGATTTTCTGTTTTTCAACTGTTTTTATTTGTTTTTTATTATTTTTTTTTGTTATAATATCTGTAGCTATTTTTGTGAAAGTGGCATGAAGAACACAACATTTGCCAAATGCATTCCATGATTCATTTAGAAATAAAACGTAGCATCTTTTTTTTTTATTGTATTTGTTCTGTTACAAACATTTAGGATGCTAACTGAATCTCAAAGAGTCTGACATTAATTTTTTGGTTATTTTATTGAGTAATTTTAAATCAGCAAAGATGTTTTTGTCACGTCTCTTAGAGCAGACTGATGATCCACTAAAATAAAAAAACAATCATAGCCTTACATTTAAAAATCAAATAATGGTCATTTTTAAATAAACTAACTAAAGGAAAATTAATATAAATTTTAAAATGATAACAATAAAAATAAAAACAAAAAAAAAAACAAAATAAAAGCAGCACTATGTATTGTATTCCTTTAAAAATGGGCTCTTTGTTTTATAAAATTGGCTAAAAGGGGGTTTAATTTGATTGATTACATGCAATTCATGAGAAGACATGGAAATCTGAGACAGCATTAGGTGCCAGGTTTTGGGTTTAGTCTGTGGGTTAAAGAACTTTTTGAACCTCTTGGGGATCTAAAAAGATTCGGTGCAAAACCAGGAAACTATATGGCATCATAATCCACAAAACACTACGAGTATCAGGTATCAAATATTTGATCAATCTGCAGAACAGAAGTACAGTTGTCAGATCTGTCTGCTAAATGCCAATAGATACACAGAATTTTGCTCTGTGATGTGGAGTAAAGTCATCTGTTAATATTTACCTTACAACTGTTTGCTCATACAAACTCAGGATTAGCATAATTTCCTCTGTTGACAAAGAGCCAACTGGAGTGCCTCAAAGCTATAAGTGTTTAGAGGAGAAGAAAAAAAAAAGGTTGTGAGCCTAATTGAAGATGGAGGATTTACATTAACTAGATTCCCGCTGTCTGTTATGGTTTAAATACATAATAGTTTGATCGACTCCCTGCTGCCACACTGTGTCAACAATGAGTACTGCAGGTAGCATCCTTCACATCGAGAAAAATTCAGTGGGGGACCTTACATTTCATATCTAATCCTTCAGCATTGTGCCACCTGCATCATTCATCCCCTCAGAAAATACTTTATCACATCTTCACTCAATAAACATCTTCACATCTTCACTCAATTATTTGTTTTATTTTTTAAATTTTTTTTAAACAAACCAGTAGTGACAAAAGTCTCCTAACGAGCAAACAGACGTGACACAAAACCATGAAGATCATCTACACTACTTAAAAATATAACATCATTTTAATCTTCAACAACTTGGATTATTTGCAGATAAAATGATAGGCATCCCATTCCGTTCCGTCATCTTCCACTTGTTCCGGGGTCGGGTTGCGGGGGCAACAGCCTCAAACGGGCAGCCCAGGCCTCTCTCTCCCCGGCCGCATCCTCTAGCTTACCTGGAAGGATCCCAAGTCGTTCCCCGGCCAGCTGTGAGACATAGTCTCTTCAGCAGGTCCGGGGTCTGCCCCTTGATCTCCTACCAGTGGGACGTGCCCAAAACACCTCACCTGCGAGGCGCTCCGGGGGCATCCTGACCAGATGCCCGAACCACCCCATCTGGCTCCTCTCGCCCTGAAGGAGGAGCGGCTCGACACAGAGCTCCTCCCGGATGGCAGAGCTCCTCACCCGATCTCTGAGTGAGAGCCCAGCCACCCTGCGGAGGAAGCTCATTTCGGCCGCTTGTACCCGCGATCTCATTCTTTCGGTCACCACCCACAGCTGGTGATCATAGGTGAGGGTAGGAACGTAGATCGACTTGTAAATCTGTCCGTCGTGGTAAATAGAGAACTGAGCCGAAAAGCAAAGCTCTCGATTTACAAGTAGATAGGCATCCCATGTTATTCAAATTCCTTTATGCTTGCCATGAAGTAATGAAGGTGGAGACGTAAGATCCAGATGCATAGCCAGTTCTAACCAGTTTATTGCAGTTAATCGGGGGTTAGGGAAGAGGGGTAGGCAAGTGCAGCCTGGAAGTGGAGGGAACCCCATCATGGCTGCAGCAGTAGAACAGAACAGGAGATGATATGACGCCAGAGTGATGGACACCACTAGTTGAATAACAAGGATGAACACAAGACATCAGGGAGAGAAAGTTGGGAGCAGCTGTGCAGAATTAGGGTAGAGGGGCAGATTTGGAGTGGGGATATGTTCCAGAAGGGAGGAGGATCATAACAATGTTCATCATCATCTTGTTTATCCGTCTGTCCCTTTCGGGGTTGCGGGGGGTGCTGGAGCCCATCCGGCTGATTTAAGGCGAAGGGCAGGGTACACCCCGAACAGGTCGCCAGTCTGTCGCGGGGCCACACACATACAACCATCCACACACACACTCATTCCTAGGGGCAATTTGGCACCGGCCAATCAACCTAGCATGCATGTCTTTGGAAGGTGGGAGGAAACCGAAGTACCCGGAGGACACCCACGCAAACACGGGGAGAACATGCAAACTCCACACAGAAAGGACAGTGTTCCAAGCCTCGTCCCCACCCGGGACTCGAACCTACGACCTTCTTGCTGTGAGGCCACTGTGCTACCCACTGCGCCACCGTGCTGCCCCAGTTTTTAAAATAAAATGGCCACCAAATCTATTTGTTTTATTTTTTCGGTTGTTTGCTGATAAATAAAAAAAAGTTTCAAAGCAAACAAAATATTGCCATCACATCGTCCGCGACAGACTCTGTTGGCTAGTTTAGCTGCTCTGTTCTTGGGAATATTTTATAAATATTAATGGTATAAATATAATTAACCAAGGCGGCATGGTGGCGAAGTGGATAGCACAGTGGCGTCACAGCAAGAAGGTCGTGGGTTCGAGTCCCGGGTGGGGACAAGGCTTGGAACACTGTCCTTTCTGTGTGGAGTTTGCATGTTCTCCCTGTGTTTGCGTGGGTTTCCTCCCACCCTCTAAAGACATGCACGCTAGGTTGATTGGCCGGTGCCAAATTGCCTCTAGGAATGAATGTGTGTGTGTGGATGGTTGTATGTTTGTGGCCCCGCGACAGACTGGCGACCTGTTCGGGGTGTACCCTGCCCTCTGCCTTAAATTAGCCGGGATGGGCTCCGGCACCCACCGCAACCCCGAAAGGTGGTTCTAGGATATTACAGCCACGGACATTTGAGCCAAAAAACTGCAACCTAGTATATTTGAGCCATGTGCGCCCCCGAATTTAGGACATTTCAGCCTTGGACATTTGGGCCAAAAACCAATTTTTTGTAGAAAATTGTGATATTTTATGTAAAAATTTTATCGTAAATAAACAGTTGCACTACAGAAAATAATTGCTTTTAGTCATTTTTATTCCATGGCTCAAATAAAAAATTCTGATATTTTTAAAAAATTTTGATATTTTATGTAAAAATTCTGATATTTTATGTAAAAATTCTGATATTTTATGTAAAAATTTTATTGTAAATAAACAGTTGCACTACAGAAAATATTTGCTTTTAGTCGTTTTTATCCCATGGCTCAAATAAAAAATTCTGATATTTTTTAAAAAAAATTGATATTTTATGTAAAAATTGGATATTTTATGTAAAAATTTTTATCGTAAATAAACACTAAAATTCTTTATCGTAAATAAACAGTTGCACTACAGAAAATAATTGCTTTTAGTCTTAAAAATTTTTATTGTGCAAAAATTTTTATCGTGTCAAATGTCCGTGGCTGAAATCTCCGAGTCACCGTGGCTCAAATATCCTAGGTTGCAGTTTTTTGGCTCAAATGTCCGTGGCTGAAAAGACCGTTCACCCTGAAAGGGACAGACGGATAAGAAGATGACTGACTGATAATTAACCGTAGTTTGTGATCCAGATGTTTTCACAGCCAGTAGAGAAAGTTTTGAAGGTGTTCAACGTCTGTCACTGTAGCATGATTTTTTCACACTACACTAAAATAAAAACATATCTGTGGCATGAGTTTGTTTTTCGGTGATCCACATGTGTCTACCATTTCTGATGTTGGGTGTTTTTGTACCAGGTGAGGGTGGTCCAGGGGAAGGAGCCGGCCCATCTCATGAGTCTGTTTGGAGGAAAGCCCATGGTGGTTTACAAGGGAGGAACTTCCAGAGATGGAGGTCAGTCCGCTCCTGCAGATACCCGACTCTTCCAAGTGCGCTCCAACTCCGCGGGACACACACGAGCCGTGGAGGTAAGAAATATTATCTTACTTCATATAGTCACAGCTATCTTTGTTTTCACGCGACCATATCTCACAACAAGACTTCATCAAACCCCAACAAGTGTTGTCTACTGAGCTAAAGCCTCATGACTTATTCCTCTGTGCTGCAAATCTCCAACAAGATCAGACTATTATAGAGACATTTGTGAGTGACAGTGAGGCGTGCTCCTTAATTAGCATGAACACACATGTTGGAGTTTGTTTTAGAGGCGAGCGCACATGTGCCAGTCTGCCGACGCAAACACTTGCAGGAATATTAGATCTGTATTAATCTGCTGCTGAAAATAGTCCCCAAAAACCCATTTGCTCATGTTTGACTACAGATTGTTCACATGTCATTTTGCAAACTTAGAGACTACGTTTCTTAGTCTTTGTTTTCAAGATTCTTTTTTATTTTGTGTAAAAATCAAAAGATGAAAAGAAGAACAACAGAAGGAAGCTTCTAAATATTTAGGAAATGTATTTGCAATTCTAAAAGGCTTGTTTATTTGATAAGAAAACAGATTTATTTTAGTAATTCTAAGATTGATAAAAAAATAAATAAAAAGCATGCCATTCTTTTTCATTTTCTTTGCAAATCTAGCAAAAATTGAGCAAAATCTTATGGTTGTTTTGTTTTTTGTTTTTTTTTAAAGATATTTTAATTTATCTTTTCCATTTACTTATCCTTTAACTTTTAGAAAAATGCTTTTTTAATAAAACAAAAGCTTAAAGTATATTAATTTCTTTGTGGTAATCCGTTCCGTTCCGTCATCTTCCGCTTGTTCCGGGGTCGGGTCGCGGGGGCAATAGCCTCAAACGGGCAGCCCAGGCCTCTCTCTCCCCGGCTGCATCCTCTAGCTCACCTGGAAGGATCCCAAGTCGTTCCCCGGCCAGCTGTGAGACGTAGTCTCTCCAGCGGGTCCATGGTCTGCCCCTTGGTCTCCTCCCAGTGGGATGTGCCCGAAACATCTCGCCTGCGAAGCGCTCGGGGGGCATCCTGATCAGATGCCCGAACCACCCCATCTGGCTCCTCTCGACCTGGAGGAGGAGCGGCTCAACACCGAGCTCCTCCCGGATGGCAGAGCTCCTCACCCGATCTCTGAGTGAGAGCCCAGCCACCCTGTGGAGGAAGCTCATTTCGGCCGCTTGTACCCGTGATCTTATTCTTTCGGTCACCACCCACAGCTGGTATTATTTTTAATGGTCTAGACCCAAAAATCAAAGTCTAGCTCAAATATTTGCACCAAAGATACTTTTTTAAAGATACTTCATTATGACATTACAAGCTAAAATTTAACGCTCATACCTAAAGTTCCTTAACCCTTTTAGCTTCATAACAATAGCTATATTTATTAAAACATCTCTTTGTTTTTGTCTATTTTTGTCAATTATTATGTAAAAAAATGTCCTGTGTGTAAATAATTCACACTATTTTTCCCAGTGAAGTAAAACTTTCAAAATCTGTCAAATATTTACCATTCTTATGTTATTAAATACCTAAAACTTTGTGAAGAAATGGAAACAAACAGAATTGAATTGTTTTAAGAAAGACAATGAATGAGTCTTTCTTGAATGATTAAAATCGGACAACGTAGCGAGGAATTACGGTAATTTGAAATACACAAGTGATGTGGTATCACCATGATAATGTTAATCTGCTAATCTGTTAGTCCGTGTAGTGCCTCATTCATCCAGGAGTGATCCATAGTAGAAAAAGTTTAAAAAAAGTCTTCTGGACAGTTTAATTCTTGAACGAGACGTTTCGACTTCCATCCGGAAATCATTTTCAATCTGAATGAAATGGACAGAAAACTGGATCTATTTATACTAACCTGAGTAAAAGGTAAAAAAAATAGTAAGAAGGGCTCGACCTGTGCTACCTATGATGGCCCTTCTTACTATTTTTTTTTTACCTTTTACTCAGGTTAGTATAAATAGAAGGGCTCGATCAATGAGCCTGTGTTACCTATGATGGCTAATAGGTACAGGTCGAGCCCTTCTTACTATTTTTTTTACCTTTTACTCAGGTTAGTAAAATAGATCCAATTTCCAGTCCATTTCATTCAGATTGAAGATGATTTCCGGATGGAAGTCGAAACGTCTCGTTCAAGAATTAAACTGTCCAGAAGACTTTTTCTACTCTGCTAATCTGTTGTTTCCTTCTTTTTTCTCTTTTTCTTGTAGCTCGATGCAAGTGCATCCAACCTGAACTCCAATGACGCTTTCCTCCTGGTGACCCCTGACAGCAGCTTCCTGTGGGTGGGAGTGGGTGCCAGTGACACAGAGAAACAGGGAGCTCAGCAGCTCTGTGACATTTTGGGGGTGTCAGCGTCTGAGCTGCCTGAGGGAGGAGAGACCGGTGAGAATTCACATGACATTATTTTCTCTTTCAATTCAAACAGAACCCTAAAGGCTTTTTAAAATCATACTGTATTCATCACTCATGAGGATATTATTTTTGCTGCATTGCATCAGGCAGCCATGTTGGCACTAATGATGGTGTGGGGGTTTGGTTTCTTCTGTAGAGACACTTATACATGGGCTGAGGGGGAATCAAACCGGCTTCTGCCAGTCCAAAGACGGACTTTCTCTCTCTGAGCCTCTCAGGATACCTTTGTTACTGTTGATCGATAGCTATGCAAAGTTTATGAAGGTTGTTCAGGGCCCCTTAAAAATATTCACAAATTAACTCATAATTGTGAGTCAAATTGACATGAAAATCCAACTATTTGCTCAAAAATGTGATAATTACCTAAAAACGCTTACAATTTTTAAATTCAGTTTCACTTAAATTTCTGATGATGTGAATTCTCCCCTCTACTTTCAGCTTCCTATTTAGGCCCACCCCCGCTTACAACACAGATTTAATCTTGTTAGAGGCCACAAATAGGCACATTAGGTTAGCATAGCCGCGACTTCTTATTTACGAGAATTTACATAAAAAAAATGTGCCCCATGTTAAGGAGAAGGACTGACCGTGAGCAGAGCGCGTGCTTTGACCTATTTCTTGCTCATGTTAGAATGAATGGAGAAAAAGAATCCACAGCCTGGCATTTGAAAAGTATCTGGATACAGGATGGGAGAGCTTTCAAATTGGTTAAACAGGCATGAATGAAATAAAAACAACTTCAGACATGTTTTTTTAGTTTGAAAAATGTTCAAACCTGGTAGAAGATCCAAAAAGTTTATTTTGTTTGGAACCCCCAATTTTAAATATTTTTTTCCCACAAAGAACACATTTAGATCTTATTACATTTTTACATCTTATAATAGTTTTTTTTATTGTATTTGAAGAACTTTTTATGTCGTAAGAATGACTGTTTTGTTTTTTCTCCCAAAAAACATTGTAGATTTTGTTCATTTATAAGTGCTGGGACTGGGTTTCCATGGTATCTGTTGCAAAAGTGTGGTCTAGCTGTTAAAATAGTGAAAGCTAAATAGTTTTCTTTTTGTATTGCAACTAAGTGCTTATGTTCATCCATATTAAAACAAAGGCACCCAATTGCATCATTTCTTCAGATGTTAGCAGTAAGCTTGCAATTTTAAAGTCAAAGACGAGAAAACTCACTGCTAACAATTTCACATAGAAAACACCTCAGGCTAAGACATGACGGATTAAATTTTTTATAAACTGTCGGCGTTTGAAGATTGGCCTCTGCTGAACGCTACTCCGAGGGAAAAAAAAAAGTAACATTTTATGTCTGTGAGCCGAAGCTGATGGTTTATAATGTTTTTCATTTAACATTGGATCTCTATGATGAATTGGCTTTATTTGTACTGGATCAGTCCAGGTACATGAGGTATTATAGAACAAATAAAATTTCTAGATGTGATTTTAATCCAATTTAATTAACAATATTTTTCTAATAGTTTGAAATCTTAAGGCAGCTGATATTTAAAACCAAAAAAAATGCATACCATAACTACAACATTGAATACTTTTTGTGTGAAAAATCTCCCTAATTCTTAAATTTGGACAACATTCTTTATGGTAGTTTATAACAATAAATTACACTGCAGACTCCTGCTTATCTACAAGCTCCCATGTAGATGTTTATTGTGTATTTATCATTTTACTACTTTTAGAAATGCACTGAACAGTGTAACAAAATTCTAATTCCTCACAACAACGACTGTAGAATAAGTGGAATTGATTAGCATGGCAGTTTAAAAAAAAAAACTTTTAAAAGCTAATGCCTTAAGCTTTGTTTTGCTAGCTGCTAGCTAGGCTAACTTTCTCCTCTAACTTTCATTCAACTGATGATTACAGAGTATTTATAAGGTTGATTTTTATTCTTATCAAAAGGAAGTTAATGCGAACAAAGCTGAAATGGATGTTTTGGGCCAGTTTAAAGAGAATTGTTATATTTTGACATGGCTAAATATGTAGCATGAAAAGTGACATGCTTCAATACATCTGATATTGTAGCTGGATTTCACCCAGGTTTGTAACTCACAGCAAGCAATATAAAGTACTTTTGGATGTCCTTTCAACATAATTCATTACCAAAGCAAATATTCCCTGTGGTTGACTTTTTTTTAATCACACAAAGTTTCCCCTTTTACTTTTCTAACCAAAAAGGGTCAGATCCCCCAGGGGGTAGATGATTGAGATGGATATAAACTAAGGAATCATCTCATTAATAATACTGGAAACTCCAAAATATTTTATTGCAGTTCCAACATCTGTAAACAAAAGGCAACGTGGATTAGACAAAGTTTACTTCTTTTTTTGATTCTCTGAACTACCAGGATGTTTCATACCTGCCAGTGTACATCACTCATTCCAGTCTGAATGCACACTCTCCACTACTGTAAGCTGTTTAGCCCAAGTTGTCAAAATCCCCCTTTATCTCTTCTTACTGTAACACCACTTGTCCACTTCTCTCATTCAAGCACATGTACTCTGTCTCAATGCGGCTAACTTTGATACTTCTTCTTTACGGGGTACACCTCCACCTCTACCTTGCTCTCACTTCATAAAATTTCTGCAAATAAAGGACTCAGAGCAGATCCCTAGTGCAGTCCCACCATCACTCAGAATTCCTCTGTCTCACCAACAGCACACCTCACCACTGTCTGACAGTCCTCATATGTGTCCTTCACCGCTCTAACCTACTTCTCTGTCACACCAGACTTCCTCATACATTCCATAGTTTTTCGCTGGGAACCCTGTCATACGTTTTCTATGGAAACTATATATTATCCGGAAACTATGACCTAAACACAAGCCTTATCGTCTGTTGTGCACTTATGAGGCATTTTTAACTCCATATTTTACTTTGTTATAACAGACCAGTTCTGGGACATTCTGGGAGGGAAGGTGGAGTATCGTACTTCTACCAGACTGAAGGACAAGATGGATGCTCACCCACCCCGGCTCTTTGCTTGCTCCAATAAGACTGGAAACTTCATCGTGAGTGTTGAATTCTTACCTCTCAATGGTTGTTCGATGGTCATTTATATGCTTCTGATTTCATTTTTTGAACTAAACAAATATGGTTTGAATCCAGTCTGAAAGTGCTTTTTATGCGGATTCCTTGTTTTTTCTCAGATTGAGGAGGTCCCTGGGGAAATGACTCAAGATGATCTCGCCACTGATGATGTAATGATTCTAGACACATGGGAACAGGTAAAAGCAACATTAAATTTAAAGGTCCTGATGTCTGCAACTGTACATTATTTTTTTTTTCTAAAAAACAAAGCCTTCCATCAAAATAAAAATAAAACTTCTTTTCCTTAAGGTGTTTGTCTGGATTGGGAATGAAGCCCAAGAGGAAGAAAAGACTGAAGCAATGGCATCTGGTAAGTTAGGAACAGGAAAAACTTGATATGACTCTAGCTACATACTGTATGTCTGAGGGTTTAGGGTACTCACTTTAAATTAAGTTTATTATCATAAAATTGCATCTTAGATTTTTACCGCTAACAAAGACAGTCTAAATGATTAACACTTTAAAGATGGAGGGGAGTAGAAGTTTTAATGTTGCGACTCTCCAGACGAAGGAAGAAAAATACTTGGGAAAAAATCGTTCTGTTGTTTTTAAAACTATATGGCTAATAGGTCAAATCTGGACTTGCTTATTCACAAACTACGAGCGACCTGTTTGGGGTGTACCATGCCCTTTGCCTTGAATCAGCCAGGATAGGCTCTGGCACCCCCTGCAGCTGGAAATTTTGTTGAAACTACAACTGAGTAAGCTTGATTATCTCAGATTGACCAACATCCCGAGTGAGGGAAGAATGGAATGGGAGACTGACAGGTGACATACAGTATGGTGTCTTTGATAATTAGGACGCTGCATTGGTCCATTTTGTTGAAGAGAGTTGGGCCAAAAAGCGAATTATCAGTCGATTTATCAATCTATGTTCCAAGGAGGTCTGCCATGTGGGAGGGGTTTGGAGTAGCGGCATTGCTTCTCCAAATCGAGAAGGATGTTTCGGGCATCTGATCAGGATGCCTCCCGAATGCCTTGTTTTTGAGATGTTCTATTGGGATGAGAACGGAGATCCAAACCAGCTGGAGGGACTTTGTTTCACAGCTGGCAGGGATCGTCTCGGGATTTTCCAGGTTAAGCAGAAAGATGTAGCCAGCGTGAGGGAAGTCTTTCTTTTCTGCTAAGGCTGCTGCCCCTAGTACCCAACACCAGATTAGCAGTAGAAGACGATACAATCAACATCTGTAAATGATAGGGGTGAAGCGGTACATGTATTTGTACCAACCCATTTCAATATGGAACGTTCGGTTCGATACAGAGCTGTACACAAATGATTTAGCATCATTTCTGTGTGGTTACATCCTGCCACTACATGTGTCAAACGCTGAAGGCTTGGCTCATGGTGAACCAATCACGGAAGAATTTCCTCGTGGATATCAAAGAGTGATTAGTCACTGAGAAATTGCCCCAAGAACTGAGTGTGTGCATGAATGGTTGTCTGTCTCTATGTGTGGTCCTGTTAAGAGTGTACCTTGCCTCTGCCGCATAATCAGCGGGTTTCTGCACCCCCCTCGATTCTAAAATGGACAAGCAGTACAGAAGATGAAGGAATTAATGAATTTATAATAAAGGGATCAAATCGATCCCACCTGTGTACATATGGTTTTTGGTTACCATGAATCCCACTGACAAGCAACTCCTATTTGCTCCTCAGCTCTTCGTTATATTGAGACGGACCCAGCCAACAGGGACCCCCGCACGCCCATTGTCAAACTCAAGCAGGGCTTTGAGCCACCAACGTTCACCGGTTGGTTCCTCGGCTGGGACCACGAGTACTGGACCAGTGACCCACTGGAGCGCGCCATGGCCGAGCTTGCCTTGTGATGGACCACCTGACCTCCACGCCTTCACTTTGCCTCCTTTGCTCTGCAACACTATAGCAAGACGCCTTAGTTAGTTTTTCTGCCACGTGTTACATTAGTGCCTTCTGGCGTTCCACACTGCCAGCCAGTAGATATGCGGCTGGGAGAAGAATTTAGTTATTTTTTTGCACTGAAAACCAAAAGTTTTTTTATATTTTGATAGCTTGACACTTCCGACTGTTTCGTTCACCCCAAGAAAACAGTCTGACTTTGCAGCATCGAGGTTCCCTTGGTCTGCGATGGGCAGATACTTTTTTGATTTAACCAATCGTTCCTTCTTGGTCGGGGTCGGACGTGCTGTATGTAAAGCACCTAAACAGTGCGGTCCGGAAAACAGAATACAATAAACTTTACTTGTCTGCGGCACGACAACCACGTCCATCCCCTGAATAAACATTTTAAACTCTGTATTTAAATTCTCAATCTCAGTAATCATTGCCATCCAGGCCGCATTGCACGATTACCTTTTTTCAGCTACCAAACTACAAATATGGCTTGGACGGATGATTGTGTTCATGTCATGGCGTTATTTCTGTTCCCTAATTGGCTGGATGTTGTCTGATTGCTGCAATCATGATTTAATGCCTGCAATCATTGACGTAGTTGCTGGAGTCAAGTATAATAGAGCAGTAGCACTAGATGGCGCTAACCTGGCTACTATTTTGATATTTGATGAAATAGCAGTGATAAAGCAATTTAGAGGTGGGTGACCTGGACTAGAACTAATTTCCAGCTTAAAATGACAAACAATCCCTTCATTTTTTTTAAAGGTACTTTTCCAATAAGACCAGTTTGTGTGATTTATTTTATTAAGTTTAAACATCACTTGTGTATTTATTTGACTTAACCTAGAAGGTTTTTTTTTTTGTTTTTGCCAATATTTCTCAGCTTTTTATAAAATAATCAAACGCTGTGCTGCTTTTACACCAGTTTGTTCTTTATTAAACTTAAACCAGTGATGTATTTTCTACTTTTCCCCCTCTGTGGACGCTCATTTCCCAGCCTGAACCTATGAGCAAATAAAAATAAAAGCCAACCATGTTTCAGACTAACATCTTTATTTGCAGTCTGCACACACGTGTTATAACCAGAAAATTGACAGAGTGAGAAATTGTTACATTTTCTTTTTAAGAGGTAGAACTCACATTACCGTAGCAACCTGTTGGCATTAGCTTCGATAAGTAAGCTCAGTAAAAACAACAGTTGGCAGAAACAAACAAAAAAGACCAAAACCGCGAGTATTTACCCAGGCACGACTTCGGTGTTTGTTCGTTTTTCTGACACAAAAACTTCTACAGACATATATCAGCATAGCAGCTTTTAGCATATGTAACAATACACAAAAACGACGACAAACTACAACAACATGGACGAATAGATGTCTAATATGTAACACATTGACACTGTGACGTGTATTTGGCTGGTGGGAAAGATTTCAATAAAAAATCTTTAAAAAGTGTCACTAAATTGTGTGAAAAGTGGTTAATTTGGCGATGCATAGGATGGGAATATGAATGGCAGTGAGTTAAGGCTTCCGGCTGTAAGGTTAGTAGTAACTTTATCTGTAAATCTCAATAATAATAATAAAACAAAACTTTTAAAAAATTGTTATGGCAAACACACTTTTAAATCAAACGTGATCTGTAATCAATAGAGAAACTGTTTCTAAGCAGCTACAACAAATATCACAAATATCTCACATATGTTTCAAAAACAAACCAAAACTACATAAATGACCTTTAATGTTGAGCCTGTTGTGTTCGTAGAGCTTATTTTGACTTCTATAGGGTTTATGTAACAGGAGTTAATAGAGAACTATAATACTAATATCATTATAGTAAATTTTATTTTAAATTTTATTTATATTAATGGGAGACGGTAGATCAGCGCTAGAGCGCTCGCCCGCGGACCGGAAGGTCGCGGGTTTGATTCTCACTGAGACCACCGTCTAGGGTCCGTGGAGAAGACACCTAACCCCCGCTTTTCCCACCATTGGCGGTCTGTACTTTGTTACAATATACAAAATCATTTTGAATGAGAACTTTAGTTTATGTCAATTCTCGATAATTAAACTATCATCAAAACTCAAATATAAAAGTTAAAAAAAGCTTATCTTTAAAAAGTTTATCTTTAACCCACCAGCATTTTGAATTGGACTAAAAACATTAAAAAATGAAAATATAATTAAAAAAATGCATTTAGAATTATGACTTAAATTGTTGACTGTTGGATTTAAACTTTTTTTTTCTTTTTTAGGACCTAATCTAACTGTGTTGAAAAGCGTATTTAGGCAGTTTTTTTCTTTCTAATCCAGCATAAATCTACACCGTATGCAATTTTGGAGATTTTTAGAGCGGCATTGGTCACAGTGTCACACGACTGGGAGATATTAACGTACAACAATGTGTTTAGAAATGGCGGTGAAATCGACAGGCACTTTTTATTTTAAAAAGTCAAACTGAGTTTTTACATTTCTAAACTGGAGGGAAAGTATATGCAAGAATTCTTTCTTTAGATGAGATGCTTATATGGCACCTGCGACTCAGTCGCACTGGCGTTTTCTTAAAACGCAATTGTTCTGCGTTTGTCCCCGAGGTCTGTTTTGCATGTTTACTCCAACTCAAAGTTGGTATTGTTGGAGAACCACCAATGGAGACCTGAGTCAGACACCAAGGGGTTAAAATGATCAATTCTAGTAAAAAAAAATCTGAATAAAGGCCTGTGTTAGTGCGTGTGTTTGTGTGTTGATCGTCCCAGTTCGCTTAGCGTTTGATGAGACCTTGCATCATGTCCAGCGGCAGCGGGAAGATGATGGTTGAGTTTTTCTCGGCGGCGATGGTGTTCAGGGTCTGTAGGTATCGCAACTGCAGTGCAGATGGAGACTCCGCGATCACCAGCGAGGCTTCCTTCAGAGCGCGAGACGCGTTCATCTCACCCTCCGCCGCGATCACCTTCACAAGGAAACACAAAAAAAACAGAAGTTGAACCTTTCATCAGCCGGAGGGAAAACTCTCCTCCATAATATGATTTTATTTACACAAATGGCACAACAAATTCTTTCGGGTGGTGACCGAAAGAATGAGATCGCGGATACAAGCGGCCGAAATGAGCTTCCTCCGCAGGGTGGCTGGGCTCTCACTCAGAGATCGGGTGAGGAGCTCTACCATCCGGGAGGAGCTCGGTGTCGAGCCGCTCCTCCTCCAGGTCGAGAGGAGCCAGATGCTAGAGCTAGAGGATGCAGCCGGGGAGAGAGAGGCCTGGGCTACCCGTTTTTGGCTGTTGCCCCCGCAACCCGACCCCGGAACAAGTGGAGGATGTCGGAACGGAACAGCACAACAAAAAAAATATATTATTCCCTTCTAGTACACTGTTTTTCAAACAAGGAACGGAGTTTAAAAAAACTGGGGACAAGCAGCTTCTTGAGAATTTAAATAAATAATTTAAAGAAACATAAAAACATATGTAATTATATTCATAATATATATATATATATATATATATATGTAAGTATACATAATATTACATATTCAATATGTAATTATTGACACCTTTTATTTTCACATTCACCTTCTTATCCGTCTATCCCTTACAGGGTTGTGGGGGGTGCCGGAGCCCATCCCGGCTGATTCAAGGTGAGGGGCAGGGTATACCCCGAACAGGTCACTAGTCTGTCGCGGGGCCACACACATACAACCATACACACACACAGTCATTCCTGGGGGCAATTTGGCACCGGCCAATCAACCTAGCATGCATGTCTATGGAGGATCATAACAATTTCTTTAAAGGTTGGTGGTTCGAGTTCCAACTGTGGAAGATGCTTGTAATGCTGGTGTTTCTGTGTGTAGTTTGCATATTCTCCCCGTGTATGCGTGGGTTGTCTCCGGGTACTCCGGTTTCCTCTCACCCTCCAAAAACATGCATGTCAGGTTAATTGGCCACTAGGACTGAGTGTGTGTGGATGGTTGTCTGTGTATATGGCCCGCGACAGACTGGCGACCTGTTCAGGGTGTATCGTGCCTTTTGACTTGAATCAGCTGGGATAGGCTCTGGCAACCCCGGCGACTTAATTAGGGATGGACGGTTCAGAAAATGAATGGATGAATATACAATCACTTTTTGCAATATCTTTTAAATATCGTGTTGTTTTGGTTAAAACAAAAAATCAGAATTTACAGTTGTGTGGACATAATAGAAAAAGTTTAAAAAAAGTCTTCTGGACAGTTCAATTCTTGATCGAGATGTTTCGACTTCCATCCGGAAATCATTTTCAATCTGAATGAAATGGACTGAAAACTGGATCTGGAGGCGTTAGATACATTCTGCCCGGGATTTACAGCACCCTTTTGAAGCCGTGGACTAAAGATGACACCTCGTGACCCAGTTTCACACCTCCCGTCAGCAGGAATTTCTATTCACTAGGCTTTTAGCATTTTTAGAATAGGGTTCGTTTACTGGTCTGTGGTTTCAATAGGAGCCATTCACGGCTATCATAGGTAACACAGGCTCATTGGTCGAGCCCTTCTTACTATTTTTTTTTACCTTTTACTCAGGTTAGTATAAATAGATCCAGTTTTCAGTCCATTTCATTCAGATTGAAAATGATTTCCGTATGGAAGTTGAAACGTCTCGATCAAGAATTAAACTGTCCAGAAGACTTTTTTGAAACTTTTTCTATTATGGATGCCTCCTGGATGAATGAGGGACTACACGGACTAGTTGTGTGGATAGTTAAGTTCTAACTGAGAACGCTTCGTGTTTGTTTTTAATTGGGTTTGTTCATCCAGGTTGTCTGGAAAGACGTTCTTTTAAAACCAATCCCTCACCTTGGCTCTAGCCTCGCGAGTGGCCTCAGCCTCAGCTGCCATGGCTCTCTGCAGCTGGACCGGCAGCTTCACATCTTTTATTTCCACTCGCTCCACTTTGATCCCCCAAGCATCGGTGGCATCATCCAGAGTGCTCTGACGGGAAAAAAGAAAATAATTTTTACTCATTACAGCCGTAACAATCGGATTCTACGAGCTGGAGGACATTTGCTGAAATAAATCAGAAGCATAATAAGGATCACCTTGCATTTGGCAGCAATCAAATAATGGGTTGAAGTTTTAAAAAAACAGAAAAAATCCCACATTCTTTGTTTAAAATGAACTCTGTTGCATTTCTGAAAAGTTCCCAGCAGGTGGCACCAAACAACACAACACGACATTCACAAGAACGAGAGAAGTCTTACGTGAAATATTATGTTTTATAACACAAAAATAAATAAATAGCAGTTTTCATGAGGCCAGAAAAGACGGGTTTTCACTTTAAAAACTCTAAACAACACACTATTAAAGAATAAATAGGATTTTTGGTTAATTTTCTACATGTTTTGGCTCTTGCTCTTAGTCGTAATGTATTTATATGTATATGACATTTTGAGCTTTGAATTCAGTCTGCTTATTTCTGGTGTCTTTGCTCATGTTTTTTTTTTTTTTTGTACAGATGAGATTTTATAGGCAAGAATTTGCAATCAAAAATGGGCCTACGGAAATTAGCTGTTACCCTTTCAGCTGAGGGCTGCATGGTGGTTGCAGTGGTTAGCGCGTTGGACTCACAGCAAGATGTCAAGAGGTTTGTGTCCCTGAGCGGGGGCAAGGCTTGAAACACTGGCCTATCTGTGTGGAGTTTGCATGTTCTCTACGTGTTTGTGTGGCTTCCTTTCCAGGTACTCAGATTTTGTCCAAAAACAGGGATGTTTTTGGAGCCTTATTGGCCTCACTGATGTTAAATTTCCAGTCTCTTTGCTCTAGTTTTCTGGTAAAGTTGAGACTTTATACAAAATAATTTGCAATATTCCATTCCGTTCCGTCATCTTCCGCTTGTTCCGGGGTCGGGTCACGGGGGCAACAGCCTCAAACGGGCAGCCCAGGCCTCTCTGTCCCCGGCTGCATCCTCTAGCTCACCTGGAAGCTAGGGTGGCTGGGCTCTCACTCAGAGATCGGGTGAGGAGCTCTGCCATTCGGGAGGAGCTCTGTGTCGAGCCGCTCCTCCTCCAGGTCGAGAGGAGCCAGATGGGATGGTTCGGGCATCTGGTCAGGATGCCCCCCGAGCGCCTCGCAGCCGAGGTGTTTTGGGCACGCGACCAAGGGGCAGACCCCGGACCAGCTGGAGAGACTATGTCTCACAGCTGGCCGGGGAACCACTTGGGAATTTGCAATATATAGGAATTAAAAATCTGTCTACGAGAATTAGTTGTTAAAGTTTCAGCTCAAGTAACGTAGCTCGCTATTTAAAGAATGACCGGCTGGTTTGTCATCCTCTAACACACGTTAACATCAAAGGAAAGAACAACAGCTAAAGTTGTTTTGAGAAATCGTGAAGCACAGTGGGTTTTTATAGACATAAATGTATACATATTTAAGAGGGATCTAAAGTCGTTCAACAACAACGCAGCAAATCTCCAGTCAGTGCCCTCTGACCGCTATAGTTGGCGTGCAAATGTCAAAATCGGTATCAAGCAGACCGAGGAGAACAGAGAGATCCAGCTCGAGGCCGAAAAGACCCGGAAACAGAAAAAAAAGTCAGCCTGACACTGTTCCCCCATGACTCATAACCGCAAATTACGTTTGCAAGTGTAGTAGGAGCTGTAGCTCCCGCGTCAGCTTATTCAGCCACAGCCGACACTGTCGAAATGGATAAGTATCCAGGTGCAGACCTCATTGTCTCGAGACACAGAAGGATGAAAACATTTTGCTATCGGCCACTTCATTAGTGCAAAATGTTAAATTAATAAAGAATTTCCCTTGGCGCATCAGTCGTGTAGACTTGTGCAACTTTCAGAAATCTAAACTGAGCATCAGAAAGTAGAAGAAAAAGGATTTGAATCACTTCGGCTGTTTATCTGAACAGTTCTGAAACTGCTCATCTGTTGGGATTTTCATACGGAACCATTTCATCCAGCACAAATCCAACGAGCAGAACTCATCCGAGCAGAAGGGAGAAATCTGCAAAAAACCACTGGTGTGAACTGTTGGAGGTGTAGAGACGCTGTGATTTTCCATTTCAGGTCAGAACATGGACTAGGAGTTGATCAGCCTGTTGATAGTCTGGGAAATGTCGAAGCTTTGAGGTTAAATGAGGCTAAAATTCTGAGGAATCTTTTCAATTTCTTTTAGAATCTGTGACACTAAGAAAAAAAAACTGTCTTTAAAAGAAAACAAGATGAAACCCTGTCTTAATGAGGTCAAGTGGTTGGTTAGCGGTGAAAAGAAACTGATGAAGATAATCATGGCTGAAGAACAGAGAGAAATGCATATTTCTCTTTAAAAACACGTCCCGTGTAAGTTTGTCAGCTTGGTTTGTGTCCTTGCTGAGTCGGCGCAGCCTCATACAGGAATATATTTCCTCTGTAGTTCATTCGTGTCCAAATCAGGGATGAAACAGTTGGGAAGCAATTAAAAAATCCAGAGACGGGGAGAAAAGATTTCAGCAATAAAGTGACTCATTCCAGGTGTTAAGTACTTGAGATTTTTCTTTGAAGGTTAACATACGTGTCACGCGTCGACAGACGAACTTCTGGAATGATTTCCATCAGTGGCAGAAATGTAGAAAACTCCCTTTAATTCTCTTTATTCATTTCTATACGTGATAGTTGAAGTGAAGAAGCGTCATTAGAAGCATTTCGTCACCGTTGATGAAAACAACTGATTTCCATGTATTCAAATAAGTCCTCGTCCCAAAGGCCCATTAACTAAACTCTCTGACAAAGCGCACGTTGGCCACTGTGTAGAGTTTAATCATTAGCAGGCACAACAATGAGCAGCGAGTACAAAGACGCTCAAACTTTATGCTCATTAGTAATAAAAATGTCATTTTAGACAACAAGTGAGCATCTTGACTTCACTTTTACGCCGATGACAGCTGGATGTTTTCATCTACCGAACTGGGTCCTGTTAAAGTTGGCCGACAAAAGTAAAAAAAGGTACAAACGGGGTGGGAAAAAAATATAAACACATCAGCGAAAAGCACTTATTTATTTATTTATCTGTTCTTAAATATAGCTTCAAAAAAACAAAAAAAAAAAAAAAGTAAAAAAAAAAAAAAAAATTGGTCATCCGGAAAATCCACATGAATGCAGCCACCAACTGATCACTTACAAACGCTGTGACTGGGTGTGCAAAGGAATAAATTATTCAGTTTTTACAGTAGCTCAGCATAAACTGGGAGTAAAAGTTTAATGAATAAGTAAATAATTTAGGTGAAAAGCAAACTAAAAGCTGGGTCCAACACGAGGAAACAGCATTACTTAAATTCTTCTTAGTTTCCTCTCGACATGTGGCGTTTTAACTACAGTTCAGGTGACAGGTGCATTTTTCTCATCTCCAATAAGGCTCGGTGAAACATCGTTATTGCGGCTCATTTATTGAACCTCTCTTCGATTAAAAAAAAAGAAACAAAACAAACAAAAAAAAGAATGGAAAAAAATGACGCATGTGTCTGGCTGCAAAAATAACAGCATTAGTTCTATTAATGTGATAATTAAAGTGAACCTGGCTCCGTCGTTATTCATTCCTTCGCTAACCTTTTACACCCGCAAATTAATTTAGCCTCATCATTGAGAACTGCAAATTGATTCATTAGAAAACATAAAGAATTTGGAGAGAAATGTTTTTTTTATGTTTAAAAGCATAAATATGTTTGATTATGTGGCAATAATACCGTAATTTCACGACCATTAGGCGCACCGTACGAAAAGGCGCAGTCTCAGTCACACACCGCCTTACAACAACACACACGCAAACATGCAAATGTGTGTATTAAAAAATAGATCGGGAGCAAAACTGAGTTTGGTTGTACCTTATTTAAGTACTAACGATACTAAACAAGCACATTACCAGTAATAGTCTTTATTCAAATCCGTCAAAGTCCTCATCCTCTGTTTCGGAATCAAACAGCTGCGCAAAATCCAACAGAGCAGGTCCACTTCGCTCCTCGCTGTCAAAGTCACTGTCTGTACTGTGCGGCTCCTCAGAAAGGATACCAGCTTTTGCGAAAGCTCGGATAACAGTACCAGCAGACACGTTAGTCCAAGCATCTACAATCCATTGGCAAACTGTAGCGTAACTCGCCCGGCGCTGCCTTCCACCCTTCGTGAAACTGTGGTCTCTTTGGGTCATCCATCGCTCCCACGCCACTCACATTTTACTCTTTAACGTTCTCATGCCTTTTCTTTCAGCTCAGCCTCGCGGGCACCGCGTTTTCTTTTAGGTCCGCCTTTTCTCACGAGCACCGCGTTTTTATTTTTTAGGTAAGCCTTTTCTCACACACAAGGCGCACCGCTCATTCTGAAGAAAATCTAAGACTTTTATATGCGCCTTATAGCTGTGAAATTACGGTAATGTTATTATTTTAGTTTGAAGATGGTTTAAAAACAAAGAAAAACACAAAAAACATGGACCACAAACATGACATTTCATCAGTTTCAGTGACTAAATGTCAAATTACCTAAAATTATTTCATCTTTGGCTGTAAAAATAATTGTATTAGACGAGCAGGTCACCGTCATAAAAACGAACTCACCATTAACACATACAGCATGAGATAAAAATCAAGGCTGTGTAAAACACCACAGCTTTTCACAATCTTTTTCACATTTTGACCTCGGAAACTCCCACCCACCCCCCGGCCCACTTCATTTCCACAGGAAACAGGGGCTCAGCGGAGTTACTGTGGAAATGCTTCGGCCAAAAGTTCATGGCGAGGTTTAGAAATGATGCCAGAGAAGCTACAGCGCACGTATCTGAGCACCAAGGTATTTTCAAGGTTTTATTTCCACTTTGAGTTTCCCTGTCGACTTACATTTAGTTAAGAGCATAACTTGTAAGATGTATAAATGTGCACTGTAAACACTGTATATTTTAAAAAAAACAAGAAAAGAAGAAAAAGGACTATGTTCTTTTAACATCTATAACATAGATGTCAAACTCAGATGCCAAATTTGGCCTGCAGTGTAATTACATTTGGCCCACAAAGCTGTAGTAAATGACAATTAGAATAGCCAAATTTAGCACATGAAGTGCCAAAACTACAAATCCCATAATTCTCGGCTGGTGTTTTGATGCTGTTGATATTGCATACCGTATTTTCACGACCAAAAGGTGCACCATGCTGAAAGGCGCGCCTGATGATAGGGCGCTGGTTTTCTTGAGCAAAAACCTGCGAAGCAAAACCGAGTTTTGCTCCATTTTTTTCTTATTTAAATATTAGTTACAGTCGTCATAAAGTCTTTTATCAAATCCATCCAAGTCCTCATCCTCTGTTTCGGAATCTAAGACGTGCGCTAAATCCAACCTAGCAGGTTCACTTTTCTCGCTGTCAGAGTCTCCTCCAGGCTGGATTACTGTAATGCGCTTCTCATCGGGATCCCTGACAGGAGCATTCAACAGCTCCAGTATGTTCAGAACAGCGCTGCCAGGGTCCTGATGAGGGTGCGGAAATACGAGCACATCACCCTCATCCTTCACAGCCTTCACTGGCTTCCCGTTCACCTCCGTATTGAATATAAGGTCCTCCTTCACACCCATCACTGTCTGCACGGTGAGGCCCCCACTTACCTCTCAGGACTACTCACACTCAATACCTCAACCAGGACCCGGTCAGGCCAACAGCATCGTCTGAACCCACCCAGGACACGGCTAAAAACAATGGGCGACAGGGCCTTCAAGGCTGCTGCTCCCTGCCTGTGGAAAGCCCTCCCAGACTACCTCAGGGCCCCACAGACGGAGGATGCCTTTAAAAAAGGACTAAAAACCCACCTTTTTAAAAAAGCTTATCATTTTTAAATTTTGTTTGCATTGTATGTTTGTTTTTATTGTACTGTACTGTTTTAATTGTTTTAAGTTTTAATGTTTTAACCTTGTAGCACTCTGAGGCTTGATTTCAGGTGTAGAGTGCATTAGAAATAAAATGTATTATTATTATTAGAGTCACTTTCTGTACCGTGCGGCTCCTCGGAAATGATGCCGACTTTTGCGGAAGCTCGGACAACAGTGCCAGCAGACACGTTAGCCCAAGCATCTACAATCCATTGGCAAACTGTGGCGTAACTCGCCCGGCGCTGCCTTCCACCCTTCGTGAAGATGTGGTCTCTTCTGGTCATCCATCGCTTCTACGCTACTCGCAGTCGTACTTTGAACGGCCGGTTCACGTCAATGTCCAGCGGTTGGAGTTCCTCAGTCAGACCTCCCGGAATCACAGCAAGCGTAGCGTTCATCTGCTTCATTTGTTTTTTCACGTCGGCGGTGAGATGGAGCACGAATAGAGTCATAAATCAGATGTGATGGTGATGCATGGACAAAAAACATCCGGTCTCCACAACACACAACACAGATAGGGCGCACTCCTCTATAGGGCACGCCGCTCATTTTGAAGAAAATCTAAGCGCCTTATGGTCGTGAAAATATGGTACTACCTTTTTGTGTTATATTCAGTTTTTAAGCAGACTTTGTTTAGATCGTTGTTAAATCTGTGAAAATATTTTCAATATTAATGTTTACCTGCAGTTTAGTCTCAATATTGAATTTTGTCTTATTTGTTTCAAACACTACTGGTTTTTGGGTGGTTTTTTTAGAACTTTCAAAATATCACAAAATCATGTTAAATTTGCTTCTTTTTATTTATTTTTTTTTTATTATTTTGAATTACTCTATTCATCCCTCACCGGGGAAATTTGTTTGCTGCACTCCTTACACCGCAGCAGGCTGCCCTTCAACAGCACCAATGGTGGGAGAAGTGGGGGCTAGGTGTCTTCTCCAAGGACCCTAGACGTGCTCTCCGTAGGATGCGAACCCACGACCTTCCGGTCCACGGGCGAACGCGCTAACCACGCGGCCACCGTCTCCACCCCAAAGCTTACATCTTATAGCTTACATCTCCAACATAGCTGGTAAAAGCTCACCTGCATGCTGTGTGCGATTTCCTCACGGTCAGAGAGGATCTCCGCCAGGTTCTTGGTACCAAGCACGTTCCTCAGGGTGGTCTGAGCAAGAAGCCGGGTAGCGGCGTCAGCGTTTGTGATGTTGGCCACGGCCAGAGTGGCGTTCTGCACTCGGTAGTAAACCACACCATCCACGCTCACTGTCACAGAATCCTTGGTCAGGACCTGAAAGAAGTGTGACCATGTTTACCGGCAATGAGATTTGAAGCGTAAAATAAATTATTCAGGAAGGTCAGAAATAAATCTCATCGAATGTGTGAATTCTCAAAACATTTGTCAAAGTATCTATTGATGTCGAACCTCCTGCGGTGGGATGTCGAAGGTGATGGTGCGCATGTCCACGTTGATGAAACTGTCGGTGCATGGCAAGATGAAAAACAAACCTGCGGAATTACAAGAAAGCAAACAGTTTGAATCAAAGCTAAACCCACAACAAACACGGTGATGGGAAAGCTCTTTGGCAAATGTTGGAAAACACCACGACGGGCTGAGATTCTGACAGAGGGACAAACCGAGCTCGGCTCATAAGACTGCAGCTGTGCAGACAGCGAGGCAAAGCCGTGGACGATCGGGGGTCGTCCGTTGGCCTGTTCCACGTCCCTCTGATTGCATTAGCACACGCAATAACAGCGGCCATGTGCCTGAATGAAGCAGACATGTGCTTAGGTGTGCGATCATTTAGCAAACATTAATGCTGCATCAGCCAGAGATGGGCTGGCTGCATTTCCTGTCGAGAGATTGTTGATTTAAACGGTGAGATCTCGACCATCTGCTCAGGAGAAAAGAATTAAGACGACAGCAGCCGCCAAAACTCACTTTCTAGTCATTCTTATACGAATAATGAGAATTTAAAAAAAAAAAACTACAACTGCTGTGATTCGTATAGGTGTGACCGCCAATGAGAATCAATCAGCATCATAGAAAAAACGAATTATTCTGCAAGTAGAAAGTTGTCTGTATGGAAAACATTAATTTCTAATACAAAAACAAAATAAGTGAAGCTAATTATAAATGATACGGGAAATAAATGCACTAACTTTTAATTATTTGTATACATGTTTATAAAACTCGAGGAAAATATAACGGCTCATTTTTACAATAATAAATTTAATGTTCGCAATTATTTATTTGTATATTTGTTTAAAGACTGATGTATTTAACTTTTTTTTGTTTTATCAAATCGTTTTTGATTATTCAAAAAAACTTTTCTGATGAATTACAGTTGTCTTGGTTTAAAGAAAGCTTCATTAAGTAGATCAAAAACTGCCTTGGATATTTTTGTGTGTATCGTCAAATAAAGTGAACACAATTTTCTTGAATCAAAAAATTTGAAACATCAGAAGATCTGGTGTAAAAGTTTCTGACATTTGCTTTACGTCGAAGATTCATTGCTAATGTTACACAGGAGATGGTGCATTGCTATAATCTTACCGAAATTGACCAATGACTGTGCAGCAGTACTGGTAATATAAGCATTAGTTTAGTTTATTCGGGAATTTATACAACATATATTAATTTACTTATTTACAATTTGCTTTTAAAATGAACTGAATACCAAATGGGACCCAAAGAGACCCAAAGGGACCCAAAGAGAGGAGGTTGAAGCAATAGCTTATAAATGCCTACCCTGAACAATATTACTGTTTACAAAAATACTGCAGCTTAAATAGTTTGTTGATTTTCATTGTTTCATTAATTGTTTATAGATATTCATATTTTTAAATACATATACACATACATAATAAATTCACCAGCACCATATACCACATCGCCATGTTTGCAGTAGACTACTGCTGAACCACTCCATCCATTGATTCGTTGATTTCTTCATTGAGCATTCATTGATTTATTGATTTATTTTTCTAATGAGTACAGTTAGTTGTATTGGTAGTTTTGGTTCTCCATGCACAGGTGCAGAACAGCTGCGTTATTTCAGAGGGAAAAGCCGCATTGTGGCTGAATTCAACTTTGCCACTGACTGCTTCAAGCACTCAGGAATCTGAGGTTTGCAAGCAGAAAGCTATTATTAACCCGAGGCTGTCATTCCGGGGTCTCCTGGCTCTCAGAGGAGTCATATTTCAGGATTCTAGGAGGACAATGGCAGGCTTTCAGATCGACACTGACTAGATATCAGAGAAGGAGACATGCAGTTATGAAATGTATGTAAATTATACCCCATGGGACTCTATTTCTTTAAGAAGGACACCCCGCCCGCACTCCCCTTTCCATCTAATTTCTCCACAGTAGTGCCCTTTTTTCCATGTATATGTTCTTCTTTTAATTCTGCTCCATGTTCACACAATGGCTCGAGGGATGGCAAAGCAGGACTTCCATCACTTTGGTCCCAACTTTAGTACTGACTGGAATATCTCAATAACTATAAATTGCCACAAAACAGTTCAGCTACTCAAGAGTCCCAAATGATGAATCCAAAGGGCTTACTAAGGATTTGCCACATGGTTTGGCAATGAGATAAATGTCAGATGAAGCATCCTGAGGATTTGATGGAAAACAGTGTCCCAGCCTTTGGTTTGACAACAACAAATGACTTGGTGATTGGGCCAATGTATGGGTACTCACTAAAACTTTTTTTAAAAAAACAATTGCTCCAAAACTCACCCTGTACATTAAATATTAACCTTTGCAGATCTAAACGCTACTCTTTGCATTCTTGTAACTGTGCTTTTTTTTTTTTAAGTCAGCACAGTTACAGAAAAGCTGCTCCTCTATAATAGATCGGTTTTCCAATGAAATAATGAGCTGGGATGATGAAATATCTAATTTTTTGGAGAAAGGTCTGTTTTAAACATTACCAAATTATTTGCAACTCCGTTTTCCATCCTTATTTCTAGAAGATTTATCCTCCTTCTTTTATGGATTGGAAAGTATAGTTGGCATAGAAAATAAAGTTATAATAGAATTTTTTAAATAAAATTTTATTCAATTTGAACCTAATGGAAACTGTTGTTACATGCACTTGAACAGTCAAACTTTTTGTCTGCAACCTAATAATCTAAATTGAATGGAACATATTTCTGACCATCACCTCTAGAACATTGTTCGTGTCAAATGCATTATAATTTATAACCATATTATTCCCAATACAGTATACCCGTTTTTCGCTGTAGTTAAGCTCCAAAAAGAACCCGTGATGGGCAAAATCCGTGAAGTAGAAACCTTAATTTTGTTTTTACAATTTTTACACAATTAAAAAGTCAATTATACATTGAAAAGAAAGAACAAACATTTTACAGGCTAAAGCAAATGTTTCACAAATAAAAGTACTTTAGAAACGTTTATTTCCAACATAACTTATACTGTCAAATAATACTTTTAATCTTCAATTTTAACAGAAGGCTTCAAATTGCAGATATTAGCACCACCCACCGCAACCCGAGTAATTGGATTAGACGTAAGAAAATTAAAAATGATTATGCCAAAAATAAATGGTAAAGTTGGACAAATAGTGACTCAGGTGTATTTCATTGCTCTTCAGACTGAGCCGATGCATTCTGATTCTGGTCTGTACTGTTTTGTCCTTTTGAAGCCCGGGTGGACGCGCAGAACTTGCACATATGTAATGTAAATTTGGCAAGCTGTTTTACGGATGTGTACATATTAACTGCAACATTATTGACACACGGGTAGAAAAGAAGTGGAGTGACTTTTTAGCCAATCAGAATGGAGAACACAATGCACGACTCAAATTTGTGAAGTAGCAAAACCGCGTTGTAGCAAGGGATCAAAGTATTCGTGTATGCGCTGCCGCAATGTGGGGGTGCGTGTCTATAAATGAGCTATTTGCAAAAACAAAAAAAAAAAAAAAAAAGACCTGCAGGGCAAAAAAATTTGGCTCAGAACAGTACTGGTACCAGCACAAGCTGCACAAGCAAGGTGGCACTTCCTGTGAGAGCAGAATTGCCTATTTTAAAGGACAAGGACATGTCAGACTTGAACTGAAGTTGCATATGGAAGTCTTATTTTTGTCAAACTTAAGATTTGCTGTATTCAAGTTTCAGAAAAAAACGGGTGTGCTTCTATTAGAAAGTGTGCTTCTATTGGGAATAATACGGTAATGGTATTTCAAAAGTGAGACAATGTGCTTAAATTTAAATTAATTTAAAGTTTAATCGAAACTCATCTTTTTATGGACGCAAGCTATTTTTTGCATCGTGGAAATTTTTATGTATCCAGACCTTATGTGTCATTTTGACATACGTGACCCCCTTTTTACAAAATCAGTTGCATGTTGCAATCTTGGAAAAATTTATTATTTATACAGTTTTTTGGAGGACAAAAAAAACTTTCCAAACATGAGAAAATGATATTTTTATATGTATATATATATAAAAAAAAAAAAACAGAATTACTTTAAAGTTAGTTGAAGTACATTGAAAGTTACTTTCCCGTTTTGGCTGTTACTGAAAATCAATAGTTCTGGCTGATTTGTAATGGGTGGAATCACATATTTGGATCAAAATAATGAGCGTGTACCTTTAAAAAGATTTACCCAGAATTCAAGAACAACTTTTTCTCACTTTTAATGTCAGCATATGTGACAATTAAGACAAGAGCTCGCAAAAGTTTTGACGTAGAACACAACATTAGTTTTCTCTCTAATAATTTAAAAATATGTGAGAGTGATTATTCTTTATGAACTAGCATTGGTGGAACCACAAGCTAAGCTGTTCTTTTTTTATGTTTTTGTTTTTTTTTCTTGGTGAGGCATGGCATGTGACAAAGAGGCAGAGGTTAATATGTGAGAGGGTCCAACTGTTTGGTTGCTGTGGTTACAGTAAAAGAAATCGCTAGGGATTGTTGGAAATCCCTGCCTGTATATAAATAAAATGACAAAATTGTTATTGAGGATTAGCGCTGAGCGATAACGTATAAACATATCGCGTTATGGACTATTTTATACAAAGATAACAATTCATATCACAATCTACTACAATTTAAGTAGACTTTTCTCTGAAAAGTTTGACAAATATTTTGTTGCTTCAGTTTGTTTAACTTTATTTTGAAGTGATATTTTAACTGAACTGTCACGTACAAGAAACATATAGTTTAGTCCTGCTATATTTTATGCACCTTTATTTATCCAGGATTAAAAAAACTCATTGACATTAAAAATTACTCTTTTTTTGGTATATAAATGTGTCCAAAAACAGCAGCAACAAAACGCCTGGCATGTTGAATGGATTGAAACTAAGTTAGTACAAAAATCTAGAGGTAAATTGACAAAAAAATTATTCTGCTTGAACCATACAGTTAAGTGTTTTGTTAAAAAAAAAAGTCAGGGTGAGACATTTGGGGTTTTATAGACCGTTATTTGTTTTCTTCAGAGTGAAGTGGGGAAGGCACTGTCCTCAGGTCAGGGCAATTTAAAGGAAACAAAAACCAGGTATTTAAAGCAGTTTGTCAAAAAAAAAAAAAAAAAAAACAATGTTCTGGCCTGCCAAGTGTGGCTGTTTCTGTTTGTTGTGACTCCGTGTATGAAACTCGCACCTGCGCTAAGTGGCATAAAACCACAGAATAATCAGAAACATGGCTTGTGTTGTAAACCAGAAGATGACGTCTTTTTCTTTTTTTTCCTTTTAGCAAGATTTATAGTTTCATTTTTACTTGCATTAATACAATTGGCGGCACAGTGGGCACACAGCAAGAAAGTCGGGGTTTTGAGTCCCGTAGTGGGGACGAGGCTCAGAACACTGGCCTTTCTGTGTGGAGTTTTCTCTGGTTTCCTCCCTCTCTCCAAAAACATGCATCTCAGGTTGATTGGCCAGTACCAAATTGCCCCTAAGAGTGAGTGTATGGGTGTGGCCCCAACAGACTGGCAACTTGTTCGGGGTGTACCCTGCCACTCGCCTTAAATCAGCCGGGATAGGCTGTGGTGGTATATTTTGTGTAATAACTGATTGATTAAGAAATGGGATCACTTTTCTAAACACTAGTTAAACTAGCTTGTTTTTGTTGGTCTTATCTTGTGGTTGGTCAACTTCTTCTCCTAAATGGAAACCTAAAGCTAAACATGGTTTATAAAAGAGGGAGTCGGTGTTTGCTCTTAAGCATCAAGCTTCAAGACTATTAACTAAAAGCACAAGGATGTGTTACAACTTTAGAAGTCTAAGTCCTAAAGACTAAGCCGTCACTACTCATTTACGCTAAACTATACATCTAAATGTTTCAGTGACTCTTGAGTGGTGAAACACTAGAGCCATGTATGGTATGTGTTACCATTACTGCCGTGCCAAACTAAGAAGAAACGTAAACAGCTCCAGCCACAGTATCATTACAAGGCAAGTCTATTGGAGCACAGCTGAAGCTCCATCCATTTCTTTCTGTCTAAACACAGACCGCTCTGTATACCATATTTCAGCACAGTGATTTGAGCTAGGGTTGTCATAGCGACTGATGTCATTAAGTAGAACATAAAACAAAGTAATCCAGTCTAAGTGAATTGACTGCATCACAGACGGAGAAACCAGATCAAGCAGTGGTCATGTGACATGTCACTGCTATTTTCAGTCAAGATGCCGCACCCCAAAATCAATATGTTTTTTTCAAGGTCCTTCGAAGATGAAACCAGACATTGGATTGTTCTTGCCCGCTAATCTGCAGCAACTGTTTAGATAAAAACAGAGCTTCCCATATTTTAATAGTAAAATATATTTAGTTTCTAACCTGGGCCTTTGGCTCCTCCTCGTAAAATGCGTCCAAGGCGAAAGATAATGGCTCGCTCATACTCCTTCACAATCTGCAGAGGAAACCACAGTGTCCTTTAAACATTTTCTTTACTCAAATCTTTCAAGCTCAAGTTCACGTAGCAACATTTTCATTTTCTGAATACTTCACAAACTAAGCAGAGTTTTGGAAATCAGCTTAGAGAGTTTGATAGCTCACCTTGATACACATCCATATGGAGATGGGTAGGGTGACAATCATGAGCAAAATGGAGAACAAAACCAGCAGCCCACCACAAAAACCAAGACTTGAGCCTTGATCCTCCAAAGCTGGAAGACATTGAAACAACACATGTAGAAAAATAAATGATTCATTTGAATGACAAAAAATGCAGATAGTATTCCTTCGCCCTAAAAGCCATAATATATGAAAGTTATTTCTCACTAAATGTTAATCGTATGACTTTTTTTCTAGTGTTTTCATGTTGTTTGATTACTACTTCTTCTAGATTTTAGTCTCAATGCAAAAATCAATAAACACACAAACAGAATTTTGCTCCATTGTTAGTCCAGATTGAATTCGAATTCCACTGACAATGACATGAGATACACACCTTCAATATCAACTGATGTAGATTTACCAAGACCTATAAAATTAAAAGTGCAAAAAGTTACAGGTGGAAAAAAACAACTAAGTGTTACGTCTTGATTTCTTAACTTGTTATAAAGCAGTAATAGACTGGTTATTACGGTCACCTTTGAAAATAAACAGATCAAAATGACTTCCAGATGTTTATTGCATAGAAAATAAAGAAGAATGGGACAGAAATAATTGTGTAAAGCTGTTTGATTCTACTTGCATCCCTGCCAGGCTTTGCTAACCATAGTAACTTTAATGTTTGGACCGTTAGCGCCATGTTAGCTAGCTGGTTAAAAACAAGACATTTAGGACTGATATGTAACGCGAAAGCTCATCCCATTGCTTAATCTAGACTTTCAAACAGGTTAAAAACACTATCCGTGTTTATAATTCAAATGTATTAGTTTAGATCGTTATGACAGAATCTTTGCCATGAACACGCACACTTTCAATGTATATATAAATTATCGGGAAAGTGAACAACTGCTACCTGGTTGTTGTTCCCTCTTTCTGGAGTCTTTCATTGCGACAGCCTCCTCATCACCAATCATTGCTCAAATTCAATCAAATTCCTTTCTTGTATTGAAATCGACCCACTTGATGAAACGGTCTCTGGTTGTGAGTTAGCTATGTATTGTATGTGTGTAGCTTTTCCTGCAGGAAGTGGGCGCGGCGCCGTTTAAACAGGGGGAGGACGCAGGAAAAAAACAAACAAAAAAAAGCACACTAAATTGTATATTGCAGTCTTATCAATCTAACTTGTTTTTTGTTTTTTTTTTAGGCAAAAAGATTTAATTCACTTATGTTATGACATTATGTAGTTAAAAGTTTTGCGGAAGATCTTTATAATTTCTTTTTTAAAATGGATTTGAATAGGAAAAAAACTTTACTAATCCCCAAAGGGAAATTTGAAAGTTATTCAAATCTGAGAGAAAGCGAATGACAGAGTTCCCAGAGAAGAACTATGGTATAGTATGAGGGAATCTAGTATGACAGAGAAGTATGTTAGAGCGGTGCAGGACATGTATGAGGACTGTAAGGCAGTAGTGAGGTGTACTGTATGTGTGACAGACACAAGTACTTATTTTACCAGTAAGCAAAATAAAGTCCTGACACTTGACGTAGCTCTGACTAGTTGAAATGTAACCTGACCAACCAGATGAATTCTTGCAATATTTGTGAGTTCACAATCTTGGAATTCCATCTGGCATATTCCATCTCTAGCATATTCATTTGGTCCGGCACAGTGGTGACCAAACTCTCACCTACAAACTAGTGTTAATAAAGCAACAAAAATAATTTACCAGTGTTATAGCTTAACTACTACCTAATGTGTAAAACTTGTATTTCTATGTCATGTACATTTTGGATATTTCATTACGTTTCATACCTGTGATAGACTTAAAGGAGTCTCTATTCGGCAAACACAAATTGACCAGACATTTTGTGCTTTTATCAGCTCAAGTTAAATTCCTAAATGAACCACCTTCACCTACATAGTTTTAGTGGGGCATGTTCTAAATTGGATACTGTCAGAGAATTCAATTAGGAGTTCAACATGTTGCCTTTCAACCACCAGGTAGGTTAGTTTAAAGGTAAAACTCAAACAAGAGTTTTCGCAGTCAAAGACAAAAATACTTTATATTTCATGCTTTCAACACCTAATTTCCAATGTTTTAAAGGAAACATATTATGATTTTCTAATATTTTAAAAAGTGTTTCTACCGTGTGTAATTGTTGTAATAGTATCTCCTACGGTCCTAATTTCTCATATTAATGTGATCTTGTTACTATCTGTACCTTTTGCGCCAACGACTGAACAATCACTTTTTACATTTAGCTCTGAATCCTTTAAATGCAATGGAGATACTTTACATCCTGTGTTCGTAACCTGAACAACCACATAAACAAAACACTAGACTTAACTTTGCAAACAATTCTCCAATCAAATGTTCTGTAGTCTGTATTTTGAAGTTTGTGAGGTAGGTATGAGGCACAAAGTATCTTTTGTTTGAATGATATGTGTTTAATTTCCACAGAAGTGTTCTTGTGACATTTAGAATAATCTAAGTATACAAATTATAATGTCTCACTTGGTCTTCAAAGCTGATGAAAACCCTGGCAGTAAATGTAAAGCTAACATTAGACCAAAGCTAAGAATCTGCTCGTGGACATAAATGAGAACAATAAAACTTGTATTCACAGAATATAACCATATAAAAATGTCCAGTCTTACATGTGAAAAGTAATCCCTGAGCCTTACTTTCAATGGCCTGCCAATTAGAACAAGAATATGTCTCACAGTGCTCAGGCATCGTATCTACTACCGCAGTTTTGGTTTCTGTCAGCCCCATTTTCCGCACCGCAGCAGCCAAAGTGGGGCCTAATCTTTTTGTCTATGTGTGCAACACCCTACTTTCAATAGTTCAACCATTGTTTCCCCTCATAGAGTGATATCTTCTGAAAACTTGTGACCTAACAGAGTGGAAAACCCCCACAAAAGATTGATCCAAACCAAACCGAAACAGAAAAGTTTAAAAGATTTTATAGAGATAATCTTGTTGTTACTGTATGAATTAAATTTAGTAATTTAGTAAATCACAGACCCCATAAACTCACTAAAGGGCATCCAAGAGCTAAAAAGAGACATTTAGCATTATATGTCCCCTTCAACACATGTTAGGTTTATCATTTTGTACTTAAACACTTAAACGTTACGTGATAGAAAAGACTTATGGAATTACTTTATTTAAAACTAATTCATTCACTTACTCATGAGTCCCTATTATTTAAACTGATTTGTTTTTCAATCCAGTTTTGCTGCAAGTTGCAAACTAAATGCAGGAAAAGAGACCAGCCAACATTTCACTGCTATTTAATTTGCCCTTCTAGTTTAATTTTGGACTAAAGTCTGACACATTCTGATCGTGGTGTATGCCCTAGTTTCAACCAATTGAACATGCGCTTGGCCTCACATTTGACCACATCCTGAATTAGCAATGTGTGAGTCCTGTCTAACTTGGCCAAAGGTTCTTGACAATCATTGTAAAGAGTCTTCAGTAATGATTTATCATTTCTAGTTTCTACAGTTAGCAAGCAACAGAAAATTAAACGCAAGAAAACTTGTTAGCTTGAATGTTGTTTCTGTAGTGCTTTAGAAAGAAACCTGGACTGTTGTAACTCTTTCTTGTTTGCTACAACTGTTTTGAACAAGCAAGTTACTTGGTTGACTTCGGCCTAACAGGTTCATAAAGTAAAAAAAATCTCTCAGTTCATCACTCCAAGCCAGGCAACAGAGTACTTTGACTCAACAAGGAACAACACATAAACCACTTTATTTGTGTTCTCTCTCGGTATGATTTTGAAACCACCACAAAATCCCCGTATAGTACAAGTGTGTACAAAAACAGTATGCATTAGTAAAAACTGATCAGAAAGCATTTTGGTAGTTGTTGCTTCTTGCCAATCAAATCCTGAAAAGATTTTAACAATCATTTTTTAGTTTAATTAAGAATCTTTGTGTTCATGACTGATTGATTTAGGTGAAATCTTTTAACACGACTTTGCTGCTTTGCCATTCCCAGTGCCCCCTCCCTCTGTAGCACTCAATGAAGCAGGGAAGCAGAGAGGGAGAGACAGACCGACTATTACAGGCTTTTATGCTGGGCAACCCGCACATGCCCACTTCTACGTCTTTTCAACTCTGCAGCCCTGTAGTTCTACGACCTCCGGTGCGGCGCTTCTATGGCTAAGCCCGGTGCTCACAAAGGATTTGTAATCAGCTAGTTAGAGGCAAATGGAAAAAAAGTTGTGTGCACAGTGTTTGCACTCATACCCCGCCTCTCCGCCAATACTGTTAAGAAAACTGTTACGGCTGAAAGTTTTTGGTCTGCTAAAAACTGCAGACATGGCACCGGTGCCACTACCACGTCTACTGTGGTAGAAGATACGTTGCCTGAGCACTATGTGACACATTCTTGTTCTAACCGGTGGTATCCCATCGCTACTCACAATGCACTAAACATGGATTGTGTATGTATAATGCAAAGGCATTTTATTCTATTTTATTTAGATTTTGTCATTTTAAGTGACTTAAGGTCAATTTTTTGGTCACTGGATGGTGTCCATGTTCTTTTTTGCCAAACTAATCCAAATGAGCCGTCCTGCTGAAGTGTTTGTGAAGAAATCTAATTGAAGCTGAAAGGGTCAATTTGGTTTCTGGAGATAGTTAACTTTATAACGTTTAATAGATAGATGATGATTGTTTTTTAAATATGAATGGCTCCCGTTCATCCTCCATGTGAAAGTGTTAACACATACTGACTGTATCTGGATGCTCGTGAACAGTTTGGAAAGGCATGCCGAGAGCAGCAAACATAACAGATGACCTGACACAGAAGGGTTGGTGGGCTTGTACAATAAGAGGTAAGACAATGCACAGGTGCAAACATTAGGGGAGAAATTAAGGGTAGAACAAGGAGGCAAGAGAAAGTGCCACAAGGATTAGGACAGCAGCCTGATGAGATGTCTTATGAACTTACTGATGTTTCAGTTAATGCTATTCTGTTCAAATTTAAAGTTACATGTCTCTATGACATATTTAACCATGTGCATTTTGGATCTTTAAACAGTGGGTTTCTTTTATGGATAACACAATTTGGAAAAGTGCTGATACAGTATCAGACCAAACGTATTCAATTCTTGTCTTCTTGAAAAGTTGGGACCTACTTTAGTAATATCACATTTGTTTTATACTTGCAGTATTTCCATCTGGATTAAATTCATCTACTGTTCTCTTCCAACATATAGTCATAGAGTTGGATTAGTTAAGATGCTGAGGATGTCTCTGGGAGTGGACAGGAGTAGAGGAACAGAACATGTTTTGGAGATAAAGTCAGAGAGGCCAGACTGAGATGATTTGGACATGTGCAGAGGAGAGAGAGTACATCAGAAGAAGGATGCTGGGTTTGTAACCACCAGGAAAGAGGCCTATAGGAAGAACAAAGAGGAGGTTCATGGATACAGTGAAGGATAGTTGGCATGGCCAAAGAGGATGCAGCAGATAGGGTTAGATGGAAGAAACTGACTTGCTATAGCGACCCTTGAAGGGAAATGCCGAACGGAGAAGAAGTTGGATTAGTTAATATCTACGGAATAGTGCTAGATATAGTACCTATTCATCCAGACGGGCCATCCCACCATTTGAATTTCCAAGAAGTGTCTTCATATTTTTTCCACCCACTGGGATTTTTAGGGAGTTTTTTCCTCACAGAGAAGAAGGGTCTAGGAACAGAAATGCACCAAGTTTGTTTAGATAGATTTACAATTAGTTATTGTTTATTTTACAACGGATATTAATTAATTTGTGTGCATACTTTTTTATATTTTTGTTCAATTTTCTATGTGAAGCCCTTTGAGACGATTGCGTTGTGATATTTGAGCTATACAAATAAATATGATGCGAGTTGATTCTTTTTTTGCTATGTAGATGAGAAGAAGTGATGTACAGCACATCATCAAGTAGCACGTTGGCTTTCGTACTATTTTTTCTTCTGGATCGGTGACATTTGCCAAAGTTCTAAGTACAAAATTCGAAATGGGAACCCAAAGACAACGAAGACTAGATTGCTATCTACATATTATTATCTACTTGAATTATTATTGAGTTATTATTGAGTTATTATCTACATGAACAAATGGTCTAAACTCCTGGCCAATAAATTAGCAGGATTTTCTTCTTTCATATTTTGTTCAGTGCTTATTCAGGAAGTCTTAACCTATTCTCAGTGGCAGTAAATAGACATTGTGGTTTTGTTCACTTTAAGAAAGTACAGTTCATAAAACAGTAGACATCAAGCTAAAAAGTTTTTTGAGCTTGACCCCAGTCTATTCTGATCTGAGAATACCCCAGTGTTACCCCTTAAATTCTACAAGTTAGATTCTTAATCATTTGTTAGCAAAAATCTTTTAATGATAGTTTTACACAACTTATTTTTTACGTCACAAAACTCACGTTAAATTCCAGATCTACAAAAAAGTTACAAATAAAGCCAAACCTTATTCCAAAACCCCCACAATGACCTCCTCACATACCATTGGTCATGTGAAAGTAAAGCGATCCTAAGTAAAGTGTAGCAGCTGACGGCTGAATCAATCAGCGTTTAAAACATATTTATCTCAGCTGCCTATATATAGACAACAATTCTGGATAAGTTGACAGCTGAAACAGTTTCCATAAATAATGCATGAACGGCGTGCTCAGGTTTTAATTTGATGATGAACATTTGAATGGATTTATAAAACACCAATATACTATATGTTGTATAGATGTGTATTTTCAGGCTTTTAAAATATAAAGGTTCACATATTAAGTACGTTTTATTATAATTTGTTTAATGCAATCATTTACATTAAATTTAGTTTTACCTGTGAATGTTTTTTTGGAACTTTTTTCGCCACAAGAAAAAGTGTTCATCCGTTCATTTGTCCTTCCAGACATCCATTCAGTTTTCAATGCCCTCATCCATCCATCCATCCATCCATCCACTCTTTCGTCTGCTCATCCATCTATCCAAACACCATGGCTGCTCTCACAATAGTTTTCTACACTTTTTCTTTCATTTTTACTGATACTCTTCTTTTAAACATTAGTCTTGAAACTTTTCTCTACCCATTCCTGTAGTTTATTGTAGGCATTTGGTAAATAAGCAGAGTGGCCTCACAATCAGAACGTTGGGGGTTTGAGCCCCAGGTGGGGCAGGCCTTGAATCACAAGCCCGCCCCACCACTTAATCCTAATGAGGCTGTGGGGGGTGCCAGAGCCTATCCTGGATGATCAAAGATGAGAGGCAGGATACAATCTGAACATGCCGCCAGTCTGTTGCATGGCCACACACAGACAACCATCCACACAGAACCACACAAACTCATTCCTAGGAGCAATCATGTAGTGGCCAAGCAACCTAACATGCATGTTTTTTGTAGAGTGGGAGAAAACCGTAGTACCAGGAGAAAACCCCCACACAATTTGGGAGAACATGCAAACTCCACACTAAAAGTTGTCCCGGAGTGGGTTCAAGTCCTGCCCTCACTCCGGGACTTGAACCCCTGAACTTCTTGCTGTGAGGCCACCATTGTAAATAAACAGCATGCAGCCCCATTTAATAAATGTAGATGAAAATATAATAGTTATTTATTTCAGTTTGTGTTCAATTTTTTCTATTTTTCTGAGCTCCTGGCACATTCTATAGTATTCATTTGATCAGTGCCAGCGGGACAGGAGAAACCAACTGCTGATTGTGACACTGCTGACGGTGCTTGAATGCAGACCAGATGCTTCATAATTATACCCCTGACATTCAGAGTTATGTTACATTAACTGTTAGATCTAGAAGACATGCCTGCCAAATCTGCTTCTGTTTGAAAACAGACGTAATATTTGTCTTTTTTTTATCACAACAACACTAATCTGTGACATAAATTTTTGACGATCAAACAGCCACTCTGCTGAAACGGGGTAGCTTCTCCAAGCTTTTTTCTTTTAGTAAAGTAACTATTCTCTGAATTTTTTTTTTCCATTCTGTTTCGTTCCGTCGTCTTCCGCTTATCCGGGGCCGGGTCGCAAGGGCAACAGCCTCAGAAGGAAAGTCCAGGCTTCTCTCACTCCAGCTGCTTCCTCCAGCTCCACCGGAAGGATCCCAAATTGTTCCCTGGCTATCTGTGAGACATAGTCTCTACAGTGGGCCGGGGTCTGCCTCTTGGTCTCCTCCCGGAGGGACTTGCCCGAAACACCTCACCAGCGAGGGGCTTGGGAGGCATACTGACCAGATGCCCGATCCACCCCATCTGGCTTCTTTCGACCTGGAAGAGGAGCGGCTCTACTCCAAGCTTCACCCGGATGGCAGAACTCCTCACCTGATCTCTGAGTGAGTAGCCAGCCATCTTGCGGAGGAAGCCCATTTCGGCTGCTTGTATCCGCAATCTAATTTTTTTCGGTCACCACCCACAGGTTGGCGACCTGTTCGGGGTGTACCCTGCCCTTCGCCTTAAATTAACTGGGATGGGCTCTGGCACCCACCGCAACCCCGAAAGGGACAGACGGATAAGAAGATGACTGATGACTGACTGACCACCCACAGGTGACCATAGGTGAGGGTGTGAACGTAGATCGCCCAAAGTTTTCTTTCCAAGACAATTTAGGAATTACAAGGACTTACATGTACTATTCTTAAAGAGGGTGTATCATGCAAAATCAACTTTTTCAAAGTTTTTACCACATTTGAATGTCAACTCTCAACGTCCCACATCAAAAACATACCTAAAGTGGTTTTCCACTTTATTCACGCATGTTTGATTAATTTGCGAGCACTCTTGTTCATTATTTGGATACTATTTGAATGCCAGATTTTTCTTGAAGACTGATTTTGTTCATCACCTTGCCCACGTTTTCACTGGAGCTGGGAGGGTTTTGCAGCTGCAGTGCATGGGTTCTATGTCAGATAGGGGATTGTATGTGTATGGTTGGACAAAAAAAGTGCCTTTTTTATGTGAACACACTAAATAAAAAAATATACTGGAATATGCTCTAGCTTAGCTGCCTCGATGCGCTTTATTTTGTACAGTATTTCCAGTCTCGAATGAGCCAAGGGGTTGGACTAAGCAGGGGGCAAAAAGATTAATGAATTCACTTTTGTCAACAAACAGATGTGATTGTAAATAAAAGTTTTTATAAGCTTTTTTGTTGAATTTTACATTTTTAGCCAACAAAAGGCACCATATTTGTTTATATTCAATATAAGATAAGAATTGTTATCTCATGAAAACACAGCCCCTCATTAAGTTTCCCTTGAGCAGAATTGCTTATTTTGTCTGAAAAAAGTTCTAGGAGCTTTAGCATGTTGTATGATAGTTTCATGAGTCATAGACTAAGAAATGCACTACATATTTGAGATATTTAAAGATGTATCATTAAACTCTGAGACAAATGTGAATTACAATGACAACAACAAGCTGCTGAAATTAGCATTAGTCCTAGCACTAGCGCTGGATCTAGTTCATATCCTACAGTTTTGTCATGCTAAGACAAGCTCCCCGACTAATAACATTCATGCTCCTATAGTATCTGTTTATGAAGCATAAATTCTCGGAATAGTTAAAAAAATGCACTACTTGCTACAGATTTACTTACATATTTAAATAAGCAGGCATACTATCACTCATTTGATTAATTTACCCTCAGTTTAACAGCCATGCGTGGCAAAACACACATCTTGAAGTAAAAATTCAAGGTACAAACAAGAACGTCTCCAAGCAAGTGAGAAAATAAAACAGCAATTTCAAATAAATGAGTGCTTTTGTGTTTCCAGTCAGACCTAATTATTATGTCAAAACTCCCATCATCAGGCAGGCCAGTTCTTAACAGCACTTGAAAATGTCTAATGCGCCATCAATAGAAAATCTTATCACTTGTAAGCAAATGAGTGCCTCTTACTAATGCTCATGAGGGAGCAACTTGAACCACTCACAAGTCTTACAAGTCCTCAGCAGGCTGTTTTGTTTAGCAACGTGAATTTAGACTGAGTAGACCACTCATAATAATGTAAATGATAATAGCTCAAAGTATGAAGCCTTCTATTTACTTTCTAATGTGTGTTACATGCACTTTGTGTCTGTTTTGATGAGTAATAAAGTCTTCACTCTAGGAGCGGCGGCATAATGGCCCTAAATATTGGGGTGTACTCACATTAGGCAGTTTGAACCATGCCTGAGAGTGTTTAACCACCAAAGTGCGGTTTCTTTGACAAATGTGAGGGCTCTAAATTGTGCCTAGAGCCGAACTGTGTGGGCATAGTTCGTTTAGCCGTCCCTAGCCTGATTAGAAGATGTGTGCCAGAGCACAGTTCAGTTGGACTCAAGCGCGGTTTGCATGTAGTGTGAGCACTAACTGTACTGAAGCACAGAACAGGATGTTCTAAAACCATTTATCTTGTCACAAAAGCAATAGAGCTTTTTTAGGAACAGGCCCTGAGAGAGCTGCAGACTACCGCAAACCAGTCAGTCATCTTCTGTACCGTTTATCCTAACTGGGGTTGTGGGGATGCTCGAACATTTCCTGGCTAGTTACAGGTGAGAGGTTGAGTACACCCTAAACAGGTCGCTGGTCTATTGCAGGGCCAAAACCAATCACGCACACGTTCATTTCTTGGGGCGATTTCCCAAGCAACTTCAAATGATCAACTTCAAAGTAACCAGAGTAATGCTCTGCATTGGTGGAGTCCAAACTGTTTATGGACTCTGAACCGTTGCACCGCATCAACTTAAGCATGGTCTGGCACGAAGGGTAAAACCCTATGTGACTGTAAGCTAGAGGCAGAGCGGGATTATGGTCTTTCATAGTCTGGCCCACTTCATGACAACCATGTATAGTGTGACCACACCCTTCATAGAGACTACTTTGATGACATTGAGTGCTTGTTGAGTTTAGGTTGTAGCGCGTCCAGAAATCGATTTTGGTAAGTTTGGTTAGCTATAAAACAGGATGGGATGGTGGCTATGCGTATCGGGCTGGAGCTCTATCCTATCTAATCCTTTTTTAATTAGGGGAAAGAAAATGTAGGACCCCTCCTGGATTAGTCACAGCACATTGACAAAGCACCATGCTGGGACCAGTGTACAATGCAGGCAGCCAAAGTGGCCAGTTAAGTACAGCCAAGACCCTCTCAAGTGTGAAACAATACCCTTCAATCTCCCTACGGCTACCTGGAGTTCAACCCCTCCTGCATTTTAAACCATGGCGCTCTTGGTCTCTGGTGAACTGGGAGGATAAGTTACAGCATATGATTCGCTCATTTCCACCCCTTCCTCCATTTTCACTCCCACTTGATGGGCTACTGTATCTGTGGTCACACTTGCTCCCCATTATCCACCCTTTTTGCTAATCCTACAGGGTACTTTGTCCTCCTCGTTATCTTTCCTCATCCCTAACTATCCCTCTTCATGCTCTATCTGCCCATTTCTTCATCCCTTTTTTCCTTAGCCAATAATAGAGGTTCAGCCTCATACTGATGGGGATTGGGGTGAACAAAAGAATCAATTAGGAGCCAAATAGTCTGTGCTGCTTTCACAGATCTCCACAAATATTCACAAAGTGCTTCCAAAGGCCAGTTATACTGTGACAGAGAAGAGTTGTGAATTTGTACTTTTTATCTCTAGATTTGAACTCGTTTTGTGTCACATGGATAATAATCCTTATAGTTCATGTCCATTTTTTTCTGCCATATTTTGATATACAAAGTGTTTAAGATTGAGATCTAAATGAAAACTATATGCATAATCTATGATATATACTGTATGTGTTCCATATACTGTACGGACATAGATAGATAGATAGATTTACTTTATTGATCCCACACTTGGGAAATTTGTGAATAGCACTGAACCTTTTGTGCTTTTAACCTTTTTACCTTCATTGTTAAAACATATAATTTGCTATATACTAACTATATATTAGTATATACAGTAGATATATAGATTTTTCTATAGAATAGTGTATTCTTGAGCAGTTTGAAGAATTTAACTGTCTAATTTATGACAAAGGCCTTCCTTGTTGTAAAAAGTATTTGAAACACACTAACTGCCTAAAATCAATCTTACACTGTTTGCCACCAAAACAAATACTGACTTAGTAAACAGACAGTATTGTGTCATGTTGTCTGCTCTCATCCAGTATCGTGTAAAATTTTCTCTCATCGGAACTATTTTTCTAACCAGTGTAAAAAAATCTCCTATTCTGTCACATGCTTCTACCCATATACTGTAGATGGAGACATTATCATCGTGTACACTTGAGAACATGACGTTTAAGTTTATCTTGGTTTGATATCAGTTCGTAGTAGTTTTTTTTTTTTTTCCAGAAAATGGGGTTTGATGAAGACAACTGACTCAATGGGGCAGAAAGAAGGGGAGTTGTTTTGGTATTTATTTTTTAACAGTCTCTTCACTTTTAATGGTGCTTAAAACACACAAAAACTAGCCCAAATGTGAAAATACACAATTTAAGAGCACATTTGAAGATGTTTCTCCACTGAAGGAGCAAGTATCGAAAACAAATATGGTTTAGGAATTGGTTTGTGCCAAAAAGAGATTCCTTTTGCTTTCAAATATAGAATGTGTAAAAAATATCGTAAGTGGCAATGTTGTCATAATAGTCGGAAAAAGCAAAAATATGTGAATTTATAGCCGGAAAACTCATTATTACCTTTGTGAAAATTGAATAAAAATTGGACTTTTTAAACTTTCATTTTTTAGGTTGTAATGTTCATCGTTGTTCTCCATCCTATCTGAAAGTTTATAAATGCACATCAGCGAGGGATCAGTGTGAAAATCCTGCAAACATGAAGCGGCTATGAATCATTTTTTAATAAATCTGGCAGGTTCATTTCGCCCTCATTTGTATTCTTGGTTCTATGAGCACAACTTGTTTAAAACTTAAGACAAACTTTCCAAAACCACCAGTCTGTAGCTGTACAAAAAGACCATTATCAATACACACCCACGTACTGTATATACAGTATATGCTTATGTATTTCATCATGAGGACAAAATAATTTTTTTGAACAACTTATTTAAACCAAATGAGAAAAATTTTCTTTATTTTCTCTTTATTCACGCAATCATTACCATGTTAGAAAAATCTTTACTAATTCTGTTTTTAAAGTTTGAACGATGCAATTTGAACCCTTTCGCCGTTCAAATTCCACAAATGTGACTAAATATGAAAGAAGTTTTTTTAATTAGACTCGAAGTTTTACTTGATGTTTGCAACCAAATAAAAATGCAGTCAGTCGATAAAATTAGTTTTTAAACAATTTCGAGGGAAACAAGTTCATTAAAATGCTTTGATTCCACGAACGACTAAATTAGCTGTTGAATAATGTGAAATAAACTATCAAGATCCGTTCTCATGACACAGAATGACCTCGGACTCAGTTTCCCTTGAGAAACAAAACCATATTTGTCTTCAAGATGGATTTTTAAGAGCAAATCAAAGTTCATCACAGCAAGTTTTAACTTGATTTTAAAGAAACAGTTTCACAATAGTGATAGAATTGGAACCAAATAAAAGTAGCTTTCTGCTGGTGTGGATGACAGATAAATGTTACCAGACTCCTGCTCTGGTTGCCGTGGAGCCTCTAACACTGGGTGGCAGTGTGTGCCCCTTTACAGACATCACCATCTGTCCTCAGGAAAGCAGCTCGGATTGTGCTCAACTCCTCTGAGGGTTCACCAAGATTTTCTCATCTTTTTGAACGAATCGTTCTTAAATAGACAGATCCACATTACAACGGACTTACGTTAAAATGAATGGCTTGGTTTTTTTTTTTTTTTTCAAATTCTCTCTGTAAATTTTGCAATTTTCTTTTACGCACACAGAAAAATTTGAAATTATTAAAAAAGATTCCATGAGCACAGAAATGTCCAGACAATCCCAAACCTGCGAGTTTTCCAAAAACAAAGGATCAACTTTGTTTTAAAGGTGGTATAAAGTGAATTTATTTTTAACAATATTTTATCTGCCTTCACAGCTTGGACTCGTGCTCATAAGAGATGTACTGAAAATATTTTTTATATACAAAAAAATTGAAAAACTACAGTTTGTGGTACATTGAAAACATCGGACAAACGATTTTGCTTGATGAGCAAAAATAAGAACTGGGCCAAAACCTGTGAATCACTCCAACTTCCAGGTGTTTTTTAAGTATTTTTATTGGTTCGAAACACAAGACCAGAAAACTCAAAAGTGGGATTTAATTTTTGTGCAATTTTTTCAAAAAGTCACACGATAAGCTCTAGCTAATCTTTCAAACTGCCTTTAAAGACCAAGTAGGGTTGATTTTAAAATCACACAATATTTTTTTTTGGAATAATTTCAACTGAATCCAATGGAGCTTGAAAGAAAAAAAAAATCAATGTATTACATGTAATACCGGATTATCTGTGAACTGTCTGCCGAATCTTGAGTTTTAACTTCCAAAAAAGTTCACACGTCAGATGGTTGAAAGCCGGGTTGGGGTCATGAAGGTCACAACTAAGATAAGCTGAGAACTTGTAAATCCTGTCAATCTGTTTTGGAATTACAGCGTGCGAGGTGTTGTTTCCGTGTATTATGCTAATGTAATAGCTGAGGCAGGCCGCGTTTGTTCGCAGGTACCACGTTTGCCATTCTGCTCCACTTCTCCCACTGAAAATGAGTTCTCTCTCCCTCTGCCTTTTTTTTTTTCCTCGTCTAAACTTACAGAAGATGCGGCGCCCACACAGCTGTTCTCCCCTGAGCTGGCGTACATAAAACATAAAAGGCCAGCCTATATGAAAAATGCACAGAGCGCTGGAATATAATGTGCTTGATACCATGCTGCTGTCGGGCAGGAGAGAGATAAAGAGAGAGGCCTGCCCTGGATAGATTCCTTTTCTGCAGAATTCGTTTGACTGCAGTCTTGGATGGATGCCTGTGCAAACATTTACTCGCCGTGCTCAATCCGGGGATCACATTACAAAGATTGATTGTTCACTTGCCTCTCACCCTCCACTGTTTCATTGGCCAATATGAAATCAAATGGAATTTTTTTTTCTGTTAGTGAAGAATCTGAGGAGTAGAGTTGTTATGCAGAGAAGAAGTGACGGTGCTTCTTAAGCAGACAAGAGCAAATTCAATGTGTGTGTATGTGTGTGTGTGCTTTTCAAGCAAATTCCCCCGATTCGTCTTATGTGTTGGAGATGAAGCGAAATGCTGAGTGGCAGCCAGTGAAGATGATTGTTAGAGATGAAACAGTGGCACGTTGGAGTTTGTTCTCCTCTTCGTGTTGCCGTGGAAATTAGCCGAGGTGCCTTCTCGTTTGCAGGTGCCGCAAAGTTCCCCCCAAAAAGTGGGATTAAACAAGGAGAAAACACCACATTCCTTTTTTTTTTTTTTTTTTTTGGTGAAGGTGTGGTCCAATTAAAGCTCCAACCACTTCCCGCGGTCAGGCCCAAACTATGATGGTGCGGAGAAATTGGCAAAATATTTACTGGGTTGTTTCAGAGGCCTCGCTGGGAGTCAGAGAGAGGAGGAAAAACTCATAAAATAATCTGTTTTCTTACAGAAAGGAAGGGATTCAACACTGAGTTCAAGGTGATTCGGGAGCTTTAACCTCAGACTTTTCCAACCAACTACCCCAGCCAAAGCGAATCAGATCCATAAGATGTAATTCTGTAGACCGGACCGACTTCACCCCCTTCTGGTTTAATCAATAACAAAAGGAAAGCACAGAGGAATGAATGAGCAAAGCAAAAAAAAAAAAAGATGTTGATCTCGGTGTCTAAGCAGCTCAAGTGAAAGTAAAGAGCGTAGATCAGGTGCTTTGACCCTAGGGATGGGAGGTCGGCACACATGGCGCCGGGGCTTTCTCCTCTACTAACCTGCTTTCAAAATAACCAAACTGCTCTCGGAGACCTTGAGCTAGAGCAGATTAGCCCCCCTCTGACGCATCTTGTCCTCTCCTGCCAACACGTTCTCTTTTCCATTTCCCCTCGGCGTCTTCCTCCCATCATCACTTCCCTTCCCTCTCTCGCCCCCTCACATCGTTAGCATTTAGATAGTTGAGAGCAGAGGAGCTTGGGTAATAGGCTTTTCCCTTTTCTCTCCATCCCCTTCTTTCTGCTCTTGCTCAAATCAGCTGAAGTAAGAGGGATTAAATCAAAAGAACAACAATGATGATGAGAGAGAAAGAGAGAATCAGGGGGTGGCGATGCATAACGCTCCATCGCCTGTGAGCTCATTAACCCGGGCCTTGACAGAGTTGATGTTAGAGGTGATTGGAGATTATCACATTTAGGAGATACTTCATCCTCTTATTTCTCTCTCTCTCTGGCTTCTGTTTTCTCCTGCTCCCCTCCTGTCCCTCATGGTTTTCTTTCTCTCAATTTCATCCAGGTCAGCTGTCCACAGTTCGATTCTCCCGGGTGTGTATGTGTGTGTGTAAGGGGGGGAGGTCCTCGCAGATGCCATCAACACCGGTTCCCGTGTCTGCTTGATCTCCTAATTCTGCTTCATTTAAACTTCATCAACTCTTCCACTGGACCGGAAGCGTGGAAGAATGAAAACAGCTTGTGTGGAAACACTTTTTTTTTCTCCCTGGCTCCTCTTTTGTTGTTCGATCTGATATGATATCCCCAAAGCTGCAGCAGTGCACCCCCCTCCCACCACACACACACCATCTGAAACACTCACGCCTACTCATGCGGACACCTGCACTGAAACCAAAAATGTTTCCTCTGAAGGTATTTATTTTTCCATCGGAAGCTTTTCATCAAGTTTGAAGCAAAACATGAAGGTTTTAGTGTAATAATATTTTACAGCACTTTGATTTTACTTTTAAATGTTTGAATTTTATGTTTGATGCAATTTTATGTCAATTACACACACTTTTGCTGTGTTTATATAACTTAGTTTAACCCCATCAGACGTTATCAATTCGGTCCAAAGGGGCTAACTTGTGTGTGGTTTGTTTTTACCTCGTCAGAGTTGGAATTTATACATCAACAAAACATAAAGTAAAAGACAAAAAGACAAATGAAATAAAGTGAAACTACAGTAAAATTCAAACTCAACCAGTTTTGCACAAAAGAGCGCCAAACACCATCAAGCAGTACTCTGGCGCAAACATGGCAACAGCTTTTGTTTCTTTTTTTAATTAAAATTACTGTCAGATTTGTTTCATTTAAATGGCTGAGACTTAATATTATAACATTTTTATTAAAAGAAAAAAAAAGATTTTTGTGGATATACTTTTGGTTTGTTCAAATCGCCCGTAGAAACGGACGTCAGTGGTTGTCTACATTCTACACTTGTACAGGGTTAGGGTTAGGGTTAGGTTAGGGTTAACCCTAACCCTATGTACAGTGAAAAAACTTTCAATAATCCCAAGAATGTAAATGTTTAGCCTGTAGTAAAAAGCCTGTAGAAAATAAAACCCAGCTTTATTGATCTTTCATCTTTCGGACTCCGTTTCGTTCCGTCGTCTTCCGCTTATCCGGGGCCGGGTCGCAGGGGCAACAGCCTCAGACGGGAAGCCCAGGCTTCTCTCACCCCAGCTGTATACTCCTGCTCACACGGAAGGATCCCGAGTCATTCCCTGGCCAGCTGTGAGGAAAGTCTCTCCAGCGGGTCCGGGGTCTGTCTCTTGGTCTCCTCCCGGTGGAATGTAATTTCGATGTCAGTGCTTTTTCCATAAAAACGGAACATTTAAGAGTTTAAAACAAAGATAATTAAAATGAAATTGTAGATTGTTGATATTTGATTGGTTTGGCCTGATGCTTAAACTGATATAAACTATTATTTTATTGGAAGCTCAGCCTGATAAAGATGTTTAAATTATTATAACCAAGTCAAATTTCAAACTGATGACTTTCAAAACATTGAACTCAACAAAGCCGGGTTTTATTTTTCATCTCATCTCATTCCTCACAGATTAAAAGGCCGGTCATTGAGGAATTACCTGACCGTTATTAGGCTTGTTGGCATCATTCTTGTCAAAAACAAAATGTTTACCTCGAACTCCCGGTTCAAGGTGTGGGTGACATTTATAAAGAGTTGTTTTCAGTGTAACGCTGGTCTTTTTCCCTCCCATTGCAGTCCGCTACCATAGGAGCCTTTTCATGTTAGCATGTTCTATTACTCTAGAACATGATCTAATTTTTTGACGTCGTTTATAATTTTTTATTCAATATTCCAAGAATAATGTCGCGTAAGAAACAAAACAGAATTTAAAAAATGCAAAAGCATAAAAAAGGATTTTTTCCCCTGAATCATCAATAATCAAATCATCATTCCTGGGGTCATAATTACAACTGAACAACTCTTTTTAGATAGGTTTTTAAAAAAAACAAAAAACATTTATGTCATCTAACCCAATAAAAATTTTAGGACATTTTAAATGCCTGCTTAATGTTTATCAAATTGCATAAAAAGAACAAAGTATTTTATAAACACAAAATGACACAAAGTTTCTACGCATTTCATCAAATATTTACTAAAGAAAATTGTTTGTTATTTCATATTTTTACCACTTCCTCAAATGTTTAAGTACCGGTAAGTTTATTTAAACCCGATATTTTTTATTTGAAAAATATTACTGCAACACCATGAGCTCAAAGAATCTCTTCATCAACGCCTGACTCAAACCAATTAATCATTGAGCTGAACTTGCACTGGAAGTCAATTTTACTTGTGTCCCAATAAATAATTAGCATCTGCTCTCGTACCGATTTAGTGCAAATGATGTTTATTATTGTTTTATTCCATATCTATTATTTTGGAGAGTGCCTGCACATGTTCATTTGTCTGTTAATGTTAAATTTGTTGATTTAAGAAGGTGTGACTCCATAGGAGAGTAGTTACTGGTGGGGCGTCTTAACAACCAGACAAACAAACTCTTGTTGAAGATATTGTAGAATTAAAGAAAAACATCTCATACCACTATGTTTTTTCATCAGTGTGACCAGGGGTAGAGTGAGTTTACATTTACAGTCAAAACACAAATTACATGTTGAATTGGATCCAAAACACCAAACTTTGGCCCGAAAAACAATCACATCATAACAGTTTTACTGTTCTCCAAATTTAGATGTTTTATTTTATGTTTTTATTTATTTATTTATTTATGTATATAATTTTCCCATGATCTGCAAGAGTGTGTTGGAAACGCTCTAGAGCAACAAATGTAACATTTGTTGTTTTTTAAAACAAATTTTATTTTTTATATTTCGCTCATGAAAAACGTTTATTATCCCAGAAAGAAGAAAAAAAGTATAAAATCCAACCAAATTTAAGTCTGTTTGGTTTCATTGAGATAACCCCCAAAAGCTTCTGCTGTTTCACACTGAAAAAAAAAAATCTTTACGTCATTGTCAAATTTCTGACACTTTCATGTATGTCACTATTTATCAATAAAGTGCAGAATAAACAATATGGTGTCTAAAATCGGTCCTTGAGGAACCTCAAAGAGGAAATTGAGAAAATTTCCCAATTAGAGGGAGGCATTTTAGGTAAATTGATTTCACTAAGTGCCTCTTTAGCATGTTCAGAACAATACTTGAGAAGCCAGACGACAGCAATTTAAAGTTGAACACAGTAAAAAAAATACAAAAAAATAATCATTTAAATTATTTTGGTCATTCTTAATGATATTAAAACAATATCTTTTTCTATTTTTTGAAGGCTACTAAACTTACACAAACAAATAATTTGTGAAAAGTCCGAGCAGTTTTAGAACACGATGTACTCCCCCTTTTTGCTCCTTCACACTGGGAAATTTAGCATGCCCCCTCGGCTGAGGCAGAAAATGAGATTACTGTATTTAAATGACTATGGTAATGGCGAGCATGCTGCCAGGCCCCTGTAGGATAAGGGATTTCTCCTGCGCTCATTGTTAGCAGTTTTGCAAAGTGCCATCGTCCTGCTCCGACTCACAATGGGGATGTCATTTAAAAGACATTTCTTTTTTTTTTCCTCCCCTCATGCTACTTTTTAATGCCCCCGCTGTTCCCCCACCGGCCCCGTGTACCAGTCCCCAGGAGAACAAGTCTCTGTGTGTGCGTGCACATCAACATTCCCAACCCACCAGTCCAGACATAAGGTGAAAATTCTTCATTCAAAGGAGCGCTAGAGTGATTGGACACGCTCAGTCTGTTTTGGAAGACATAATCCAATCTATGTTTGTAATGAAGTGTACTCTCTGAGGACCAGCATCATGTGTCTGCTGAAGATGCAGAGACCAGGTGGCCAGGAGGTCAAGTGTTTGTGGGTACCTGGTATGAGCCACTGTGGCCAAAAACAAAGAATTGTGTATTTTAGCACACAGACCAACTTTTTTTTTTTTAAAACCTGAATTATTTAGACAACTTTTAGGCCTATGATTTTCTCAAACTTAAAAGGCATTATTATTGACATATTAGTATTTAACCGTTAGCTCAAGGTTGGTACACAATTGTCTTGTGGTGGAGTTGGAGAGGTAGGACCCAAATGCGGAGCCATGTTTGACCTGTTCATTGAGGACAGAAAGGGTGTGAGGGCGAAGCAGTAGCCAGGTGCAGCTTGCAGCCATCCTGGGCAAGCTTGTATCCTAGGCAGGCATGGCGAGACCAAACTTGGGTGGGTTGCCACCATCGAGGAACAGACGGGGGCAAGAAAACATTACAATACTAGATAATATGACAAAGAAGTCAAGGACACAAGTCATAAGGACACGTATGCTCTTGGTTTATATAATCAGGAGGAAAACGAGACACAGGTACGAACAAAAGGGAGGGGTAATTGTGACTAGGTGTGGGAAGTTAGAACAAAAGACATGACAGTGATACACTTGTCAAATATTCACAAAATAGTCCCACTAAATCTTTAAAACCTGAAAACAACCTTCAGAACTTTAGTTTGTTTTTTTTTTTTTAAGTTAGAATGACTTTCAAATTTTCAAACGTAAATGTTTGTTTATCGCATTTACAAACATTTTCTTAAACCAAGTGTCAAACATGAGGCCCATGAGCAGGTCCAGACCAACGAAGGTTTAAATTCATCCCCAACCAGGGAAGAGAATGAAAGGCAAAAGAAATTTAAAGCAAAAAATAAATCTCTGGATTATTATCCTTGGCAAAACAAAAGTTTGTGGCTATTCCGTTTCCCCCTCCTCTCGCTCCCTACTTAGTTTCAACACAGCGTAAATCTCGTTCGAGGCCACAAATACAATATAAAGTGCATCAGAATAGCAGACTACTGGGACTGTTGGTGCAAAACCCTTTCCTGCTTTCGTTAGAATGTAGGCGTGGTGTAGAACAACTGGTTGCAGGGAGAGTTTGCAAAAGAATGAATAATCATAGATAGCAGACATTGTTGGATCTTTTGGGGGGAAATTACACTTTTTTTCATCCAGGTGCCAGGGTTTAATTTACCCAGTCAAAAGACCAGAGAAGAACATAAACTGACCAATAGAAACACATATAAAGCCTTGTTTCCTACAGTGATGTTCAGGATCTTAATAAAAGTGAAGCCTGGAGGTCTGTAAAATTCTACCGCACGTAAAAAAAAAAAAAAAAAAAAAAGCTCCAACAATGACACAATTCCACTGCATATTTTGTACAATATATACATAAAAAAGGTTTACAATGCTGTTTCTGCTGCATAAAAACTGTCATTTGTGGCTTTTAGGGCATACATTTTGGTAAGAAAATGACTTGCATTTGCATCAGTCGTTTTCTCTCTGAACTTTTATTCAAATGTACAATGCTTTGCTCAAAACATGCTTTTTAATAGTAAACACCTACAAAATAGTGGTTTATAGCTGTTCATTTCAGAAGGATTCTTATGACGATGGAGAAAAAAAACACTGCTTGATAGTTTTACATCAAACCGCAATTATAGTTGTGGCCAGATTAGGTTTTTCTTACATTTATGTGAAGTTCCTTTTTAAAAGTTGAAACCTCACAAAAAAGCCTTTTTTTTAACGTTAGAATGCAGATCAATGCAGTTCACAAACATTTTGAAGTGTACGTAACTCACGTGTGGACTGGCTTGCTGCCATTCATTAAAGTGCGAGTTGAAAAAAACAAAACATTAGATTTTGCTGTTGTTAGCGCTTTTTACTTGTTAGCGTATTTGTCTGGCAGAATCCTTCCTCATCATGACTTTACGGTATCAGCATGGCAGAGCGTGGTCTCTGAATCAGACACAAATGCTCGTGTTTCTCTAAAAAATTGAATGTCTTCATCCACGTATTTCGCATCATCCAGCAGCCGAAAACATTTTCTTGCCCACGTTGATAGAAATATTACCAGTCAGTCATCTTCTTATCCGTCTATCCTTTTGCGGGTTGTGCGGGGTGCCAGAGCCCATTCCAGCCAAAGGGCAGAGTACACCCCAAACAGGTCGCCAGTCTGTCGCAGGGCCACACACATACAACCATCCACACACTCATTCCTAGGGGTAATTTGGCACCGGCCAATCAACCTAGCATGCATGTCTTTGGAGGGTGGAGGGAAACACAAACACGGGGAGAAGATGCAAACTCCACACAGAAAGGACAGTGTTCCAAGCCTCGTCCCCATCCAGGACTCGAACCCACAACCTTCTTGCTGTGAGGCCACTGTGCTATCCACTGCACCACCGTGCTGCCTTGATAGAAATACTGATCTTCTTAATAATGTTTAACACTAACAAACTAATATTCACAAAGATCTGATTTCAGGAATCTATTTGCATAATAATCTGGAACATTATGATGTCACTATGATGTCACTTAAAAGGTTTGGCTTGAAACCAATGAAACCAATTCAATTGCCATTTTCCTCCTAATCGATGTCGCACTGTTGAATTTAGGAGCTGGAAATATCTAGTCATTGGTCCAAGTCTGTGTTCGCAGGCAACCACTTTGGCAACCGTGAGCAAGCTTTTTGAAAGTTCAAACCCCCCCGCCACTAGACAGCATCAAACTGCCAATCCATCTGACTCACGGTCTGGCTTCCTGCTGTCATTGGCAAAGTAAAATTTGTCAATCAAACCTGTCAAACGTCTTATTTGGGGGGAACCACTAATGACAAGAAAATTCAGAACTATGGAGAAGACGTTATAACTTAAGTAATAGAGCCAGAATAGTTAACATGACAACAATATTGACCGAGTAATGGTTGTCGAAGTCTATGGACGCTGAGGCTTTTTGGAAACAGCAGATTGTTCTTATTTGCCAAGCAGACGGAAGTGACTTGCCACGTCCAGTCCCTGTGTACAGTCATTAGGCACAAGGGTTGCACATTAGTGTCAACATGAATTACATTACATTGTAAAAGGACACTTGACCAATCCAGAGACCAAGGATCGAGTGCTGCCATAGCACCTGGTGTTTCTCTTTGCACGCCATTGCTGCACAACATGGTTCCATTTCAGGAATGAGTCGCTAATCAAAGCTAATTGTGAAAATGATCCTGGTGTTAAAACTGCTGTTGGATCCTCCTGGAGTTTTGGTTCAGGCTTTAATGTAGGATAAGGCTTTCCATAAGGAAAAGAAATGAGAACAACTGAAGCGCAGAGGGGGACACCAGAGAGAGGGCCACATGGAGATGGAGTGATGGAAGAAAGATGGAAGTGCTCGGGGGGATGGCAGGACGCCGACTGCGAGCTGTGATGCTTCTGTTGCTTTTCCTCCGCGTCATGGAGCACTTCATCATAGGTGGGTTTTTCTCCAGGTTCCTTCCGACCCCCCTTTTCTACCATACTTCCCATCTCTTCTCTCTCTCTCTCGCCCTCTCTCTCTCTGTGACTCTCGGGCCCCCTGCCGCAAGTGTGATCTATTGGTTTTCAGCAGTGTATGGGGCGATAAATCATGGGAATGGGGTCCGGCGATGATTAGGTTGCGGGGTGCAGAGATAGGGGGAGAAGAGAGAAGAGAGGACGGTTGAATTGGAGGAGGGGGGGGAGTGATGGTGGGCCCAGCAGCCTCGTAAGTAGCAGACAGGTTACTGATGGTGTTTGTTTCTCCCAGGCCTGTACCTGTGCAGGGGGCAGATTCTCCTGGGTCTTACATAAAGGAACTATGGGTCTGCTGGGGCCCCAACGCAGCCTCCATAACACATAAACTGAGCTGAAATTACCCAGGCGATGAGATATATATGAGCACGGTAACATTGCTTATTCCGGCCAAGCCCATTATATCAGCCCTGCTGCCGAGAAAAAGAGGAGGAGGGAGAAGATGGGGTACGAGATGAGCCCATGGGAGCAGAAAATGTAGATTAATACTGCTGCATATTTTACCACAATTAAAACTTCATTTGTCTAAATGTGTGGACTTTAGCCTCATTTAAGCCTCTGTGGCTCGGTAGTTTTTTAAAAGGAGAAATTAAGAGACGAGCCGGGGAGATATACACAGCTGTGCAGGAATAAACATTTCACATGCCGCATTTGTTTAGTGACATTTTTCAAATGGATCATTACACCTTGTTTGGCCCGATTCCTGGGAATTGAGCTCGCTGTCATTTGGAGACACCACCCCGACCCACCGTCCCACCTACCCAAGTTGATTAGATTTGATGAGATTTGAGTTCATTGCCTCATTGACCGAGATTTTAGCCTGTCACCTTTTCTCAGGTAACAACCCCCCCGAAACCCCGCTTCGACACCCTCCCACCCCACTTTCCGATGTGTCTCTGTGTCTGGGTGCAGAAAAAGGCACAAAAGCACAAACATGAGCAGGGATGATAATGAACAAGCTTGTGTATGTGTGTGAGACTGACAGCATAATACAGCAAAACAAGCCCCCCTCACAATGTACCAGTAGGTTTTACAGCTCGCCCATTTAATGGCTGTTCTCTGTTACTGTATGTTTCATCAGCGGCGCAGGGTGGCAGGTGGGAGGGATCCTGCCTTTGGAGGAGCAGGAGAGGGGCTTTGTTTGCTTTAGTTTACACGCTCACGCGTTGTTTGTTGCATGTTGCCGTGCCAGCTCCGGGCTGTCAGCCTCCCTATCATCCACTCTGACAACTCCGCGGCCATGTTTTGATGGGAAAGGAGGAATTAAAAGATAGAGATGACTGCGAGAAAGGAAGAAAGGATCCAGGTGTTGTGTTTTTAACCTAACCTGCCAAGATCTTACGAAGCAATTTCTCTTTCAGGAAAGACTGGTTTGAGGTTCAGAGAGGCCACATGAAGCACCCTCAGAGCTAATGTGGGTGATTCTCTGCTTTTCTTGAGGGCAGGAGGAGCGGAGAGAGGGGTGTGTGTACGGGAGGGGGGGCTGTGGGATTACAGAGATGATCCTGCCATTCATCCTAGCTCTAAACAGAGCCCCATCTTCCCTCCCCAAACCCTGCTAATTCCCTTTTGATGAGGCGTGCTAAATAAATCCTATTTCCACGCCTTTATTCCCCACCGAGTCCTGGAGCGTAGATCAGGGACGCAGATTTTAGGGGCTTCTGCTGCCGTTTGGGACCCACAATGGAGCCCACTCAGTCCAGTCAGCCTCATTATGTTCTCACCCCACATGGCCGGTGGTTCCCGAACACAAACATATATACACACAAAAAAAAAAAAACACCCAGGCGGAGTGACACTATTACACATTGAGCAGCACACAAAAATGCCATGATGACTTTGTGCAATTCTTGGGACAAATGCTCGACATCATGTCAAGTACTTCAAATTTGTGGTGGGAGTGTAAAACGATATCTCAGATGACCATGTTGGTTAGTGTGTGTGTGTTGTGTAGAGCATCTCCCCGCTGTCCTGTCGGCCCTTCCACTCTCACATGCTGAGCCCCCTGCGCTCGGCTATGACGCTAACAAGCTCCTCCGTCTCTCCTGCTCTGTCTACGGCAGGGCCTTGTTATTAATGGGGACCAGCTGGGAGTGGTGAAGGTACATGCACAACCAGACAAAGCCCCATATATAACCATAAAGTCATAACAAACGACCTGATGTAAATGAGGATGGGGGTGATTTTTTTTTTTTTTTTTAGGAAGCACGGAGTATGAAGAAAATAGGGCCAAGTATGCTGGAAGTGTTTGTGAGGGAATGAAAGAAGTGTCATTTGGTGTCAAAATGGCCAGTCTTGGCTGGCTTGCAAGTACCTTCTTAGGTAACCTCTGACCTCCTCCTAGATGTGGCCGAGTGGGGGATCAAGGCTCAAGAGGTAGTACCAAGTATCTCTCTGATTGTTCATTTTTCTGCCTTTGGGGCAGTTAGCTTGACAAGAAGTATCCCTCTGTACATGACCAGGCAACACCAAACCTGCTTTCCAGACTCTCGTTTTGGCCACTTTGACGCACTTCAGAACTCAAATGGAGTGCAGAGACATGAGAAAATTTTCCTTTTACAGGTGGTGAGGATCCTGCATCAGGCTTACGCAGACACATGCTTCCAATTAGCAGGGCTTCTTCATGTAAATGCTTCATAAATTACCCACCCTGCCCTGGGATTAGGTGCTCATAAAGAGAGTTAGCATCTCAATAAACAGCAATGACTGTGTATGGAGAGCAAATTAGAGGTACATTGGGAGGGTGGAAAAAAAGTGGGATGATAAGTAGGGAGGGTGATTGTTCGAAGAGGCTTTGGTGTTAGACTGGAAAGGGTGGGGGTGGCAGCGGTGGGACTAAAAACAATCCATATTGTGCTAATAAAAATTGCATGAGTCTGTATTCCATCAGGACAGTTAAAAAGCTTTTGTGACAAATCTGCAGACTTTAAGACGGAAAAACCTTATGCTCAGTGAAAAAGTAGAAACTATTCTATATCGTACAGGCTTACATGTACATTAATGATTAATAATGCAGTTGAGCCAACTCACGTTCCCTTCAGACATGCTCTTCCCTGTATTTACTTGTCGTCACACCCGCCGCCTCATTATTCCTGCGGAACATAAAGTGGTAGTCAACCGCGGCTCATTGTGTGGCAAACGTTTTCTTGATCACCGGGTAATGTCTCATGTTCAGGTCCTTTTAGTAGTTCCAGTCATTTAAAACCAATGAAAGTTGGATCAAAGTTCCATAAAAAGTCCCAAAAAACGACACATTCTGCAAAAGTTCAAATGGAAAGCTTTAATAAAAGTATCAAAAACTTTTTTTGGTTTGAGTCCCTCTTTGCTATCAGTTAGTAAGAGAGAACTTATTTACGAGGGCATGTCATGCTTTTGTGGGGTAATAATTCTCATGTCATAAAATACAGAAATAAAGCTCGGATTTAAACTATCTGCCAAAATTTTACGTGCGGTAAAAGTAAAGGGCCCATCTCATGCAAAATTGACTTTCCAGAGTTTTCTACCTTGTAAGAGTGATGTCCGGGCCTTGTATATGTCACCAAAGGGGTTTCTAGATTGATTTAGCCCGTTTTTCACAAATTGCTGTGGATTTCTGGTACGCTCAGACAAAACAACGAATGAGCAGATGTCTAAAGTATGACGCGGCTGTCCTAAAGTATGACGCATTTGTCATAGCCAGGACGGACTTCGCACACGCCCCCCTCCGCAGCAAACCCTCCCTCCTCACCACCCGCCCGCCTCCACTCCGGCCTTACGCCCTCACAAACTCGCTTTCATCGTCCGATATACAGGCTGGTTCGCTGCTCTGCGTCTTTTTTATTTTCTTGCTTGAAACACGCATTTTTGATGAATCGACATGATAAAATCTTATTTCAGACACTACCAAACTGCTGTGCACGGGTTTACGCCTGCCTTCCCCCTCTCGCTCAGAGATGGGCGGAGGAACAGCGGCTCAGTGAGAGCAGAGGGCAGAGCTTGTACTTTCTCAGGACGGGCGGGGGGATGAGAAATACCCGGCCTTTCATAGTTCCGGGTCTGTGACTGCGCTCCACCAAATCAATATATTTTCATAACTATCGTGTAATGCATGTTGCAAACCCCACATTTTGTGTGTGTATGTGCAGAGGATACAATGTGGAAAGAGTTATTTTGTATGAGATGGGCCTTTTAATGAAAAAAAACTTATAAATACAAGTTCAGTTTCACTTTAGATTCTGACACTGTGAATCCCCCCTCCTTTTGCTCTTCACTTGGTCACACCTTCTAAGACACCTGAAGGGAGGGAGAGCAGTACCTGAGTGGTGTACTCAAGCATGAGCTTAGGGCATCTAAAAACGATGTTGGTGTGAAGGAGAACAAATTGTACGGCTAAGAACAACCTTTTAGTATTGGAAAACAAAAAAACGAAAGCTTGCAAATTTCTTGAACATGCATTAACGAAAGAAAGATTCAAGTATGTTTTTGATGTGAGAATAACGTGAAAGAAGTTCACGTTGTATGATGTCATCTTCCCTTTAAAGCTCCTTGAAAACATAGATTCTCAACATGTTTTGACTTTTTGAGATTGACTGTGTGTAATCTGAGCTCATTTCAAGTCTTACTGATGTATTTTTTTTATTTTGCAAAAATTCCAATAGTAACAATTTTAACAAAAACAACGCTTGCTTCTTTTCCTCTTGCCTCTCGTCACAGTTTATAAACACTTCAAATTGGTACGGTCATTCTTTCTAAGAAGTTGGAAAGTCTTCTAGCATTGAATATGTAAAATGCAAACTCTAAAAAGCAGAGAAAATCAAGAACTTGTACTGGTTTTTCATCTAATTTTAGCTTGAAATTGACAAACTGTCACTTGTGTGGCCCCTCAAGCGGTGCCACCTACGGGCCAATCAGTAACCCTGAATCAATAAACAATATGTTTCAAATCAAACTATTTGTAACCGAATCCTGGGTCAAGAGGTATCATCTCATGAAAAATGATAACAATTAGGCCAAGTGAACACAGATATAAAGTTATTTATTATAATGTAATTCTGGATCGGCATTTTTAAAAAAAAAAAAAAAAAACTGGAAGATTAAGTATCCAAACAAGTTAAAATAATTAGTAAAACTTCTCTGAGACATGCAGTACAGTGTTCCAACAATTTTAGAAAATGCTCAGTGAAGCCTTTGTTTTCTCTGATCAAAATTCTTGTCAAAATCAAACAAAATGAAGCACAGTAAAATATATTTTGGACAAGGTGCATTCAAAATTAAATCAATTTCTTTTAAATGATTTATGTGTAACTTTTCTTGTACATCCCAGATAGGAGCTATAAATATCATTCCTTATTTTATGGTAATTATACCATTACATTTTTATAGTTAAATGCATTGGATTAAATTTGTTATTTCACTTTAATTGGTCAAATGATTAAATATTTGTTGGCTTTGTGCATTTTGGTAAATATTCTTTGCAGCTTGAAAGACTTCTTTCAGATCGGTAATTCGGGTCTTTAGATGAAACAGAGTAAAGAACGAAAGGGAAAAAAAAAACTGATCAGAGTTACTGAAAGACAATAAAAGAAGAATAAAACTCTCATAGACTAACACCGATTTACTTTCCAAGTCTGAAAGGAACAGGAAACATCTCAGAAAACAGTTATGCAGAATAACTTGAATCATGAATCAGACCTCAGCCGCTGAGTGTAAAACCAGAACTTCTCCAGGAGAGCTCAGGCAGTCTGCAGAATACGTGACAGGATAATTTGATAAAGCATCGTGCCTGTGCTCAGTCGATCAGATAATAGCTGGGGCATTAGGAGAATTAGGCCGCTCGGTTTGTGCAAAGGTGTGGGGTGAGATGGGGGCTTTTGAATTCTGCTGGGAACGTAAAGCGCCTGTAAACACAAAGCACACAAGAGCTTTAACGTACTAAACCTCAGGCCACAGTGGCCACACAATGCTCTGTCATATTGAATTGGCCCAGAGCTGTGGGAGAGAGGCTGGTTAAGGATACGCAGGGTGGGAGTTAAGCTGAAAGAAAAAGCCCAGTGTGACAGACACTTGTCCATGTAACAGCTCTGCAGAAACTCACACCACACTCTCAACAACACTCTACTTTACTGTCGATCACCAAGACACTCTGGAGCACTGGCTGTCACCTGCACATGTAATATAAATGCAATCTCACTTTTTCCTCTGTGATGTATATCAACCAGCGAGACAGAGACTGACATGCACGCTCCTGCACTCGCTTGGTTTTGAACGCAGCACTGCACAGACAGTCAATAACAGAATGGGGTGTGAGATTAAATCTAAGCCCACCTTCTTTTCATGTGGCAGAGCAGCCGCTGCCCTGAGATCTGGCACCAGATGGCGCTGTGCTGGTTGGTGCCAGGAGATAATCGGGACAGATCGGGCCGCATTACTACCCATTATCTTCTAATTATTCTTGTGTGGAGCGCTGATCCTGCCGTTTGTGTAAGTGGATGGCACAGAGAGCTTGTCGCCCCCGGCATCACCAAAATCCTCCCCACTTCCCTTGCTCCCTCTGGGGATGGAAGGAGAGATCAGCCGGGGGAAAGAAGGAAGACGGAGCAGGTGGGTAAGGCACCTGATAGATGGGTGATAAGGCTTTGTGACATACAACATAGCAACCGCTTAGAATGACAAGAAGTGAGGCCAAACTGTGGAGATCCCTGCAACTTTTGACCCGTGTTTTGGACTGAAAACTCCAGTCTTTGACTAAACCAAAAGCGACAAAGAGTGAGTTTTTTCTCTGACGACTATAAAAACAAGACAAGAGCAGCTCAAGTCTCTCAGGCTCCATTTGTAGAGTGCCTGTGTGAAAACAGGCCCCAACCCCCTTACCCCAAAGGATAGCGCTAACTGCACGGAGGCATATGGCCTACCATGTGCTGGGTCCCACAAGCACACTCTTAAGCGCGATTCAACCCAGAACATCTTCGCTTAATTATCAGCATTTTGTTCAGCATCCTGCTATTTTGCATATTAATATGTGTCAGCTCTGGATGTAAGATAAAGGGGATGAAAGCTCAGGCTACGTTTAAATACGCTCGTAAACACGGGCTTCACCGAGCACACGGATGCACACATTTAAATGCACCAGCTCCCGAGAGAAGTCAAAAGATGATATGTGTGTTTTCTCTACCTTTTTACACAGGTCTCCAGTGTATATATGTGTTTGTGAAGTGTCAAAACGTGCAAGTTAAACCTGGGCTCCATGTGTGTTTTGGTATTTTACCCACTCTCACCCAACCTTTACTTATTTGCTTACGTGCCCTCGCCGTGCGGTACCCATCTTTCCGACTGACATGTAATAAAACACGGCATGGCATTGTTGATCAATCTCACCAGCCCATGGGCCGCACAGCGAGGGCATGTACATGCAAATGAGAATAGCTAAATGCCACTGAGGGGGAGAAAGAAGGAGGCAATCACTTCAGCTGACAAACTGCACGAGAAAAAGGGAAGAGGGGGTGCAGTTGGAAGGAGAAAGGGGGGTAGAACTTGATATTTAGAGAGAATTTTTTTATGCAAGGTGATCCAAGAGAAATAAAGACAGCAGGCTTAATTACAGCTGGCACAGCGAGATATTAGTGCGCCATTACTGCTTTTTAAAAAGTCCAGGTTAAAGAGAGCCGTCATAACAACTACTGAGCTGATAATTTGGGGTAGTTAAAGAAACTGCTCTGTGTTTTTGTGTGTGTGGTGGCAAATGAGAAGCAAAGCGCTGTGATTAAAATGTAGGGAAGGCTTCGGCTAAAAACTTGAGCCATTCTCCGCCGAGCTGGGGTCAGGTCGACTGATCTGGGGCCACTTGGGCAAATCCCAAACACAAACACGGAGGAAGAAAAGCGAGATAAAGCACAAGGAGGCTGGAAGAGAAAGGGGATGATAGAACCATCCATGGGAAGATGAACAGCCAGGGAAATCATGAAGGGATGGCTGATTAACTAGTTTTTAGATCTCTGAGAAATATCCAAGGGTGCCGGTTCAAGCGCCACAAATCCTGACCCTTCGTGCTAAATCTATCAGCCGCAGGAACCCCTGTCCAACAATGAGAAGTCTATAAGCTGGTCCAAGCTGCTCTATTGAGGGTTCATTAAGCAACAATGAGGACAGATAACCACTGCAATTCTGTATTGATGGCTTTTGCTTTACACTCATTGAGCTTTTAGCTTACGTCACCCAAGCTTTGAAACAAGGAACATCCCACCGTATGCTAATCTGGGCATGTGCATCCAGGAAGAAAATAGTAAAGATTGAAGCAGGTGTTCCATCTTCTCACATATGTGGATTATGTGTTGCATGCTTAGCAGTGAAGCACGCCACCATCTGTTTTTATCTACAGTACCTGTGATGATGACTGGCATGGACAACATCAAGAGGCAAGAGATGGAGGAACTTTCCTTAATAAAGCTCAAGCCTAGGGCATTGTCCCACTTCAGAGAGACTGTCCTTGATCAAAGTTGGAGCATCGGGCCAAAAATCCAAGAGAAGCTGAATAAAATGATGGTTGGAGTGAAATCATACCGTAAAGGTTGGAGCTTTGCTGAAGGCGACAAGCCAACACCTGTTAGAGCCTGGTGTTGAAGCATCTCTAACATGTGAAGAAACATTGTTTAACCATGAAAATCTGATACATCTGGTCTATGTAGTGCTGAACAGATCTATGGAGAACCAAAGGTGTCGATACAAATAGTGAGTAAATGTACTCATTTTTAAATGATAAACATACAAAAATGGAAAAATAAACAAATAAATGCTTTTTTTTTTTTTTTTTTTTTTAAATCACATTTATTTATTTTTATATTTATTTTAAAAAAGATTGTTTTTCTTTTCACTGATTGTATGCAAATGAAAGGTGTTTCTTGACTCTTTTTCTGAGTGCACCAGGACACGTGTTATCAAGTAGTAATTTGTGTTGTATTTTTTGAAAAATTGCAATGCAACAATTGTAATATCATACATCAAAATGATCAGAAACATCAGATCTTTCAGAATCAGCAAAGTTACCTCTTTCATTGGAGAGCTTAAAATGGTATAAAAAAATAGCGCCCTTGGAAAAAAAAAAAAGAAGTAAAACTTTCTAGCTTTTCGGCCCACCACAGTGAATGAGAAGTGTATGAGAAGTGAAATTAGTACCAGAATGAAGCAGATGGTTAACTTTACCAGGGTACCAGGTTTCATGATTGAATCTGTTGCGGGTGCTAAGAGGGAGGAATTTTTGTCTCAAGAAACCCACCCAAAAATTTAGACTAAAAATTGGGCACAAACAAATAACATCATTAGCTTGATCATTTTGATTTTATGACAATATTAATTCTATGATTGCAGTACAGTTCAGATCCATCCATAGACCTAGCGAGAATAGTTGAGCTGATGGCTTTTCATTCTAAACCATCGCTAAATCTTGCTGCAGACAGAAGCCCTGCTCTGAATAGTGATGGTCCGACATTAAAATCATTCCCCTGAAATGTGGGTGAAATAAAATAAAAAAATAAGCGAAAAATCAAAGAAACTAACCCCAAAAAATGTTGTTAAACGACACAAAATCAAATAAAAACTCACTACAGCTAATCAGAAACATTGGCTGTGACGGATGGCAGTCACTTTACAGTCGCACAACAAAAAAACAATGCACAAATATAGTGCCCCTTGGTGAATGATCCACAGAAAAAAATAGATGTTGTATACGACTTCCGCTGTTTAAGGGTTAATTGTGTCGCTGCAGAGTCGCTAGTCAATTTTGGCCTTAATGCGTCAGCCATGCATCATGAAGTAGCAAGCATTGGCAATGTATATGTGACTGATAGCAAATAACGTCAAGCATCTTGCGGACAATTCAAAAAGCTTTACATCAGACTTTATGGTGTTTCTTTGGACTTGGGTATTGATTGGGGAAGGATGGTTCAGTGGGTGACCGTCCCGTAACCAAACGGTCCCCGGTTTGATCCCCTGCCCAGAGATCATGCCAAGATGCCCCTGAGAAAGACACCGAACCCTCAATTTCTCTTGATGGCGGTTTGCACCTTGCACCATCAGGTATGAATGTATGTACAATGTAAAGCATTTTGAGGACCAACACAGGTAGAAATGTGCTGAATAAGTAGAGTCCACTTATTATTTACTTGATTAAAAAAAAACTTTTTCAGTTGATCTGACTGTGAGGGAAGAGAAATACCCACAGTAGTTTTTGACCTCCTGAATTAAACTTTTCTGAAATTGAGTGTACAATGAACAAAACGGGTGTTCCTGTTTACACTCTTTTCTAATTGTTGACAATATTACAAAGACCTGCAAGCCAACAGGAATAATAGAACTCTCTGTGATGGCAAACGGTGACCCAGATGAGAAAGAAGAATCCAACATTTATTTTGAAATGGCAAAAGTTATTTTTCATGCTATTTGCTGAGAGTTGACCAAAGTTTGAAGTAGCTAACCGTGTCAGTGCTACGTAAGGGGTTTGATTAAGCAATGATTTTAGGTGTGATACCTCACTTTCAAGAGACTGAAACTTTTGTAAGAAACTTGACAAGGCTGGAAATGGACATGGGATTCCAGCTCAATGTTGCACCACAATATGTCAAAACAAGACTGAGTGTTCCCAGTTCTGGTTTATTCCAAGGTAACCTATGATATCTTACTCAGTATTTAACTTTAGATGTCTGATCAACACCTTTACATGACTCAAAATAGGATATAACGGAACTAAAGTTTAAAGTTCAAGTATTGAGTCAGGCAGGAGACCAAATCCAATCTTAATTCCGACAGTTGTGTAATTCATTTCACCACCTTTGAAATGTTCTGCTCTGGATTGAGATTTTGTGACTCACTGTTCATTGGAGGATAGTGAATGCATTGTTGTGTTTTGCAGGGAATTGAGGGGTCTCAAGCTGTGCCACCACACAACTAGATATAATTTTAAGCAAATATTGTGAAAATGTGTCACCAAACCCAGATCAGGAGATAACGTCTGATTCCGAAGTCTGAAACCACTAGATCGGGCCAGTGTCTAATCATGTGAGTTGATCAGAATATATATGTAGTAAGAATTATCCTCAATTGTTTTGAAATGGGCTACAAAGAATGTACCAAGCTTGAATCACTGATAGACATAATGAAGAACTTGTAACAAAATAAAAACAAATACAATATGCCAATGCCATAAAACGTATTAACCTTTCATCAACAATGGAGGCTCAAAATTCCCACAAGGCTTTGTGTATGCTTTTACGATCGAGGTTCAAGAAAACAGTAAGGTCATCTTTACAACAAGACATCTCACCTTTCAACCAGTTTTTTTTTATAGCCTTTGAGTTTCAGTTGGTGGTGATTTATGACCCATGCGACAGTAATCAAAGCAGATGGAGGAGTGAGCCAGGTGCTAATTGTGTGATATTGAACTTATGGGAACCGTGCCACGCTGCTTTAGCTTGTTGATCGCTAATGTATAATTTAAAGCTGTCAGTGCATGTATTATAAATGAACACACATTGAAATGTAGAAGATGAACTCCAATTAATCTCTCAAAGTTCAGAGCATGCAGATCTTTAGCCTGGTATTCTTATTCACCGTTTTTCTCATTCCGCCCTTTTAACCCGCCATACCTTCATTCCCTTTTACTTCCTACTTTCTCTCCCCTGTTCCTCAAACCTCTGCTGTCTCCCTCTTTCTCTGGGAGTCAACTTTATAAAAGAGTATGAGAGAGTGAGTGAGTGAGCACTCTGGAGGCAGTCAATACCTTATCAACTCCTGCCGAACGCTGACACCCTGACGTCCTTGACAGCAAATTATTACTTTTTCATGACGCAACCAGGTGCAATTACAGTAACATCTTTGGGCTCTATCCTGCTGCTCCTGCAACTGTCAAAAGGCGTTCCTGGTGGGATCCTGAAGGAGCTGAGACATCAGTCTCAGAGTCCCTCCCAGATCTCTGCAAAGACAGAATGACAGACAGGAACAATGTGGGGGGACTGAGCGCAAAAAGAAAATAGAGGAAGCCATTCAAACATGCCCAAAGATTCAGTAAATAGTTGCAATCTACTCAAATTCCTTTTCCGGGAACACTCAGTGGTTTGCTTAGACTGCTGCTGACTGACAGCAAGAATGTGGCAGAGTTTTGTTGTTGTTGTTGTTCACGAGATGCAGCTAGCTTGCGCTTCTGCTAGCAGCTCAGTAAACAACTGTGTTTGTAATGTAATCACACGCTCCTCGCTTTCTGCGCTCCACACTGTAAACCCTGTAGGCTTGATTATAAAGTTTAACCACACTTTATCGCACAACAACACTGAGGAAAAAACACCAGGTAAACCTCAATTAAGACTTCACAGTGTCACTTTCTCCCCGTAGCGCAGCAGCAGAAAAAGAGAGCACAAAGAGCCCACGAGTCTGTGATGCCACCCCTGTGAATATGTGGCTGCTTGGGTGGTGGTGGTGGGGGGGGAAACTTTGCCATCCTGGAGGTGGATGTTGCCTCATGTCTCTTTGTGTGTTTGCCATGTCCCTTGGTTGGCATCACAGGTGGGTAGCTGGGGGGAGCAAGAAGGTTGTGGGGACACGGTGAGGCCTGGGCTCGTTTCCATGTGTTTCTATGCAAGCATGTCCCAAAAAAAGGACAGGTATGGAGGAAAAAACAAACCGTGAGACAGCTGGGAGTCACTGCTTTCATCTCAGCCTCGTCATTCACTGATCCTCGACCTCCCACCACCACCTTCTCTCATCCTCCCCCACTCAACCCATTTCTTCACTTTCACACACGAAATGCCTCAAAGATTTTTTTTTTTCCTCAAAAGTCCACACACCCATATGGAGAATCAAAGAGACCAATAAAAATAGAAAATAAATGTACCTTGTTATAAATGACAAAGAAAATAAATGTTCCAATATGCAAAATATTTAAATATGTCAAGTCCTCTTGTCGCGGCCTCCGGAAAGTTTCATTCAGAAGGTCAAAAACTACCATGTGTGTTTCTTTGTCGTCATTGCCAGATAAACTGGACAAGTTGGACTCTGGTGTAAAACTTTTAAAATCGTTTACAGGATATCTGGCGTTTTTTTCTATCGATGAGAGATACATTGCTAATGCTAGCTACGCCAAGAGGCATTGCAGCAGCATTTACCTGAAATTGACCAGCGACACAATTAAGACATGCCCATCATTTGCAAACACTAAGTCAGTCAGTCAGTCATCTTCTTATCTGTCTGTCCCTTTCGAGGTTGCAGGGATGCCGGAGCCCATCCCTGCCATTTTAAGGCGAAGGGCAGAGTACACCCCGAACAGGTCGCCAGTCTGTCGCGGGGCCACACACATACAACCATCCACACACACACTCATTCCTAGGGGCAATTTGGCACCGGCCAATCAACCCAGCATGCATGTCTTTGGAGGGTGGGAGGAAACCAGAGTACCCGGAGGAAACCCACGCAAACACGGGGAGAATATGCAAACTTCACACAGAAAGGACAGTGTTCCAAGCCTCGTCCCCACCCGGGACTCGAACCCACGACAATCCTGCTGTTAGGCCACTGTGCTACCCACTGCGCCACCGTGCTGCCTGCAAACACTAAGTGAAACAGAAAAATTAACTTTCTTTCAAGAAATATACAAATCAACAACGATAAAAATTAAACTGTGTGTAATTGGAAAATCAGCATTTATACATTTAGTTCTACAGGTTTTTTATATATATGTGTATAATTATGAATAAAAAACTGAGCACATCTACTTCCTTTGTCATTTATAAATGGGTACATTTATTTCCTCTTTGCAATGGCAATTTTGGTTCTACATGCGCACACACGGAGATCTGACTTATGTAGCTAATGACACCTCTGTGAGCTATTGGTTTTTCTCGGCCCTATGTGCCCCACTCACGCCCCCCCTTGTCTCGCCATCTTTCTTCAAGCACCGGCTTCACTCTCCTTTACTCCCAAAGCTACCCCTCACCCCCCTTCTTCTTTTTTTTCCCCTGTGGTGTCAGACACAGATTTATTCTGCCTGTGAAGCATGTAGAGCAGAGGACTGTGAGTGAGCAGGGAGGGAGGGAGGGATAGGTCAGCGGGTGGTGCTATCGGGGGTGGTGGTGGTGTAAATATGTGTGTGTGTCTGTGTGTACAATAAGAGATAAGATCATGGCTCCCTAGGGGCTTGTTTGGCCCTGTACCCGATCCATCAAACGCCCGCTCCAAGTGCCAAGGTCAACTCTAATGAGCATTTTCTGGGGTCTTATTCTCAACATAGAGAGCCCCCCCTCCCCTCTTCACACACACACGCATGCTCTCTAAACACACCTAGGACATACCTGCTTAACTGCAGGATGGATGGATGTGACAGAAAATGTAAGATGCACACAAAAATCAGACATCGCAGCAGGAGAGCAGGTGCATGAGACAGCGGGGGCAAGGTGAGTGATCCGTGTCAGGTATGAACCGCGGCAGGTGTGGGGATACGCGATACTTCCAAGTATCGATCAGGCATAAAAAAAAGTGTCAAGTATCGAGCGGTGCCAGTGGACAATGAGTGAGGATCTTTCTCACTTCTCTAATGTTATTTTTTCTCCTCACCGTGTTTGGCCCTTTAGAGCAAGTCTGACTTTCATGCCCCCGTTGTTTCCCATTCTTCATTAACCAATAGGCCGCACATTTGGACTAAAATGGGCCACGGTGCCAGGTAGGTGGGCTTTTAGTGGAAAGTGTCCCTCATCATCCCCTCATCACATGCTGATCTGCCAAAAGTTGTTAAGGTCTGGAGGCTCGCGGAGTGTGGGTGTGCACTAGAGCATGTGGAGCATACTAATGAAGCAATAAAAGTCCCGGCAGGAGGGGTGAGAGGAGCGGGGGGGCTGAAGGCATGTTAGAAGGAAAGGTAGCAATGAATGGTGAATTGGGACCCGCTGACAGGAGGTGTGATAATTGAGATGTTGCGACCCCACATATTACCTGCATATTGACCAAATTAGGGGTTGGGGAGTAAAGGCCAGGATGATAGGCTGGAGACCACCTGCCATAAACTACACTGTGTGTATGTGTAAACAAGAAAATGGTCTGACTTGCTTTTTTTTTTTAATCTCAGAAAAAGTAGGACACAAAAGTTTAAGGAGGTTCAAAGTTTAGTATTTTTAGATTATATAAACTTTTATACATAATGTTATGAACTAATTAACAATTATCCAATTTAATTTATTAATAAAGCAGTTTGCAAATCAAAAAAAAAATTCTATCTCTATGTTTGAGCCAATAATGAGAATAATTATAATGTCTCACATATTTATCAAATGAAAATTTCCCTTTTTTTTGTTTCTAATTATGTAGAAAATCTGTATAGTTTTGGTGCCAGACCATTAGTTGGTCAAAATGAGCATTTTGAAGACAACTTTTGTCTGTGGGAACTTGTGCTAAGAATATTCACACCTCTCTGACTTTATAATGACGAAATAACGAAAGTAAGTTGCAGCCTCAAATCCGAGTCAAAGCCGTCATTTTCTAGGTGCAGAGCACTATTACCTGCATTTTTACAGGTTTCTGCAGCATCTTGTCAAACACGGGTTTAATAACTCTTGCATATTTCTGCTTGTGTGTGTGTGTGTGTGTCCTAAGAGACACTTATGATGTGATTCATGGATGTAAGCGCGGTCTCCCCACAAGACACCATCCGCTCCCTTAGAGTGAGAAGGGCATGAGTACTCGTCCCACCTATATGTCCCTTGATGGTTGTGGATGGTAGGGGGCATGTCTTCACACTGTCCACCAGCTTGTGTGGATCTCCCTGTGGCAGCTGTGGGAGACCCTCTGCCCAATGTGAGCTCCACAATATGCCATCACTTAAAAGGAAGCATCCATGACAGATTAACTTTGAACTATGACACGTCTGCTCTGAAAGGAAGACTTTTTTCTTTTTCTTTTTAGCTGCTGAAAGGCGCTTTTTTTCCCGTAGTTTCCCAATAAGTATAATAAATTCTAGCTTTTTCAACATTTATATAACAATTCAGTTGATTTTAAAACAAAATCAGACTTGTACAGGTGTTCATCAGTCGAACTCCACAATTTATTCCTTTTCTTCACACGGAGACACAAAAAGAGGAAAAACTTCTGAATTGGGTCGGTGGTTTAACGTCATCCATGCTAGACTGAGCAGTTTTTACACATTAATATTAAGTTATACTTGCTGTTTACCTTTACATTGATGTGTTGAAAGTTTTTTAAGTCAAGGGCAGTGACTTTATAGTCATGTTTTACAAGTTTTTATGTATGTTTACCAAATATGGAATGACATGTTCAAATTCCAAGTTTAAGAAATACAGACGTGGACAAAATTGTTGGTACCCCTCAGTTAAAGAAGGAAAACACCACAATTCTTACTGAAATCACTTGAAACTCACAAAAGTAACAAGAAATAAAATTTTAATGAAAATTAAACAATCAAAATCGGCCATCACTTGAATTGTTGATTATCATAATTATTAAAAAAAAAACAAAAACTAATGAAATAGGGCTGGACAAAAATTATGGCACCCATAACTCAATATTTTGTTGCACAACCTTTTGAGGCAATCACTGCCATTAAACGATTTCTGTATTTGTCAATGAGCGTTCTGCAGCTGTTAACAGGTATTTTGGCCCACTCCTCATGAGCAAACAGCTCCAGTTGTCTCAGGTTTGATGGGTGTCTTCTCCAAATGGCATGTTTCAGCTTGTTCCACATGTGTTCAATGGTATTCAGATCTGGGCTTATGGAAGGCCACTTTAGAATAGTCCAATGCTTTTCTCTCAGCCATTCTTGGGTGTTTTTGGATGTGTGTTTTGGATCGTTGTCCTGTTGGAAGACCCATGACCTGCGACTGAGACCAAGCTTTCTGACACGAGGCAGCACATTTCTTTCCAGAATACCTTGATAGTCTTCAGATTTCATGTTACCTTGCACACTTTCAAGACACCCTGTGCCAGATGCAGTGAAGCAGCCCCAAAACATTACTGAGCCTCCTCCATGTTTCACTGTAGGGACAGTGTTCTTTCCTTCGTGTGCTTGGTTTTTGAGTCTATGAACATAAATACCTTGAATCAGTTGTCATTAAAGACACTTTAACGGAGCAGTCATTTATCACCTGATCAGCAGTACACCAGACCAATCCATTTTTGTTTTACCAGAACCTGAAGAAAAGTTTATTTCATCATGATTTTTGTTTCTCCAATACAACCCAACAAGGTAACCCAATTACATGTAAATCCATTCCATTTCGTCGTCTTCTGCATATCCGGGGCTGGGTCGTGGGGGCAACAGCCTCAGACAGGTAGCCCGGGCATATCTCACCCTAGCTGCATCCTCCAGCTCACCCGAAAGGATCCCGAGTCGTCACCTGGCCAGCTCTGAGACATGGTCTCTTCAGCGGGGAAGACTATGATAAATCCTATTTTCATATAAAGCAGTTACCAAAATGCTACTAAAAACAAATAAGCAGCATGTTTCCAGCTGATTGTTTTTGTTTTGTTTTTTTTTTCAAACAAGCTGAGATTCTGACAAAAATAAGATACGTTGTCCAAACAGTTAAAATTTCCGTTGATCTTAAACATAAGTTTCTCTTCTAAATATGCAGACACAGATCAGGGTTTTTTTAACCCTGATACATCAAGCTGGTTCTTTCACTTTGTGAAAAACAGGCTAACCTCGCAGCATGGGGGTACGATTGCGCTACAATCTGTGGGGTGCACTTTATGACCAATCCAATTATTCCTTTCTGGTCAGGATTGAAGGTGACGTATGTAAAGCCCTTGAACAGTAATTGTGTTCTGGAAAGCAGAGCATAAAAACAAACTTTCCCCGTCAGCAGCAGAGCAACCATATCTTTCCCTGATAAACTTTTAGATTCTTAACACTTTATTAATCCCGTTTTGGGGAAATTTGTGTGTTCGCTAGCTCCAAGCAGTTAGAGAGAGAACTCCAAAACAGCTTCATGACAACTGCTAGGCGGTGTCGAGTTGGGTAGGGGGGAGCTGGAACAGCTGCTTGGTGGAACAGTCTTTACAGTTAAATTCTCATTCTGGAAATGTCACCAACACTGACCTCCTTTTTCAGTTACCAAACTACAAAAAAACGACTTTTTCCAATTGCTGCAATCGTAAGCTAATGTAGGAATAAAATGAAATTGAGCAGAGGCACTGTATGGCGCCGGCCTGTTGAGGAGTTGTTTGTTTTCCACCCAAATAAAAGAATGCGAGTGGAAGCCACTGAGGGGTCTAAATTGTTCCTTCATCACATGTCGAGCTTCATTACTTTTCACGAACAATCGCTGGTAAGTAAAATTTTAAAATCTAGAAGCATGTTTCCACATCATCACCAGTGAGCAGGATGTTTGGTGCTGCTTTTAAAGGTCTAAAATAATACAAAACAAGTTCATATAAGTCCTTAAAAACACCAAAAACAGCAATTTGGTTTGTTCAAGTATTTACTGAAGGATGGAAAAACATCGGCTGATTCCAATATTTTATGATGTCTAGGTAAACACATCTTTTTGGGGGGGTTGAATATCTCACCTTTTTTCACTCCTGTTTAGGAGTAAAATCGTGGTTTAAAAACTTTTGTCTCCTTTGGGCTATGGTGTACATTTTGACTACCCATGTGCACTTGAGCACCATTATTTTCTAGTTGGAATTAGTAAATAAAATGTAAAGTTTTCTGTTGGATATTTTAGCGTTCAGGACTAATTTGTGAAGCAACTGCTTTACAAATGTGTAAATTTTTAACTCTCAGTAGGGACTCTGTGACTTTATAACAGCGGAATTAAACATTAAAAATAAAATAGCTTAGTAAAGAATATTACAAAGTCTTTAAATGTGACAATTCAACTGCTACATTTGGATTAAACCTCAAATATCCACTTGTCATGTACATATTTATTTTACGTTTTGTTTTGTTTGTCATATATAGACATTTCCATTTTTTTAAAAATCATAATGCACAGACAATAAAGCATAGCTTAACTTAAAATAATGCTTCATTCATTCTACAAAACCTTTCTAACTCACTCTTATAAAACGTGTTTCTGTATCTGAGTCATGTTGGCATCAAGAAATTCTTTCTGCCCATTATTGATTCCCTGAGTAATTCAGTAGAAATTAGGACATTTTTTTCCAGTAATTATCATGAAGATTTTCATCTCCACTTGTTAACCAGTGCTTAGATCTACAGATGGGAGTGTTTATTTTTCTTGTTTTGATTTGAGATTTTAGGTTAGGGAAGCCGACCAGATCCTCTGGTTGAACTAGTTTGGGGTTCGCTCTCACTTTGGGTTTTATGTCCCTGACATTCTTCTCTCTCAAACATGTTTGTTTATTATGTGTTCATATGAAATCTTTTTTAATCATTTCTGTTTTGTGGAGGTGTCACAGTCTGTGAGTCTTTTAACTTCCTTGCATTTGCTTCCTTGCTCACTTGGAAAAGCCATTATTTCCACATCACCTGAAGAATCCTCCTTGTTGGCCAGATATCATTATCTCTGTGGTTTGGTAAACGCTGTGTCCAAAAACCGTCTTGATGCTTTAGAGGTTCCCATTCAAAAGAACTCTTTTGTATCTTGTGCATCTAAGGGGGAAACGATAGCTCAGTGGTAGAATGTTCGCCCTTGGACCGGAAGTTCGTCGGAAGTTCGCTTGGTCGAATCCTACTGAGCTCATGCCGAGGTGTCCTTGGGGAAGACTCCAATCCCACCATTTCTCCTACCATTGGCACCATCGTAGCAGCCTGCTGCGGTGTAATGCAGCACACAAATTTTCCCGTTGAGGGATGAATAAAGTATGTAAATTAAATTAAATGTAAACAACCATAATTTGGGTTTCGGATGATTCATTACAGAAGATTAAAAATCTTACTGATTTGTAAACCTTTATCACAAAGGTTGACTGTTGCTAAAGCCCCCACTCAGAAAACACGGGCTCTGCCTTCAAAATGAGACACGAGAAGGAGAGCATGTGCAATGAAATGCTTCCTGCTTGGTGGAACATGTCCTCAATGTAAATTGCCCATCGTACCTGTAGAAACCACAAATTTGTCGTCAAGTCACGGAAAAATTTAACCACTGAATAATTCTCAAATTCTCTTTGGTGACAAAGACAAGGTCCACACATTACTGTTACAAGTTGAAAAGTTCTGAGAAGTTTATTTGAGATGGAACCTTAGGTTTTCTTCATTAATTGGAAGGGTTGGCCTTTCGAAGGCAGATTTAAAATAACTTGGGACGCTGGAATTTTGATCACGACTTTGTATGTGATTGGTGCTATACCATTGAGGTGTAAAATATTCCTGTTTCATGCAAACTTTATAACTTTCTATATACTAAAGTAGACTATAAATAAAATACGTAGAACGAGAATTGAGACTGTTGTAGAAGTGTGGCCATGACAGTATGGTCACGGTGAAAACTGGAATCTCTATGTGCTATTTTTTTATCACACTAACTCTCACCATTTAAGTAAGTTATTGTTTTATCTCAATAAAAATAAATAATTAAGTTAAAAATGAGCAATTTTAACTTCAGCAAACTGCTGCAAAAATGAAGGTTTGAAAGATTTTACCTCTTGGCTACTGAATGGGGGCGGGAGTCTTTTAATTTCAAATTTTGTTAAAATCTAAAAGCTAACGGGCAGATAAATCCTAATCAGTCACACCCAGTGCTACTCCAGCGTATTCCTGATGGACTTCGTGCTTTGGGTCGTGTGGGTTAAAAGTCAGAGAAAGTTGGCTGGAGATTGAGGGAGCTGGCATTTCTCATGAGGGACAGTTATGATGGATAGTTCCGGCCCCTCGTCCTCTGCCTCCCCACACCCTTCTCCATTGGCTCCACACTCACCTCTCCACCTCCTGGCGCCATCCCTCTATCCCCTCTTATCCTCTGACCAGATGTGTTCATTGAACTCTGTCAAAAATAATAAAACACTGGCTGCGAGGTGCAGGAGCGCTGGGCCGACAGAACAGGACAGGAAGGTCAGCGTGTATTTAAATCCAAGTGAAGAACGGCAATTATTAAACAGATTAGTGCTAACAGGGCTAATAAAACTACCACTATGTTCTCGTCCTCCAAACACACACTCATAGAAAAAAAATTACTGAGCCAAAATGAAAAGGTTCAGTGAAAAAAAAGACATAATATTTCACAAGATTTTGCATGAGTGACCTATCAAATCAATTACAGCTATGATCATTTTTATACGATAAGAATTGTTTAATACGATATAATCTGACTCAAAACCAGGTAGAGTTGGTGAAGTAACTCTAAATTTGTGATACCTTACATATTTCTATTTACGGAGATAAAAATGTTGCGGCCATGTTCAAACTACATTTGAAGCAGTCATGTTTTAAAATGACTGCTTCAAATTCACATCTACTTGTCAACCATCATCCAAACATGGATAGTGCTTTTAAAAAGCGTTCGACAATTGGAAAAAAAAAAAAAAAAGCCTGAACATTAATATTCTTTTGGAATAAAAGTTTCAGTCCAAAAAGGGTCCAGAAATGCAAAACCTTTGATTTCATACCAATGAAAATGAAATCTGGCTGTAAATGAAGTTCCTAACGGACAAATGCAGTTATAATTGAATTGAATTGATATTGTGATATCAATTCAATGTGACACTATCATTGTCCCAACATATGAATTACGTATATGTTAATGCTTAAATGAACTTCTATAAGTTCTAAATCCAAAAGGACCACATATACTAGCATGAATACACAACAACAAAACAAAAAGTTTTATTCACGTTAGCAAGTTAGCACTGGCAACATATATGGAGCGCACGCGCGGCTCAACAGGAAAGGAGTTGTAACCATAATTCTTCTATTGCCCGTTAAACTGAGCTGTTGTTTTCCTAATTTTCTTTTTCTCCTTTCGGCATTTCCCTTCAGGTGTCGCCACAACAGGTCAGTTTCTTCCATCTAACCCTATCTGCTGCATCCTCTTCGGTCACACCAACTATCTTCATGTCTTCCTTTACTGTATCCATGAACCTCCTCTTTGGTCCTAATCTAGGCCTCTTTCGTGGTGGTTCCAAACCTAGTATCATTCTTCCGATGTACTTTCTCTTGTTTTCCTAATGGTATCACAATATGTAAGCGTTTAAATTGAATATGCTTGTAACGTCTGTTACTGGATTGTAACAAGAAAAATATTGTAAACCTGTTTTTCTCAGTAACACATTATTTTACTGTTTTACAGAAAAGGGAACATATTAAAATAACTCTTAACCTGACAGCTGTAACTAGGTGGTACTATTTATTATTACCAAACATTCACATTGTGATCTCGCTCCTTTTTTCAAGGAGATAGACATATTTTCTACAACCCAAAATTCTTTCGATTGATTTGACAACAACAAAAAATTCCATATTTTTTATGCTCACTGAGGCCCCGTCCACACGTAGCTGGGTATTTTTGAAAACGCATATCTGCTGTCCTTCGTTTTAGGAAAACACTCGCGTCCACACATAACCGTTTTCAAAATATCTGCGTTCACACGGAACTGTATACAGTGGTGGTCAAAAGTTTACATACACTTGTAAAGAACATTATGTCATGGCTGTCTTGAGTTTCCAGTTATTTCAACAACTCTGATTTTTCTCTGATATAGTGATTGGAACAGATCCTTCTTTGTCACAAAAAACATTCATGAAGTTTGATTCTTTTATGACTTTATTATGGGTAAACTGAAAATGTGACAAAATCAGCTGGGTCAAAAATATACATACAGCAATGCTAATATTTGGTTACGTGTCCTTTGGCCATTTTTACTTCAATTAGGCGCTTTTGGTAGCCATCCACAAGCTTCTGGCAAGTTTCTGGTTGAATGTTTGACCACTCCTCTTGACAGAATTGGTGCAGTTCAGTTAAATTTGTTGGCTTTCTGACATGGACTTGTTTCTTCAGCATTATCCACATGTTCTCATTGGGATTTAAGTCAGGACTTTGGGAAGGCCATTCTAAAACCTTAATTCTAGCCTGATTTAGCCATTCCATTACCACTTTTGATGTGTGTTTGGGGTCATTGTCCTGTTGGAACACCCAACTGCGCCCAAGACCCAACCTTCGGGCTGATGACTTCAGCTTTTCTTGAAGAATTTGAAGGTAATCCTCCTTCTTCATTGTCCCATTGACTCTCTGTAAAGCACCAGTTCCATTGGCAGCAAAACAGGCCCACCGTGCTTGATGGTAGGCATGGTGTTCTTGGGGTTAAAGGCCTCACCTTTTCTCCTCCAAACATATTGCTGGGCATTGTGGCCAAACAGCTCAATTTTTGTTTCATCTGACCACAGAACTTTCCTCCAGAAGGTCTTATCTTTGTCCATGTGATCAGCAGCAAACTTTAGTCGAGCCTTAAGGTGCCGCTTTTGGAGCAAGGGCTTCCTTCTTGCACGGCAACCTCTCAGTCCATGGCGATGCAAAACACGCTTGAGTGTGGACACTGACACCTGTGTTCCAGCAGCTTCTAATTCTTGGCAGATCTGCTTTTTGGTGCTCCTGGGTTGACTCTTCACCCTCCTGACCAGTTTTCTCTCAGCAGCAGGTGACAGCTTGCGTTTTCTTCCTGATCGTGGCAGTGACAAAACAGTGCCATGCACTTTATACTTACAAACAATTGTTTGCACTGTTGCTCTTGGAACCTGCAGCTGCTTTGAAATGGCTCCAAGTGACTTTCCTGACTTGTTCAAGTCAATGATTCTCTTTTTCAAATCTGTGCTGAGCTCCTTTGACTTTCCCATTGTAGCGTTTGTGGGTGTTTTTATCCAATGAGCCCTTATTAAATGGCCTCAGAGAATTCACCAGCTGTAGTCACTCATAATCACTCACAAGAAGTTAAGAGGTCATGCTATGAAGCTCATGTCATTGACACAACTTTCTAAGTCTCCAAAATTGCTCATTCATGTTGCTGTATGTATATTTTTGACCCAGCTGATTTCGTCACATTTTCAGTTTACCCATAATAAAGTCATAAAAGAATTAAACTTCATGAATGTTTTTTGTGACAAAGAAGGATCTGTTCCAATCACTATATCAGAGAAAAATCAGAGTTGTTGAAATAACTGGAAACTCAAGACAGCCATGACATTATGTTCTTTACAAGTGTATGTAAACTTTTGACCACCACTGTAAATATGCTACAGAGTGCGATTATGAGCATGCCAGACCAGCAGTCGGCAGTATTGATGTAAACGTAACTTTTGAGCTATCCAATCAGAGCACCGCTGTCGTCATTTCTGCAAAACCTGAAACATGGTGCCAGGCATCTTGTTTGTAAAGTTAATAAAACACAGCAAAATATAGGTTTGGTCCATGCTGCCCAAACCTTGTTTGCGATCCAAACAAGGATGCACACGAATGACGTATGTGCATTACTTGTTGCAGGTAGTGACGCATAAAAATGTAAATCTCCTTTTTTGCACGTCCACATGCAAACACAAAAACGGAGTTTTCCAAAATCTTCATTTTGACTGGAGTTTTCAAAAACGCCGGTCAGGGCCTGAGTCAGACGTACGTGTATATCAAATTTTGTAACATTTAACTTTTCACCAACTGGGTTTGGGTGGAGAGTGAAAATTTCAATGAAAAAATAATAAACTCTAAAAAGTTCAGAATTAATTTACCAAACATTCCAATGAAAAACTTTCTAAGTTTTTTCAATGTTTTTTCTCTTTTCTATTTTCTTCCGATTCACCAAAATCTAGCAGGTTAAAATTTTAGTTCCTACTAGACAAAGAAATTCTTTACTAAATTTAATACTACTGTTTATTAAAAAATCATTTTGATTTGTTCCCACTTATTAATGAGATGGTATTTCTCACAAACACACACCTGAAAAGTTTCATTGGATAAAGACTGCAGTTCATTTGTTTCAACAAATTAATCTTGGAGAAAAATGTTTCAAATAAGGTTTTTATTTACAAACCCACCATATAATGTCTTGTAGGGATCCAGCCAGTAGATGTATTAAACTGAGTTATTATAAATGTCTATCCACAAAGACGGGCTTCAAAAAGATTTTAAAGTTCTCATTTCTAGAAATAATTTTTTAGTATTACTTTATGAATGAGAAGTTTGTCTTCTTAAAATGCGGATTGGGAGTTTATAGTTACGTATCTATTTGAACTTAAAAATACAAGATAAAGCCCGTAGGAGTTTAAAATCCTTTTGGCATCACATTCTGTATCTGCTTCATGGCTTCACATTTCCATTCAATTTCAATTTTTAATTCAATTTCAATTTTATTTATATAGCCCAAAATCACAGAATTTCTGTCTCAATGGGCTTCACATTGTAGATTCAGAAGGAAGAAAAACAAGAAAAAAGAGGAATGTAGAAACAGAATACACAGAAAGAAAGCTAACTAACAAATGCTAGCTTAGCTAGACAATGTTAGGGCCTTCCTGTCCTTAGACTCTCCTTCACGGTGAGGAAAAACTCCTAAAAAACCCATATGTGGGGATCCACACAAAAAGGAGATCCCTCCCCCAGGATGAGCATCCAATGTGTCAAAGATTATTGTTTAAATATTAGCTTAATCTACAGCTAAATATCTAAAGAAGTCAATAGATGTTCGTCATCCTGATGGAAATACGGGGGGCTCCTCAGCTCGGAGATGTCCAGGATGTGACAAAAAAAAAAGAAAAGCTGGAAGAGTAAAAACCCAGAAACAAGTTACCACCTCATCATCGTTATATCACAGGTAGAATCAAGTTAGTTCCGAACTCACCGGACTATGATGACACATCAGCTGATGCCAGTATTTTATGTGCATCTCAAAAGTTCATAAAAAAATTAACTTTCTAAGCTTTTATCTTTTAGAAACATGTGAAGCTTTAAATAGTCACCAAAGTGTTTTTCTTTTAGAAGTGATTTGGTGATTTTTAAAACATTTGTATTTTGTTTTTCTAATGTAACAACCAACGAGTTCCTGCTACAGCGATGACGTGCTAGCTACATCTATTATGCTTTTTATATAGCAGGAAGTTCACCCCTCCACTCATGCTCTCCGTGGATGGAGGAGTTGAATTTTAGAGGTGGAGCCTGTGCTTTCTAACGACAGGTGATAGGATGAGCAATAGCCGGGTCGCTACCCTTTCTGGTCTGTGACAAAGCTTTAACTATCTGTGAGATTTCATAAGTATTGAGTAATGGAGGTTTGAAAATCAAATTTGTGGTCGTTTAAGTACAGAAGATACAATGAGACAAGAATTGTTTTGCTTGTTTTGAGAGCTTTAATGTGATAAAAAGTGTTTGTCTTTTAAGTGTGAACACCCTTTTTTTTGGGGGGGGAGGGGCTGGGGGCTTTCCCCTGAGGAAAGGCTTTTCACAGGTTGATTTTATGGATAATATTATCTTACCCTTTATGTGCTGAAGTTCTAGTTTACGGTTGACTTTTAACTTCTTCGGTTGGACATGTTGGTACCAAAAAGGCTATACGGCATGTTTTTGGCAACACACATGCACTTGCACACCAGTTATGAGTACCTAGGTGGGCAGAGTTTTTCACTCGTGGGGCACAAACGGTGTAATTTACTAAACAAACCAAAAAACATATCATGAGATGTGTAGAAAATATGCTTTGATTGAATCGTTTCTAATCAAAACCATAATATTGTATTTTCCATCTACTTGACTTATTTTTGCTCCACTCGTCTCTACATCTCACTGTCTTGAAGAAGCCCATCTGCTTTTAAGATCTTATGATACTAGGCCAAAGTAAACAGAGAGAAATGGGGTTAAATTTCAAGTAAAAAGGAAAATTGTTCTCTGTTTGTTTGCGTTTAACTTCTTATTGTTTGATTATCTGGATTTAAATCATTGATGAGTTTTTATTTGCTCTGTGAAGCACTTTTTGTAACTTTTTTTGGGCTTTATTCAAAAAAGTTTGATTTGATTTGATAAAGTGGGGCCAAAATATTTATTTAAAAAAGGACTTTCTGACCAAAAAGATTCATAAAAACGACCCCAAATGTCAAAGAAAAAACTTATAGATTCCAATATTCCTAAAATGGGTCTCACCAATAATCTGTTTTTTTATCTATTTGGAGACACTTGAATTGAAGGGACGTAAAAAAAAAAAAAAAAAAAAAAAAAAAAAACGGTGAAAAAGGTCCATTTCTATAATCTCATGTTTGAAGGTTTGGCCAGTCATACTTTACCCTCAGGTGTTAGTTTACTCATCTCTATTTTAAATCATCTTTTGTTGTCTTTATTGAGAAATAAAAACCCAATTTGAACAAACGTATGACCCCATCGTGCACTGTGCTGGTAGCGTTCACATTTACAAAAGAAACAGCATTGCACAAATTTGGGACACAAAAGATGGAAAGTTTTCACTGATTTCTTCGGTATCGACAGATAAAACGAGCAGAAAGAATGTCAAACTCTGCTTTTTTCTATATGTTGAACCCGAGTCAGCTGATGGAGCCTGAAGTGGAAGAAGAAGGGAATGGGTGAGGAAGGGAGAGAAAAGGAATGTGTGTGTGAGTCTCTTTTTGATGTGGTAGCTGAGGAAGGCCCTTTGGGACGGAATGAAATAATAAAAAAAAAAACACCTCTCCTGAAACTTAGCAGGAGCGCCCGGTGACCACCTCCTCTCCTCCCTCCATCCCTCCATCACCCCCTCTCTGAGAGCTGCCAGATGAGAGCGAGGGAGTGATGACAAAGATGGAGACAGGTCGGCCACGTTGATGGTTTGACTGATGATTTCCTTCACAAACACACACACACACCCTACTCACTAAACCTCCACGTCCTTCTTCTTATTCCTTATACTCATCCTCCCGCCTCCTCCCACCTCTTCGTGGCCTTGGCCCTGCAGGCAATACACACTCTTTACCTTACATACACACACATCATGCTTAGGCCTCCAATTAAATCAAAAGTGGTTTGTTTTTATTGGTCTTTTGCGCTGACAAGTGGGCTATCATTCTGACGGCTCTACCTGTCAGCGAGCAGCTGAAAATCCTCCGCTGACAATGCCCAATGCTTCCAATTAGGAGAGAATCAGACTCGCCATCTTTCCAGCCCCTTTTTCCCTCCCTTCTCTTCTTCTGCACTCACTCCACGATCCTCTACAATCACCCCCTCCCCACCACACACACACTTTCCCTCTTCTTTGCAATACCTCCCTCCTCTATATCTCTCTCTCTCTGTCTCCGCTGCAAATTACCAACACAAAACGCAGGTTGGTGGCGCGCGGTCCTGGGCCCTGTCAGCATTAATGAGACGATGAAGGTTTATTTGGCCCGCATGCATGTGCTAAATTCTTTCTTGTGTGACAGCTGACTGGGAAATGTGAGTGTTAACCTTATAAAAGATTCAGCGGGTTCTCATTATTTTCTGTCAACTCCCAGTACCTGGTGGCGCATCATTTGCATCGCTGACTGGTCCGAGGTGCACCAGCTCCGTAGCTTTAGTTTTTTTTTTGTCTTTTTTTTCTCTTTTTTTTTGCTCCCTCTCTCTCTCTTTCTCTCTCTATTGCTGTTTGTTTGTTGAAAGGGAGTCATCTTTATACACGCATCCCCCTGGAAAGACACCATGTTCCACAACCACAGAGATGCCAAAGTTTACTCAAAAGCGACACCCATTTTTTTTTTTTTAAACAAAACATCTCCGGATTCATATTTAACACGTCTGCTCAGCTGAGTGAGTAAATAAAATGGAGCACATGTTTTTCTCATCTCTTCTTTTTTTTTTTCATGCCCTGACAAAAGCTGAAGAGGCCCAGCAGGCATTATTAGTGCTAAAGCTTATGGACAGGATTCCAATAATGGAAAGGAGAGAAAACAAAATACAGCACGTGTCTGCAGATAGATTATTAACCCTGACAGGTCAGTATGGACTACTATGATGAAACTGCTCCTGGTGACACTTTATCTTGCTTTTTTTTCTCCCTCTTGACTTGATGCCTGTGGATGAATTGGAAGACCTGGTCAGAATTTAATATTAAAATCAATATGTGTGTGGAAGATGGAAAGTTTTCAGCTGGGATGTCAGATCGCTTCACTGCAGGGTGTCCACTTTGTTTTGACACAAATCTGAGTTGAAGGTTGCTCAGTTTGGACCGCTTAGAAAGTCTTATTTCAGCAGGAGGTGAAGAGGCGGACAGTAATTCATTTCCTCTCTTTAACATGGATCAATAACACCCACAACCTGCCAGTATGAGTGTGTGTGTGAGTCAGATTCTGACCCTTTCCATGGCTTATAAAGATGAGGAGAACCAGAAATGGTGTGAGCTGGATAAAGGACACACACTCTCTCTCACACACTCACACTTTGTTTTAAATTTGTAAATTTTGAAAGCAAGAAACTTAATAAAAGTTAAATGTCATTTTTATAAATAAATAAAAAAATTGAAGCTTGATTTCCTCTATTTTATAAGTTTATCGTGAAAACGTGTCGAGATCAACTTTTTGTGTTCTATTACAGACATTTTTGGTCAAAACAAACATCCATGTATATTTACATGAATCTACTTTTAAAAACGAACTAATTAATTGCAAATCTGAGTAAAATATCACGATTAACCACAAATGAAGGAATTTGACTATAATTAATAGCTACCAGTGATTAATTGTGATTAATCACATTGAATTTACCAACAACCACAACATTGTAAATTTACTACATTTATTTTGAGATAACTTTGACACACTTTGCTGTAAACATCTTCACAGCAAAAGAAACGTGCATTTTTAGGTTTCGTGGTTTTATTATGTTTAACTTGTCCGGAAATTTTCACATTCGTGAAAAGTGCTTTAGAAACAAAGCAGATTTTGAAAGACGACTCACAATGCATTTTCGCAGGCAGTAGAGCCGCGATGTGAAGCTGAAAAAGTCACAGGTTGTCGAACCCTGTGCTAGGTTATAGCATCATACCAATAAGAAAAACGAGTCTTCTGTATTCTCGCTGTCTATTCGTGAATGCTGGAATACGTGGCGACTTGCTGCCCCTGTTAGAGTCACTTTGATTCTTTTTGTGGCGATCATCAAATTAATCAATGTAAGATTTGAAATCAACACGATTAAGTTGAAAAAATGAACCGACTGTGTTAACGCATTGATTTTCCAAGCACAAATTGGTTTACAAACACATACAGTATATATATATATATATATATATATATATATATGTATACATGTATATTAATACATACATATGTATGTATAAATATATACATGTGTGTAAATATATACGTACGTGTATATAAATATATGCATATGTGTACAAAAATGTATGTATGTGTATAAATATATATGTATATGTGTGTAAATATATTTGTATGTGTGTATAAATATATACAAGTGTATATAAAAATATACGTATATATATATGTGTATATATATATATATATATATATACATATGTATAAAAATATACACGTATGTGTATACATATATACATAAATGTGTATAAATATATATGTTTGTATAAATATATACATATTTGTATACATTTGTGGATAAATATGGATGAATGTTAACATGTATGTATCAATGCTTACAGATGATGTAAAATAGTATCAGTACATACTTATATGATGGATATAAATATATGTAGATGGACTTGTAAAATTAACCAATAAGAACTTCTAGAAATCAATACAGTATAAACCAAGTTAAATATACAAATAATTATTTCAACAACATTTTTTACACTCTTTGAGTTCTTCAATTTTGCAATATATTTTTTTATTTTTAAGTTTGTAATTTGTGCAAAAAGTCTCCTAAAATTAAAATATTTCCCCTTTATTTGAAATATTATCTATCTGTGTATAGACGTATATAAATATTTGAATTTGTAATGCCATACTTATTGATTCATTCATCTGTTTAAGTGCTTATTCCAATCAGGTCGTGAAAAATGTCAAATTATTCTGATAAAAAATAAAAATTGATTAAAAAAAGAAGAAGAAAATGCATGTAAAATTGAAATACAAGAACATCTTGGAGCAAAAAAAGTTTGATTTTCATCCAGAAAAACCTTTGTTCACACATAATGATTCATTTCAAAAGTCCCATAAGTTGTTTTAGACAACTTGGAAAAAAAAACTTTTATAGTAATAATGAAAATAACAACAAAAAAAAAGTAAAGTGTAAGAAGTTTATGATTAATTCATCAGCATCTAACTGGAGTGTTTGGACGGTGGGAAGAGTGAGGATGAGGAGGAAAAGGAAGCATCAAACCACAGCTCCTTTTCATGCCCCAGCAGAGGAGAAAGAAACAGCTAAGTCAGAGAGAGTGTGTGCTTGTGTGTGTGTTGTCCCCGCCTTGCATGTGACAGCTTGCAGCCGTGATAGGACCCCCAGGGAGCGGATTCACTAACCTGCCGGTGTCTGCGAGGCCGGCGTGCGCCTCCAATCTGCTGCTCACATAGGGTGGAGGTGTGTGTCTAATAGAGAGTGTGTGTGAGCGTGCTGGGGGTTTCCATGATAATACGAAGGGGGCTAGTTAGTCAGATTATTAAAGGGGCAAAGTGTTTTGCAGGATGAAGCTGAAAAGTGCGCACAATGGTATTTCACGCATATTAAAGGGGAAAAGTGCACACAAAAGCGCCTTGAAGTTTTTTTTTTTTTTTTTTTGCGCCAAACCGTTGGGAGTATTGTGCGCAATTATCAAGGACGATTAGAAAGTGATTATGCTTTTAATCTGATGTTTAACGGTGGGACCAATCAGAAAAAACTTAGAGAGTATTTTAAAAAAATTTTTGGAAAAAAATACTGTGATTTTTAAAAACAACAAACAAAAACACAGAAAAAAGTTTTAAGAAGTGAAAACTGACGATAAAAATATTTTAGAGGGAAAAAAGATTTGAACATGAGCAAAAAAGTGACAAATATATTTATTTATAATCGATTGATCTGAAAATATTTTATTTAAATAAGATGTGGCTACACACAAAATACTTTTCTATACGTATCGATACAAGTTTATATGTTGATATAAATATTTGTTTTGTTATTAATAAACAAATATATGTTTATATTTACATAAATCAATATATCTCATATTTGTAGCTCAAATTATGGCACAAATTTAAAAATATTATGTTCCCAATTTTACAATCCAATTTTTCTTGAAAAACAAAACAGAAAACTTTGTTGTTTTTTTTTTCATTTTCCAAGAAGATATTTCCATTTTTTTTTTCAAATGAAACATTGAATCTAAGCTAAATTCGAGTTGACAAAAGAGACATAAAATGTGAACCATGTGTGTGGCAGGCAGCTGTGAAGGAGGCAAACAATCTAGAGAAAAGAAAGAAAGAAATAAAGGGATGCGTGGAGAGGCAAAAAAAAAAAAAAAGAAAAAAGCCAGCGAGCTGCTCCACATAATAACCCCATTAGAAGCCTCATCAATGATGTAATGAAAGCAAACAGTGTGAAAATTGCCTGTAAACAGTTTGGATCTGAGTCTCCTGATGAATTCAGTGTCTCTTTTATCAAAGTGAGGAAGAGCCAGAGAGGAGATGTGAGGGGAGGGAGGGAGGATGGCTGAGTTAGTGGGTGTGGTTGGAGGTCCATTTCCAGTTCCCCATCAGCCAATGAAGACTTGTCGCAGGGGACTCACGTGGACTAGACGCTCTTAAAAACCAAGCTCCTGACTTTTCGTCAAGTTCAATTTTTTTGGGATTCCCTCCCTCATTCCCTCAGTCACATCTCTCTTCCCGCTTTACTTACAGTTGTGACTATTTAACCTACTTTACCTTCCTTGGACACTTTTTATTTCTACACTTTCTCGTTTCAAATTTTCCACATTTTTTTTTCTTATTTTTTCATTTTTTAAATAAAAAAAGGCTCTCCGTTTGACCCGCGAGGAATGCCGAGAGTTTTGCTGCAACTCGTGGATCTGTCCGTGGTGCTGAAGCAACATAAACATGTGCGCTTTTTTTGCTCTTTTTCTCTGAGCGCAGCAACTTGCCGGAAGCAAAAAGAAATAATCGATTAAAAAAAAATTGGATAAAAGTGTTGGTTTGTAAAATAGCTTGGGGATATTTGATCAAGTGGGGCTAAAAAAAAAGATATTGGAGACAAGATTTTTTTTTTCAAATTCTCCCCTCTTTAAAAAAAATTATAAATCCTCCTGTAAAATCAAATGTTAAATTGAGGATTTCCTGATCAGAGCAATGGAGGCTTCCGCCAACGGCTCCAGTTTCGGCATCGATTCGCTTCTGTCCCACAGACCTGGAAGTCCGGTATCCAAATCTGAAAACCTGGTGGGGGAATGCAGATCTCCTCTGGAGTTCAGCCCGCGATCAGACGTGGAAAGCGGCTGTTCTTCTCCTCCTTCTCCACGGAGAGAGTGCGTGGATGAAGTGGCGCAGAGGCAAGGTCACGGTGTGGTTCTGCCGCAGCACCTTCAACACGCGCAAATCTCCGCAGGGTCCCAGCAAAGGACCGTGACCTCTTCTTTCCTCATCAGAGACATTCTGGCGGACTGTAAGCCCCTGGCCGCTTGCGCGCCTTATTCCAGTAACGGGCAGCCCACCCAACAGGGGGGCTTACCATCTAAACTGGCTGAAGATTTCATGGAAAAAATCCACAGCAATTCCTCATCAGACAGTGAATATAAAGGTAAAAAAAAATCACTCTAAATATCTCATATTTATTTTTAATTTTACACATTATTTTATCTGCTTGAAACTCAATTTGATAATTTTTTTCACACAAACTATTTCAGATTTTTCTCTAAAGTTATGTCAAATTAAAATTATTATTTTAAAAAAAAATATCGTATAAAATAAGATTTATTTTGGTTGTGTGACGCAAAATGTATTTTTTTAAGAATTAAAATATTAATTGAGAACACTTTAAAATTTCAACAAAGCAAAAAATAAATAAATGGGCGTTTTTATATAATTAAAGTGAAAAGTAGGGTTTTTAATATAATTATTGATTCAAATTTTATTTAAAATTGCATTTACATTTATTGTAAAGAAATTTCATATAAACATAAAAATAGTTTCAAAGCTGAGTAAAAATATCAATATGTTTGTGTTTTAAAGGCAAACAATTATAGAAGAATATTTTTAAAAAATAGCTGAAAATTTCATTAAATAAAAATGTGTTTTTTTTTTTTTTTTTGAAAATAAACTTATTTGATTTTAAAATATAATTAATTGTTTTGACAAATATATAAAAATAAATATAAATCACAAAAAAGCCAGATAAATCCCAAAAATTGCTATTTTTTAAAATTAAAAACTAAATACCAGAAAATTAAAGGCGGTTTTCTCGTAATTTATTTTGAGTTAAATGAGTCTAAAATGTTGATTATTTTTACTGATCAGTGGGTGAATTAGCAGAAAATGTGTTAGTGTCAGAGAGGAGGAGATGACAGGGTCGCCTGCAGATAAATACCATCAAGGGGTCTCTCTGTTTCCAATCATGTCAGCCCAGAACAGACATGTCACCTCCATTGACAGTTTAATGAAGCGATGCTTGGAAAAATAAAAAGCTGCTGGGGGCAACGAGAAGAAACATAAAACTAAATCATACGCAGGAACTTTTCACCATTTCACCTTCTTTTTTTCTTCAATGATTAAAGTCAAAATCGTAATTTTAACTTATTGACAGGATGTAAAAAAAAAAGAAAATCTGCAGTGATTGCTCCAACTTTGATTTCCCACCAAACTGTGGATTTTTTTTTTATTATTATTTCAGGCAATTTGTCCCCGCAGCTAATCAGATTTGTTCCCCGCACACACACCCTCACACTTTCTGATTTCCACTCATTTTTTCAGGCGGCTCTGAACTTTCTCTGGTCTCGCTTGAAAGGCGTTTGTTTCCCCTTGTGGCTCAATTAGGTGGATTATTGCTTCCTGAAACTACTCAGCATCCCTCCATCATCACTTCCTCGACTTGTCTTTAGATTTTCACCCTCATTCGCACTTTTAGACGCTTTTTTTTATTATTTCAAAACTATGTTTAATAATATTATTGAGAAAACAAATAATATTTTTAAAAGAAGCAAAACAAACAAAAAACAAGCAAATTCACAGAAAAAACATATAAAAACATTTTTCTTTAACCTTCAGGTTCTAAACTTTGAGCTAATTGTACTTTTCTTAAAAATAAGACCAAATGAACGCAGCATCCCGGAGTGTAGTTTTTTTTTTTTTTTTTTTAAAAAGAAACACAACAAAAAAAAGTGTAAATTTATTAATTAATGGCCAAAAATAAATTAAAGACAAATTGACTTCTTGTTTCGTACAAACTATGTTCTTTAAACAGAAAACAGTGTCTAAGATTATTTGAATCGTGAAGGCGGGTCAGATCATTTCAAACAAGGACTGACAAATTTAATCAAAATATTTACACATTAAATCAGCAACAAAAATATTGTTTCTGTTTATTTGATGTTTTTGTTTTATTTTTATTTGAAATGAAACATTGTGATTTTTATTATTATTATTATTAGTAACAAAAATTGTCATCGATTGAACAATATTTTAATGAAAATAAAGCTCATCATCGGAATTTGTCCTATTTTTCTTTGTAAAAATGGAATAAAACTTTTTTAAACGTGCTTAAGTGGAATTAAGTAAATAAATAAATTTTAATTTGGCTTTTATTCCATTTTTCTGTATTTTATTGTTAAAATCATTTTACGTGAGATTTCAGGTTTGATTTTTCTTGCTTTCTGTTTGTCCAGTGAAAGAAGAAGGAGACAGGGAGATTTCCAGCAGCAGAGACAGTCCTCAGGTCCGACTGAAGAAGCCCAGGAAGGCACGGACGGCTTTTACAGACCACCAGTTGGCGCAGTTGGAGCGCAGCTTTGAGCGTCAAAAGTACCTGAGCGTCCAGGACCGCATGGAACTGGCGGCTTCTCTCAATCTTACCGACACACAGGTTAAAACCTGGTACCAAAACCGAAGGTGAGACATTGTTTCAAAACAACAACAAAAAAAACCCATAAAATATTTCACATGTCGATTGGTTTAGTTTTAATTTTCAATCGTTCATCTTAAGATTTATTACATTTAAAGTCGCGAATCAGATCCTGAATAATTTTATAGTTATAACAATAACAAAAAAGAGAAAATTCTTAAAAACCAGCAAAATACTGCTGTGACTTTTTAAGATTTCATTTCAATCGTTTTTATTAGTAATTCATTTCAGTTCATCTAACTGTGAAGTTTAAAAAAAAAAAAAAAAAAGCAAACCAGGATCAAGGCATATCCCCATTTTTTTCCCTTTAAAATCTCTTTCACGACCATTTGTTGGAGGGCTGGCACGCCTGTCAACTCTATTTCCCCCCTTTTTTTCTGTTTTTATCATCTACATGTAAAGAATCGCGTCAAATGAAAGTGGCGTGACCTCCTTGGTGCTGCCACTGCTTGCAGGAAACAGTAAAACTGTGTGTAAATAAGCAAAGCTGCATGATGGGGGAAGGCGGGGGGCGAGAAGGCGGGAAAAAAAGACTCCTAAAAACAAACAAACATGATTTGGGATGAATGAACTTGCTTTGCTTTATTTTTCTGTCTGCAGTCTGACTGTAAAATGACAGAAAGAAATTTATATAAATACAAAAAAAAAAGCCCAGTATTTTTGTTGGAGGAGGTTATGAATAATGCATGCTTGCATGTGTGCATATTAATAATTCAAAGACACTACTATATCTACTCAATTATCTTTTATTATGAATTATTCACCTGTATGGACTCCATGTTGCTGATCTGGAAGACATGTTTGGGTGTGAACACAAAGTGGCAGCCTGGAGATTTTTGGTGATTTTTTTTTTTTTTTTCAACACATCCCCACTTCTAATTGGATCCCAGGTTAACAGATTGAATATATTTGGGCTTGTCAGACACATTTGCACAAATGTATGCTAAAAGAAACTAAAACATGCTCATTTATGTCTTTTAGGACAAAGTGGAAGAGGCAGACAGCCGTTGGGCTGGAGCTTCTGGCAGAAGCAGGGAACTATTCTGCCTTGCAGAGGATGTTCCCATCCCCATACTTCTACCCGCAGAGCTTGGTGTCTAACCTTGACCCTGGGGCGGCCCTTTATCTATACAGAGGGCCCTCGGCGCCCCCACCGGCCCTACAGAGACCCCTGGTCCCACGGATCCTGCTACACGGCCTCCAGGGGGCTACCGAGCCACCGCCACCTCCACCACCTCTGCCCCCCATGTCCGGCGTCCTTCCTCGGCCAGCCCAGCAGCGGTGAGCTGCTCACTGCTGATTTCCATTCCTTTTATTATTATTTTTAATCGTTTTCTTTAATGAACAAAAAAAAACAGTTGGATCCCAGGAGCTGTTACGAGACTTTAAAATAGAAGAAAACAAACAAAAACAGACTAAGAAGAAAGAAAAAGTAAGAAAAAACTGCTCAGCCCAGGATGAGGAGAAATGCTCCATTAAGATGTGGACAAAGACGTTGGATATTTTCTTTTCACTTTTTTTCCCTTTTCGAGGGAACTTGAAGCTTTATTTATATTTTATTTATTTTTCATGTGAATCAAAGCGTCTAAGTTATGTATTTATTTAAAAATGTCAGTATTCTGTGACTTCTGCAACAGGCTCCACATGCTGGTGGCACTTTGGTCAACATTAGGAGCCAGAAAAGCTTCCTATTGGCATTTTTATTATTATTATTGATATTATTGGGTAAAAACATTTTACCCCCATAAATAACTCATTTCCTTCCATTTGAACGCAGAAACAATCCAAAAGTGGGTTGTTTTTGTTTGTTTTTGGTAAAAAATCTCTTTTTTGTCTCCAACTAAAGATGGTCAGCTGTCGTGACTTTGTAAATAAGAATATTTAGCCTTTTTAACCGGAAGTGGCTGACAAGTCAATTTAGCGCGTCATCATTTGAACCCCAGTTTTTACACATTAGGCAAGATTAGCCACCAGAAACTCTACAAGAGACATGAAAGTTAACAAAAAAATAATAAAAACACGGTATTGTGGAAATAAACGATGGACTAAGCTACCGTTGATACAGAACCGGAAGGGTATAAAAAACGTATATATATTTTTTTTAAATCCCTGTTTGTTTTAAACTGAGTACTTTTGTAAAGTGGTTGATATAAAAGAAAAGTTTTACCATCATTGAAAGGAAAAAATGAGTGATTTGGTGGTTCTTTTTTTGTATTTTTACTAAAGCAGCCCACCAGAAGCGCTAGCAGGTGTAGCCGCCTGCTAACTTTTTTTTTTTGCCGCCTGATCCAGACATTGTGCATTCATTCTCTTCCTCCATATGAAGCTGTGATAACTCTTTCATTGTTCCTCTCTCCTTTGGTGAAAATGTATATTGCAGATATGAAACTTGTGGAGTGCTTTTTCCGTAAACTTCCCTGAACCGTTTCTTTGATTTAAAAAAAAAAAAAACTGGTTAGCTTTTATTTTTTTTCCCCCCTATTAGCTTCCTCTTGAAAATTAGAGATTTTTTTCCCCTTTAAAAGTGAACTTCCCAACCATATGTTGGACAGTATAAACAGGGGGGATTTGATGTAAAAGAGAATTACTTTTATAAATGTGGAAATAAAAAGTCTTTCGTTTAATCAAGTGGCTACTTTTGAGTGTGTGTGGGGGGTAAATAGGAAGTGGCACGAGGTTTTGTCAGGTAGAATCAACACGTGGAGTCAGGTTATTCATTTAAAATTGATCTAAGTTGAGGAGCAGGAGGAAAATGGTAAATTAGGAGGTGAGCTTTTAATTTGGAAGTGTGAAAAGAAAAACCTTCGAAGGTTTTATTTTGAAGCATTTTTCTCTCCATTTTGAATGTTTATTGAAAAAAATTAATCAAATATCTAGTGGATTTGATTTTATTACTCTAAATACTACCTTTTCTTGAGTATTTTTACACGCTGTACAGTTTCCTGCCTGACACATAGAACCAATATACGTCCACATTTAGACAAAAAAAAACCCTTTTAGAATTAGTACGTTTAACCCTTGACATTGTGATTTTAAAACCATAAAATCTCCACGATTTTATTCTTGGCCTTTACTTTACATCTGAGTTTTATGCAGCTTTAAAAAGAAAAAAACCCCCAAAACCCCCAAAAAACAAAATACCTCCAAAATAATAAAATCTAACTATTTGGACACAAAATGTAACATTTGCATAGTTTTCTACTACAAGTGAAAACCTTTATAAATATAAATCAAAAGCAGATTAAGTTGAAAGTCTCTGCAGGAGGCCTGTTTAATGATTCCTTAAAAAAAAAAAAAAAGATTAAAAAAAAAAACCGCAAGCTTTTTATTTGATGTCAGTATGAATGAGTCTGAGATGAGGAGCTGGAGATTTAAAACATGTCTAGAAAAATAATCAGTTTGCATGAGAGGGGAAGCATGTTGGGGTGAATCTGAGCAGATCTGTTCCCGCTAAACTTTCCCTCCTCTGTTTGGTTTTCTGTCGTTCATTCGATTTGTTTAATGCTGGGGTGGGGCTGAAAGTTAATAAGTCACACCATCTTTTCCAAATAATGAAATAAGAGCTACTCTGTAGACACACACATCTCATCTAATGGTGCTCATTCCCAGAAGTGTCTTCAACAGATTTTTTTTTTTGTTTTCTTCAAAATTGATGGAAAAGCTTCTAAAAACGAACAACAAAAATGCAATTAGATATAACATTTTTAGTTATTTTAAAAGGCCAAAAAAGCTTGTCCAGAATGCAACTCCAAACACCAATCCCTCTTCCCTAAATGACCAGCAGCACCTCCCAGTCGTTTTCCATAAACAATGCAGGAGATGAAATATTAATGTCATGTGCGCAATTGTTTAAGTGCCTTAAATGATCCCCATTTGGAAATTGATTGTTTCCATCCTTCTCTTCCTTGAGGGTGCTGGATGTGCGCTCCTCTGCCAAACGGTTCCAACAGCTGGTGACCGGGCTGGAGCTGAGCTGCTAACCGGGGATCAGCGTGGGGACAGCTGGTCAGCGGCTCCAGCAGTACACCCCCCTCCTCACCCCTCTGACTCCATCCAAATTTCAACCATTTCTCTTTAAGTCTATGATTCCTGCGCGGCGCCTTCAGGGTTAAAGGAGTTCAGCCTGATGGACAAGACTTGGCGTGTAGGATGTTAACGATTAGACAAAAGACTTTAATAGCTTTTAATTGAAAGTCGATAATGGGTTTGATAGCCAGCTACCCCTGCTGTCATCCGCGCATGGCACCTGTTATGTGGGGGATGGGGAGGGGGATCCCCTCTTTAAGGAGGGGTTGACCAGGCCGTGAAATATCAGACTGACGGGCTGGTAATCTTGTGCTTTTATGATGCGTAAAATTGCATTAAAATACAGCCGAGCCCACCGGGTTTCTTTCTTTCTTTCTCCCATATTGCCAAATGATCATTAAAGTCCCATCATGAGGATGCGTGACTGATTCAGATAACGAAGAGCATTTTCTTTCCTTTTGTGGCTGATTATATAAGATCCAGTGTGTCTTGTTGGATGACTCATATATTTTTTTTATTTCTTTTTGCATGTGAAAGGGGTGGTAAATCCCCCACGCTCTTACCGTGGATTGTCCCCGACTTAGGGTTAATGAAGTGCGGATGGAGTCTAGTTGAGACACTCACACTCTAAAAAAAAAAAGGGAAAAAAAAAGAGAAAGAAGGGCTTCAATACAAAGGATCAGTGACTTTTTTAAATCCAATGGACCCCCAATAATAATAATACTAATTCAAAGAGGTGGGGAATAAAATAATTTAAAAAAAGAAATAAAAAGCTTTTCATCAAATTAAGAGAAAAGCAAACATTGTTCTCTTGCTTTTCCGATTATTTCCCTTCAATAGAACAATGAAGCGTTTCTGCAGCTCACATTAAGTTTCAAATCTTTTCCCTTTTTCATGAATACAAAAAAAAAAGATTCACAGGGGAGGATGAAAAATAGATCAATTAAAATGTTCAAAAACACACATGGCCTAATTTGCTGCTATTTTCCCACAACAATAGCCATAAACGAAAAGATGTAATTGCACGCTTCTGTGTGCATGTGCTTTAAAGTGGGGCCATTATATCTGCTCTTAACCAGATGAGAAGGAACATCATTTATTCCTGCTTCCCTATAGCTTGTATATCCCACATGGTGCATGCATTTAGGTCATGTTGGGGTGTTTGAGGCCATCACAGACGCCGAAACAAAACTAAACCAGTTTGTTAATAACACAACCAAAGCTGTGGTTGTTTCACTTTGAGATTAAAAAAAAAAAACTCCCTGCTTTTTCTTTTAGTTTATTTTACCAAAAGCTTTTCTTTTCTTCTTGTTCGTGTTAACAAGAAATAATAATTGTGTTTAAATGTTTACTTGCAGAAAGTACGCGCCCTCTTTGTATTTCCTGGCAAAAGGAGCTAATTTACAATTTTAGCCTCATTTTTATCCTTGATTTTAAAACCCGAGCAAAACAAGGTTACTTCTGAATAGAAAAAGAGAAGCAGTGTCAGTAAGAATTTGACTCGCTGATCGCTCATATGATAATTTAGCACCTCGAAAATAAAAAGGAGTGAGTGAAAAGAGGAGATCTTCTCCTCGCCTGAAGGTATGGCTGGCCGCGAGGAGGAATGAAAGCCTTTGTGAAGTGGAGGGGAGATAACCCCACTAATCATTTCCCCAATATGACTGGGGAGAACTACAAACTTGGGTCAGGGGCGCTGGGATTGACATCCCAATCTCAGCAAATAATGAAAGCTTTCCTCATGGATCACACGGGGGTTAGGGAGGAATACTGGAAAGGAGAGGGAGAGCCAGGATAGAGATGGGGAGGGAAAGTGGAGGGCTTTCTAACTATGAGCCACACACACACATAAAGCAGGCTCAAGAAACCTCTGATTGTATCTGTAGCATGTTGCCATATGCATCTCCTAAAAACAATAAAACAGTTTTCAGTGTTTAAAAAGACGTTTTTGTCCTGCTTGCAGGGAAACATCTCAAACTCTTTCCGCCATCTTTGATTCAGTCCAAGAGTGTGCATATCAATTTTATCGCCTTCGCTCCCCTTTATTTATAATTACCCACCCATTTATCCACCCACCAGGACTACATTTAGAGCAGTCTAACCCAAAAAGGATGCTTTTTGAGGGGCTTGAAACAGCAGTCTTCTAGTTGGTCACAAGGCCAACAGGCGTCCAGACTCGTAGAATTACATTTCAAAGTTCTTTATAAAATGCATTTAGGCAGAAAAGATGTCTTAGCTATTTGGGTTATTCAACCCAACCGTGTTTCTCGATTTGGTTTATCTAGTGTGGCTTTGCAACGAGGCACGAGAAGAGCTTCATACATAATAGTGGAAGAGTTTATGTCAGGAAATGTTTGGGGTTTTTTTTTGTCAGCATGAAAAGTTCAGAGTGGTGTTGCAACAGAATCTAATTTGTCTTTGTTTCCATTTCCTGTACAGTTGCTTTACCATTACAATTACCGTCCCGATGATGGTCGTCTGTACAATAGTTACTTTGTATTACAATCACCTCTCATATGATTTTATCACCATTATCTGAACTTGACACTATCATGTTTTCCACTTGTTGATCAACTGTCATAAGTTTCAACAATTTGTTCATTTTTAGGGCTAAACTTGTCTTTCTGGTAGAAGTTCCGTAAGCAAAGGTAAAGTTGACGACAAGTGTGAGACTGTTTTTTAAAAGCAAAAATAGCAACAAAAAAAAAGAGAAAATAGGTCTCAGTCCACCCATCTGAAAGACTTGCTCTCATGGCAACATGCGTAGAAGCCATTGCTGTGACGTACTGTATGTACACAACATAAGCGTTAGGCTTTAATATCCCAACCAGGCGCACCGCTCACTAACAGCACATAAAATCATTCATAGCGTCATGGGTGGAAAGAGGATGATCTCTTGCCAATAAGATCCACAATGTGTAAAGAAGAGGAAAAAAGGTTCTGCGTTTAGATGGCTTTACAGATTATAAATCCAAATATATTTTTACAGACTAGGTGTCTACATCCGGCCTGCAATCCAATGAGGTATTGTTTGTTGTTGCACAAAACCCTCCAAAAAACAGCAAAACAGCAACATTTTTTAAGAGTTTCTATCTTGATTAACTCATTATGAAAGACAGGGATTTCCTACTTGTTTAGTGTACTTGTGATTAGCTAATGTGTGTATATAGACTGATCTTATTTTTTTGTTCAACTGGCTGTGTGAAGCCCAATGAAAAAACTAAGTTGTGATTTTGGGCTATATGAATAAAATGGATTAAATAGAGTGTACTGTGCATTCGAGTGGCAACAATTCTTAATATACATAGACACGGAACCTTTTATTGGCTCAGAAATGCAATATTTGCCAAAAAAAAAACAACTTGTGAATATATTTATTCAGTTTCACATCTGTCCGTGAATTCCCCTCTCTACTAGCTCCCTACTTAGTCCAGCCCCCTGGACATGTGCATTGCATGGCATGAATCTTGTTTGAAGCCACAAAGTCAGTGTAAAGTATGTCAAAATGGGGAAAGAACGGCTCGTTGAGTCGGGTGACCGCCCCGTAACTGGAGGGTTACTGTCAATCCCCCACCCACAGTTCATGCCAAGGTGTCCTTGAGCAAGACATCAAACCCTCAAATGCTCCTGATGGTGTTTTGCGCCTTGTGTGGCAGCATCCCCACCAAGCATGAATCTGTGTGTGTGAATGGTTAAATGTGAGCTACACTGTATAACACTTAGAGTACCAACGCAGGTGGAAAAGCAGTATATAAGTAAAGTCCATTTACTACCAAATTAGCAAGGCTAGCGCAAATTCTTTTATATTCTTATTTTGGTGCGTTTACGTAAAACATTACACTTGGATTGAGCGTGAGCCCAACACGTGCACCAAAATGCTTCCTGCTTACACCAGAATGTGATTAGGTGTAACACGTCACACGTAACACGCATTTTGGTGCAACACGTGCACCAAAATGCTTCCTGCTTACACCAGAATGTGATTAGGATGCAAAATCAATGTTCAAGAACAGCCTTGTGTTTGAATAGTACTCGAATACTTGAAGGGAGTTCTTGCAAACTACTCAAAAGATTTCAGGTGTGTTTTTGATGTGAGAACGTGTACAAACATGCAAGAAATGTCCAAAGCTTTTGTTTTTACAGAATTCTTACATTGGAGAGTGATAACTCATTTAGGAATGTGTCTATAGTGCTATAAATATTTGTGAAATCAATGTGAAAGAAAGAAAATCTAGTATGGTATTTGTAGCTGGAAGAATTCACAGCAAAACCCACTAAAACTAGTATGTGTTCTCAGCTAGTTCTTTGGCAATATTTGCTAATGAAATAAACAAAAGAACCCTGCAAACACCATAAAATATAAACCTTAGTAAATAGTTTTGGAAGTGGTTGTTGTTGAGGAGAGGAAGAAGTTTTACTAATACAGGCCTTCACAAAGATGGACATAAAAGAAAATAACTACGGCGGATTTCCACAAGAAAAAAATGTAGTACGAGGATATTCTTCAACAATATCTTCAGCTTGGTGCAAAAGTTGCGATATTTTAGTGCAATTTGATGTTTTTAAGACACCCAGTTTTAGCCATGTTAGGGTGCTCGAGTCTCATAAATTGTATAGGAGTACTCAAAGTTATTTGTTTACTTTAATTATGGCTATCATGGTTTGCAGTTGGAATGAAACTAAACTAGCTACACTGACTGGTGGTGACCCGATGATCTCAATAGGTTTGATTGAGCAGACAATGCATGGAAAGTCCATTCAACCAACTGTCAAAATGTTGCTTTGGCGCTTCCTTTTTCAAGCATTCTTCTCCACAAAACCCAGAAGCTGTTTTTTTCTTCATGCATGTAACCAATTACATTTCTGCCAGTATATGTTGCCAGGTCGGCTAAAATAAGTGTAGCTTCTTCTAAGTACTTCAGAGCCCGTTCTACTGGCTCCTATGCAAGGAGAATGGCAATCAAACTTTTGCTTCAACCAATTCGATTTTGAAACGGTCTACTAAAGCCATACTGGCCATGCAACCTGCACCTTCTCGCAGGCTTTCTATAACAGTGACGTTTTTAGACCTACCGATTGAACAGTTGCAATAAATATCTGGTTTGTTCAACAAACTAGCAAGCAGCGTTTGGAGCGTTTGGTTTTCTGAACTACTTATCCCTAAATGGGCCACGGATGGTGCTGGAGCCTTTCCCGGCTGATTTTAGGCAAGAGGTCGGATACATCCCGAACAGGTCGCTAGTCCGTTGCAGGGCCCTGTAGTGTTTGATTGCAAGGAAAACCTTTTTATCGGCAAACATGACTGAAGGAGGGAAAAAGTAGATTTACTGGATGATTTTCTTTCTATGTTCTTTTTAATTCTGACTTTTCAAAAGGAGTTGAACAAAGTAAAGATATCTGAGTTGCATAGGCCTACAGGAGCTTTCATCTATTGAAAAAGCATTTAGAAAAAATTCAGGACAGGCTGGACTTTTAGGTCTGGTGAAGAGATGGAAAGTTGGATTTTATCTATTAGTAATAATCCAAATTGTTGGTTAGACAAATCTTTTCATATTCTTATAAATTGTTTAGGTTTATGAGGTCATTATGGATGATTTTGTGTCACTGGGAGACTTTCACCATTGCTTATTTTGTTTTATGTAAATGCATTTATTTTGGAGTTTTTTGGGGTTTTTTTATCTGTGAGGGCTGAAACATTTTTTTCTGTATTAATTGAGTATAGTAAGATGATAAATGAAATAAATAGGAACGGTTATCGATACCCCTTATCGATCCGGTAATAATATCAATACTCTTATCGCTACTGTTTTAGTGCAAAAACAAGAAAAACCAACAAACTACCTGTTGATTCAACGGTGCTGGTTTTCTTGAATACTCTGCATCTTTTCTTAACAATATTCTGTTGTATATTTTTAATTTTGGCTGGATGTTTGTTTAAATGGTAGATGTTTCGATCTTTGCAGCAACTTTTTAGTATTATGCTTTGTCTGAATTGTCTGAATTCACTTTAAAGAAATGCAACCACACTTTTGATCGTTTGGTGGGAATTCGCTACTCTGCCATTCTCTTGTTTGTTTGTAGTTTGTAGAATACCTGTACCCGCCCCCTTATTAATGTTGTACGCTGATACCATGCAGCTGCAGTTAAACTTACCTCAGCTTAATTACTTTTAAAATTGACTGAATTTAACTTAGGGTGAGTTGTCGTTTAAACGGAAACAGAAAAAGGTTTAAAATGACAGTTAATGACTTTTGGTGAGAGTTAGCCAACAGAGAAGGCAGGAGTCAGATATATTCATATTTTCTCCAAAGAATAAAGGATTTGTTTTCTTCAAACTTTGGATCGTCATGGTCATCAAGGAAACCTTTGATAATATACACATTTTAGACATCTACACCATATGCAAATGGCTCATACCATTTGCAAACTGCGAAATTTGCAAATGGTATGGTATGGAAGTTATAGTAGACTAACGTGTCTAGCCATTTTAAGCTCCAATTATTTGCAATACTTTCATTATCTTAGTATATGCAAAATTTAGAAAAATAATTTACTTTTAAAATCTGTATTAAATTAATTGCGATACTTTGCATCATGCAATTAGCAAATTACTTTTGCAAACTGGTAACTACATCTTTATTTGTAAAAGGAGCAAGATTTCTAACATGAGAACAACATTAACACACACTATTTTAAATGCAACAGTGAGGTAGACAGATTGTCTTTCAGAGGCTAACGGGCAAAAAGTAGCGCACGCCATGTTTGCTCTTTTGCCTTGCCTCTCCGTAAAGAATACAGATGAGGCTTAAAGTTTTCGGTTTGGTAAAAAATGCTTAATGGGTATCGGTGCCAAACAGTATTGGTACCCATCCCTAGAAATGAGCCATAAAATAGTTTTTCAGTAAATGAAGCGCTACTGAAGGTCTGGGTCAGAAATCCACGTTCAGACACTAACTAACCAACTAACTAACTGCTCCATTATTCCAAATTTAGCTGATAACAACATCAATTCTTTTTCATGTCTCAGTAAGAAGAAGTGAAAGAGGGAAACTATTGTCTCTTTTAGCCTTTTTCTGTCAGTATTCCGGGTTCCACTGAAGACGTGACTTCATGTAACTTTTGAGTTTCAGATGGCAACAGGCACAATGACCAAATGTGACCTCAAAAATTCCAAATAGCTCAACCTCAAAGGGAGTCTTTCACTTGTTTTCCTCCTCAAATATGAAAAGTACAAAAAATTATTTCATTCTGAACCAAGATCTCTGTTATTCTTTTTATCAAATTAGTTGGTTTTACACTCTTCCATTTTCAATTCAATTTTTAGCAGTGGAGGACGCTTTGGGGTCATTTTCTACAATCTGCAACTGGGGACAGATTTTTTATGAGTTCAAAATGTGACAAAATGTAAAAAAACAACAACATTGTATTTGTGTTTTTTCTCTTCAAAGTTTCAACAATTTCAATGCAGTAAAACAATAAATCTCCCGTGTAGATGACAAATGTAATGAAGTCAAGGGAGGATGTTTATTTTAACCTCTAAAGAAAGGATAAGCTGGATGTTGTGTTGAAGCCAACGCAACAGAACAACAGAAGCCTGCTTGATCACACATAATGACTTTGGCTCTCCGGAGCTGCTTTTAGATAATCTGGATTAATAAATAAGCAATAATGCTGGATTTCAGTCAAATTTCCTAAATTCCAACTTCTTGTGACTTACATTTATCTTGGTGACACTGTAGATGATTCCACTAATACCTCAATCTGTGGAATGAACAACAAGAACAAGGAAGTCTAAAATGTTCATTTTTAATACAAGAGGCGGTATTGTGTTTTTCGGGGGGACAATTCTAATCTCATCGCATAAAGAGATAACAAAATATCTTTTGTTTGGT